>OY992808.1:11652734-12252734 GCA_963921375.1 Tiliacea citrago | reverse complement strand
TAAATATTGGCAAGTCATACAAAATGTAAACAAAACATCAGCTGATCTGATGTTATGGAAACTTCTAACCTATTGTTAATTTTATCAAGAGGGAATTTACTCTTGAAGCATTCTGTAATATTTCTTCGATTTTCATTCAACATTGCAAAGAACACGCAACATTTCATTATTTCTCATATTGCTTTTTTTTTAGTTTAAAAAAAGAATAACTTAAAATTAGGTACTCACTTTAATTTACCGGTAACTTCACGAAAAATAAGAAGTTGGTTTAGTCGATTTGTGACCTCCGTACAAAGTTATCACAATAAACTTTCGTGCAGCGCTCCTTTGAACCGACTGAGATTAAATACTGTAGGTTATATATAACGTGCACTGTATCCACGTGTAGCACAACAGATAAATAAATAAAGGAGATAAGTAAATAATTATATAATGAACCACTAGTTTTTTCTAATCTAAGGTGTATTTAAATTATCGCCGATTCCGAGAAATTTAACAATTTGACGTTTAGCTCACAACACATACGTGCGGAGTTACCCTGCCAGCACTAGAATTTTAATTTGCCGAATGTCAGTCAGTTTCGCAGTCGCACAGAGGGTTTAATTGCGTAGCACACAAATGACGATTGATCGCAATGGGTTTCATTTTGACAGTTTGCACACGTCCATTGCGTTATTTACGTTCTTGAGCAGACGAATTTTTCAAACCCATGAAGCAATGGATTAGCAATATCTATCAAAACTCTCGGATTTTCGGTTTTCAAAATGTATTACGCAATTAGAGCGCAGGAAAGCATGGCCCAAAGGGGTTGAGGCCTATGCTTTACTCAGCAGCGATTGGAACATGATGATGATGTTATTGATGAATGTCTTATGAGAAGGGGTTGAAAGAAGTTCAGAATATCTTTAAGAGATTTTGCAAAAGATGATTATTTACCTATGTTTTTCTATTTATTAACAAGTAATGCATATGTACAATAGTAAATTATTATAGGTACTTACACGGTATTTTTAGTTAGTACCTTTAGAACTATAGTCGGACTCATAATAAGCTGCAATAAAATTACACTCCTTACTGAAATTTCGTTAAAAAAAATCTAAAATAAGTTATTGACGAAATGACAGTAAGATATGTAATTTCACTGCAGATAATAATCTAAATGATGTGTTATTATGAGAGAACAATAAAGAATATTATTATTAAACATTGTTTTTTTTCTTGGGCAATAAATCAGATATCAGTCCCATTTAATTTTGTGGGTTCAGTTACCCACAGAGGCTAGTAAAAACAATACGTGGCAACACTCCAACTGTCATAAAATAGAAACATACTACGTTCCATGTCGAAAATTCTGGAATTTTAGCATTACATTTCTTTACTGGTTTTTTCGTAGACAGAGTATTCTAGGATTTTTCCTTTATCAGGATCTGTTCGTAGATATAAAATTACACATATTTTAAAAAGGATCCCATATTTACTTATCTTTAGTTTAAAAAATGTACCAAAAATAACCACCCATCCATTATTTCCTCAGGCACTATGTCCGCCTTTGTACAGTAGTTTTTTTTAAATTGTGTATAAAGTTTTAATAAATAAAAAAGTAATATCTTTACGTAGGTGGTAATGTACAACGTTGCATCAGCACTGCACCACCGTACTTTAAACAACTTAACATCACGCTTGGATCCTCCTAATCATCCAAAAGGACCCCCTCCAAAAGGACTCCACTCGTAGGTCGAATATCTTATAAGTTTTTTGTAAAATAGTACACTTCGGTCGAGCAATCAGATAAGATAGAATATAAATATAGATAATATAATAGAAAAAAAATCACAGGCGCCGTTACCGCGCGGTGTCCGCTCGACGTACGTGACTTATGCTCGCCTCGCGTCGAAATCGCGCGGCTGGACAGAGGATAAGGGTCAAATTTTATATGTCAATGGGTAAAATTCGCAAAACACTCATTTAGGAAACTGACAGGTGTGAAGAACGCATTCTCCCGACGACTGTAGTAGAATTTAGGCTTTTATAATAAGCTACCTCGGCTTTGCACGGGTGCAATTTACATGGAAAGGCGCTATTCGTTTCACGACAATTACGGAACATTGTAAACAAGTTCCGAGTAGTAACGTAACAAAAATGATTAGGCTTGCATGAATCAAGATAGTACCAATTTCATTAAAGAAAATACATTTATTTAGCACAGACTAGGCACACAATATGATTTATAGCAGATAAAAAGTACCTACTTCTTCTTTTCTTTAGATACATAATTATCTATCCTATGTCCACCTGGAATAATGTAGGTACCTTTTAAAAGGCGAAAGAATTTTTCAAATAAGAGCTGTGGTTCCGGAGATTACCCTCCACATTTATGTGTACACAAACTCGCAAAATTCGCTCTCTCTCTTTATAATAAACTAGCTGCGCCCCGCGGTTTCACCCACGTAAGTCTCTATCCCGTGGGAATATCGGGATAAAAAGCCTATGTCTTAACCCAGGGTGTCAGCTACCTCCATACAAAATTTTATCAAAATTGGTCCAGCCGTTTGAGCATGAAGAAGTAACAAACATACACACATTCACAACCTTTCGCCTTTACAATATTAGTGGGATAGTGTGATGATGATTAGTATAGACCTGTCACACTGTACAATATTGCAGTTAGCGCGGCTCCAATTTAATAGTAATTTAGATTTAACAAGTAAAGTACGCTCTTCCGTTCATAGTCCATTTATTGATGACTTTATTAATCCTTAACAACAGTCCTGAGGTCATCTGTCAAGATGTCTAGGTACAGTCAACAACAAAAATGGAGAATCATCTTACTACCGTAATTTACAATACAAATTGTACCTACATAGGTAATTCTAATTGTACCTAAATAATTATGCACATAGACCTAATCATTCGGTTACTATAACAAATCGTTTCGTTAACTGCATAAATAGGACGTCGATAGGTAGCATAGCCTAACCTTTTTTTTTTGGGTGGGATATTGTCAAATAGCTTCTCCCGCTCTGGGCGGAGCGGGAGGGCGTGTCAGACATTTACTGACTAAAACCCACCTGTGTTCCTTCAGTTGCCTGTGTGCAGCATCACGTTTATTTCCCAACCAATACTTTGTAACAATTTTTAGATTTAAGAGTGTCCGTGGAGTTTCTTGCCCGTTCTTCTCCATAGGAACCTACTACGCTTTGGAATGGGCAACTAGCATCATCTCTCAGACTGACCGACCCCTTGACAATTCAAAAGTGCCTGTAAATTTTACAGTTTGAGTTTCCCTCAACGGGGTAGGCAGAATAGTACCTAATTATTTTTCTAACCTTTCCGGTTCTGCTAACTAAAGTATGATTTGTTAAAGTTACGGCCCCGATATTGATCTGTATGATCCCGGCAACAAAAGTTCTTTAATTTATTTATTGTGTTATGTAATTACTGATTAGCGATTGCAAATATTGTAAGGTCAAAACTAACAAATAAGTGAAGAGATAAATAAATTACCTCCTAATAACATTGTAGTTTGTTATAATAATTATGATTATGTCACCGTACACTTATGAACTTCGTTAGTTTAAAATCTATCGTCATTATTTCCGTTACAATATACTTAAACTGTCGAAAATTATTGTATATTGGGGTGGAAATCCTCATGGATGTCCTCCGCCCTGGGGCGTACGGGGGGTCTGTCAGACTTCTACTGACCGTCTGTTCAAGCGGGTAGAGTGAGGTGTTAGACTCCCCCCGCGACGTCCAAGAGGGGCGCGTGCGGAACGTTACGCGCCACCACCTCGGGTATAATATGATAGATGGCGGCGAACGTCTCCAAGTCCGCCGTCTATGGACAAATTTCGGGGGGGGGCAGGAAAAGGCATTAACTGCACTCTGCCAACGCCCGGTGCGCGTGCTGCGGGCAGGGAGAGCACTTTAAATCTCTCTCTCCCTTTCCTCCTTCTGCAACCGACCATAGAACGAATCACGGTCGGCAGCGACAGGGCGCTTCCATCGATTCTTGTCATCCATTATATCATAAATCATCGGGAAAGAAAAAATGAAGAAAATACTTTTATTTGCGGTAAAAAACAAAATGCTAAATAAAGCTTCGGAATAGACGTACCTACAATTAAAATGAACACATAGCTACTACTTGAAATGCAGCAGTTTGAGGACTCATTTTGTGCTATTTTAATGACAGTAAAAGTCACGGAATGCCTTATTTATCTGTTCCGTGGTAAAAGTGAGTTTTATAAATTTTGTTGCTGACCGTACGCTCCTACCCAAGTCTTGTCGAACTCAGTTATTCCATTAATATACCTAGAAAAGGATACCATAGTGCTTAAAGTACTTACGAACAACGGATTATGTAGTCAATTCAATATGTATTTTGTTATTATAATGTGATTAATCTGTAAGCCTTCCGAATATAAAGAAAATAATATTTGTTCCTAATGCAGACAGAATCTATCACTTTATCGAAACATCTAAATTATCCTTCTGACCTAATATCGGCTACGGCGGCCAATCTCAACGAGACGCAGGAGTAAATAATTAGGTAATAGTGCACAAGTGTGTGCGGAAACACAAGTCAACTCTCTCTTCCCTCAGTACTACCTACTTAATCTGTGCAATGTGCTTCCCTCACTCTCGGAGTCCGGTGGGAAGGGAATCGGTCATGACGAGATAAAAATACTGGCCAGAATGTTTCAAAAGGCCTAGTATTTCGATATTCAAAAATAATGTCAAAAAAGTTACTTACGGTCCCGCGTTCCCGTGCGCGGCAAACGCGCAAAATAAAACAACGCTATGCCACAACATGGCTGACTGTAGTGCTGTTCTAGTTGACTATCGAGCGTATTTATACTCACCGGCGAGATAAATGTCCACTTAGTCAATGTAAACAACGAAAAAGCTCAAATAATAACTAATAAAGTGATAAGTTGTTATCTAATCGACCGCCTAGCCTTTTGCTTAAATGTTAATGACGGCTTTTTGTTTATTTAGACTCTAGACAACTGCAAAAAAATGGTACAGGTACCTTAGTAAGTACTATCCATACCTATTTACTAGGTAAGTACATAGTATTGGATAGAAAGTAGTAGAAATAAAACAACAAAACATGTTAATACTTAAAACAATTAGGTAGGTATATTTATTTTCAATACAACTTAAATGTAGTAAATTCCAGATAGGTAACATAATTAGCAGACGGATAATTTAAAATTAATTCTGTAGGTACATTTTTGCTGTCGACTGTGTCTGTAGGTCATGAATGTCACAGTTTTTTTTTATTTGGTTGTATTTTTGTTAATTTGCACATTGTATTTTCTTTTTATTCATGTAGCTAATAAGTTATCTTTTAATTTTATTGTGTGTTGTGGTATTTCTTTTCTATGCACTAAATAAATGGTTTATTATCTATGTAAACATCTTTTTTATTTTGGGTGCGAAATTATGAAATAACTTCTCCCGCTCTGGGTGGAGACTTTTACTGACTAAAACCCACCCGTGTTCCTTCAGATACCTGTGTGCCAGGGCCACGATATACCTTTCGGACAAACTCGCAACCCTGGCAGGGTATACATCTATGATTTATAATTCATCTGGAATAATATTTGATAGATACTTTACGTATTTTTCAGAAGACAATAATTACACTAGCCTTTAAAAAGTATTGTAGGTATCTAATTCTAATGACGAACAACATTTATTTACCTAACTACATGGTGTTTACAGCGTGGATCAGAAATTTACAATTAATTTACAGCGTGGTCATGTTTAAGAGTATGTTAAAGACCATCAGACTGAACAACTTTGCTCCATGGGACCAACAAGGAAATCGCGAAAAAATTATCAGCTAAGTATCCCATACATTTGGGTCGACCAGGTATTTTTGTATATGACAGCTGATTATTTTTTCTCGATTAGGATGTTGGTGGGTTCATAAATATCTACTTACTGAAAAAAACCGGCCAAGTGCGCGTCGGACCATGCACAATGAAGGGTTCCGTAGTTGGGGTGAATCTCAATATCCCTAGAACAAACTTAACATTGTAGTTGAAAAACATGTTCCCTCATACATTCCAACTGCGAAATGTAAGTTTGTACGCAGAATATTCCGAGATTTACCATGTTATTTTAAGACCATAGACTTCTTATAGGTTTTCCCGTAATGTAGAGGTAAATAACTATTTTCTTAATTTTTTTTCGTTATATAAGCTCAGTAGTTTCGGAGATAAGGGGATAAGGGGGACTGATCAATTGTCTTCTATTTTTTTTTTTTTTTTAATATTTATTTTTATTTTCATATAAGAAGCCCTTTCATTTGATAATCTATGTCACACTCACATGGTACAGTTTGCAAAACTTTTATTTTTATTGTCTAATTAGCCCCCAAAAGCGACCCTTAAATTCAAAATTAATTTATTAACGCTGCACCTCCGTGTTTGGGTCACAGAAATTCATATTATTATGTGTACTAAATTTCAACTTAATCGGTGCATTAGATTCGGAGAAAATTGGCTGTGACAGACCGACAGACACACGAGTGATCCATATCTCACCGGGACGCCAAAGCGAAGGCTGGTCGCGCTGCCAACTAAATGTATACAGCTCTATTGTGGGTGGCTCACCTGGCGTCCGCTTGGTTACGCATCCAACCATACATTTTGTTGACGACGTGACAAGCACACTAATTGCGTAACATAGTTTGAATCAAATTCGGAATGATTTTGAAGTAGGTATATTGCTAATCCATTTTGCTATGCATATGTTAGAAAAATTGTCTGCTCAACAACGTAAATAACGCAATGAATGTTTGTTTAACTGTCAAATTGAAACCGATTGCTACTGATAAGTGTGTTATGTTGTGAGATATTGGTATTAGGGTTCCGTTTTTTCGTTTTGAGGTACGGAACTCTAAAAACGAATGCACTTATCCTAAACAACATCTTGCTCCAGTTTTCTGAAAGCCTTGTTATTTATATAACTTGGTAAGTACCTATCTAAATCCGGGATTATAATCGATCAAGGTTTTGAAATCTTGAACCCTATTTATTATTGATTGATTTTGACCCAGTTATAAAAGTATCGACGTAATTATTATGTTTGCATAATCAGACTATTTATATTATTTTATACTAACAATCTGAGGGAGAGTTGTTATTACTGCTGTAGGTACTATAATGTTCAAAGATGATTTGATGACTATATTATCTAAGTATAGACTTTTGACCTCTGATAAGCTGACCCCATGCTATTAAATAGGTATTGAAAATTTTGCTAACAAACAATATAGCCCCCAAAACTGGTATCGCACGTCAAGGATCAACTTAAGAGTTCTACAAAAACATTATCTCTCTTTGTGTCCATACTAGTCTGTACCAGACAAAAGACTGTCGTTGGAGTTTCATGCCTGTTCTTCTCCATAGAGATCTACGTTTTGGATTGGACAAATAGCTTCAACTTTCTGACTAACTGACAGACTCTTTGACAATTCAAAATTGCCTGTAATTGGTTTATTTGAAATAAACGCTTTGAGTTTTTTTTTAAACCTCACGTTTGCAAAAACGTTTTTTTTATGTGATATTTTTACCAACCTTAAAAACTACACCTTTCTGATACTAATGCATAATCAGGGTTAAGACAAAATGTCTCAAACGATACTCAGTTACTAGTGTGTAATAATGTGGATCTCATATTAGGACTCCAGAATTAGCTGAAATAACCCGCACGGCGCACCTAATACTCTTTATTTTCTAGTTCACATCAGTCGATCTATATTTTTCTCAAATGTGCTTGGAAATTCCAGCATTATTGCGACAACCTTCTTCGAGATAAATCGGAATTGCTGTATTGGACAAATACATGCGAGCAGCGGCCGCCAAAAGTTGTATGAACATCCATATCTGTCGAGGTTCAGCGGCCAAATAAATTCCATAGTAAACTCGTATCTATCGTGTAATTTAAAAATGGAACGATCTTTTACTCCGAAACATGGCAACCAAGGAGGTAACTTATCAAAGGTTTTATTTAAATTTCAAACTGGCTTGCAAATAGAAAACTGTTTATTGAAAAAAAAAAACAAATGAACACATTGGTGCGTGAAAAATTATCGTTATTCGTCATTGAATCTGGAATTTATAAATAATTTACTTTGTTTGAATTTCCTCTCATTATTTGAGAAAAGCACTAACAAGCCTTGGCCGCAACCAGGCATTGATGGACTCACGTATGTGCCTCGGCTACGCCTTGGCCCACATTTTCACGTTCGTCCATCAATGCCCCCCCCCCCCCCCTATTGCAGGCCGCTGCAGTAATGTAGGTACTATTTACTGAATAGGCAGCCGATATTTCCCCATTTATGTCCTGTAGAATAAGCCAACATCTTGCTAGCTGTAGCGTAGGATCCCGCGTTCGTTCTCCACTATTGTTGCCTTATAAATGAACCCAAATAAAGACCCCATTACTGTCACTAACGAGACACAATAGTTTTTTTTTTTATTATCGAACTAGCTTGCGTGACGGCTGACGTGATGCGAATTTACAACGGAGATCATATTTAGTGTTGGGTAACTCAGTAGGTACATGTGCTAGCACAGTTGTAGCTTCACCACAGGGCACAGATTAGCTAAACAGAACATTTGTAACCATTCTCATTTCTGTTTCCCTCGACACGGCTCAACTTGCGACTCCCGCGACTCACTGACACACACTCACAGCACGTGCGCGCTGAGTTCACAGGCCACCACAGTCTCGCCTCATTCGTGGTAGCACAGTGTAAAAGAGTGCACACTCTTAAAATGAGGATCGTACGAGGCACTCTTTTAAAAGAGTGTGCTACCCATCTCTAATCATATTAAAAGTGACAGGTATTAGATTTTAAAGTTTTTTGACATCTTACAAGCAGCGCCGCCATTACAACGCTACAAGGTTCTTTTGGCGCGAGGAAAAGTCGGAATTAATGTTGCCATCTTGTTTTTTCAATACTTTTCTTTGAGCGCCAAAAGAATCTTGTAGCAGGGTATATATTCTACACCTTCTACATATCAGAAGGTGGTTGCCACGTAACAGCAGATATTTTCCTATTTATCTCCTGTAGAATGAGCCGACATCTCGCTAGCTGTGGAGGTCGTAACTGTGGCGTAGGGTCCCGTGTCCTTTCCCCGCTACTGTTGCCTGGTAGGGGGCGCTGTGCGCGACGGAGGGCGCGGCGACGGCGGGCGCGGGCTGGAGAGAAAGGGGTGACATTGTAACTGGGGTCGGAAACAGGAGAAAAATCTACACCTAGAGTTTTGTTGTGATACCCAAGCTAGAGTGATCTTGTTGCTTTGTATACGACGTACAAGGGATTTATTATGAAGTGTTGCAAACATTGTAATGTTTCTAAAAAGAGACACTATCCGTCCTGAATAGAGTAGGAAACCGATTGAAATCTGAGAAGTCCTGACAAAAAGTTGGACATTTGTTTAAAAGTCTGGACATTTTTCTTTTTAATCTTTGTTTACTCATTTAGCTTTTTGGGGTCAACCCCGGGCATGTCCGGACAAATTTGGACCTGAATTGCTCCACCTCTCCTTCTCACACTGCAACAATCATAGTTCTAAAACATCATGATACGGCCTCAGTACAGGTGAATACGGCACATTGAGCTTAAAGCCAAGCCGGATCCAGACGTGTGTAATGTAATGTTTCATTTAATGTAACCGAATTCCGCGTGTACACAAAAAGTGCATCTGCAATGAATATAAGCCGGCTATTATGAACCGTAGTTTAGTTCCATTATTTAATGTGCAATATAATAATGCATTGAGGGTGCTGATGAGGCTACCCCGATTCAGCAGCGCATCAGGGATGTTCGCCGAGTAGCATGTAGACTATTTATGTTCTCCTATGCGGAAACGGTGTACATCCCTGGTGCGCAGGGTTCGGGTTTCAGGCTAGCCCCAGCGGCATCCTAAGAGCATTCGTGCAGAAGTTCGATTGCCAGTACCTGAACCATTGCTGTATGGTTCACATATTGAGCAATCGAGGTCTGTAATATGTTTATGATTGTGGTATTTTTATTGATGTGTTATTTATTTTGTAATTTTGTGTGCTTGATCTATGATACTTGTGTTGGTCGAATTAAACGTTTATTTTATTTTATTTATTAACAAAGTTGCAAGATCATTCTAGCGCACCCAATACATTCGTAAGTTTTTTTTTTTATTCAAACAAATAGGCATATTTCACTGTTTCCGGATACACAAATGGTTTAAATTAAATTATTTGCCTAAGTTAACTCCGGAGTTGGTGAAACAGGCCCAAAGGTCTAAAGGTATCCCATTTTGTTTCATCCTGTTTTGTTAAAGGATCTAATGAATAGTCAATGAGCTTACGGCAATCGCCCGGGGCGGACGTGCTTGCAGTCGCTCTGCCCATTCGGACAGTGTCTGCAATGTTGGACGTAGTTGAGAATATTAGTCACACACAGTTAGTAACGCATGCCAAGCGAGGGTGGGAGGAACTGAGGACTTAGGAGTTAAAGGGGGAGGGATGAAGATGCGATCAGTGACACGGTAGGAGAAAGAGGGTGGGTGGATTGTGTGAAAGACTAATACTCAAAGGTGAAAGATGATAATATGGCTAGAAAGGTGTGACTATAACTGAGATGACGGCTGTAGATATTTTATACCTAGAACTAGTAAGTACTGCACATTTCGGCCACCTTCTGCCACCGTCATGGACTTAGTATGTACTATATCCCGTTCTTTTGTTCGAAATTGGAACCTAAATATCTTGACGTGGTGAAACAGTGAATTTCCATTATTTTGCTTAAATCTGTTTTGTTAAAGGATCTAATGAATAGCCAATGAGCTTACGGCAGTCGCCCGGAATTTTGGATGTAGTTGAGAATATGTCACACACAGTTAGTAACGCATGCCAAGCGAGGGTGGGAGGACTTAGTAGTTAGGACTTTAAGGGAGGAGGGATGATGGAGATGCGGGAAATTATCCGATATTAACAAATAACACAACACAAAACAATAAATACAATAAGTATTTTTGATAAATGCCATGTCTTAAAAAAAACGAATATGTGCCATTTGTTGTTAACAGATTAAAACACCCCGTTTCTGAAAGGCCAATCTAGAAATTAGCTGAACGATTGTCAAACTCATGTCAAGTGATTGGATTAACTGTTGTTATAGTAATTTATCTCACGAAACACCGCGCGTCTAACTTGTGGTAACCAAGTGTACAAATACGCTGCGAATGTATGCGTGAAGACTAGTAGCGTCAGCACAGCACACACACACTTACGATTTCGCCACTGTCTTGGACGGTACCGAGAGCTCTTCACACACACATTCACAGCGTGTTTGTCAACACTTGGTTACCACAACTAAAGCGCGCGTCGCTATGTGGGATAAAAATACTGTATCATAGTCAATCACAGCAGTTAACGTACGTAAGTTAGACAATCTGTGAGATGTTTTGATTGACGATTGGTGTTTTTTTTAAACCCGCGCCATTTTTCTCTTCGTGATTCAACTTAGATTTGCCCGTATAGATAGGACGTGTGCTGGTGACCATGAACAAGTTATGTAAAAATCGGTTCTAGTAGTTCTAGTACACATTACAATGTCGCCTCCATGACTACCAAACTAAAGAGCCCTCCAAACCCCCCTCGAAAAACCGAGAAACCTCTTTTACATTTTAAGTCGGATGCCTTATTTTCGCAATAGCAGTTTCTTTATAGGCATGCACTGACCTCCATGGAGGTCAGTGTAGGCATGTGATGCGATGCGAAGGAATAAGGAATTTCGGGATCTCCTAGCACAGGTATATCTTTTACTTAAAAGGTGGTCCATAAATAAGATTTACTGTAAAAATTGTACAAGTTTCTGCAATAAAACTTTTTATTCATTCAAGGAACACGTCGTAAGGAAACCTTTGAGCATGAATGTGGATGGATAGGGATATAAGAGTACCAAAGAGACCAAAGAAACAATGGAGGGATTATGTGAAAGATGATATGGCTTGAAAGAAGAAGAATGATACGCCGCGCCGACCACAAATAAATTAAGATAAGCACAGGAGGATAATGGTCCATCTACAGTTCCATAGGATAACGACAGGTTGGGTTATATAGCACATTAAGCCGGATAGAATAGTCAAGTCCTCACGATCAAACAGACTATAATCAAGGACCCATTTCAGCAAGAAAATGTATAGAAATAAACAACTTGTTTCTGTTCCAGCAGGGATTCGCCACAAGCATTTATTTCAATTGGTAAATGATAAATGAATTTATTTCTGTTAGTAGGTTTGCCCAAACAGTTTTACACGTCAATCATACTAGAACCTTTTATTTAAATTGATTTAAAAGCCCTTTTTAGGGTTCCGTACCCAAAGGGTAAAACGGGAACCAATAGGGTTCCCGTACTAAGGCTCCGCCGTCTGTCTGTCTGTCTGCCTATCTGTCCGTCTGTCATCAGGCTGTATCTCATGAACCGTGATAGTTAGACAGTTGAAATTTTCACAGATGATGTATTTATGTTGCCGCTATAACAACAAATACTAAAAAACAGAATAAAATAAATATTTAAGGGGGCTCCCATACAACAAACGTGATTTTTTTGCTCCTTTTTGCTCGATATTGATAACGGCAACAGGTAGACGCTTGAAATATTCACAGAATATTCAGTTATATATTCACTTTAAAAACTAATAATTAAATTAAAATAAAATAAATATTTAAGGGGGGCTCCCATACAACAAACGTATTTTTTTTCCGTTTTTATAGATAATGGTACGGAACCCTTCGTGCGCGAGTCTGACTCGCACTTGGCCGGTTTTTAGTCTTCGCACTAATTCAGTGATATCAAGGATTTATAATTTCAACATGAATGGTGTAACCTATATTTTGTAACCATATGTTAATTTAAAAGTGTCCGTGGAGTTTCTTGCCCATTCTTCTCCTTAGGTACCTACTACGCTTTGGAATGGGCATTCATTTTTCTAACTGACCGACCCCTTGACAACTGAAAAGTGCCTGTAATTGGTTTATTTGAAATAAAGAGTTGAGAAGAGGGGCAATTCTACTAATTTTAAGAACGTTCACAGTCTGATCTCAGTCTCAATCTGTCAAAAATACCTCTTATTACCCTACATTTTGACAATTTTTTGACGTTTGTTGGTCGCCAAGATGAGATTGCCACTAGATTTTGAACGTTTTAAATTACGAGAATTGGCCTTCAGGTTTATGCTTCATCAAAGCACGATATTGCGTTGATTCCCATGAAGAAACTGTTCAAAAGATATTCGTGTCTGGATGGGCCACTTCTAAAGTAATGATTAGCGACTGTTAAACCATATATTTTTGACATTTAAACGTCTCTTAACTTTAATTAACGTTTATAAATCAACCCCCAGTCACCACGTTAAAAGTTCGTCCTGTATATCCTGGCCAGCTCTGCTAATTTGAATATCGCGGGCTAACTTAGCGCCTTAAGGCCTGTATGGTGTTGGGCTGGGGGGTTTGTTGCGCCACTTCTTCTTCCCAGCTAAAGCACTACGAAGTGATGAAGTGCGGGCGTTTTTGGGGGACTGTCTTATGTCTTATGTAATTTTAATTTTCGAAATGAGCTGATGCTGAGCCTAGTTTAAATAAATGCCTTTTGATTTGATTTGTATAATATATTTGGATAGAATGTTATCTTGGTTAGTGTTCGTTCGTGTGGACCACACCCACTAATAAGTACCTAAGAATCACTTAGGGCACTTACCGCTTTCGGTTTTGTCCTTAGGTTTGTTGTCTTCGTCCATTGACCGCGACAGGGACCTCTTCTTTGGTGACTGGAAGCAGACATTCAAACAAGATTATTGGAAATAAGCTGACCGGACAGACGTAGCCGATAGAAAAAAGTATTATCAGTTTTTCCGGAATTTTCAATTTTCCAGGCAACTTTTCACACTCCGTGTGGTGCCGGACGTAAACAATAGCACCATCCTATTTCTTGTCGTAAAAGGCGACTAGACTTACTAAAGAATGGGCAGCAGCGTTCTCTATGTATTTTAACTATCTACTTTCGCTAAAAGACAGTACTCCAGACAATCATCCTTTCTATACAATTTGCTGAATAAAGAACTCCGTATATTTTCCATGAAGCTCCGAGACTGTAAGAAAGTTGTAACTGATTGGCTTAAGATTAAAACTTACGACGATGTTGAGTCTATTGTATCTACGGTTCAATGACCAAAATAACCACATTCGGATTGTAGTGTGCATGGTTAGAAGAAGAAGATTTATTTGGCTTCTTCCGATCCCAAGACATTGCCGTAGGGCTAACCTATAACCTATAACTTACACTGGAACTTACACCTAAACTTATACTGGCTCCGCCTGCTGGTTTCGCCCGCATGGGTCGCGATCCCATGGAGGTCGTGGGTAATGTCGGGTCGGAGGTGTCCTGTGTCCTGACCCAAGAGAAGAACTGCCAGAGTGCCGGATCTCTTCCAGATTTGTTAAGACATTTTGACGTGAAAGCGTAACAATCAAACAAACAAACACACTTTCGTATTTATAATATTAGGAGAGTTTTGTTAATATATAGACTAAAATAAGCTATTTATATCTCACACACTACACACCCTCACTCTTCACACTCACCCATACTCACACATATCACACGTATTCGCGCGTATTGGCCCTGTTCTAGGCATATCAATCATTTATTTGCTGTGCAGTTTGTATAATTTTAAGTTACCTTTTACCTTTTATTTTTAATTTTGCATAGTACATTGTCTACATTTCAATTGCATATAAGATAATGATAAGTGGAAGCGCGGAGTCTCCTAACACAAGCAATTCCTTGCTTAAAAGGTGATCTCCAACAACACATTCTATATGTCCTTTGTAATTGAAATAAACATTTTTATTTATTTATTTAACACCATACTGCGATCGCTGACCCGCCTGCCAAGCGTGGAATAAATGAATTGAAAGTATTTATTTGGCGGCACTAAATATAATACGTTTTTTTCGGCCGAAAAACAAAACTTGCCAAAAATGTATATTTCGGCGAAAAACTGCCGTAAACCAAAAACGAAAATCGGTCAAACTACAAGCAAGGAAACATGTAAGTAAATTACGTGTTTCTTTCCAGCGGCGATTCATTCAATGCATGCATTCATTGTCTAACCTGAACAGGTTCAACCTAGTTCAGGTAAATAGACAACTGTAATGTGCCCCTTTTGTAAATTAACGACTATTATCAAAGAGATTAGAGCAGTGGTGGCCCAGTGGTTAACGGCCTTGACTTACGAGTAGTAGGTCGTAGGTTCGAACCCAGGCAGGCGCTTTACTGTGTGTAAATTATTTCATCACCACTGCTCTCAAGACGGTGAAGGAAAAGATCGTGAGGAAACCGGCATGTCCTAGAACTAAAAAATCGAAGACATGTGACATCCAACAACCCGCATTGGGCCCGCGTGGTGCATTACGGCCCACTACCTCTCACAGAAAGAGGAGGCCTGTGTCCCAGCAGTGAGAACATTATAGGCAGATTATGTATCAAAGAGATTTAAGATGTATACTATAGAGAGGCTATCAGAAGTAATGTTATAGAAAAATTGTGATCCCATGTCTAAGTGACCCCATCTACCGTAATATAGCAAAATTCAATAAAAGCTATGTTTGACACGTCAAACTTTTAATACCATAATGCATTTAGACATTATACTTCGAAAGTAATTTTCTTTTGGTGGGCACGAATGCGAATTGCGACTTGACATGCAGGCGTACCACACTAGACTGAGCGACTTTTGCCCACTAGGACAAATGTATCGGATTACGGTTTTGTTCGCTAGGTCCCGTCTATTGTTAAGTAAATAGTTTAATGTATTTGACTATTATTAATTATTATGCTTGTGCCTTCTCTGTATGAGAAGTGGCTTTTGCATTTTTGCAATGCATTGGGACGGTAATAAGCTGGTAATATTTTTTTTTCTTATCTGTGTTAGCTATTTTGTCTAAATTAATGGTAGCCATACACGTTACGATATACTTCTGCATGTTTAAACTTGCACAAGTGTCACCAAATGGCTTGGATACTCATGCTAATTCAAAGTCAAACCATTTATTTCAAATAGGCACTTTTGAACGTCAAAATTTAAAAAAAATAGAATTGATTCTATTTTTGAGAATTGATTATAGAGTTGCCCCTTCCAATAGGTAGTTTCGTATGGAGAAGAATGGGAAAGAAACTCCACCGTTACTCTTTTAAAAATGTTTTACAGTTTCAAATGTTTTCAAGATTTTAATATTCGGTCAAGTAAACTTGACGGAATACTACCATACTGCATTAAAAGTTGCCAAAATGAAAAAATGGGATGTTGCTGCCTTTGCTTTTATATGACTCAATTAAATCATTATTATTAGCACGATTATTGTAAAATGCCGAATGCGTATGGCATACCAGGTTTTTTTTACATCCGGTTTCACGACATTGTACACCACGAACAATATACTAAGACAGATTTGGTTGTCAATCGCCCATTTTAACGTTTCGTTTTCGCTTTTTATCTGATTTGAGGTTAGAAACATTTTTTAATTTAATTAATTTCTCGAAAAATATGCATTACCTTTTAATGAGAGTGGTAGCGTTATAATCGGGGATCCAACCCCTACCAGTTTCAACCCTCTATTCCTTCCTCTCTCTTCCTGTGGGAGTGATTTCAAGAAAAGGGACAGAAGTGTGTAACAAGAAGTGACAGCTTGAGCATGGAATAAGTAAGTACTTTTTAATTGCATGGAATTAGTAAGTACTTATAGCATGGAATTAATAAGTACTTTAAAGAATTAGATTGTAAGCAGAGGGAGTCGAATTTTGACTAGTGGGCAACCACTAGTAATGCATAATTATTAGAAATTAATATTTCAGTATTTAGCTTTTTTAAATTTTAAGGTTAATTTCTGTCGCTGCTCACTTGCTTATTACCAAGGTGAGATGTAAGATGTTACGCATCATATGTGACTACTGTAAGGCTCATTGGTTTTTTTAATTAAATCCTCTGTTTACTTATTAGCCTCTTCACTGTTAAGCTACCACTTAAGGGAAGAGTGAGACAGCTCCAACACAAGTATTATTGTAACTTACTTTGGCTGCCTCAATTTATGTATGGCACAGTGTTTGAGATGAAATACCTATATGTATAAAATTTTTGTATGACTAAAAACCACTCACCCTTCTCTTAATCTGCTTCTGATAATGCTGAGCATCATAAAACTGTGGCTGCGACCTCCGTACCCTGCCTGTCCGTCTCTTAATATCCTCCACAGCCGGCAAGCAGTCTGCACCACGTCGAGATGCAAAGAATGTATGCCCGCATTTACAGGACTTTGAGGCGACAGCTACCTGTGAGTATTTCTTGGGTTATAAGAAATAGGAGATGAGTAATGAGTTTTGTGTAATGAGGTATTTTTTGCCATGGAATGATGGAATTAATATTGTTGCTCTCTTAAGTCCGCCCCTAAGACGACCCACTGACCCCTCACTTACATTCGTTGCAAAAGAAGAATGTAAGTGAGGAACGATATTAATACGCGCACCTAATAGATTGTGCATTGTATGTTAAAAATTTGTAATGAAAACGCATGCAAAATATTTCTTAGATTAGTTAGTGAATATATCACATGAGCAAACATGGAAAAATTAACAACTTTATAACTTAATGGCAATTATAAGATAATACCATTAACAGTACGTAAAATAATTTAAAAAAAAGTCTTTGTTACGTATAATTTTTTTGTTACTGACCTGTAGCTCGCATTTTGGGCAGCTTTTCGCGATCATTTTGTGTTTACCCATTTTTCTCATTTGTAAACGTTCACAGCCACAAGTTACTTAAGAATAATTAACTGTATTAGTCTTAATTTAATTTAATTCACAAGAAACAAATGAAATTAATTTTTTGTTGATTCTTTTTCGTTTTGTCTTTGACATTGACAGTCATAGATCTAACTCAGACAACAATAAATCTGCATTCCGAATTAGGCCGTAAGCGCTCACCTCGCAGCGCCCTAATAATTTGCGTTCCGATTTAGATATCACGATTTTGACAGCTGGGAGCTAACAACATTATTATCTTCATCAACAATTCGGAACGCTCATGAACGCGCTCACGGCTGGATTACAATATACTACATTCTTTGTGTATATGTTACGGCTAATACCCGAAGTGCGGCTACACCTAGTTTTAGCCGGTTAGAACTAGGTGTAGCCACTTACTCTTGGTTAAACCTAGTACGAGCCGATTGTTTTCGACCAACAATAGAGGGGATCTGCGGCGGCCGCTGCCGCGGCACGCTCGCTTCGCTCGCTCGCCTTCGCTTGTTAATGGTTACTGTTCTAACCTAACCTAACCCAAATGATTCAATAACAGTAGATGACTTTGCAGCGAACACCTAGTTCTAACCGGCTAAAACTAGGTGTAGCCGCACTTCGGGTATTAGCCGTAACATATACACCGCAAATTTGTGTGCGTGTGAACTGAGGGACCACACTGGGAATTCGCAAAATGAAAATCCTAGGATTTAGTAGTAGACTTAAAACAATTGTAGAACGAATCTGGGAATTTGTAAGCAAATATATCAAAAACTACGACCCATAAAGTGTGGTCCCTCAGTTCTCACAGACGATCAGCCAGATCTCGGAAAGTATCTTACAAAATAAGGTTTTGTGAATACAGACATTTAGTAAAGAATTTGTAAAGTTATTTACTAAATAACAGACCACAAAGCATTCAAGATAAAAAAAATATAACGACTGAACTGTGGTCCCTCAGTCCACATACCAAAGATAAATATTTTAGCGAATATTACTGAATAAAATTAATAAAACCGTTCTTTTTCTACATAAAGTTTTAGTAAAAGTCTTAAAACATTTTGTAAAAAAGAAATGGAGCTTAAATATCGAAGCATTTTGAAGATAGCAATGATTAAAACTGGTCCCGCAATCCTCTCCTCCACTGACGTATGTGCGTGTGCTAGCTGCTAGACGAGAGGAATATCAGAAAGTTAAGTGTACTTAACTTTTAGTAATAAGTTTCTACTAAATAATAGGTATCTAAAATTGTGTATTTCTTACCTCTTAGCTGAGATAATATTAAATTTTTAATCCTATGAAAATTGATAGAGCAGTGTGACCACACAATAAAACAAAATGTAGACAGTACTATACTTTATTTAATATATCATTATTTAGACGAAACGAAAACAAGGTTGTACGGTTAATTTAATGCTATATTACATGGCTTATGTGTATTTAGTAAAAAGTAGATTACAAAATTAAGAAATCACTTAATATAATACTTTTATGTGTTTGTTGTATGGGAGCCCCTTAAGTATTTATTTAATTCTGTATTTTAGTATTTTTTGTTATAGCGGCAACATAAATACATCATCTGTGAAAATTTCAACTGTCTAACTATCACGGTTCATGAGAGACAGACGGCTGCGGCGCACGGTGGGCTGGAAATCGGCTTTCATAGACTTAGGGATTTCAATTTCACATCGGCGTCGAGTCGACGATGAAGTACCTGGGACTCGTCCTCGACAGCCGGTGGAACTTCGTGGAGCATTTTCGACGTTTGGCTCCCAGACTGGAGCGGGCCGGGGCTGCTTTGAAGCGGCTCCTGCCCAATCTAGGGGGTCCAAACGCCTCCTGCCGGAGGCTCTACGCGGGGATCGTGCGGTCCATGGCCCTTTACGCGGCACCGGTGTGGGCGCGTTCATTAAGGCTGCGACCAGTCCAGCGGTTGAACGCGTCCCAAAGGGTCATGGCCATCAGGCTGGTACGGGGTTACCGCACGGTCTCCCGTGAGGCAGCGAGCCTCCTTGCCGGACTGCCGCCATGGGATCTGGAGGCGAAAGTCCTCGCGCACATCTGGGAGTGGCGCGAGGAGGCGAAACGCCGGGGTGAAACTCCGCTGCCGCGAGAAATCACGGCACAGCGGACAGAGCTCCGGCGGGATCTCATGGCGACATGGAGAGTGCGATTGTCGCAACCCAGCGCTGGGCACGCCACAATTGTGGCGATAAGTCCCCTCTTTGAGGAGTGGCTAGAGAGGCGCCGCGGCGTCCTCACCTTCCGCCTGACGCAGGTCCTCACCGGACACGGTTGTTTCGGGAGGTTCCTGTTCAGAATAAAGCGGGAGGAAACGCCCGGGTGTCACCACTGTGTGGATCGCCCGGAGGACACGGTGGGTGGAACATACGGTGGAGGTCTGCCCAGCTTGGGCGGAGCACCGCCGTGTCCTCACGGAGGCGATCGGCGGCGGCGATCTCTCGCGTCCGGGCCTGGTTCAGGCCATGGTTCGGAGCGAGAGTGCATGGGAGGCCGTCACCTCCTTCTGCGAAGCAGTTATGCTAGCGAAGGAGGAGGCGGAACGCGTGAGGGTGAGACAAGGTTCGCGCCCTTGCGCCCTTAGTCGCCGCAGGAGACGCCCCGGGCGTCGGGAGTCGCAAGCCGATTTCCGGCCACCGTAGGCGCGGGCCTGCGGACGGTGAGCGATGGGTAGCTCGCCGTCCGATAAGGACCAGGCCCGGGTCGACGGCGCGTTGTATTCCACGCGCGCCTCAAAGTGATGTCAGCACAAACTGACGGGGTCCGTTAGGACCAATGCCTGCCGGGGTTGCGAGTTTGTCCGAAAGGGATATCGTGGCCCTGGCACACAGGTAACGGAAGGAACACGGGTGGGTTTTAGTCAGTAAAAGTCTGACGCGCCCTCCCGCTCCGCCCAGAGCGGGAGAAGTTATTTGATAATTTCCTACCCAAAAAAAAAAGGGATTTCAATTTGCAAGTGCTTGATTTTTTACCAGATATCGCTTCTATTAGTCATTACTATGTACAAAAATGACACCCGAGTTAATTCTGCCCAAAAACGAAGGAAGTATAATTTTTTTACGAAAAATTTGTATGAAGCTAGTATGAAAAATCGAATTATCTCCTAAACGGCATGTTTAACCGTAATATCCTTGGAGGTGGTCACAGTGCTAATTATTTATAATTTTTTGGTTGCCGATTTGACGAAAAATTTAATGCCGTTTTTTTTTAAAAAATCGTCAAAATATTTTTATTTATTTTTACATGTAAAACGATCCCTTTTATTAACCCAAATATTAAGAACACACAAAACAAGAAAAATTAAATAAAAAAATTGCTGTTTTTTGACACATTTTTTATTAATTTAAATAAAAAAAGATTATCAAACTCTTATTTAAGTAACATATAAAGTTATATTATATACAAAATAATTTAATTTAAGGAATTAATACTAAGCATTTGTAAAATAAAGTAAAATAAATAAAAAAAATATCATTAAATATTACAAAAAAAAAACCCAAACACACTCAAATACAAATTTACAAATAAAATATATAATTTTTTTACAAATTTTCCTTATCACTCTCGTTGTCAGACTCCAATTCTGAGTCAGCATCCAGATTGGATATACTCGTATCCAAAAACTCGAACTCAGTTTCCTGAAATTGAATTAAGTCGAGAGTTTCAGCAAAAAAGCTCTGCTTTTTCTTGGCATCTAACTTAGGCCTTTGTGCACTTAGCAAAGGATCCGAAGAAACAACAAGCATATTTAAAATGTCTTGATTGGAATCCTGCCTGCTTCTTTTCCGCGAATGATGTCCTCGAAACCTCCTAAAATCTTTGTTTCGAGACTCTGAGGCTTCTTCCGAGAGAGTCCCAATCGGCACAATATTATTTTTCTCGATTATGTCAGCCCCATGGATTAATAATTTATGAACGGTTGACGACATGTAGTACCAGTCGTATAATAATACGTACTTTTCTGCTGTTTTGCGGGCATAATCTCTAAATTTTATTATATCGACCTGCTCTCCAGATGTAATTGCTTGTAAAATTACGGCAAATCTTTTGATGAGGTCTTCATCCAAACCGGTTATAGCTGCGGTTTTATTAGGAAACTCAAAGAATTTCCTTGCAGTATTCCCGTCATTGGTGGTTCCCGAGCCTTGTTTTACTATATCAATCAACAGATTGAGCTCATCTTTGAATTTATTTTGAATTATTTTCTTCCTTGTCTGTAGCATTTCTTTGTGCTCATCACTTCTCGCTGCCCACCGTTTGAAGTCGAGCCTGTATGCAATGTGTAACAGACATTCCATACAATTTATACGGGCGTGTAGGGATGACAAGCCAAATTTATACAGGTCAGAACACACAATTTTTGATGTTACAGCATCTAAGCGGTTCATTTCTGTAGGCTTTGCTAAGCACAGGTAGCACGATGCATTTGATCTAGCTTCAGAAAGGTAAGTGCAAACTTTAGCGTCGATCATCATCATTAGTTCATGAGTCACCCTATTATTATTATTACACTCTGTGGGGATAAGGGCCTCAATTTCTTCATCCATTTGTTTTTTCAGCTCAAGGACAACTGCTTCACTCTCCTTTACAAAAGTAAACTGAACTGGACGACAATACAAAACTGAGCATGGTTTTGGGTTCGTCCATAAGATGTTGTCTCCATCTGTCAGTTTAAGTGGCACCAAGGAGGTCATGAAAATGCTCGAGTCATCTTCCTCACCCTCCATTTTCTGCTTGTATCGGCTTTGGTTAGAAGCACCATCAAATCCCCACTTGGATATCAGCTTCAACTGCTTGTTATGCTCTTCCTTAGAAAGGCTTTGAAGGATTCTTGTAACTGTGATATCAAGTAAAGCTTGAATTGTAATCCTAGCCGATGAATCAGTAACTGTCACTGATTGCTTCGGAGGGTAGCAATCAAGCTTAGTTTGTTCCACTTTAACTATAAAGTGGAACACGGAGTAGTGGAGTGGAGTGGAGTGGATGGATTTATCCATCTTACTAAAGATGGATAAATATCCCTAGCACCTTCCCGAATGGCAGCCTCTCGCAACGTAATATATTGCCACTTTGAGAGTTTTAGCGAAAGAAGCAATCCAAGCGCCTTTTCTGACGTAAATATGATTGTTTTCGCTGGTGTCTTAAGCGTTTCATTTAATTTAGCGGCTGCTTCAGGATTTTTCATCATGTATTCGATGACAGAGGCGATATCTCCATGCCCTTCTTTTAAACGTGCTGCAGCTGCATATGCTAATTCACTGGAATCTTCGCCTGTGTGTTCATCAGATCTTCTCTTTTTTTGTTTACTTCCCAGATCTTCGAATGGTTTACGGGATCTTTTCGTCATTGTTCCAATGGACGTTGATGTCAACGGTTCTGGAGAGACTGAGGGCGCTCTTGGTATTTCATCAACACTTGGTTCTTGATTAACTAAAGTTTGCACAAACCTCGGCCAATCAATATTTGCTCCCAACCAATTCTCGTACTTTCTCCTGAAATTATCAAGGAATCGGTTGGATTTCTGCCACCTTTGTAAAGCGGCTCGCGTAAATCTCCGACAAAATTCTTTGAGAACAACACGATCTTCGTCAGACAGGCAATCGCCTATGCGGGATACAACTGCACTGAACAATACTTCATGATCAAATGAAGTACTCTCACTTCGTAGAAGAACAAACAAGTCTAAATTGGTGATTAAACTTACCATTCTAAGATTTTATAGTCGCAGATTTAGTGTTAGCAGTTACACAGTTGTGAACAAACTAAATTATAAAACAAAACTTTAGCCCTTTTATTGCAAAACGCCAATAATTAGGTAACTACCCTCATTAGTTATCTTCTCATTAGCTAATGAAAATTTATAATTGTCACTAACTATTCTTAGAACTCATAGCACTGCTAATTAACAAATTAGCTTACTTATCAGGAAAAGTTGAATGTAATCCCTAGTTGGCATTGTCGTGAGATATTGAAAATCATTAAATCACCTATAAAGACTCATTAGAAGACCTAATCAGTGTAGTTACTTAATCACTTCTTTTCGGACTCATTAGAAGAGTAAACAATTGGTAATTTGGTTGTATGAAAAGTTTTAAAACTCTTGATGTGTTGATAAATATCGAGCTCAAACATAGTTGTCTACGTGTGGGTGTACTATAAACCTCTGCCAACTCCTTCGGAAATATAGGAGTGATGCTATTTTATGTTACGTGTAGTTAAGTGTTCTTCAACATAAACACTAAAAGGAATCGTTTCATATGTAAAAACAAATAAAAATATTTTGACGATTTAAAAAAAAAAAACGGCTGACATAATCGAGAAAAATAATATTGTGCCGATTGGGACTCTCTCGGAAGAAGCCTCAGAGTCTCGAAAAAAAGATTTTAGGAGGTTTCGAGAACATCATTTGCGGAAAAGAAGCAGGCAGGATTCCAATTAAGACATTTTAAATATGCTTGTTGTTTCTTCGGATCCTTTGCTAAGTGCACAAAGGCCTAAGTTAGATGCCAAGAAAAAGCAGAGCTTTTTTGCTGAAACTCTCGACTTAATTCAATTTCTTTACTTAAATAAGAGTTTGATAATCTTTTTTTATTTAAATTAATATAAAATGTGTCAAAAAACAGCAATTTTTTTATTTAATTTTTCTTGTTTTGTGTGTTCTTAATATTTGGGTTAATAACATATCGAACTTTTTAACTTGGACACTAAAAGGGATCGTTTTACATGTAAAAATAAATAAAAATATTTTGACGATTTTTTTAAAAAAAACGGCATTAAATTTTTCGTCAAATCGGCAACCAAAAAATTATAATTAGCACTATGATCACCTCCAAGGATATTACGGTTAAACATGCCGGAGATAATTCGATTTTTCATACTAGCTTCATACAAATTTTTCGTAAAAAAATTATATTTCCTTCGTTTTTGGGCAGAATTAACTCGGGTGTCATTTTTGTACATAGTAATGACTAATAGAAGCGATATCCGGCAAAAAATCAAGCACTTGCAAATTGAAATCCCTAAGTCTATGAAAGCCGATTTTCAGCCCACCGTGCGGCGGAGTCTTAGTAATAGGGTTCCCGTTTTACCCTTTGGGTACGGAACCCTAAAAAACGGCATAATTTTTTTTTGCCAAATCGGCGACAAAAAATCATAAATAATTAGCGCTATAATCACCTGTAAGGATATTCGTGTTTAACTTTCCGTTTAAGAGATAATTAGATTTTTCATAATAGCTTTATACAAATTTTTCGAAAAAATAATATAATTCCTACGTTTTTGAGCAGAATTAACTCGGGTGTCATTTTTAGGGTTCCGTACACAAAGGGTAAGACGGGAACCCTATTACTAAGGCTCCGCCGCCGCGCCGTCTGTCTGTCTGTCTGTCTGTTTGTCTGCCTGGCTGTCCGTCTGTCACCAGGCTGTATCTCATGAACCGTGATAGTTAGATAGTTAAAATTATCACAGATGATGTATTTCTGTTGCCGCTATAACAACAAATACTAAAAAACAGAATAATATAAATATTTAAGGGGGCTCCCATACAACAAACGTGATTTTTTTGTTCATTTTTGCTCGATATTTATAACGGTAACAGGTAGACGCTTGAAATGTTCACAGAATATATAATTATATATTGACTTTAAAAATAAATAATTAAATTAAAATAAAACAAATATTTAAGGGGCGGCCCTTAAATATTTGTTTTATTTACATACAACAAACGTGATTTTTTTGCTATTTTTTTATAGATAATGGTACGGAACCCTTCGTGCGTGAGTCCGACTCGCACTTGGCCGGTTTTTTTGTATATAGTAATGACTAATAGAAGCAAATTGAAATCCCTAAGTTTATGAAAGCCGATTTTCAGCCCACCATGTGTCGTGTCTGGCCCGCGATATCGCACTAGTCTGTACGAGCCTTTACATTTATTGTCTGAGTTATGAGCGTTACTATAGAATGTTGCTAACTAAATAATAATAATTATTCCACTTAGGTGCCACTTAGTGCCGCGGATCTTCTCTGGCAATTCAAGGATTGAATTTAGATCAACTTAAAAAGCGGTGCAATTTGGTGCAAAAATCTAAAGAAATTTCTCGACCGACATTGGAGGAATCGCCTAACGCGTCATTGTAAGTCTTTTTTTTTGACAATGGGGATCTAAACTGCCATTTGTTCACGATAGGTGGCGAATCGTCGACATGGCTATCAAAAGCTGTCAATTCCATACATTTTGTAACCTAGCATTCAGTAAATTTCAATTTTCTCGAAATATGCCTCTGTGTGCTGTACCAGGATGTACTAACCCCGGTGTTCATTTATTTCCCAAAGATACAACGCTAAAAAAAAAGTGGGAAAAGGCTATACGTCGCAAAAATTATGTAGCGACACAGCATAGCAGGTTATGCCGGAATCATTTCCAAGAATCTGATTATGTAGGAGAATCAGCTTATACAGGTGAGCTATTAACTTATTAAGTGTTGATTTCAGTCATTAGCATTACAGACAGAGACTTCTCGTTATCACTGTGGTTAGTTTAATGATAACTACCTTGTAAAGTCTGCTTGAAAACTTGGTTTGTTTCTTGGAGGTTTAATATGTAAATAAACCAATGAACAGGTATCCTGTGTGCCTCCATATTACAGAGTGTTAAAAGTCTTATACTTAAAGTAATCTGTATAAATTTTTTAAATATTTTGTTTGTTTTTCAGGAAATCCTCAAATATGCAGATTTCTCAAAAAGGGGACTGTCCCAAGCATATTCCCTTGGTCCACCCGAGTGTCAACAACACCTACATCAAGAAGCCTTCGGTATTTGGAAAGAAGCAGACGCAGAATTGATTTTAGACAGCCAACTGGGGACGAAAGTATTCCAGAACCGTCTACTAGCACTGAAATAGAGATATCTACTGTAGAGAGCACCTCAGAAGATATTACTCCTAGAACAGTATCTGTTAGCATTCAATGTGGTAGTTCTTTGGGAATAATTTCACTAGAGGCTATGAGGGCCAATCAGGAGGCTATTCATTTTTATACTGGGCTAGAAAACTATGAAAAATTTATGCTTGTGTTAAACACGTTAAGTCCAATGTGTAATAATTTAAATTACAAGGGAAGTAGAGTTATCAATGTTTCTGTTGAAGACCAACTTTTGATAACACTGATCAAGCTAAGGAGGTATTTACCAGATTTTGAGTTGGCATTTTTATTTGGTATTTCCCAAACTAGTGTTGCTAACATTTTTATAACATGGATCAATTTTATGTATGAAATATGGTCTTTAATTAGTATTTGGCCCAGTAAAGAATTGGTTCAATACTTTATGCCAGAGTCATTTAGAAGTGGTTTTGCAAGTACAAGAATTATTGTGGACACAACTGAAATACCCATCACAAAGCCTGGGAATCCTATAGCACAGCAGGTGACATTCAGCAGCTACAAACATAAAAATACTGTGAAGGCTATGATTGGGGCTACACCTGGTGGTCTAATTTCATATGTCTCAGAATGTTATGGAGGTTCAGTCAGTGATAGACAGATTATAGAAAGATCCAATCTTGAAAATCTATGTGACAGTGGCGATTCTATCATGGCAGATAGAGGTTTTAATGTGCAGGACCTTTTTGCTCCAAAAGATATAACTATTAACATTCCAATGTTCTTGAAAGGAAAGACACAAATACCAGGTGTAAGAATAGTACAGGATCGAAAACTAGCAGGCAAACGAGTTCATATAGAACGTATTATAGGCCTTGCTAAAACATACAAGATTTTGAAAAGTGAACTAAGCCCATATCATGTAACACTGGCATCTAGAATTTTATTTGTTTGTGCTATGGTTTGTAATTTTAGAGAAAATATTATGAAATAAAAGCATTTTAATATGTTAATAAAGTTTTATTTTAAAGTGTTAGTCTTTAAAGAAATATTTCTTGATTACAGCATTTTTAAAGAAGTTATGATAAAAATTATCAAGTTTATCCAACATATCCTGAATGAATTGTTCATCACGTTCAATATATATTACATGTAAACTTTTATAGGTAAAAATCAATAAATTACAAAATAATCTTTTTGTTACATATAACTGCCCTTGAATTTGGTAGTAATAAATATTGTTTTTTTTTAAAGTTAGTTGTCCATTTTCGTCATATTGTAGATATGGTATTGTTAGAGGACTGATCTTTTGATTTCTGGAAGCATAAGGACATTTAACTTCAATAATGGTTTCTGATCCCAGTAAACCATCAGGAGATGCTCCTAAATAAGGCCTTTCCTGAGACAAGAATAAACCACATTCAACTACAACCAGATCATAAGCCTCCATATACCTTTTAATGGCTACATTTTCATTTATAACTCCATGTGCCATGGCTCTTGTCTGGATTCGATTTTTATTTAATATTTGATTGCAATATTTGATTAAAGTTTCACTTTTTAAATGACACA
Organism: Tiliacea citrago; assembly: GCA_963921375.1. Taxonomy (NCBI): domain Eukaryota; kingdom Metazoa; phylum Arthropoda; class Insecta; order Lepidoptera; family Noctuidae; genus Tiliacea; species Tiliacea citrago. The sequence continues at coordinate 12,224,398 of OY992808.1, read as the reverse complement.
CAGTGTGAAAAATGCTGGCTGTAATGTGGGTTTTTCTATAATCATGCCACTTTGGATTGGAACTTTGTCCTCTAGTTTCAATTTCTATTTCCATAATTCTTGTTTCTGAAACATTAAGAACACTAATGGATTCTAAAAAAATATCCACTGCGTTTTTTTTTAAATATTCATGGTCCAAACATATTGCTCGTTGGTTAGCTGCAGGATATAATTGTTTTAAAGGCATTGACGAGTGTGCATAATTTAGAATCAAAGATTGAAACCTGCATTGAAATGCATTCTTATCAAACCTAGGGTTTTGTGCCAAGTATGGAGAATAAACAGTATTATGTACATCTCTTTTGGATGGCAATCTGGAGGCTCTCAATGGTGTTGCATAATACTTCTTTGCTGGTTTATGGAATGTCTGTAGTTGTGACGTAGAAACTTCATGTAGGAGTATTATTTTATGTTGTACAATATTTTCAGCAGCAAGTAGTACCACAGCTATATGTTTGCAATGCGCTTCTTTTCCTTCTCCTGCAGCACATTCACAGCATGCTTCTTCAGGCATTCCGTCATCACTTAATTTGATGTTTACCTCATATTGAAGCTGTTTCATAGATGCCTTGCAATAACCTGGAAGAAGTTTTGATATGTTTATTAGGCAAATTACTTTACACATCAAACTAACAACACACACACATTTGAAACTTCACCATCCTACTATTAACAACCATGGAAGAAGACCTACACCCATTTTATTTCCTAGACATCAACTTTTAAATGAGTTTATAGTAAGAATAAGCATACCTTTTAGGTATGTACTTTGGCAGGATGTTGTTGATCGTAGAACAAGAAGGTATCTCGATTCATACAATCTTACAGCATCACTGATATTCTTATTGAATCTGAAATAAAAACCATTACTTATGTTAAACAAGGGCCGCTAGAGGATATCAAACATTTAACATGTATCATTGGAAATAAATATGTTAGGTACCTGTCAAAGTAACTTTGAATATGTTGTTTAGTAATCTTCGGCAATTTGGTGGAGCTATTAACGTCTTGGTAAAGATCCGCTTCAGGAACGTCAATGGCTTGGCTTTCAGAAGCTTGAGGGCTTTGATTGCCGAAATTAAAATTTCGGTCGTAAGCTTCTAACCTAAAAGATAAAGAATACCATTTATCATTAAAGTAATGTTCTCTCATTTTTCGTAAATTTTCCTACAATGACTCAAGTAAGAATTAACACGTTACAACTAAAAAAAGATCCAAATCTAGAGGCTAGCACTGATGAAAAATATTTTATTATTTAAAAGTCTACCTCTCAACAAGATCTGCTTTCTTTCCAGTTATCCTTGCTCCTCGTTTTTTCAATTCGTCTTTCAATTCTTTGAGCTTCCAGGTACAATACATGATAGCAATAACGATGGTGGACCGGTTTCAACACAAAAAATTGCAAAAAACACTGATGTAAACAAAGCGAAAACGATTTGACAGCGGCCATCCCGCCACTGGCGACATCTGCGCTGAGCTTTGCGTGTGCATCCCCATTGACTGTTCCACACTAGAGATTTCCCATTTCCCGGCTTTGAGTTTGTTTATTTGTGTTCCCAATGATGGCCACCTTAGGACGAGAACATATTATTTGTAAACAACAAAACCAGTACTATATTTTGTATAGTAACTAAAATGGAGTTATCAAATAAAGTACTTACTTATAAATCGCCACATCGGTAATAAGACTCATGCTATTAAATGTAAAGGTAAAGATGAAAGCGGTGAAAAGGTAAGCACATACGAATTAAACTATTTTGTCAATCCTGTAGAAAGCATTCGCTTTTTAGGAATATCTTTGAATAAAGAATAAGACTATTATTGTTTACGTAAAGTTAAAAAAAATATGTATTCTAATTTTTAAATTAATGGATGACAAAAATAATAAGTTTTTTTTTTTTAAAACAAGGACGAGCTAAGATAATTTCTGATGTCTTTTAATTATTACACCTTCTTTCTTTATTCTGAGTATTGCACAAAGTAATGTTTGAAACCAAAAAGCGCGGGAAACTCAACTTGGTGGACGCATTCTTTTCGCTAAAATTTAAAATAATTAAATAACTTGTATTATAGGATCAGTAGTCGTAGTTTTAGTGTTTTGTACATTTTTTTCAGTAGGGTAAGTTTTTTTATTATTTTTTCATAGCGGGAAAAATGAAAGACCCGCCTGACCAAGTCACCGGCAGCAATTTTGTCACTATCCTATCCAAATCGGGCATCAATACCGATGGGTATTCGTCGGCGCGTCACGTAAAAACAAGCCGCGTGCATGTATTTATTGCAAGCACTGCAATAAACGCCGTCATATCCGAAAAAAACATGGTTCTGAGTCTTCGGGTTGTGGTTGCATGGACTCTACACCTCTCTCTCTAACTCCATTGGAGCCTAAATGATCTGACATAATCGTTTATAATGATATTCCTGATAATCCTGCTCCGTCTTCAGTTATTCCCATTCAGATTGGTTGAAAAACTTATGATGAAACTGACATTCTGACGGCTTTATGTTGTCCCACATACCACACCCAATTTACCCAATTACATTTGGCAAGTTCTTAAAGCACAACACCTTCCAAAATATTGTTAAAGGTAGCATCAAAAAAATTGGGCTCAATCTCGTATCTTTATCCAAATTTCTGGAAGCAAATTCTTTTATTACACATTAAATAGCCTTGAAACATATAATTATAAAGCTTTTATACCTACTTTTAATGTTACTAGAAAGGGTTAAGTGCAGTGTTCCTGCGGAATGGTCTCTGTAGGAAGTTTACTGTAAATAGTAGTCAAGTTAGAACGCTGGTCCTGCTCCACAAGGGCGCAAAAACTTAATTGATTAGCATTTGGAAATAGGTATCTACTATTGGAGCTGCTGAAGATTTCAAAAACTATCTTTGCGTTGTATAAATTCAATCTGTTAGTATTATATAATTGCATAGTACATGTGTGAGTACTACGAGTATGTACTTACTATAAAGCTACCATTTACTGGGTACGTCTTTCATTGAGTTGAATGTACCCTGGTGGCTGAGAGTATGTCATGCTCACTGTAATGTCTCGCTGATGGTGGCGGGTGTGTTGGATCATATAGCTCCCTTCAAAATGGTTGAGCTGAATGGTGCTAATCCATGCGTCATGTTCGTGAACGGGCGCCATCAGTAGGGACTGGTCATCTCTTAGTGGCCATGGCTTATTTTAATTTAATTTTGTTTTTTTTATATTTTTATTACGGACGATTTTGACGTTTTGCATCATTCTCACATGTATAATTTCAACACGAATGATGTAACTAATATTTTGTAACCATATTATGTCAATTTAAAAGAGTGTCCGTGGAGTTTCGTTGCCAGTTCTTCTCCATAGGTACCTGCTAAGCTTTGGAATGGGCCAATAGCTTCATCTTTTTGACTGACCGACCCCTTTTTTTTTTGGGGTGGCAATCGAAGCGGGAGGACGTGTCAGACTTTTACGTACTAAAACTCACCCGTGTTCCTTCCGATTCGGACAAACTCCGTCAATTGGTGCTGACATCTCTTTGAGGCGCGCGTGGAACAAAACGCGCCGTCGACCCGGGCCTGGGGGTCTACTCTCAAAGTCCGTCAACGAAGATACGGGCCCGTCCGAAAGTAGTTGATCTGTCAAAACAAGTGACAAATTCAATTTTTCTAACTGGTAAATACACATCGGGATTAAGGAACACTATCAAATCATGTTGTCATTCATTTTTAATTCGGGCTGTGAACTAATCTTACGTCCGTAAGTGATACGGAGTAGGAAACGCCCAAAAGTTCGGCCGGCACTACGGATTTCGTGATTAGGGAGTAGACGCCCAGGGCCTCAAGTCTGCTATTACAATAGTGTCAGAATGGTCGATCATTGATTTCATAATTGTTGATTTTGACAGGTTTGGTAATCTACTATTATAATGGCGTCATTATGACTTTCCAATGGTCGGCCACTGACACTACATTGAAATAAATTGCAAAGAAAATGATCGACCATTATGAATTTACCAGATTACGAACTTTTAGCAAAATGACAATGGCATGACAATGGGATCGTGTTGGAATGACTGAATTTATAAAAATAGCAGACTTGGGCCCCTGGTCCTTATCGGATGGCAAGCTACCCATCGCTCACCGTCTGCAAGCCCGCGCCTACGGTGGCCGGGAATCGGCCTGCGACTCCCGACGCCCGGGGCGGCGACTAGGGGCGCGAGGGCGCGGATTTTGCCTCTCCCTCACGCGTTCCGCCTCCTCCTTCGCGAGCATTACTGCCTCGCAGAAGGAGGTGACGGAGGAATTTCAAATAAACCAATTACAGGCACTTTTGAATTGTCAAGGGGTCGGTGAGTCAGAGAGATGAAGCTGGTTGCCCATTCCAAGGCGTAGTAGGTTCCTATGGAGAACAACGGGCAAGAAACTCCACGGACACTCTTTTACTAATAAATCTTGCCCAGAAATGTCTAGGCAAAAGTTAATTAAAACATACATGGCACTAAGTTCAGTACTGAAGCGGCAAAAATGTCTTTTATCTTCTCTTTCCAAAAACTTAGCAGATACTCCATCGTTCCCTTGGTCAAATAGAATGCCCGTTTCAAGTAGCTATAAAAAAGTGTCTTCCTCAAACCACGTTTGCCTCCCAAATCTGTACAAGGATATAATAAAGAGGCTCACAATGCCAATATTCAAGATTTCGACATACGAGTACCTCAACCATCAAATGGTTGTGCTTTTTATAATCATAACAATGGACAAATTGATGTAAGTTTTTCCACTTTCTTCTGTATCAGTTCAACATTTCACCGTCCAACGTTGCCTTATCTTTCAATTCATAATGGACAACATCCAAAATAATCCATTGGAACTGCCGCAGTCTAGTAAACAAAAAGAGTGATGTTATCTGTCTTAAACAAATATGAGCCATTTGCCTTTGCTTTAGCAGAGACTTGGCTCAAGTCTAATCATATTTTTATCCGACTTCCAAAAAGGAGGAGGTTATATGATCTGATGAGGGGATCCCATGGAAATCGAGGGAAATCCACAAATTTTATAGGCATACCTATAACGATTTGAGTATTTTTTATAGTAACCTCGTGCATTTGCACTTGAAAAGCACCATTTGGTGAAGTGGAACTGATGATGAAGACCACAGATGACCCCCGGAACTACTTAATTATAAGTATGTCACCGTTGCGATTCGATTAGGCACTTTAATATGGTTGCTAAGCAAGTCATGCTCGTCAAAATGCATTTGGTGACGTCACCATCAATTCTTCTGGTTCTTACCAGGAGAACTCCTCAACAATTAACGCCCCTGCATCGGGAAAAGTAATATTGTGTAAAAGGTGATGAGCATTTGACATTAGGCTATTGTAAATTGGATAAATTACAAACTGACGCACTAAAAAGTGAAAAATAAAAACTTTTTACAAAAAAAAACAACCGACTTTCAAAAAAAACACTACAAAGTGAAAAATAACTTTAATTTCGGAAGTCAGTGGCAAAAAACTAAAATACAGATCCAAAGACACCGACTTCCGAAATTAAAGTTATTTTTCACTTTGTAGTGTTTTTTTTTGGAAGTCGGTTGTTTTTTTTGTGAAAAGTTTTTTTTAAAATTAACGGTTATTTAACCATTATAGAGGATAGATCTGATGGGTATGGTGGAGTAGCTATACTTATCAAGAATTCTATCCCTTTCTCTATCATTACCTTTCCTCCTCATAGTGCGGAAATTTCAATTGTAGCTATTAAAGTGCACTTGTCTTATCTCTAGTTACATTCCTCACCCTTCTTTTTCCGTTTTTCAAGAGATAAATAATCTCTTTTCTTTTCCAAGCCATTCATAATACTGGGGGCTCAGATTATAGAAAGAAGCAGATAGACTACGCGGAACACCGAGAGTGCGGCCAAAAAATCAAATAAAAATTCAAAAGCGAATACAATCTCGAGTCAGTAGTTCAGTAGGCCCGAAGCGCCGCACAGTGGGCCCATACTGAAAATTAGTGGACTTAGGCAACAAAGTTCCTATATCGATGCGATTTTTTTTTATATGACGTATTATATTATTCCTGACAATTTTTATTCTTATAAAATTTCTTCTAAAGTTGATAGTTTGTCTTGAAAAAAATTAATTAGATTTTTTTGTATGGAGCGAATCACGTTTAATTTTTTTTCTTCAATTGTACTAATATGTTGAGTGTGTGGCGTGAGTATATGATAGCTAGGGTCATTCTCTATCCATGAAAAAAAAATCAGCGCCGGCCATCTGCGGCAGCGCGAGTAATCATTCGGTAAAAAAAAAATGATTTGGAAGAATTTTTTTGTCATTTAAAATAAATTCAAAGCATATTTTTTGTCTCATTTGGCTGTTTTCACCTTCTTTTTAGTTAAATAAATAGTTTTAATAGCGCATACGTACTTATAACTAGTAATTCTGGTAGAGATTTAGTTATTATTGCAAGTTATCGGTAGCACCTGCATTGTGATTGATGACTCATTTGTTTGTGCACTCGGCTAAGCGCATAACTAATGAGTCATCGAAAAATGCTCGTCTCTGATTGGCTGAATAATTTTCACTCACTGTTATGTCCACTACTTGAGTAATTAACACTAACTATAAATATAAAGACATTCATTAAGTCCATCTAGTTTCGCTCTTGTCGCTTGTTTGTGAACACAGTGAAATGCTTGTATTTTTCTATTTACATTAGAACTATGGCTGGATTTTGTACCAAGCTAGATCTTTTTGTGAAATTAAGAAGTGGCGGTGATCTGAAAAATCATATGTTTCTGTATGAAAGTATCATTTCTGTCTTGACTACCGAAGTTTCTGAAGAAGACAAGAACCGAATCAAGGAGTTCTGTCGACTTTTTTGTGTAAATTTAAATAAAAAGTGGATAGAGTCAAGTAGAAATCAAAAAACTTTTATGAATCGTGTAATTAATCGCAAGTGGTTGGAAAAAAACATCAACTGGCCTATTTGTGACAGTGTTGATCTGAGAAGTGTGATGGGCTTTTCGGACGCCGCCTTATCTGAGCTTGTGGATATAAATTGCCATGTTCCTACTCTTGCAGTATGTACTGCGGAAGTGGGAACATCTACAGAAAAGGAGCACAGAAAACCGTTCGAAGAGTTAAGTAATAAGCAAAAGAAAAGACGTTCTACTTCCATAGTAGAAGAAAATTCCGAGGAAGAGTTGCAGCACTGGTACATAACAAAATTGAAAGACAACGGCAAAACGAATCTGGCAAAAGTGGTCGAATACCTTTCCAGTAATCCAGATGCGCTATCCGAAGTAGAAGAGAGACTATTCAAAAAGCAGAGCTTAAGTACTGTCTCTGAAGATAAGTGTTTAGCTCTTTATACATCAGTTGCGCTCTCGAAATGGAAGTACTTAACTCTTCGACAATTTCTGAAAGAAGAAAACTGTGCTGCCTTTCCATCTTATCCAAAGCTTGTAAATGCCAAGAAAAGATGTTACCCACCACAAGAGAGTATGGAGATTACCGAAAACGGAGCTCACATTAAATTGCAAGCGCTATTGGACCACACTGTGGAGAGGATATTACTTGATATAAATACTGTTGATAGGTCTCAAAATGAAGAACTCAAGTTGACATGGAAATGGCGACTTGATGGTTCTTCGTCGCAGAGTAACTATAAACAGAAAACGTCAAACACAGCTACAGAGTTCGATGATTCATCAGTAGTCATGATAAGCATCGTCCCTCTTCGGCTAGTGTCTACTAGACCATCATCTGGGAATGAAAATCTAGTTTGGGAGAACCCCACACCTTGCTCAACTCTGTACTGTCGACCAGTGAAGTTCACTTTCACTTCGGAGACAGCTGACTTTATAAAGTCTGAAGAGTCTGTGATGAAAAAACAAATTGATGAACGAATATCTACACAGTGTGGAAATATTATTGTATCACATGAATTGCATATGACCATGATTGATGGAAAAGTGGCCAATATTATTGCTGGAGTACCATCATATGCAACGTGTCCCATTTGCTTGGCAAAACCGAGTGAGATGAATAATTTAGACGCTTTGACTTCTAAACCACTTCGTGAAGAAATTTACAAACAAGGAATTTCTTCACTGCATATGAAGATTCGGTGTATGGAATGTCTTCTCCATATATCTTATAATCTGGATTTTCAACGATGGACTGCTCGCGGCGAACATAAGGCTTTGAAACAAGCTAAAAAAAATACCACACAGCAAGAGTTTCGTGAGCAAATTGGAATGCTGATTGATATAGTCAAACAGGTATGTATTTAATTTTCGCTCTCTTTATGTTGATTGTGAATTATATCTCTATGTATTGTATATTACAGTATTGTTTTCCCATTTTACGGGACGGGAATACAGCGAGGCGCTTTTTCCAAGATTACAAAAGATCTTCCAGAATAACGGGAATTGACGAAAATCTGATTTTCAGATTTTCCGTTATTCTACAAGCCATATCATCAGGCAAAAACATTGACTGTGAAAAATTTAGAAGATACTGTAGAGAAACAGCTGATGTGTACGTGCAACACTATTCGTGCTACTACATGCCAGTTAGTGTACATAAACTTCTAATGCACGGTGCAGACATCTGTAACCACTTTAGTGTTTTGCCAATCGGTAAGTAAAAAATAAATATAGTTTGATGTATTATTTGACTCGATTGCGTTTTGAAATTAAAATGTATGTACTTATTCGTTTTAGGTACCTTATCTGAAGAAGCTTCGGAAGCCCGTAATAAGGACTTCAGAAACGTCAGGGAGAGGCACACTCGGAAAACGGGGAGAATAGCAACAAACGAAGACATCCTCCATGGACTTCTAATAAGCTCTGATCCCCACATATCCTACATAAGGCCTAAAATAATGAAACAGGTTCATAATGAGTTGTTGCCTGAAGCAACTCAGTTGTTACAGACTACTGAGCCTCCCTGTGACAGTGAAATTATGGAGGAAGAAGAATGCCTCATAGCAGAGTCCGAAAATTTGCCGGACCCACTAGCACTTCTGGAACAAGAAATAATGTGATCCGGCTCTAAATTATTCCCACAAAAGCTCATCAGGGTTAGGAATATGACAAACAGCCCTTTTCAGGGCTACAATTACTTCACAGTTTCATATTGATCATACGTACGATAACTTATACTATAATAATATACATACAGTTGATTATGTAGATAATTATCAACGACTTGCCCGTACAAATTTAAATTATTTCACCTATCATTAACAAAATTAGTATAACCTGAAACATTACGATATATTTATTCAACAATAGATAACGTACAGTTAAAAAATAACACAGCCAATCAGAGACGAGCATTTTTCGATGACTCATTAGTTATGCGCGCACAAACAAATGAGTCATCAATCACAATGCAGAGCACCTGCATTGTGATTGAAGACTCATTTGTACCGATAACATGCAATAATAACTAAATCTCTACCAGAATTACTAGTTCTAAGTACGTATGCGCTATTAAAACTATTTATTTAACTAAAAAGAAGGTGAAAATAGCCAAATGAGACAAAAAATATGCTTTGAATTTATTTTAAATGACAAAAAAATTCTTCCAAATTATTATTTTTTTACCGAATGATTACTCGCGCTGCCGCAGATGGCTGGCGCTGATTTTTTTTTTCGTGGATAGAGAATGACCCTAGCTATCATATGCTCACGCCACGCACTCAACATATTAGTACAATTGAAGAAAAAAAATTAAACGTGATTCGCTCCATACAAAAAAATCTAATTCATTTTTTTCAAGACAAACTATCAACTTTAGAAGAAATTTTATAAGAATAAAAGTTGTCAGGAATAATATAACACGTCATATAAAAAAAAATCGCATCGATATAGGAACTTTGTTGCCTAAGTCCACAAATTTTCAGTATGGGCCCACTGTGCGCCGCATCGCTAGTAAGTTACGGGCTCTAACAGATAATTTCAGTCTTGTATTTTTAAACATTGTAAAAACTGTTCCCAAAAACAAAAGAAAGAAGATGGAGTATCTTTCTTAGGTTAATATTGATTATTTGTGACACCTTGCAACACAAAAGCACAAAACCTTGATTTTTTTTTTTTGTTTATGGCATCTCGCAGTTGACCTTGAGAAGCCGTGACTGCTTAACCGGTCTTTCCTGTGGTTGCCCTAAGGTATTAGCTTAAAGCCTCCAGCCAGGAGCGTAAATATAAGTATTAAAAACTAAACGACAGCGCTCTAAGGGCACCCCCTGTGGGGTACGAACCTCGGCTTAGGGCGTCGTTGGGGAAAAGCAAAGCAAATTGGGGACGGGCTGGATCGAAACAAAACCTTGACAACACAGAGTACCTTTTATATACAGGTACTTGACAATAATCATTCGCTGTTGCTAGTTTATATTGAAACATTTACCCCTAATTTAGGAAATAAATAAGTATAGGATACAGGAGTATCGATTTACAAAAAAAAAAAATATTTATTTCGATAATAGTGTAAAGGGACTAGGCATCATAAAGGGCTAGGCCGTCATCAGCGGTATTAATTGGATCCATGATTTCAATTCCTTAGTTACACTTTGTAGGTAGGCGTGGATTGTCGGGCGAAGAATATAGAGACACTAGTTATAGCACAATCACTTTATCAATCATAATTTCCTTTTAAAAAAAATCACCACAAAATTACCGTTATAATAAAATAACAAACTAGGTAGCACAATATTAAGACACTCCGCCAAACGCGTAGCACGCCTGTGCGATCCCGACCGAGTCTCCAATCATACTGCCAGTAAATCGTCGCCTCAATGCACACTAGCGCCCGGTGTTGTGTCAGAGTGTCGTGTCATCGGATGTGACGCAGCAGACACTGATAATTCATAATAACGACACTCTTAAACTAACAGCGACATCTATGAATTTTAACTAACACTAATTTAAATAATAAAGTGCCGACAAGTGTTTTATTAATCGCATTTTCTGGTAGATATGTGTATAAATAAATAAGTATCCTCTCGGTTGATGTGTCATGATTAAGTGAACCCCTCTAGGAAGCCGCTAAAACGTGTAATTTTTGCTCTATCTCGCTTCCTTTACAAGATATTATAGCGGTTTATTATGTTTTTTTTTTGTAAGGTTAGCATTGCATGCCAATAAATGGATTTTGAATGCATTGTCATCGAATTGCTAGCTACCCTGAAAGTTTCAGCCGGACAGCTAATCGGAAAGTGCTCGAAATTTGAGTTGCAAGATTCCACCCGGAACGACAGACAGACAGACAAACAGAAAGTGACTTAATAAAAAACTGGTAGGTTTTTCTTCTTTTACCTTTTTCGCTAAATTCTGTAAACGATTTCGATGGCCGACCCAAGCTTTGCTGCACTATCGGTATTTCAAAAAGTTTTTAGCCATTCTTCATTGTTTTTTAGGAATCTTATTTCTATTTTATCTGCTTTCTTCCACCTGAAAACAATTTTGGTATGTATTTAAACTCTTCTCTGCATTTTTCTGAGACAGTACATTTTTTATTTCATGTAATGAAATATTATGGGTAATTTTTTCATTATCCTGGCAACCGTAAATACAGTAGAGGCACGTGTTCTACAAACGTACCTCACATTATTGTTCCGCGCGGTCTATCTGCTTCTTTCTATAATCTGAGACTCGGGGACTTTAATTGCCATCACCAATCATGGGGTTGTTCAACTTCTAACTGTTGTGGCGATGAGTTACTAGATATAATAGACTTACATAACTTGTATCTTAAATTCAGGAGCTGCCACACGTTATTCAGATCCCAATCAGAACCATAGCACAATTCATAGATAATACACTATGCGCAATTGACCTTTCTTTCTAATATGCTAATAAGTTCTCCAAACTTATGCTGCATTCCGAATTAGACCTTAGAACGCTCACAGCGCTCACATCACCGAGTTATTAACACGATTATGACAGCTGACAGCTGTCAACAATTCGGAACGCTCGTGAACGCGCTTACGGTTGGCTCACAGCGCTCACATCACCGAGTTATTAACACGATTATGACAGCTGTCAACAATTCGGAATGCTCGTGAACGCGCTTACGGTTTGATTACAGTATTTTTTTGTGTATACACCACACACACCCATTTGTACACTTCTTTAGTTAGATGGCGACTGTAGCCAGTAGGACAATTTCGAAAATGCCACGCTAATTAAATACGATGCGATTCAAAGCAAAACAACGCAGCTGTCATTTTTGACAGCGCTCACGGTGATATTAATTTAGGGTATGGTCGGCGTTATCGCAAGACGGCGCATGTCATGACATCATCTATGACGATTCACGCGACATCGTTTTCGTGCTCACTCTAATTAGGAACGGGTGTAAGCGCGCTCAAATCAATTACAGCTCAACCCGGAACGCACCGTTAGCCTCTTCATTAAGGCGGCGTCGTCGGTATCACCAACAAATTTTGCTTCAATTTTGGTGTGAGTAAATTGCTCATGGCACGCCTTCTCACGGGATAACTTGGCATTCTGTAACCTCTACGTATGGTAGTGAATATAAACGACCTAATAGAAATAACAATGACTGGGATAAATTTAGGAACATTGTTGCCAGTAAGCTTTAAATAATAATAAATAAATAATATTTAATAAAAACGTTTACAAAAGGTGTACATTTAGCCAATGAAAAATGGCTTGTCCCAATACGGATTTACCCGACAACCCGTCCTCCCAGAGACGGTGGGACGTGCCGATCTGCAGTGTTATTCGGAATACCCTGATAAACACGTCACTTAATACTGCTGAGCGTGCCCGCCTGCTGGCTGTGGGAGAATGGGAGTCTGGTTTGTGGCTTCAGGCGCTACCGTCATCCACCATAGGCACTATGATGGATGACTCATCGTTTCGGCTCGCTACGTGTCTCCGCTTGGGCGCACCTTGTGTTGCTCCGCATCGGTGTCATTGCGGTGAAGCCGTCGACAGTCTCGGACACCATGGCCTGTCCTGCTGCAGGAGCGCAGGTCGCATAGCTCGGCACGCCAGCATCAACGATATTATTCGTTGAGCCCTTGTCACCGCCGGCGTACCAGCGGTACTAGAACCAAACGGATTGGTACGTGACGATGGGAAGAGACCAGACGGCATGACGTTATTGCCTTGGAAGGTGGGTAGGCCTCTGGTGTGGGACGTAACCTGTGTCGACACCCTTGCGCCATCTCATGTTCCAAGCACGGCCGGCTGTGCTGGCTCCGCTGCTGCGGCTGCTGAGACCCTCAAGCGGCGCAAATACAGTAATCTTATGGGTAACTACAGTTTTGTGCCGTTTGGAGTCGAAATGCTCGGGTCATGGGGCCCGAGTGCGCGTCTCCTTTATAAGGAAATTTCTCGCCGACTGATCGACACTTCACGTGACCAGAGGGCTGGCTCGTTCTTTGCCCAAAGAATTAGCATTGCCATTCAACGTGGCAATGCTGCCAGTCTTCTGGGCACGTTTCCGGATGACAGCGATGCGGACGAGTACTTCGACGCTTAAGTGTTTTTTTTTTATTTTTTTATGTTGTATTTTTTTTTTGTAGTTAGTACACACGGCTACACATCAAGCTACACATTTCCAGTTTACGCTGATCTCGCACTGTACGGAAATCTTATACAATGCGAGATCAGCTTATACTGGAAATGTATAGCTTGATGTGTAGCCGTGTGTACCTAGTTAGTGTAAATAATTATTTGAGTTTTTAACTTAAATTAAAACAAAATTCAAAGTAAAATATATATAAATTCTAACAACCAACAGTAGTATAAATATCCTATACAATTATAGTGCGTACTAAACAAAAGCTAAAGTATTTTTAATTACTCGTACAGGTGCAAGTAATGATGGTTCGGAATTAGAATGCTAGGTAGCGACCCGCCCGATCTAGGTTTATTCAAACCTGTGTTTCAGGCCATCACTTTACATTTTAATTACATAGGGACATATTTTTTTATTTTTTAAAGTATAAGTAATATAAAATAATCTATTAACAACTATGAGAAAAAGCATATTGATACATTAATACCTAAATCTATCCTATGTAAAATAATTATAATACAAAAGTACTACTAGTTACTTACGAGGGAATAAATTATAATCATGACAAAATTTCTAGAAGTTTTTCTGTGTCTGTGTAATTGAGTATCGCTAAATATTCTGATAACATTGTTCTACATTTTTTATAGCTAACAAGAGGCTTAGTACCTTGTTCAGCCTATTATACAGAAAAGGTCCTAAGAATACATAAAATCGATTAGCAAACGCATGTTTAATTTGAGGCTTGATGCAAACCAAGTCCTTCGTTCTCTTGTCGGAGGGTACTGGGTCAAAAGGAAGTGCAGTGTGCTGGTGTAGAACTATGCTGAGAATGAATAATTGCCGTACTGTTAGCACATTACATGCTATGTAAAGCTGGTGCGTAGGAAATCTAAAAGGGCGAAAGGTAGCAACCTTTAGAACTGCTCTTTGAGCGCGCTCTAGGGGGAGTAAAATTGTTTTTGCAGCACCACCCCAAGAAGTTATGCAATATGTAAGAATGGATTGACACAAAGCTAAATAAACCTGTTTAATTAATTTATAATCAGCTATGTTCCGTAAATTCTTAAAAACATATATTAATTTGCGCACTCTAGTACATAGTAAATCGATATGTTTGCGGGAATTTAGGTTGGAGTCAATAGTGACACCTAGATATTTCAGATGCTCAGCGTTAGCTAAAGTGGGACACGAACATGTAGTGTCAGCGCTCGTGCAACAATTATGTGCGTACATTTTTAGATTAGTAAGCGGTATGTTAGTATTTCTCATTGTAAATAAAATGTGTTTTGTTTTATCTGCATTTAATGTTAGGATATTATCATGGAGCCAATCAGACACAATGTTAAAGCCTATCTGAGCATGTTCATAGACCTCAACTCTAGATTTAGCTGAGAACAATAGAGCGGTATCATCCGCATAAGACATTATGATACCATTTTGGAGTGGCAGACTGCACAGTTCATTTATATAGATTAAAAATAACGTGGGGCCCAAAATGCTACCTTGTGGAATTCCAAAGCAATTATTTTTAAGTTCAGAACTTGTATACTGACCTATTTTGACACATTGATGCCGATCGCTGAGATAATCAGAAAATAGTAGAAGTTGTGCTCCTCTTATCCCAAGTGTTTCAAGCTTGTGCAAAAGTAAAGTACAAGAAATAGTGTCGAAGGCCTTGGCAAGGTCTAGAAAAATCCCAATTGTGTGCATACCATTATCCAAATTCGTAGAAACATAATTAGTTAATTTGTGTACTGCTTGGCTAGTTGATCTTAAGGGCCTAAAACCAAATTGACTATCTGAAAGTAGTCCATTATCTTCCAAACATTTTATCAGTCTACTGTTAATGATTTTTTCTAAAATTTTTGAGAGGCCTGTTAACACTGAAATAGGTCTGTAGTTATTCACACAGTTTTTGTCTCCAGACTTGAATACAGGTGTGACCACAGGTTTTTAAGCAATTTAGGGAATATACCTTTAGATAAACATAGCTGAAAAATGTGGGTTAGCGGCGGGGCTAGTAGGTATTTAAATCTTATAAGTATATTATTAGGTATGTCATCCCACCCAGTAGCACAAACATCTTTTAACCCGTTTATTACTCTTACTACTTCGGTAACGTCGGTATCTAATAAAACAAAATAATTTATTTTAGAGGATGTCGTATTCGAAATTTGATGGGACGAATTACTAGAATTTAAAGACTTTTCAGCCAAGTTTTTACCAACGTTAGCAAAAAAATTGTTTACTTTATTCATCGCATCGTCTGGGTTTATCTCTGTTGATAGTAAATCTAGCGGAGGTTCGGGATTTTTAGATCTAAATGTATTAGTTTTTATAAATTTCCAGACCAGTTTACTATTTTTTCCCGCCTTCTGTAATTCATGTTTATCATACTGATTTTTAAGTTTTTTCAAAAGATTATTACAGAAGTTTCGATACCTTTTATATGAAACAGAAAGTATTTCGTTATCAGGTGCAAGTTTCAATTTAAGGTGAAGTTTGTCTCTATGTCTTATACAACGAACGAGCCCGGGTGTGATCCAGGGTTTAATACAACTATACTTTCTAGGCGTTGTCTTAGTGAAAGAATTTTTCCTTATTGCATATTGAAGCGAATTTATGAAATACTTCAAAGAAATATTTGCATCGTTTGAATTATAAACAGGGTCAAAATTAATACCGCGTATGTCAGTTTCAAGATTTGTCATATTGACTTTAGTGTAGCTACGCATGCAGTTTTTTCTAGGTGAACTTATTTGTAATGTTAGTAAAACAGCTTGATGATCGGTAAGCGAAGAATTAGTTACCAATGTTTTGGATGGATTTTTTGATTTTAGAATGATATGGTCTAAGCATGAGCCGCTCTGATGCGTGGGGTGATAGTGAGCTGGTAAAAGTCTATGAAATGAGCAAATATTCAGATAATTATGTACATGGGTATCGGTTTTCCCGGAAGCAATGTTAATGTTAATATCACCCAGAAGTATTATGTTTTTAAAAGATGATAAGTTTTTTAAGTTTGTCAAGTGAGTCTAAAAATCTGTCCATATTTTGAGAAGGAGGCCTATAAATAGCCATGACTACTGTATCGGGAATAATTTTAATAATCAAGCAATTACTATCTTGGAATACCGGTTCTTCTTTGATTGTTCTTAAATTATTTTTGATATAAACTACTAATCCATCGTTTTGGTTTATGTTTCTGTCTGTTTTGTATGAATAATAACCGTCAAGAGATGGTAAGTTTACTGTCAGTTTTGACAACCAACATTCTGTTAGGACGATAATAGCACAGCTTATGTCAAGATTCTGTAATAACACTTCAAAACCGTGCATGTTTCGATTTATGCTCCGAATATTCTTGTGTGAGTAGGGTTAACGTTTTATCACCAGAAGGAAGAAGGTGGTTACAGTCCACAACATTACAGATTTTAGATTCAGACACAGAAAAACTATCTAGATCACAAATTAGCTGATTTGTCATGATAGTTACAAACTAAGTGGATAAATAAATCGAGGATAAGCTACCTGTTTTAAGTGCTTACTAATAAAAATATTCGGTGGCGCTCTTAGGCACCTTCATAGTCTATTGAGTTAATGTAGTTGATCTCTGCGTATTTGCGGGCCGGGCAACTTACATCGCCAGTTGGATGGTCGCATTTTCTCTTAAAACGTTTGCACGTCGCACATTGAGAGGGAGAAGATTTCCTGCTGCATTCCTTGAATGAGTGTCCAGTCTCTCCTCAGTGGTTGCAAGTAGCACTAGTTTCTCGGCAAAACTTGGCTGCGTGTCCGAACTGCTGGCAATTGAAGCACCTGGTGACTATCGTGAAATCTCTTACAGTGCATGATGTCCAATTAATAAAAATACGGCTTTGGTTTATAATAATTTTCCTCATGCTAGCGGGTAGTTCCAGGATGTAGTTACAGGTAGGAAGGTCTTTCTTACCCGATTTATGGCTTAATTTGATGCTCGCAAGGAAGGACTCCCGAGTTATATTCGGCAACTTGTCTGAAAGGTTTTGTTCGTAAATACAATCGAACACCTCCTTCTCGGTAAGGGCAACGGGGACACCAATGACAGTGACCCTTGGGCGGCGTTTAGAAGGTTCTTCTATTGTAAGGCCCGATGAAACTAATTTGTCCGAATTTTTCAGTTTCTCAATGTCGCCGTTATTTTCGGTGCTAATCATAACGCCCCCATTTTTCACTTTTCTCACGCCACGGACATGAAGCTTAAGTTGTTCGGGGGAGATTAACTTTTGGACAAGTGTCTTGGTGTCGTCACTTGTTTGGGTCTTATCGCTGGGATAGATGGCGACTGATCTCAAATTTGCAGGACGGACAAAGTTCTCGGTACCTTTCTTCACCATGCTAGCAAAAGTAGTACTTTCCGTGGGATTCAACTTAGTCTCTACGACCTCTTTGAACTGCTGGAGAGAGTCGACAACGTTCTGGTGAACCTGTAGGTGCTGGATTGTGGTATGGGCCTGGATCGTTTTCGTCTTTAACGATTGGTATAGAACGGCCATCTGTGAAGTCCCACTGGAAACCTTCCGGCAAAGAGTGGAGACACGAAGCTTCTGGTCCGAGTTCATTTTGCCATCACCGACAATTGTGCAAACTTCGTTCAGAATGGCATCTATAGATTCATTTCTGAATCTCCGACGTACTGATGACTTCTAAAGGCAATTCATTCTCCGCGGGTGCTGGTGGATTTGGGTCGCTCGGGGGTAATGGTTCGGTAGGCGTCGGAGGAGGACTTCTGTGTAGTAATTGGCTACGACCAAACGGTCTCGATCCTGGGTTAGACATTCTACCAGAAACACTTTATTGTTTATAAAAAATATTTAGTTATCTTGCACATGAAAGTTTGTAAAAACCAACAAGACACACGCGACACACTTTACTTTATACTGACGTCGCAAATAATTATATTTATTTGTCGTAATTGTTTATTGCATTATAATCAATACGAAAAACACGTCCGCTTAGTCTCGCGACGCGTAAAGCGACATCATTTGCTCCTTGCCTATAATTTCTGATGGTAATGAAAATAATTGTGCTGAAGCTTTAGCACTCATATTAATTGCAGCGGCAAATGGAGATTTTCCTGTAAAATATAACAACGTTAGTACAATTCCCTCGCATCCGTGGTGGGACGCTGAGTGCAGAGAATTGATTAAGAAACGTGAAGAGGCCAATGACGTATAATATTATAAAAAGGAGGCTGAATACAATTATAACCTTGATATGTCTGATATTAATTCTGTATTATTACTAAGTTAATTACTTAATGAAACTTATTAACTTTTTAAGAAGAAATTTGAATCTTGGCGTAACTTTTGCTTATCGAAGTTATCAATTTCACCGAATATTCACCCTATGATTGTCTGGCGCAACTTTCGTAGATTTAGGTCCATTTATAACAACCCTTCTCCTATTCCTGATTCTTTAGCCTAGCCATGTTAAGGTTCTTCAATATGCCGACGATTTATTATTATATTCTTCAAGCCAAACTGTTGAGCAAACTAGCAGCTATGTTATCAATTCTGCTTTATCGATTTTGGAGGTTATATCTAAACGGTTTGGATTTATCCACGTCTAAAAGCGCGGCTGTTTTATTCACCTCGAAGAGAAATATTCCCTTAGTAAATCTTATTTTTAAGGAAATACCTATTCCAGTTAAAGATAAATTCAGATATCTAGGTATAACATTTTTTTTTTTTTGGGTGGGAATTGATCAAATTACTTTTCCCGCTCTGGGCGGAGCGGGAGGGCGTGTCAGACTTTTACTGACTAAAACCCACCCGTGTTCCTTCATTTGCCTGTGTGCCAGGGCCACGATATCCCTTTCGGACAAACTCGCACCCTGGCAGGCATTGGCCCTAATGGACCCCGTCAATTCGTGCTGACGTCTCTTTCAGGCGCGCGTGGAACACAACGCGCCGTCGACCCGGGCCTGGTCCTTATCGGACGGCGAGCTACCCATCGCTCACCGTCCGCAGGCCCGCGCCTACGGTGGCCGGAAATCGGCTTGCGACTCCCGACGCCCAGGGCGTCTACTGCGGGGACTAGGGGCGTGAGGGCGCGAACCCTGCCTCTCCCTCACGCGCTCCGCCTCCTCCTTCGCGAGCATTACTGCTTCGCAGAAGGAGGTGACGGCCTCCCATGCACTCTCGCTCCGAACCATGGCCTGGACCAGGACCGGACGCGATAGATCGCCGCCGCCGATCGCCTCCGTTAGCGCCCAAGCCGGCAGACTTGCACCGTATGCTCCACCGTGTCCTCCGGGCGATCCACACAGTGGTGACACCCGGGCGTTTCCTCCCGCTTTATCCTGAACAGGAACCTCCCGAAACAACCGTGTCCGGTGAGGACCTGCGTCAGGCGGAAGGTGAGGACGCCGTGGCGCGTCTCTAGCCACTCCTCAAAGAGGGGACTTATCGCCACAATTGTGGCGTGCCCAAGGTATAAACCTTGACTGTAAATTACCTTACATTAAAAATCACCTAAACATGCTTAGATACCTCTCAGGGGCCCAAGTCTGCTATTTTTTTAAATTCAGTCATTCCAACACGATCCCATTGTCATGCCATTGTCATTTTGCTAAAAGTTCGTAATCTGGTAAATTCATAATGGTCGATCATTTTCTTTGCAATTTCTTTCAATGTAGTGTCAG
Organism: Tiliacea citrago; assembly: GCA_963921375.1. Classification (NCBI taxonomy): domain Eukaryota; kingdom Metazoa; phylum Arthropoda; class Insecta; order Lepidoptera; family Noctuidae; genus Tiliacea; species Tiliacea citrago. The sequence continues at coordinate 12,204,118 of OY992808.1, read as the reverse complement.
TGGCCGACCATTGGAAAGTCATAATGGCGCCATTATAATAGTAGATTACCAAACTTGTCAAAATCAACAATTATGAAATCAATGATCGACCATTCTGACACTATTGTAATAGCAGACTTGAGGCCCTGGTGTGTGGTGGGGAGCACATCCCTTTTCTTTGAAACTCATTTACAACGCAATCATCAGATGCACTCTGGATTATGGATCGTTCGTTCTAGACCGTAGTGTACTGGCTTTAAAAAAATTGGATCGCATCCAGTCTAAAGCATCACGTATTATTTCAGGTGCCTCTCTAGTCCAATTAATGCACTCCAAGTTGAATGCGGGGATGCTCCTTTATATCTTAGACGATAATTCTTATCTGACAAATATTTGTTCCGGATTTTTCAATTCTCAACTCATCCTCTCATTCCAAAACTGGACGCTTTAGTGTTGCAGATTGAATCTTCAGATAACTGGGGCCCAAGTCTGCTATTTTTATAAATTCAGTCATTCCAACACGATCCCATTGTCATGCCATTGTCATTTTGCTAAAAGTTCGTAATCTGGTAAATTCATAATGGTCGATCATTGGTCGGTCAATGTTCTCGTAATATAATTGTGTTATTATAATGGCATTGTCGTATTGCCATTATTATAAAACCCATTAGTAGAAATCTCATTCATTTGTCATTATGTACGAGATTACCAATACGAGTATATGCAATTCCTTTCAATGTAGTGTCAGTGGCCGACCATTGTAAAGTCATAATGACGCCATTATAATAGTAGATTACCAAACTTGTCAAAATCAACAAGTATGAAATCAATGATCGACCATTCTGACACTATTGTAATAGCAGACTTGAGGCCCTGGTTCCTAACGTGCTCCTTCTTTAGTTGTAGCCTTGTAAGTAAGTTATAAAAAAATCTTTTCACTTTCTTTTGCTATCCACTGTTCTAATAACCCTATTTAGCAGTAGTTATGAGAGTTTACAATTCAGTACCATTATAAAATATAACTGTGTTAAATCAAAAAATCAAAATCAAAAGTCATTTATTCAAACTAGGCTGAGAATCAACACTTTTCGAACGTTAAAAATTACATAAGACAGTCGCCCAAAAACGCCCACCCCTCACTACTTCCTAGTGCTCTAGCTGGAAAGAAGAAGTGGCGCAACAAACTCCCCAGCAGCACAGCTGTCTGTTCAGATATAAAAATTGAATCTATACAATAAAATGTAAAAGAATTTGCATTACGCAACACAACATTAAATTAAATTATTTGCCTTATGTTAGCTAGCACACGCCACTATACCAAAAAAAAACATAAAAATCGTCGAAAACTATACTCAAGCAGAAATAACGTAAACAGAACGTACCTAAATAAAAGCTTCCAGGCATAATGGGCGTGCCCGCTTACATAAAGCTATAGCTATAACTCGAAGTCACAAATGATAAACTAGCACCATCGAAGTTAATCATTAATAACAATAACAAAACCATGGTCAGCAAGTTAGTAAATCAAATACCGATTGCCATTCATTTTCTGGCTGAACACTTAAGAGTACCACCATATTTTTACGGATGCTGCCTTCTCCGATGTGTTGTGTTGGGATAGTTAATTACCATTCTCAATACAAAATCGAACAAAAAAAAAATGTTTCGGCATTTTAAAAGGCATAGAGTATTTTAATGCTCAAAAAAATCTATAACTTTTACTGATTGTCAAAGTGCTCTTCTAGCCATCAATAAATCCGCTTTTGAACACAAATCGCAGTTACCTATCATTTATTTAATAAGAGAATTTGCGTTCAGGACCATCTTTTTGGGTAATACACTGCAATTTGTATGGATTCCGGGCCATGCTGGAATTAATGCTAATTGCTAACTTTAGTTATGACCTCGTGTCGTTACCAATGACTTTTCTTCGGGACACCAGGGCCTCAAGTCTGCTATTACAATAGTGTCAGAATGGTCGATCATTGATTTCATAATTGTTGATTTTGACAAGTTTGGTAATCTACTACGAGTATTATAATGGCGTCATTATGACTTTCCAATGGTCGGTCACTGACACTATACTGAAAGAAATTGCATATTATATTGGTAATCTCGTACATAATGACAAATGAATGAGATTTCTACTAATGGGTTTTATAATAATGGCAATACGACAATGCCATTATAATAACACAATTATATTACGAGAACATTGACCGACCAATGATCGACCATTATGAATTTACTAGATTACGAACTTTTAGCAAAATGACAATAGCATGACAATGGGATCGTGTTGGAATGACTGAATTTATAAAAATAGCAGACTTGGGCCCCTGGGCGCCAAGTCTGCTATTTTCAATGATTGGTCATTATGACGACCATACCAAGGCAACGCCATGACCATTGTGCCAATAGTTTTTAACCTCCTAAATTCATAATGGCATGACAGTGGTCCATAGGGAAGTCAAAATAATATGAGCTTGTCAGTACGAGATTACCAAATTCACACAATTTTTCCAATGGAGTGTCAGTGGCACGTCATCGGAAAATCATAAAGACGCCTTTCAATTAGGAGATTAGCAAAACTGTCAAACTCTACAATTACGGTGCCAATACACCGCAGACTTGGCCCCCTGGAAGGTAGCTGGGGATATCGGAAGCAAATCGAAGGGACGTTATTTTTCATTTATGCAACCCGACGCGCGACGGCGACGTTTCGGAAAAACTGTGGTTTGGCAGAGCCAAGTTTGGCAAGATGGAGACCTCCATTCTAATACGGATGAGACTGGGTCATGTTTGCTCTCCAGCCCATCTTGCCAAACTTAATATCAGGGACGATTCCATTTGCTTGTGTGGCACAGATGTAGGTTTTTGCACATTTTTTTTCTCTTGTCCCTTATATGACCGTTCTTCCTTTCTTAGCAACCTCTTATCCCTCCATACTCCTTTTCCTACCTCAATACTTTCTTTACTTTGTACAAATAGCTCTCTTGTATATAAATTTATAGTCTCATTCATTACTCTAAATAATATTAAATTGTATTTTTTTGTTATTGTAGTTTGCTCATTTATCCATTAGGATATCCTCGTTACTTATAATTTTAATGATCCTATACAATATCCGTCCTATCCTAAATCCCGTTAAAATGTAGGTATATATATTAATTTTGTTTCCCTACCTTTGTAATAAACTAAACGTGACATTGGCTAAATTAACAAACCGTGAGAAGCCAAAAAAAAAAAAATATAATGTTTTCAACATTATATATAATGTTTCTGAAAGATACGACCATAGCCTATAAAGTGTTTTATACATGTTTACAAACAATTTAATACTAAATGAAATCTTATAAAAACTTTAATTTAAATATTTATTTCTATTTACTTCTCAGAAAATTTCAGAATCCCACTGTAGATGCGAAACGAAAACACGTATGCAATGCTTGCAAAGAATCATTCCAGTACAATTACCAACTCAAGTATCACATAAGACGCCATCATTTCAACCGCGTTGGTTTCGCACCATATGCTGACACTCAAAATGTCAACAATGAATGGGTCGAAAAAGTAGAAAACATAAACACGTTGGTTGAAATAAAAAAAGTCGGCAACAACGAACTTTTAATACAGAAAGCAAAGGATGACACTAGACAACATAAGAAGATGAAACGTGAAGTCATCGATGTACGGAAGCAGTATCCTGTGTGTTCCGGTGTTGAAGGCATAGTAGAGTGTCAAGTATGCCAAACAAGTTTTAGTAAAAGAATGTTGAGTAAACATTTTGCTGAGAAGCACGCACTTCTTGTGAAGAAACGTTGTGATGCGTGTGATACCCCGTTCAAACGTTTGTTTGACTGTGCAAGTCATATTTGTCCAGTGAGTACCATTATGTAAGTGAAACATGATATTTTTACTGTGTGTATCTTATTTATTACCAAGAGGCCGATATTTTCAACATCACCAGGCTCAGCATGACGCTTTATATTTCTACTCAACTGTACAATAGAAATCGCTTGTCTACCCTCCTCGGTAGAAAACTCAACTGTCTACACGGAAATATCTTTTGTGTCTACTCTTTCGTCGCCAAAACGCTTCTTTACGGTTCTCGTGCTAAGCCTACTGATATACAAGGAAAAAAATTAACTACTTTCAAAAATGATCAAAAGTCAATTTTAATTCTCAGATAAATTAAATCTGTTTGTTGGAAAAATTTGCCCTTAATCGAAAGACTTATGGCCTGTTTCGCCAATCCTTGAGTGTGAATAATATATTTATAGTCAAATTGCTTCTTAAATAAATTTTCTTTGAGGAGCTTGTATTTTTCTGGTAAGCAGTACCTTTATCTCACGAAGTGACGCGCGCTTTACTTGTGGTGAGCTGGAACCAAGTGTATGTACAAACCCGCTGTGAATGTCTGTGTAAGCGCAGCAGGAGCTTTCAGTTAGTGTTGTAAAAACATATATACTATAGTATATATACTTGAGTCCTCTTTCAAGACTCGAACTCCAGACTCGCGTCTTGTCTAAAAGAACTCGATACTCGAGTCTTTTCAAAATAATTCTGGACTAAGTCATCCGAGCAGAGTCCTCTGGGGTTAATGAGGGGGGGGGGCTCTGGGGGGTAACGAAGTATTAAAAAAAAATAAGTACCTAGCTATAGTTTACTATCAAATGAGTTTCGAGTGTAAAACGATGAAATAAACAGGTAAATATGTATTTATTTTTGACAGAAGGCAGTTCATATGTGATTAAGTACTAAGTAAGAATTAATATAATATAATTAAGTAATAATTTATTATACCTTAAATAAGATAGCATAATACACTAACTTTATAGCTCATGACTCCGTTTAGCTCAAAGAATTTATAAGGCTCAAAAGACTCAAGGAACTCATAGGACTCAAAAGACTCAAAGAACTCGTGACTCGTGAGACTATTAGTCCCAATTATTGAAAAAAGTGAGTCTCGAAATGAAGACTACAAGATTCAAGTCTTACAACACTACTCAGTACTTTCAGTACTGTCCAAAACACAGGTGAAGTCGGAAGTGTGTGTGTGTTATGTGCTGACGCTAATCGTCTTCACGCACACATTCACAGTAGTGTTTGTATTGTACACTTGGTTACCACAAGTAAAGCGCGCGTCGCTTCGTGAGATAAGAGTACTGTAGATAATGTCTGTCTGTACCCCAAGTATAAGTTTGCAAGAGAGTAAACGTAACTAGCGCGTTTGCGTTAAGATTTTTATTCTCACCCTTATAGTCTTAGCATTATGATCTATCGGTCAAATTTTAACGAAAACAAACGCAGTTACGTTTATTTCTATGAAACAGGCCTTGATATTTACAATATGTTGATGATTATGTAGCTCTTTACAATGTGTTGTGTATTTCTTTGTGTTATTGAGACCAAAGTAATTATTTGAGATGTGGGTAGTGCACGTTTGTTATTATAAAATTTGTCTATAGTTTGCTTCTTTGTTTAGAAATGAAGTTTCATGGTTATATTATTTATTTATTCATTAACCGCTTTATTAATGAACCCGGAGTAAAGTTTGACTTTAGCGTTACTATACTCCGTTGGAAGATTTAATTTATAATGTTTATTTTTTGAAGACAACACGAGATTAAATAAAATTAAATTCTTGATTTTTTTAATAATTTTATTCCAATCACACTAATATTATAAAGGCGAAAGATTGTGTGTGTGTGTGTATGTTTGTTACTTCTTCATGCTCAAACGGCTGGACCAATTTTGATAAAATTTTGTATGGAGGTAGCTGACACCCTGGATTAAGACTTTTTATCCCGATATTCCCGCGGGATCAAACCTTCCGCGGGTGAAACCGCGGGGCGTAATGAAATGAAATGAAATCGTTTATTCTGTAAATAGGATATCGGAATCACTTTTACACGTTATATTAAAAAGTAAAAAAATAAGCTAGATGTAGTCGACATTTCCTATCTGACTACCCGTGAGAAGAAATGGCGAAACAAACTCAGGGGTCAAAGTCTCTTTTAAAGTCCAGACATAATCTTGGTCAGATCATGTGAGGACCATGTAGATCTGTGTCTGAAATGGTCTTTTGAGGAAAGAACCACACAATTTTGAGTGGACCTGTCCAATCAGTGCAAGCATTAGTCGTAATCGTGCAGCTCGACTCAAGACTTAAGGAGCTCAACGACTCGACGAACAATACCAAAGAAAGTACATTTGGGTAGGCCTCATAAAGTGCTCAAAATGCCAGACCACCATTAAAACTGAGAAAAAGCATAAAATAATAGGAAAATATTTAAAGAAAAAAAAAAAGACCCACATAGTGCTCACATTCACAATAAATTAAAAGCAGTAAATATAATACTTTTCAAAGTAAACATTAATGTAATATTGTATATAATATTCTGCAATGTCAATATTTATATAAAATCATGCGTAGCTAGTAGGTGTCAGCTACCTCCATACAAAATTTTATAAAAATTGGTCCAGCCATTTGAGCGTGAAGAAGTAACAAACATACTCACACACACACTCACAAAATTTCGCCATTATAATATTAGTGTGATGATGATTGTGTTATGATATTGTAGCTATATTTAAGGCCCCAGGGTCATAATTACTTACTTTCGTTAGTAATTTATTAATGTAACAATTATTGACACAGCTGAAGCGAAAACTTTTGCGAATTGTATTCGTAGGTATTAATTGCCAAGCGATTTAATATAGCGAGATCCTTCTTATTTTGAGTCCGCGTACCACTGGTCAGTTTCCCTCAGTCGTCAGTTTATTTAATTTGCCAGTTTCGTTGATTAGTCAGTTTCGCTGATTGGTCAGTTTTGGGGATTAGACAGTTGCGTCAACTCGACAGTTTCCAGTGTTCGCCAGTTTCGTTGATTCGTCATCAGTTTAACTGAGTGACTTCACCATCAGCTCTACTTCATCATATTATGCATTGTGACGAGCATACATTGCTTAGCAACCATATTTAAATACCTAATCGAATCGCAACTTGTGAACAACTTATTATTTAAAGTAGTTCCGGTGGATCTGTGGTCATCATCATCAGTTCCACTACTCACCAAATGGTGTTTTCCGAATGCAACTAGAGTAACTTCTGCTACTTGGAACGATAATGTCTTCTGTGATTATTTATAAAAAGCCATCTTAAATTATTTACCGTCTGACCATAGTGGACAAACGGTAACTTTTTAAGCAAACTTTGGAAAAAGTGCAAATACAATTCTAACTGGCAAATTAAATAGATTCAATAGTACCCTAAATAATAAGTTAAATGTTCTGGGCCATAATATAGACGATGCAAATAAATTGTATGAGGATTAATTTTCAGTAGTGCACACTGAATTCAATAAAACTTTTGAAAAGAAAACAAAACATAATTGACCTAATTTTATATTTATTAGGATATAGGTATTAGGATAAGTCGGGAAAGACTGTTCGAGCTGTATGGCCTTAAGCCTTACATTAACACGGAATCTTTTAGTAAATACTATGTTGTTACATATTCTAAAAAATTTAGGAATACCTGCAAGATAGCTAAAGCCCTGTACACTAGGAACAAGATCAAATCAGCAGAAAATAAAATAAAACAGTTTGGAAAGTTATAAATAACGAAACTAATATGAAAAAAAGACGAAACACTGATATTACACATTGGAGATTTCACGTGGTGCCATAAGCTCTAACTTATAAGTAGCTCAAGAATTTGTACATTTCTTCACTAATGTATCATCTATGTAGGGGTTTTGGATCACGCCTACACTTAGATGATAAATGATAGATGACTGCTTCTCGTTGATATAGGCAGAAAGATCGCGTATTGATTGATAAATAACACAACCTTCTGCGGCGAGTGTAATTGATATGTTTATTGATACAAATGATAAGGTGCAGTGATACATAGTGCTAAAGTTACAGTTTAAATACCGTATAAAAGTGCTGACGCGCGGCACGAAAATAATTATGTATACAAAACAAAATTAAACCTGTACAGTTGTCTGTACATGCTGCCGAGGGCGCAAAGGAAGAAAAATACTTCAAATTAATAACAAATTAAACAATGCCAACTTAAAAATCTCAACTTAAATACTAATTACAAAAATCTATAAATCTAACTTTCACTTAAAGGAATATCAAACTTGATTGAGTGCAAGTTAGGGGTTGATGTGCTCTCGGTGATCCTTCGAGTGGTAGGCTGCGGCTTGGGGATAGTCTGTACTTCTGTTAATTCCAATCTTGAGTCCAATGCCGGCTCCTGTCCCCGCCTTCGTCGGATCCATATGATAATTAAGGTAAAGCCCGTCAGGATCCCTCCGGCCACCAGCGAGTATAGCACGCTGTACTGATGCACGTCGTGGACACTCAGTGTTTGTGTCGACTGCTGCTTAAGGTTGTCGATTTCTGATCTCAACTGGCTCCACATAGTGTGATGATCCTCGGGTACAAAAGTCTCAACCGAGGGGATGCTGGTGTTGACTATGTCATTTACAACAGACATCTGTGGAAGTTCCATCTCTTCTGCATAATGGTCCACGTGATTGATGAAATTCCTATGAGAGTAAATCTTGAAAGAGTCTCCTTTGAGCGTGCATCCTGGGCATAAGGTGATTATGCCATTGCCGGATAAAGTCTTCACTTCCGTAGTCCGTATGCCAAAAATGCGGACAGTGCATTGCTGACAACATTGATACAGCCAGTCGTTCAGGCGCTGTAACTTGATCCACTTATTTTCGCACTTCGACTGTTTGTGAATACAGGGCGATGTGATTATGTCATTGATTTTAATATCACAAATGGATTGTTTTTCTCGAATTTCATAGATGGGCTTATCAATGGAACATAATATCTTTTCTGGATTCGCATGAAGGCACTGTTGTAGGTCGTTTTCTGTGAAGAATAAAGCCAAGTCCTTTCTCAAATTAAATGCTAAGTATGGATAAGTCGGTGTGACTTGATAGCTTTTTCCTGATTCTTCCCTTTGTAGGGGTATGATTTTATCTAGCTCATATTTTTCCGTAGTAACCAGAGGAATCTTGATTTCCATAATGAGATAGTCGTTATATACTCGAGCAAACACTCGCAGTAATCTATAAAGACTTCTGATACTTGATTTGTCTACAGGCACATTGAGATCATCCTGTACCTCGTGTGTTATGATATTTATTTGAGCCTCTAATTCTTCAGGCGGTAACAGGTGAGTATCTATGCGCCCATGATAGATATCAGTGACCACATCGATGAGACCTTGTTGTACAAGTCGTAAGTTTGATAAAACGGTGTAGGCTGATAGTGCTGACGACATTAAATAAAGGCCTTGCGTTGTGTCCGATTGCACGTTGTTTACTTCGTGCAATAAGGCTTTCAGCTGGTTATTCATGGACGTGAATTGTTGATTCATTATGGCCTCATTTCGTCGAATAATGCTGTTCTCCGATTCAATAATAAGAGTTTGATTTTTGATAAGGCTCTGTAAATGATTTTCATTACGCGATATTTGCTCAATATCTTGTTTATACTGCTCTGCAAACTTGTCGTCCAACACCCCAAACAAGTAACTGGCCAGGTTGCCAACTCCGTTTACTAGTCCTCTCTTGTATCTTTTGTTTGGGTTCCGCAGTAAAGAATTGTAATGTTGTAGTTCGCTCAACTCGTGTTGCAGTTGTAATATGATAGCTCTGTACGGCATTCTTGATTGCGGTAGGCACGTTCGCTGACATAATTGATTTAAATACCGAACATATGTTTCTAAGTCGGTGAACCCAGACCAATACGTAGACATGTTGTAGTAGACTATTAATTTCCATTCGTCCTTGATGTGCTGTAGTTCTGATACCTTGTCGAAAAGCATAGTCCTTTGACCGTCGAGTAGCGTGATATTGTATGATATTGATGATTGCTGCATACTAGGCGATATTATCGTCATTAACATAAGAAGTGCTGATGTAAATAATGTTTTCATGTTGAATTTCGACCGTTCGCGACGCCTGTTGGATGTTCCTTGATGGGAACTGTTCGAAGTGGCCTCGCTTATGATATTATTTTCTTGTATTGGCAATGGAACAAGTTTGTTGACCGGACGCTTGATAATATTATTGGTAGTTTTCAATGTCACAACTCTTACACAGCCATCTTGACCGGGATGTAGAGCTTGAACTCGCGCCATCGCCCACTTGCCAGGCGGCATGTTATCTTCTTTTATAAGAACCACATCATCTAATTTAAGGTTTTCTTTAGTGGTACGCCACTTTGTTCTTGACTGAAGCTGTTGAAGGTACTCCGTGGACCACCTTTTCCAGAACTGTTTGTTAATTGCCTGAATCAATTGCCAACGCATAGTCAGGCTCATATGATCTGGATCTGTCTGTGGTCGTGATAACAAGGATCCGCCAATAAGAAAATGCCCAGGGGTGAGATAGGTATCGTCTGGATTTTCAGAGAGTGCGCATAGAGGCCTCGAATTGAGGCAGGCTTCTATTTGACACAGCAACGTGGTGAACTCCTCGTAGGTTAATTTTTGATTACCTAGCACGCGCTTTAAATGATATTTCAAACTCTTCACCGCTGCTTCCCATAATCCTCCTGCGTTTGGCCAGACAGGAGCATTGAAGTGCCAATGTATTTCCATGTTGTGAACATCATTGATAGCACTTGGGTTGATTGAAGCCATGATCTCCCTGTATTCTTGATTCAAAAGTCGTGAAGCGCCCACAAAATTCGTACCATTATCGCTATATATATTCTTGGGTACTCCACGCCTGGAACACATCCTTTTTAAAGCTGCTAGAAAGGATGCTGTGCTGAGATCAGATACCAATTCCAGATGCACGGCCTTGGTTGCTAGGCACACGAATACTGCAATGTATCCTTTGGTAGTCTTGATGCCTCGTCCCTTATTGGATTTTATTTCCACATGTCCGGTGAAATCTATTCCGACATTAGTGAAGGGCCGAGATGGTGTAATTCTAGGCTTTGGGAGGTCAGCCATGAGTTGTTGATATGATTCTTGGTTATATCTGCGACACTTTACGCACAATCTCAGATGTTTTTTGACGCTGCTGATGCCACTGATCAACCAATATTTCTCCCTGATGAATGATAAGGTAAGTCGCGGCCCGCCGTGAAGCGTAGTGATATGAGCCTGCTGAATGATTAACTCTGCTAAACGACTTCCAGGTGATATAATGATGGGATGTTTCGCCGCATATGTGATATTTGCTTGCTCCAGACGTCCACCGACTCTTAGTATCCCGTGGTCGTCTAAGAATGGTCGTAAACAGGACAATTTGCTATTGCTGCGGACGAAGCCCCTTTTCTTTAGATGGTGTATATCTTCTTTAAAGTCTATACTTTGTGCATGTTTGATAATAAGATATAGTGCGCTTTGTATTTCGACACCGGTCAGTGCACCTCTCGCTGCACTTGATTTTTTATTGCGCAGGCTTGCGATGTAACGTGACACCCATGCCATTATGCGCACAATCTTTGTTAATGAATTGAATTTATTTAATAATTCAATTACCAAAGTCCAACTCGTTTGGCATAAGGCTGTGTGTACAATGGTTTTTTTCATTTCTTCGGTTGGAGTTTGATATTCGGTTGTGGTGATATGATATGAGTTAAAATTAAGAAGCCATTCTGGCCCTTGCCACCACAAGCGATCTCCTGATAAATTTTCATTGCTCAATCCACGCGTAGCACAGTCTGCTGCATTGTCAGAAGACCTGACGTGACGCCAATTTGATGCTGGGATGATCCCCGTAATTGTTTGTACACGGTTAGCCACAAATTGCTTCCATTTTGATATGTCCCCGTTTAGCCAGCCAAGAACTACCATCGAATCAGTCCAGGCGAAGATTTCTATTTGCTCCGAAGATAGTGTCTGAAGAAATTTCTCCATCAGTTGTGATAATAATAATGCACCTAGTAGCTCTAGCCTAGGTAATGTGACCGATTTGTTAATTGGTGCCACCTTTGTTTTAGCCGTCACTAGCTTCGATGTGCGCTCGCCCTTATGATTGTTTGTTACTATGTAGATTGCACATGCATAAGCCTTTTCCGAGGCGTCACAAAATGCATGTACTTGTACGTTTTTTTCTGTTTGACCTAGATGTCTAGGTATTTGATAAATGTTGACATTTCTTAGGTCGTTTCGCAACCTTTGCCATTCTAATGATATGTGGGCCAGTAATTCTTCATCCCATTCTAGATGCGCAGTCCATGTGCTCTGGAATAATATTTTCGCCTTGATTGTGAGCGGTGATAACCAGCCAAGGGGGTCAAATATTTTAGAAATATCTGACAACAGTTGCCGTTTTGTGTATTGTTTATCGCTGTCTTGGGGTTCAATTTTTGTGTCGAAGGTAAACATGTCACTGGAAGGAATCCATCGCAGGCCTAATGTTTTCCGAGATTCAGTGTCCTTGAACTCGAATGGAGCGTTTATTTGTTCTGGTTGTAGATTTTCGATAAGCTGAGGTTCATTGCTAGACCATTTCCTCAGGTTCATACCAGCAGCTTTTAACACCGATATTAATTCGTGTTGTAATTTTCTGGCGTGCTCGATGGTATTGCTTCCCCCCATATAATCATCCATGTAGAAAGATGACTCCAAGGCGGACGCTGCTAATGGATATTGTTCAGCATGATCGATTCCAATTTGCTTCAGCGTTCTCATCGCCAAGAACGGAGCCGCTCTTGTGCCGTATGTAACAGTGGTAAGATTATATTCTTGGAGTAATTCACGATGATGACTTCTCCACAGTATAGATTGAAGATGCCGATCTTGAGGTCTCAATGAGATTGCTCGAAACATTTTTTCCACATCCGCTGTGACTACGTACTTATGTTGTCGCCACCTCAGGATGAGATTTTGAAGGTCTTGTTGAAGGTTCGGTCCATTATACATCAAGTCGTTCAAACTGCGTCCAGATGACATCTTAGACGAAGCATTGAATACAACACGGAGAGCTGTCGTTGTAGAGTCTAATTTCAGCACGCCGTGATGCGGTAAGTAGCATGCAGTATGATTTGGTCGCTCGACTTTACGCATGTGACCTAGCTCTTCATACTCTCGCATGAATTTGCGATAACCTTCTGCTAGTGCTGGATCTTTGCTCATCTTCTTTTCTTGTTGAATGAACTGAGCGACAGCCTTTGATTTTGATGCCCCCATCTCTTGTTCGAATTTGGGTTTCATGGGTAATGCTACTTCATACTGGCCAGACTCCAATCTCTTAGTGGTTGATTGGTAATACTCCTCGCAATATTGATCTGCAGATGATAAAGATGATGTGGTCTCGTGTATATCTTCGACCTCCCAGAACTTGGAGATGCTGTCTATATCGTTGACGACAACGTGACATGCAAACGTCTTCACGTTGCCTGATAATATCCACCCAAGTTTTGTTTGCTGAGCGATAGGAGCTTGGACTGGCCCCTTGATAAGGCCACTCATGATAATGTCTGAGTAGACACTGGCATCCAAGAGCAAGTCAACTGGCTTTGAAATGTTATATTCAGGATCTGCCAGTCTGGTGTGTGATAAATGGGCCCAAGCTCGTTTCCTAAACGAAGCATTAGGCAAGTTATTTATAACTCGTGATACGACTAAAGCCTCCGTTGTAAAATGATAGTCCTCGTAAATTGATATGCATTCAAGTGACACTAAGCCTTTGCTTTGTTTTTGTGTCGAACCAATTCCTGATATCGCTGCTTGATAATGTTGCCTCTTTAACCCTAATAATTGGGCGGCATTTTCTGATATAAGGGATATTTGTGACCCTTGATCTAGCAGAGCTCTGAATCTCACAATGCTACCGTCTGAAGCTCTGATATTCAATGCTACAGTAGTCAAAAGGACTTCTTCATTTTCACTGGCAACGTAGTTAACATTGTGACTACTACGAGAGGTTGAAGCTGAGTCCGATGACGTTTGAGAGTGCTGAGTTTGAGTTGGTTCCAGTAGGTCACCTTGCATCGTTGACAATGCGTCATGCATTATTGAGTTATGATCACCGTTGCATTCTTTGCACCTTCTTGTAGAAATGCATTTTTTGTCATAATGTTTGTATAAACAATTACGACAAATATTATGTTGAGAAATTGTCCTCAATTTCGCGTCCGATGATTGCGCAAGGAAGCGTTTGCATAGAAACAAATCATGAGGCGCCTTACATACTGGACAAAACCTCTTATTATTTGTGGCGTTTGATTGATATTTCTTGTAGAACGATGCGTTTTTTGAGGAGTTATGATTTTGAGGCCTAGGATGACTTGAGTTCGGCTTGCACGAATCTGAAGTTGCAGGCTTCTCCTTCTTGCCTACAGGCTCTCGAGCCATAAATTTGTTTTCAAGGAAATGCAGGAACTCTGTATATGATGTTAGATCTCGAGGCGACACACGTGACTCCATGAAATCAGTACGCGTTTCTTCATCCAGCTTCTTTGTTAGTAGATGAACTAATATTGGGTCCCAGGTAGTGATGTCAATGCCTAGATTCCGAATGCTGTTGATACACTGTGTCGTGGTATCATGCAACTTCTTGTAAGTATGATATGATGATTGCTTAGTAATCAGTGGTTGATTTAGGAAGATATCCATCTGCGTTGAAAACAGAATCTGTGGATTGTTATAGCGATGAGTGAGGATATCCCATGCTGTCTCGTAGTGGGCGATGGCGCGAGTTCAAGCTCTACATCCCGGTCAAGATGGCTGTGTAAGAGTTGTGACATTGAAAACTACCAATAATATTATCAAGCGTCCGGTCAACAAACTTGTTCCATTGCCAATACAAGAAAATAATATCATAAGCGAGGCCACTTCGAACAGTTCCCATCAAGGAACATCCAACAGGCGTCGCGAACGGTCGAAATTCAACATGAAAACATTATTTACATCAGCACTTCTTATGTTAATGATGATAATATCGCCTAGTATGCAGCAATCATCAATATCATACAATATCACGCTACTCGACGGTCAAAGGACTATGCTTTTCGACAAGGTATCAGAACTACAGCACATCAAGGACGAATGGAAATTAATAGTCTACTACAACATGTCTACGTATTGGTCTGGGTTCACCGACTTAGAAACATATGTTCGGTATTTAAATCAAGTATGTCAGCGAACGTGCCTACCGCAATCAAGAATGCCGTACAGAGCTATCATATTACAACTGCAACACGAGTTGAGCGAACTACAACATTACAATTCTTTACTGCGGAACCCAAACAAAAGATACAAGAGAGGACTAGTAAACGGAGTTGGCAACCTGGCCAGTTACTTGTTTGGGGTGTTGGACGACAAGTTTGCAGAGCAGTATAAACAAGATATTGAGCAAATATCGCGTAATGAAAATCATTTACAGAGCCTTATCAAAAATCAAACTCTTATTATTGAATCGGAGAACAGCATTATTCGACGAAATGAGGCCATAATGAATCAACAATTCACGTCCATGAATAACCAGCTGAAAGCCTTATTGCACGAAGTAAACAACGTGCAATCGGACACAACGCAAGGCCTTTATTTAATGTCGTCAGCACTATCAGCCTACACCGTTTTATCAAACTTACGACTTGTACAACAAGGTCTCATCGATGTGGTCACTGATATCTATCATGGGCGCATAGATACTCACCTGTTACCGCCTGAAGAATTAGAGGCTCAAATAAATATCATAACACACGAGGTACAGGATGATCTCAATGTGCCTGTAGACAAATCAAGTATCAGAAGTCTTTATAGATTACTGCGAGTGTTTGCTCGAGTATATAACGACTATCTCATTATGGAAATCAAGATTCCTCTGGTTACTACGGAAAAATATGAGCTAGATAAAATCATACCCCTACAAAGGGAAGAATCAGGAAAAAGCTATCAAGTCACACCGACTTATCCATACTTAGCATTTAATTTGAGAAAGGACTTGGCTTTATTCTTCACAGAAAACGACCTACAACAGTGCCTTCATGCGAATCCAGAAAAGATATTATGTTCCATTGATAAGCCCATCTATGAAATTCGAGAAAAACAATCCATTTGTGATATTAAAATCAATGACATAATCACATCGCCCTGTATTCACAAACAGTCGAAGTGCGAAAATAAGTGGATCAAGTTACAGCGCCTGAACGACTGGCTGTATCAATGTTGTCAGCAATGCACTGTCCGCATTTTTGGCATACGGACTACGGAAGTGAAGACTTTATCCGGCAATGGCATAATCACCTTATGCCCAGGATGCACGCTCAAAGGAGACTCTTTCAAGATTTACTCTCATAGGAATTTCATCAACCACGTGGACCATTATGCAGAAGAGATGGAACTTCCACAGATGTCTGTTGTAAATGACATAGTCAACACCAGCATCCCCTCGGTTGAGACTTTTGTACCCGAGGATCATCACACTATGTGGAGCCAGTTGAGATCAGAAATCGACAACCTTAAGCAGCAGTCGACACAAACACTGAGTGTCCACGACGTGCATCAGTACAGCGTGCTATACTCGCTGGTGGCCGGAGGGATCCTGACGGGCTTTACCTTAATTATCATATGGATCCGACGAAGGCGGGGACAGGAGCCGGCATTGGACTCAAGATTGGAATTAACAGAAGTACAGACTATCCCCAAGCCGCAGCCTACCACTCGAAGGATCACCGAGAGCACATCAACCCCTAACTTGCACTCAATCAAGTTTGATATTCCTTTAAGTAAAAGTTAGATTTATAGATTTTTGTAATTAGTATTTAAGTTGAGATTTTTAAGTTGGCATTGTTTAATTTGTTATTAATTTGAAGTATTTTTCTTCCTTTGCGCCCTCGGCAGCATGTACAGACAACTGTACAGGTTTAATTTTTTTTTTTTTTTTTTTTTTTTTTTTTTTTTTTTTTTTTTTGACCATAACTTTGACAAATTTAATTTTGGAAATCAACTTTTACAAATGTTTACAAAATCTTGGATAGTGTAGGGTCAAAAAAAAAAACTTAGTAATCAGTGGTTGATTTAGGAAGATATCCATCTGCGTTGAAAACAGAATCTGTGGATTGTTATAGCGATGAGTGAGGATATCCCATGCTGTCTCGTAGTTTTCTGCTGATATATTGAGATGCTGGATTAAACCTTCTGCCTCACCCTTGACCTTCCCTTTCAGATGTTGCATTTTCTGCGCCTTCGTGATACATTTGTTGTTATGAATCGTTTGCATGAATAAATCAAAAAAGGTCGGCCACTGAGTATATCTTCCGGAAAATGTAGGGACTTCTAATTTAGGTGTGGCTTGCTCGAGGTGAGCAGTAGAGTTTAGTTTTCTGTTCAACTCCCTTTTGATGGCAAGGTAGCGCTCTTCAATCTGCAAAAACTTGGCTTCGTATGCATCGTTGCTTCCTTTCAATTGATTATCGAGACGGAGGTGAATGGTGTCAATAACTTTCCAGAGATGTTGAAGATTCTTTAGTTCATCCTGAAGTTCCCATTTTTCCTCTAAGTCTTGAACGCTGATTCTATTCAGTAGTCGTTCTAATGCTCTAAAGTTAGTGTCCTGCTGACCAAGTAGGTCATCCCCGTGATAGGAGTATTCTTCAAAGGTGGGTAAGGAAAAGGTCGGAACTTTAGCCTCCTTATATGATGATATCATTTCCTTGGTTTTGATATAATATTCCTTCATGTACCCATGAATCCCTTTGGAGAAGTATTCATACTGATCATCTTCAAATTCCAGCAGCCTGCTATGATTGTCTTCAAACTCTTTCCAATATTTATCCAGTGAGGCTAATCGGCTGATAAGATATTCAGGTGTCTTCCTGGTTGAATTGTCCTTACGGAAATTGGTATTTATTCTCTCAATTTCCTTGGTCAGGAAGCTCTGACGTTCGAACATTGATTGTATGCTCTCCATGATAATTGATGAAAGTTAAATGATAAGTACCTGAGAAGATTCTCTGATGCTGATGATGGTAAATCGTTGATTGGTTTGCTTGATGCTTGTTTCTGTAATCTCCAGCACGATATGTGCGCCTTCTCAATCTAACTGGTGAGACCCGCTTGTGGGAGGCCAGCAGACCGATTCGCTATCGTACCAGAAATCTTCAGAACACAAATCTGATAATGATACACTGATAACCACCATCCGGCTCGAAGGACCAATAAATGTAGGGGTTTTGGATCACGCCTACACTTAGATGATAAATGATAGATGACTGCTTCTCGTTGATATAGGCAGAAAGATCGCGTATTGATTGATAAATAACACAACCTTCTGCGGCGAGTGTAATTGATATGTTTATTGATACAAATGATAAGGTGCAGTGATACATAGTGCTAAAGTTACAGTTTAAATACCGTATAAAAGTGCTGACGCGCGGCACGAAAATAATTATGTATACAAAACAAAATTAAACCTGTACAGTTGTCTGTACAATCTAAAACGACGGAAGCTTTAAAATCGTCACCCGATGTCTCAATAGATTTATTAAGAGCGAACGTTCCAAGCTCCCCGGTTGAATTTCAATTTAAACATATACACCTTATGATCGTTATTATAGCTTTTCGGCAAATAAAAATCAAATTGGCCGAAGATCTATGGGGATTGTCTATCAAACTTTGTACATCTATAATCAAGACTGTAGCACCATTCTTAGCTTTAATATTGTATAATGTCAATACTGTAGTAATGCTTAATCAGATGCATAATCATTTTAACAAAAACCAAATCTTCTACGATCAGCAATGTGGTTACACCAAAGGACGTTGTACGACTGACGGTATCACCTTCTTAAAACACATATTCACAGCGTGGGAAGAGGCCCAAGATGCCATAGGAATCTTTGGTAACCTCTTCAAGGCATTTGACTGAGTAGGTCACGAAACCTTACTCTTGAAACTTGAGCATTACGGACTAGGTAAACTTGGGCTAAGTTTAGTAAAATCTTATTTAAATGATAAACAACAGCAAGTTTAAATAAATGGTGTCAATTCACTCTGTTTAAAAATAAAAATGGGTGTTCTACAAGGCTCGATATTGGGCCCTTTCCTCTTTTTAGTATACGTTAATGATCTATTCCATTTATAAAAAACTGGCCAAGTGCGTGTCGGACCACGCACAATGAAGGGTTCCGTAGTTAGGATGAATTTATCCCAAAAACAAATTTAACATTGTAGTTGAAAAACATGCTCTCCCATACATCGATATACGTTACGGTCAGTTCTTCAACTGCAAATTTAAGTTGGTGGACTATTACTCGTTAACTAGTAAACCCTACTTAGCTGTGATAGTTTTCCTTTTAATTTCGTTATATATACTACTGCCATGAATTTTTTCACATATCCAAAACCAACCATTTAGCTGGCAGAAGGGACACACACTTGACTCTAACAAAAAATAGCACTTTAAAGCTTAATATTACGCAAACGGATCTCAGAATTGAAAAATGGCTTTCACATACTCAGAATATTTTTGAACGGCCTATCCAACGATACCCCACACCATGTATTAGATGAGAAAAAGAAAATAACATCCCGGTTTTACGTGCAAGGGAGGTACCCTAAAAAAAAATGTTTTTCATGGTTTATTTTACGACTTTTTTGGCGTGATGAAGATGTACACCCTTGCCAAATTACAGCTTTCTAGGACTAAGCGTCTCCGAGCTAAGCCGGGGACAGACGGACGGACGGACAGACAGACAGACAGACAGACGGACATGGCGAAACTTTAAGGGTTCCTTGTTTACTACGGAACCCTAAAAACCAACCACAAATGGTGTTATGTGCTGACGACACTTCCTTAATCTTCTAGATAAATAGACGTGCATCAAATCATGACGTCGTAAATAACTGCAGGGCCAAAATTGGGTAACATCTCTTGCAGGATGGCAAAGTTCAGCAGCATATGCTGTGAGAAAAATCCGTCAATTCACTAATGTAGATACCGCGAGGCTAGTCTATTTCAGTTACTTTCATGTCTTACGGTATTTTACTATGGGGACCGGCTGCAGATATCGAGTTATTTTTATTCTGCAGAAATGAGCCATCAGAGCAATATATGACCTCCGCAGGCGCGATTCTTTTTGGGAACTGTTTATAGATATTAACATCATGACGGTACCTTGTCAATATATCTATGAAAACATCATGTTGTACGTAAGGAAAAATCTAAATCTTTTCAATAAAAGGGTGAAAGACACAATTACACGACTAGAAATAAGGACCAATTAGTTCAACCAGGTTTTAGACTAGCTAAAGTAGACTCATCCTTCATGGGGTAGGTACTTTTTAAAATGTTATAATAAAATACCTCCCCACATACTCCAACTAAATGAAACGAAATTTAAATCTTGTTTAAAACGGACACAGATAACCCGCGCCGACCACGCGCACGCCCCGCACACGCGTTGGGCCCGCCTTGCACCCGCGTTCGTCACGCGCATAATCCGCGCACGCCACGCGCCCGCCTCTCACCCGCTTTTACTACTTATTGATTAATCAAAAAACGCCCTTGATCACAGTAAATACGGCACTAGCCGAAGCGCGGGCACAAGGCGTGTGCAGCGCGTGTGCGGGGTGAGTGCGGGGCGGGCGCGAGGCAGGCGTGTGGCGTGTGCGGGTCGACGTCGATAAAAGCAATTTGAGATCTATTGATGTGTCATAAGACTCAAATTATATACAACCAAAGCGAGCGGGGCGGGCGCGTGGGTGTGCGTTGCGGGCGCGTGTCGTCTGAACGCAGCCTTAGTTGGGGGATTACATCGCTGATAAAAATGCTTGGTTTAACGCTAGTCCTGCTCCACTAGGGCGCATAAACTAATTGATTAGCATTCGAAAATATTGTTGGAGCTGCTGAAGATTGTAAATACTATATTTATAATGAATAAATTCAATCTCTTAGTCTTTTATAATTGCATAGCACATGTGTGAGCACTATGTACCTACCATTTACTGAGTATGTCTTTCATTGACTTGAATGTGCCCTGGCGGCTGGGAGTGTGTCATGCTCACTCAAATGTCTCGCTGGTGGTGGCGTGTGTGTTGGATCTTGAATCAATAAGTTCCCTTCAAAATGGTTGAGTTAATTTTTGAATTGTTTATTTATCTTTTTATCACGGACGCTTATGACGTTTTGCATCGTTCTGACATGTATAATTTCAACATGAATGATGTACTTATCCAATACTTTGTAATACTATTTTAATTTAAAAGAGTGTCCGTGGCGTTTCTTGCCCGTTTTTCTCCATAGGAACCTACTAATTTGGAATGGGCAACTAGCTTCATCTTTCTGACTGCCCGACCCCTTGACAATTCAAATGTGCCTGTAATTGGTTTATTTGAAATAAATGCTTTGAGTTTGTGTTTGCAAATGCAAAAGTTACAATAAAAAGTACCCAAATTGCTATAGATCGCCTATAAAATTTGAGGATTTCCCTCGATTTCCATGGGATCCCCTCTTCTGATTCTGACTTGGTGACAATGGAACCACCTCGAGAACATATCCTCTCAAACAAAAAATAATTTTCAAAATCGGTCCACAATTGACGGAGAAATCGGTGAACATATACATACGAACATAATATATAACCTCCTCCTATTTGAAAGTCGGTCAAACAATAGGGTATATTTTGTTTTACTAAACCCCAGTAACAAACGAATGCCAGTAGCACTCGTTGTACGTAACGCGTTTCTGGGGGCCAAGTCTGCTATTTTCAATGATTGGTCATTATGACAACCATACCAAGGCAACGCCATGACCATTGTGCCAATAGTTTGTAACCTCCTAAATTCATAATGGCGTGACAGTGGTCCATAGGGAAGTCAAAATAATAGGAGCTTGTCAGTACGAGATTACCAAATACAGACAATTTTTCCAATGGAGTATCAGTGGCACGTCATCGGAAAATCATAAAGACGCCTTTCAATTAGGAGATTAGCAAAACTGTAAAAATCTACAATTACGGTGCCAATGATCGGCCATTCGGACACAACTGCGTTAGCAGACTTGGCCCCCCGTTTGCGTACGAGTTCATTTGTTGTATGGAGAGCTTCTATAGCTATCTATTTTGAAGTATTCTATCAGTTTGTGGCGTGAGTTTATGTGTTTTATTTTTGTAGAATTTATGTACGTAGGTAAAACGTTCCTGGTTGACCAATTTTCAACCTTATTCCTAAGGGTATAAGTGGGAAAAGTGATCGCCCCTCCCGAAGTTCGCGATATTAGCTTTTCTGTGCTTTATGTCTAGGAATGCACAGCTGCTGAATGCTGAAGATCCCAAATATGGTCAGTTTTTATTGTATTTATTGATGTTTGCTTTTGTCGTAATAATTTGATAAAACAACCCCATAAGTAATGCCTTTTGTACATTTCAGCAAAAAACTAAAGAAAGATGTTAATGATAAATGGATTATAATCGATTAATAATCTAATAATTTATCGGAACCCTATTCAAAATAATACACACCGACATATTTGTGACTCCTGATAGACCACAGCTTGGCTACCTTCTAGATGCAACATGGATGTGTGCGTATAGCCCATATGTCCGCAGAGTCTGTGTATTGATAAGTCGCGACGGTATGACCGATATAAAAAAAATGTGAGACATACCTAGGGATGATGACAATTTTTTTTTTATTTAAACTCAAAAAATTGCCAAATTATAAACGTTTTAAAATAACTGCTAGACAAAGACGGCACTATCACGGAAGTGACGTCACGACTAGTATTACTTCATACTAGCGCAATTTTTGATTATTTATATGTCTAGGGGGAACTTGATTATTTATATGTCTAGAATCATCATCCTCATCTGCCTAGCCTTATCCCAACTATGTTGGGGTCAGCTTCCAGTCTAACCGGATGCAGCTGAATACCAGTATTTTACATGGAGCGATATATCAGCCTATCTGACCTCCACAACCCAATTACTGGGTAACACGATATCAATTGATAAGACTGGTTGCCAGACTTTTGGGCTTCTGACGACCCGTAACAACTGTCAAAGATCTACAAATGACAGCCGGGACCAACGGCTTAACGTCTTATATGTCTAGAATCTAAACGTATAAATAATCGTGTTCCCGTGCTTGTCGACTACCTATCTAGACGCTAAGTTAGTGTCGCGCTGCAAAAAAAACTAAAACAGACGGGCCAACTTTGTTATGCTGGAGTGCGTGCCAGCCACGTCTTACACTCGCTCCACGTCATTGTGATAATCCAGTGTGCGAGTATTTTGCGCCCAACAGTTGGACGAAATTTTTTTCGACGAGTTTCGAGTTAGGGCTCCTGCCCACGAGACGGTTTTAACACGGCCCGGTTTTTTGCCGGCGCCGGGTAGAAACCGTCCGAGCTTGCACACAAGACGGTTTGTACTCGTGGGCATGAGCGTTTAGTTGGCACGCGCCGGGCGTAGGTCCGGTCTCGTGTACATGCGCTCATGCAGTCTGCCATACTTTACTGCGCACCAAGCGTAGACGCGGCGAGCACCGTGCCCGGTTGCGCGGTGAGCCGGCGTCGTGTGCACGGCTTCATAGTGTCCCATAAACGACTGACGACCGGACGTAGACCCGGTTTGACGCCGGGCTTAGCTCCGGCGAAAAATCGTCTCGTGGGCATGACCGCTTAGTCTGCACTGTCTAACTAGACATATTTATATCTTTGGACGGGAATAATCCCTTCCAAAAACCTTCAAAGCGTGTAGCTTCTCCGTATTTTTATCGATTTCACATATTTTTTCGATTATCTCATTTTAATAAGCCCTCTTTAAAATTACATTAGTTTTTCGGACATCTGTAATATTATTCATCATCCCTATTGTATACCTACAGTGACTGACGGTCCTTGCTTGTAAATTACGGTTGTGTGGCCCATACAATGTATGAAAAGTGTGAAAGATACAATAATAGAGATAGAGGAATGTAGGCGTAGAAATAGCAGCATTAAAGCGGCCTTAGGAAAATAAAGCCGATCTTAACACTAATATTAACATGAATTAGGAAAAACTAACATTTTATCAGCCTAGGGTAATTTAGGAATAGTCACACAAAGGCTGATTTTACTATAAAATCCTTTCGTGACGAGGTTTCTGCAAATAGAGTTACTATCCGTCCGGACATAAGTATCAGTCAGGACTTTTTTCGAAATGGTAATCCTACCTTTACAGGGGCTGCAGTCTCGACGTAGACTAGCGATCGCTTTACTACTGAATTCGGTCGCAAAGCCTAATAGAGCCGGTCAAAATTGCTTGGCAAGATTTTGGACGGTGAAAATATTGAATTGAGTTTTCAAAATCCATACGTAGATTCTTGTCTAGTTCAAATGTGATGTAGACTAATAACACTTGTCGAGAAGAAATGTTTTTTACCCCAAGTGTCAAAAGTAGAGAAAAATTGGTCGTCATATGGTCCTCATGCTCGGCATTATAGACTTGTCGACTGAAGAATACAAACATTTCTTCTCTTCAGTTTTAACATCGCCATGCTTAGGACGATAGAAATCTTTCTACAATCTGTCATTTTGTCGATTCTTCCGTCGACAATACCCCTTTCTGCGGTGGTCATGCTACGCGAGCAGGGCCTGAAGTCTGCTATTACAATAGTGTCAGAATGGTCGATCATTGATTTCATAATTGCTGATTTTGACAAGTTTGGTAATCTACTATTGTAATGGCGTCATTATGACTTTCCAATGGTCGGCCACTGACACTACATTGAAAGAAATTGCTTATATTGGTAATCTCGTACATATTGACAAATGAATGACATTTCTACTAATGGGTTTTATAATAATGGCAATACGACAATGCCATTATAATAACACAATTATATTACGAGAACATTGACCGACCATTGATCGACCATTATGAATTTACCAGATTACGAACTTTCAGCAAAATGACAATAGCATGACAATGGGATCGTGTTGGAATGACTGAATTTATAAAAATAGCAGACTTGGGCCCCTGGTAGGGTTACCTTACTGTAAGTTGGCTAACCTCATTGTAAGTTGTTTTGATATGCTATTCTACATTTACCATAGACTGGGCTCGTTAATTTCTAGTATAATTAGGACTGAGGTTAGTTTTTACACCAACCTCAGTTTGAATAACTAGATGCTTTGGTTTCTTACAGAATTCCGTCATAATAAAACTGTCATTTTCACCATTAGTTCACATTAAATTGTCAAAAAAATGCTCTTTATTTGGACAGCCGTAAAGGTGCCAAACACTTACAGAGCGTCTTTTCAAAATCAAAATATTTTATTTCACTTAAGAAACATCAGAAGCTAGGTGCAAGGTTCCAATTGGTCGTTTCCTATGGAGAACAGCCGCCAAAAAACTCCACGGTTACTCTTTTAACAATAATGGGCTTTTAAAATGTTTTCAAATTACAGTGTTCATAGGTATGGGAGGACAGAGTAGGCCCGTCAACAAGTACCTGGTACGTAACAAAATAGAAAATGGTATACAAAGGTACAGTCTATTAAGACGTTCTCACAATCACAAATTAAAAAAATAATATTTATAAAATATTACTAAAAGAATTTATTCAGGGACTGAGACTTTACATTTTTGAAGGGTAGGGTAATTATACAATTCTACTAAAAGTAGAAGGGTACTATGTATTTAAACCCTCTACAGTTTTACATTATAACATTTACAACTGATAATACTGTACAGTCAGCATACAAAATGGTTAAGACAAAAAAAAAACATTCTTATTTAAATGTTTCTCATTAGCAGCCCGAAGTTTGGATTTGAGCCCGGTTGATGGCAATAGGCTCTGCCTCCTATTACTTAAACATAACTGGCAAAATGTAGGTGTACTAAAGATAAATCTTTGCATAACCCTTTGGGAAAACAAGGCGTGACGTTATGTTATTTAAATGTAGCAGTGTTAATCGACTTTCGTTGCTGACTGTACTGGAGGTTGCTTATGTATAAACTAAAAAAAAAAAAAATCTGTGCCAAAATGCTGGAAGATTTGCTACCGGAAGCCCTCGGTCCGAACTTTGCGCAGAAAGCTGCGCAATAACATTTTTTAGGAACCAAATTGTGATATGAAGAGAGTGTGAGTGAGAGCACATGCGCGGAAGTTCGGAGAGCCTGTGTTCAGACCAGCCCCATGATTCATTGGCCGTATTCTACACACAGTTACACATCAAGCCATACATTTCCAGTATACGCTGACCTCTCACTGTACGGGAATCCTATACAGTGCGAGATCACCTTATACTGGAAATGTATAGCTTGATGTGTACTCTAGTCTTAGTGATAGATATTAAGTACAACAGGTATTTATACAGTGTTATTAACAGCTCCTCATTAAGAATGATTTGTTCATTATAATTATAACTTATCTACACCCCCCCACCCCCCTACTTATCTTACTTATTGTAACTTATTTATTGAAATTGTTGAATATAATTATTTTGTTATTAATTTATTTAAAGCATGTCCTCAAAAACAATGATTTCTGTATAATAATAGTATTTTTAGGCTAAGCCTCGAATTGTATACAATAGTACAGTCGACCTCGTTATTGCTTTGCAGTATTATTATCTCACGAAGCGACGCGCGCTTTGCTTGTGGTAACTAATTGTACAAACACGCTGTGACTGTGTGTGTAAACGCAGGAGCTCTCGGCACCGTCCGTCCGAAACACGGGCGAAGTCGGACGTATGTTTGTGTGAGTTATGTGCGTGTTTGTACACTTGGTTATCACAAGTAAAGCGCGCGTCGCTTTGTGAGTTAAAAATACTGTACTACCCTAAGGAATGCCACTTGCATATGTCAATTGTCATGAAATGACAAGGTCGATTTGTCTTTGTGAGTAAGATAGTTTCTACCTTAGTGAAGTTTCAATTAGCTAGAAGTTTTAAAAAAAAATTGGTGAACCAATTTACGAGGTCTACTATACAAACTTGCGGTGCTGCCGCGCGACTGTTTGCGAAAACTGTGGCAAAACATTGCTGGTCAAATTTGGATCCGTTGTATTATTATCATTTATTTCGGGCTACGCCCATAGTGTTAGTAACAATAGTCTTAAAAAGGTAGTGTAAGTAGACATACAAATTTTATTCAGTATGGAGTTTCATCCAATGTCGCAGCATTGGAGACTCCCATCTATCTGCGAATAAACTCAAGATAGTGTTGGTACTAGATATTTTCAACCCTATTAAACTTTGATTATTTATAAGTCTGTCGCGCTGCTAATGAACTAAAATAAACAGGCCAAGTTTCCTAGGCTAGTGTGCGTGACATCTACGTCTTACTTATGTCACGTCATTGTGCTGTCATTGTGTTACTCTAGTGGGCGTGCATTTTGCGATCAACAATTGGATGCAGTTTTTTCGACGAGTTCATAGCTTTTACTGTATATCTTGGAGACATATCTTTCATCTTATCTTATTTTGTCTTAATTTTGCTATTAAAGTTTCAATTTAGTGAGAGTTTTTGTCAAATGTGAAAACCAAACCTCATTCTGACCCTCAAAATATTTACTTACTATTTACTTAATTAATATAATAATTCCTATTCATTGTATGATAAGCCCAGTACCTGATAAAAAGTTAAGCTATCTAGATGGAAGTAGGTAAAAAGAAACTAAAAAAAAAAAAACTTACCTAACTATTTAAATGTGAATGTAGTTTACACTTCTGCCGTTTTTAACAGACTTCCAAAAACGAGGAGGTTATATTTATGTTCGTCTATTTATTTATTTTATTATTTATGTACACAAATACAGAGAGATACGACATAATTATAATATTAGTACAAAGGTACTGCTTATTTCTTAAGAAATTTCTTCCAGCAGACCTGCGAAAGGAGAAATGAAAACGAAATGTAGACAATAGTGTGTGAGAACAAGAAGAGAAAAATATGAATATGCGAAGTCTTAAACTAAAATTTTGTAACTTTAACTAAAATTAAATATACCTATACTATACCATATACATATAAAATATCTGTCTATATGTTTTTTCTT
Organism: Tiliacea citrago; assembly: GCA_963921375.1. Taxonomy (NCBI): domain Eukaryota; kingdom Metazoa; phylum Arthropoda; class Insecta; order Lepidoptera; family Noctuidae; genus Tiliacea; species Tiliacea citrago. The sequence continues at coordinate 12,176,151 of OY992808.1, read as the reverse complement.
TTTTTTATACAGCATTGGTTGGTCATATTTTTAAGAGAAGGTATTGAAGTTTTGTATTAGACAGTTGATATTTTTTTCGCGATAACGGTGTTGGTCCCATGGAGAAGGTTGTTTAGTTTGTTGGTCTGTACCACACTCTTCTGATACATGCGTGTAGATTGTAAGATTACATTGTATTTTTACATTCTTGTTCGTATTTGTGTCTATTTATCTGGAGATACCTTAGCATTTGCTACAGGGGTCCCAATACGGGGCACAGGTAAAGTAAAATGTAGGTATTTTTGTATTCAAAATCTAGGGCTGTGGAGGTCAGATAGGCTGTCGCTCCATTAGTACTGGTATTCAGATGCATCCGGTTAGACTGGAAGCCGACCCCAACAAGGTTGGGAAAAAGGCAGGCAGATTGGCAGGCAAAATGTGATGTGGAGAAATGAGAAACATATCATGAGGAAAGTTTCTAGTATGAATGTGGATAGTTATAGCAGTAGAAAAACGATGGATTGTGTGTCTACGGTAGATCCGCAGCTGTAGCCCGCGAAATTCTAATTTTCTTACGTTTTTTGCAATTTGCAGGTCAGTGTCAGGTTGTACCTTGATCAAAATATGATTCGCGAGTTCGCGATTATATCAGATAAGTATGTATTTAGAAAACCTGTATCTCGGCATACAACGCTATACCTCTCTGATAATAGACTCAATTTTGTTGCCAACATTTACAATTTTGTTAAATCTTACAGAATATTTACCTATTAAAAATGCAATGTTATTTTATTCAAATAAAATTGTTGACATAAAATTTTGAACATCACGTAACTTGATGCGTAGTTGTCCATGGGCTCATGCGTTCACGATTTTACATCAGCAGGGCCTCAAGTCTGCTATTACAATAGTTTCAGAATGGTCGATCATTGATTTCATAGTTGTTGATTTTGACAAGTTTGGTAATCTACTATTATAATGGCGTCATTATGACTTTCCAATGGTCGGCCACTGACACTACATTGAAAGAAATTGCATATATTGGTAATCTCGTACATAATGACAAATGAATGACATTTCTACTAATGGGTTTTATAATAATGGCAATACGACAATGCCATTATAATTACACAATTATATTAAGAGAACATTGATCGACCATTATGAATTTACCAGATTACGAACTTTTAGCAAAATGACAATGGGATCGTGTTGGAATGACTGAATTTATAAAAATAGCAGACTTGGGCCCAAATACTACTATGGGCCCCAGGAACCGTGTTGTTCACAATGGTGTAGGTAGCAATTTAATTTTACGCGTTGTAATATAAAATAATATATATATAATACAATTATGTTGTGATCCATTTTACTAGATGTCTACAATTATGTAGTGGTCTATTTACTCGTTGTGTTCAACTAAGTAGTGCTCCATTTTACTCGTTTTAGGGTTCCGTACCCAAAGGGTAGAACGGGAACCCTATTACTAAGGCTCCGCCGTCTGTCTGTCTGTCCGTCTGTCACCAGGCTGTATCTCATGAACCGTGATAGTTAGACAGTTGAAATTTTCACAGATGATTTATTTCTGTTGCCGCTATAACAACAAATACTAAAAAACAGAATAAAATAAATATTTAAGGGGGCTCCCATACAACAAACGTGATTTTTTTGCTCGTTTTTGCTCGATATTGACCACGGCAACAGGTAGACGCTTGAAATATTCACAGAATATTTAGTTATACAGGGTTACTGGTAATTCGACGTATATCCGGCAGGGGCTGATAAGGGGGCCAAAATGCAACAAATTTAACCCCCCATATGTATGGCCGAAATTCAATAGTTTTCGAGATATTAGAATTTTAAGGGTTTTTCGATATTTACCCAAAATTTGACATTTCATTCCAAATTAAAAAAAAACTACATATTTGAATGGGTACCATTAAAAATGATGTTGTAGCTGGCATTTCAATTAAGCTATGGACATAATTAAAACTACTTAATTTAACAAAATAATGAAAATAATGAGCGATATAAGAATAATATCTTACCAATATTTTCATTTTACGCTTCAAAAATGTTGTCTCGTCACAAAAATTTCTATGACATTAATCGTACAAATAACTAAAACAACTTGCTTATCCTGTAAGCTTTCCAGAAAGGTATAAAAGTCAATTTTAAAATACATAATTCATGGCATGGCATGTGTTTGAACCGGCGCGGGGAGAGAAATTATCTGTGTTTTTAGTTTATGATCCTCGCTAAAACAACCGATTTTCCTGGCGAAATTCATCGCGATGGGGCGGGGTGTGCGGGCGGGGGAGTACACGGCGTCTGCTGCGCTCGCGTCGCCTTCCTTAGTAAGTTTTGACTCTCCGCCGCGCAAGCACGTGTGTTGTTATCTTGCTACCAATCTCTCATCCCGTTAATTTGTTATCGATCATTATTGTTAATTCTTGTTTCTCTTGTTATTCTTTTTGTTATCATTGTTATTTCGGATAACATGGCTTCGTATCCTAATAACGAATACGCAGACATAATGTTTTGTTATGGTTTTGCCGATGGAAACGCGGCTGCGGCTCGGCGAGAATACCAACGCCGCTTTCCCGATCGTCAACTTCCCCACGTTACTGTTTTCGGGAGCACCTATCGACGATTGTCTGAAACTGGCAGTGTTCAAAGAGCACAATTCAACGCTGGCAGACCTCGACGGTACACGGCTGACGAAGAGGACACCATTCTTCAGTGTTTTATTGATGACCCAAACATCTCAACGAACATTGTTGCAAGACAGCTCGGTATGTCCCAGTGGAAAGTGTGGTCGGTAGTACATCTATCACGTAGACACCCGTACCATTATCAACCTGTTCAAACATTGCACGAGGGAGATCCTGCCAGGCGAATTTTCTCGGTTTATGTTAAACGCTGACGCTGACCAGGAACATTTCCTAAGAAATATTTTGTGGACTGACGAGTCAAAGTTTGACCGGGATGGAATAACGAATTACCATAACTTACATTTTTGGGCACCTAAAGCAGGCAGGAATCCAAAAAAACTAAAAGAATCTGCGTCGCAAATGAGATTTTCCCTGAACGTATGGATGGGTGTCGTTGATAATTATTTGGTGGGCCCTCATTTCTTGCCCCAAAATTTGAACGGCGAAAATTACGAGGAGTTTTTGAGAAACAACCTAGACGATTTGTTGGCGGATGTTCCCGAAGAAATAAAAAACAACCTCATGTTTCAACATGATGGTTGCCCAGCACATTACCGGATTACTGTCCGACAGTGGCTAGACGAGAGATATCCAAACCGATGGATTGGGAGGGGAGGGCCAATTCCGTGGCCAGCACGAAGCCCTGATATCACACCACTTGATTTTTACGTTTGGGGTCATATGAAGGCATTAGTTTATGTGACCCCAATAAATTCAGTCGAAGAACTTCGACAGCGAATAATAAACGCGGCGCAACAGATGAGAACAACGTTCACATCAAGAGTGACGAAAACCGAAGTTAGGAAGAGAATTCGAACCTGCATTCGTAATCGAGGGGCTCATTTTGAACAAGATGTGTAAAATTTGTAATAAAATTTGATGTACATTTTTTTATGCATTTTATTTCATACAAATACAAATGACCCTTTCTCTCCCCGCGCCGATTCAAACACATGCCTTGACACGAATTATGTATTTTAAAATTGACTTTTATAGCTTTCTGGAAAGCTTACAGGATAAGCAAGTTGTTTTAGTTATTTGTACGATTAATGTCATAGAAATTTTTGTGACGAGACAACATTTTTGAAGCGTAAAATGAAAATATTGGTAAGATATTATTCTTATATCGCTCATTATTTTCATTATTTTGTTAAATTAAGTAGTTTTAATTATGTCCATAGCTTAATTGAAGTGCCAGCTACAACATCATTTTTAATGGTACCCATTCAAATATGTAGTTTTTTTTAATTTGGAATGAAATGTCAAATTTTGGGTAAATATCGAAAAACCCTTAAAATTCTAATATCTCGAAAACTATTGAATTTCGGCCATACATATGAGGGGTTGAATTTGTTGCATTTTGGCCCCCTTATCAGCCCCTGACGGATATACGTCGAATTACCAGTAACCCTGTATATTCACTTTAAAAATAAATAATTAAATTAAAATAAAACGAATATTTATGGGGGGCTCCCATACAACAAACGTGTTTTTTTTTTTGCCATTTTTATAGGCAATGGTACGGAACCCTTCGTGCGCGAGTCCGACTCGCACTTGGCCGGTTTTTTTACTAAGAAATGGTCCATTTTACTCGATGTTTACAATTATGTAGTGGTCCATTTTACCCTGATGTTTACAATTATGTAGTGGTATATTTACCTACTCGTTGTCTTCAACTAAGTAGTGGTACATTTTACTCGCTTGTTACAATTATGTCGTGGTCCATTTAACGCTCTGTTTACGATTATTTTGTACTTCAAGTCTTGTGTACCATGTTTTCTACATGAAGTATAAATAAATAAATTGTAAATTAGCCATTTTGATCGCATTGTTTTCAATGTTGTATGTAGGTAGCCCAACATTGAACGCGTTGTTTTCAATTATGTAGCCGCTCCATTTTTCGTGTTGTTTACAATGATGAAGATATCCATGAACACGATGCTCAATAATTACTTAATTCATCATTAATACTTATAAGTGAATGTTGTGCTGCGATTGTACCTTATAAGTATAGGTTCTTTAACTATGAATGTAAAATTAAAATGTCTGCGTGTAATTTATTGGTCGAAGTCTACATAGACCAATAAATTAGCGAATAGGGCTCTACCCTATTCGCTCTAATACGAGTACTATGTTTTTGTGGAAGAAATCCGAATTTGAAATTGTTAGTTAAGATACCTAGTAAAATTGTAATAAATAATAATATCAGTAGAAATTATTCTTGAGTAACGTTTTTATGTAACTAAATAGACATGGATATAATGATTAAACATGATTGCAATTTCCAGTTGAATTATTTTTCCCGTATTTTTGGCGATCGCCTAGCACGAGTAATTTTGATGTCTACTAGTAGGTTTCGTAAACGTTTCGGATACGCGTTAACAATACGTTTCCGAAACCTATTGACGTGAAGTCAGACTGGACAAGTACGCAGCAACACGACGCTGGCTATTTTAAAATCTCACGTCCACACACAAATTATGAAATTGCTATAGCTAGCGAACAATCTGCTGTCAAAATTGTGTAAATAGACGTGAGATTATGAAATCGCCGGCGACTTAAGTTGCTGCGTGTATACCTAGCATGCTCTGTGTAGCATTAGAAAAAAGATCAGCGCAGAGCGCTGCTCGTTGCGTTTTCACTTGAAAAGTACCTACCACTAAACTATAGAAAGAGGCAAAATATAATAACTCATGTGCCTGTCATTCAATTTGCAAAACAGTCTTTGGTCATTGCATGGATTGCTGTAACTATACTTTGGCACCCTCCTCCTTCAAACCGAAACAGTAATGCTGTCTGGCAGCAAAAATCTTTGAGTATTATCCTGTAGGGTAGTAATTACAAAATAAAGTAACGAGCCTACGGCTATAATTTAGTATTCTGTGGTTCTTGCTTAGAGCATGGTTCTTAGAATAGAAAGTCGACTAAAACAATCATCTGTAACAAGAACCGTACTCTACTGTCAAACTTTATTAGACAAATTACAAAGCACATCACTAAATATCTTATTAATGTACGATGCTTTGTTTTGATTGTATTTTAATAAATAATTAATTTAAAATGACTGAAAACAAGTGCTTTAGTGTTTCTAATATGAAGAATAAGTGTCGGGCTTGCCTTCAGGCAGCGGAAAAAGTGTATCCAATGACTACTATGGAAATAAACGCTTACCAAAATCTTGCCGAAAAGGTTATATTTTTGAATCTTTGTTTTATAAATCTTAGCCTTCATTTAAAATTGTTTAAATGTATATTTTGGGTATATAGCCTGCGTTTCTGTGTTGTCTTTTCATTAGTTCCCTCGGCTCGCTCCCTTATTACATGGGCCTTAGGGGGATGCGCTAAGGTAGCCCGCGAAATTCAAATTTTCTTACGTTTTTTGCCATTTGTGACAGTGATTTGCGACCGTAATAAATATGGCTTTACAGAATTATAATCATGAAAATCAGCATTACAACTCCTTAAGTTAGAATAATTTTATTGGTCTCAACTGTACTTGTACCACTGTCCATAATTCTAGTTATTTCATAATCGTAAGGGTGCTGGTTGCAACACCTACCTGTTTTGTTAAGTAGCAAAAGTCAAGTGTACCTACAGATGATGCTATTTAATGTTAACGTTGTTATTTGATTGATTAAATAAATTATTATTATTATTATACTTGGTTGATGGCAATAGGCTCGCCCCCTATTACATGGGACTTAAACATAACTGGCGAAACGTTGGTGTACTATAGGTACACCTCTGCCTAACCCTTTGGGGATTACAGGCGTGATGTTATGTTATTTTATAATGTCATGATTTCTTGAAATAGTCATTCAATAGGATAATATGGACATAAAGACATAAATATACATGATTTTTATGATTATATTTCTGTATATAAATATTTGGTATGGCCGCAAATCATATTTAGATCTATATGATCCCAACCTGCAAATTGCAAAATACATATGCTGAATTTGTACTCTACTGTCTATTGTAGTATAATAAAATAAAATTGCATGTCTACCCTTCTCTGTAGAAACTGTCAGTTGACAGTTTGCAGTTTGTTGTTGTTTCTTTTTTTTGTTGGAAGAAATGAGAAATATAATTTAATTTTTAAGCATTTTTTTCGTGTAAGTAAGCAAAATTATGGAACCATTTATAGGTATTTAATACATTTTACAGTGGCACAGTGTTGGCGAAATTGAAATATAAAAAAATTCTATATTTGATGCAACAAAGCAGAAATAGTGCTAAGTACTTCCCCACAAATATAATTAAATTAAAACATAAAATTTTCAGGTGTCCAGTGAAGATATCGACATGAATCTTTGTTTGATATGTAGATGGACGTTAAAGAAATGTATAAAGTTCACACAACAATGTGTGAAAGCTAACGGCATATTAAATCAGACTATAGAAGGGGTATGTATTGGCATTTTTACTAGAAAAGAAATAGCACCACAGACTCAGCACCATCGCCACATGCGTACTACGCGTCACACTGACGTCACGCAAAAACCTGCATCGCGCAAGCAGAGTCTACCGCGTAACTAGCATATAAACAACGTGCCGACATCAACCGTCGGACACGTAACATAGATTTTTTACTTAGAAGATTTGGTAAACAATAAAGTATGTTCTAGCCGAAAACCAAAATTTTTGAGACATGTGACATCCACCAACATGCACTGGGCCTGCGTGGTGGACAACACCCCGCTCCCTCGCCTGAGTCCCAGCAGTGGGAATATTATAGACTGATTATGATAGATAATGCATAGCACAGATTTTACTAATAAAGCATGCTACACCATGCACATTTAACTCCATTCTACACCATTCACCTACACATTCCTCACCATTCACCTACACATTCTACACCATTCACCTACACATTCTTCAGCATTCAACTCCCATTCTTCACCATTCACCTTCACATTCATCACCATTCACCTACACATTCCTCACCATTCACCTACACATTCTACACCATTCACCTACACATTCTTCAGCATTCAACTCCCATTCTTCACCATTCACCTTCACATTCATCACCATTCACCTACACATTCCTCACCATTCACCTACACATTCTACACCATTCACCTACACATTCTTCAGCATTCAACTCCCATTGTTCACCATTCACCTTCACATTCATCACCATTCACCTACACATTCCTCACCATTCACCTACACATTCTACACCATTCACCTACACATTCTTCAGCATTCAACTCCCATTGTTCACCATTCACCTTCACATTCTACACCATTCACCTACACATTCATCACCATTCACCTACACATTCTACACCATTCACCTACACATTCATCACCATTCACCTACACATTCTACACCATTCACCTACACATTCATCACCATTCACCTACACATTCATCACCATTCACCTACACATTCATCACCATTCACCTACACATTCTACACCATTCACCTACACATTCATCACCATTCACCTACACATTCTACACCATTCACCTACACATTCATCACCATTCACCTACACATTCATCACCATTCACCTACACATTCCTCACCATTCACCACACCCTTTGACTGCTTTTGTTGTGTTATTTTTATTTTCCTTTTCATTTATTTCTTTTTTGTTTTAATTGTTTAGTAGAAATACATGTTGCCTGCCTGTTTATTTGTATGATGCCACTAAGTGGGGCCTGGTGACCTGTAATACAGGTGTTTTCTAAAACCTGCTTCAGGCACCAGCTGTCACAATGTGAATTTTTATAGTTCAAAACTGTTAAGTGCTACAACACCATTATGAGAGAAAATAAATAAACTTGTAGCGGCATCAACATCGCCACATGCGAACTACGCGTCACACTGACGTCACGCAAATCCTGCATCGCGCAAGCAGAGTTTACCGCGCAACTAGCATATACTATACAACGTCCCGACATCAACCGTCGGGCAGTTGCCTACCATTTTCAGTTGCCCACCAACACCCGTCTGGTCGGAGGATCCTCTCTTTTTTATGGTGGATGAGTGAACTTTACACCCTGTTCCTGTGTTCCTGTTCCACCAAAAACTTATTATTATTATTTATTCTCTCAAATACTTTCAGGACACAAAATCCAGCCTCTTCCTTCAACAAACGTCCATGTACAACCTACAAAGATGTAGCCTAGAGGTTCATTACTTAGGCCCAGTAGACATGCCAGATATGAATGGTGAAGAAAAAGAAGAATTAATGCTCCTAGATGATGCTGTAGAAGATGATGATGATGAAATACCTCTAGTGATGCTGCAGGCTGATTGTAAGAATAAAAGGAGGGAGTCGGACAGTTATGAGGTATTTATGTTATTTTAAAAATCATACATAGATCTATCAATCACCTAATCTAGCCTCCGCCTAGCTAGGGATGCAAGAAGTGCCAAAACATATCGATATATATCGTATCGATATTTAAAAAAAATATTGATATCGAAGTCGATATATCGAAAAAAAAATATCGATATATCGGTGAAATTTTCGAAAAAGTTTATGTACTTTAAGAAAATGTTTTTTATTTATGTAAATACCAAATTAGAAACATAATTTCTGATATAAAATCTTAAACTAATAAAAAAATGATAAAATTATGTTAAATTTTTTACGGCTTTGAATTCTAGCGGTTTTAGTCGGTGGGGGCAACGGTTTTGCTATTGGAAATATATCGTATTTGATACATTTTCGATACTTGATATTTTATATCGATGTATCAAAATAATAGATATCGCCAAAAAATATCGATATATCGATATTTTTCATACAAGCCTAGCCTTTTACTAACTATGTCAGGGTCGGCTAGCTCGGAGGTAGCACAATGCCAGTATTTTACGAGCGACTGCCTATCTGACCTCCTAAAAATCATCCATATTCACACAAAAATCTGATAGTAGGTAAAGCCTGCCTGGCTTGCATCAGCATGCCAAGGCGGCAACAACTTCCGATTGTTAGTGAATATTGTAATTGTGGAGCAAACGTGTCCTGGAGAGGAGACCTCGTGTCGCTAAGCGTAGTGTGGGACACTCCCCAGCTAGATGGACCGACGACCTTAAGAAGGTGGCCTGGTCAGACTGGATGCGGAAGGTGGAGGACCGGGTGTTGTGGCGCAGCCTGGAAGAGGCCTATGTCCAGTTGTGGACTGCGGTAGACTGAGTTGATGATGGCATGCAAGCTGCTTGCATATTCTTGCATAAGTTTCAGGCATTTTTATTTTACATTCATAATAAGGCACACAGAAAATGTAAACTGAAATTATGTTTATACAATAATAGCTATTTACCTATCATGAACACACGTCTACATGTCAAGCTAAGCTATTCATTCCAGTATAAGCTCAGCTCTCATCGTACGGAAGTCCTATACAATGCGAGATCAGCATATACAGGAAATGTATAGGTTGATATGTAGCCGTGTGTGCTTATAGTTTCGCCATGTCCGTCTGTCTGCCCCGGCTTAGCTCAGAGACTCTTATTATTAGAAAGCTGTAATTTGGAATGGGTATATTTATATTAATCACGCCGACAAAGTTGTAAAATAAAATCTTGAAATATTTTTTTTGTACGTAAAGTGGGGATGATTATTTTTTCTCGTCTATCCCTTGATGTGAGTTATCGTTAGATAGGCCGTTTGTTTAATAATATTGCAGAGTTGTGAAAACCATTTTTCGATTCAGGGATCCGTTTGCGTAATATTAAGCTTTAAAGTGCAAATTGACAGAGTCAAGTGCCCCCTCCCTGCCAGCTAAATTGTTGTGATATACATATACAGTGTGAGTCTTCATAATGTGCAATATATCGAAATGAGGGAAACTAGGCTTAATATTAATAACGGAAAAACAATAAAAAAATACAAAAAAAGGGTCTCTACCTGCTAAAGTAAAGTACGTAGCCGAGTGCAAGGCCTTTCTTTAACCGTTGATAGGAAACGTCGTGATTGACTTATAAACATGGTATTTATACTTCTAGAAAGCTGATACGATGGAGAATAATTTAAAGTAATAAAAAAGGGTAGGTAATTGGGACTTTTATTGAGATATTTTACAACTATTGTAAAAATTGATTAAAAAAATATCAGATTTTTGTTATAAAATCACCCTAGTTGTCAATTGAGGGCGTTTTTTCTTTAGTTTTTATTTTATGAAGACGCTCTATTATTTCCAGTCATTACTGAGGTTCATCGTGATAGAGCGTTTAGTTTAAAAGTTATACCGATTTGTTTACACAGGGGTTACAGCAGCGAACAAGAATTTAAAAGATGCTATAAAAATTTAATTGTTTTTTTTTTTGATTTTTTAAAATATTTTTTCCATCGATAAAATTAAGTTAAGTTTCCCTCAGTTTTTCAAGACTCACACTGTATAACGAAATTAAAAGGAAAACTATAACACCTAAACCTATCTATCTACGTCTTTTTACTTAAAAAATATCATTGATTGTATCCAAAACGACACGGGCGGCGTTAGATAAATAGAATTATTATGTACACCAATAAAAATTAAAATAAAATAGATATATTTTGACGGAACCCATCCAGCTCGTCCCGCCATCTCCTACGTGGTCTGCCGCGACGCCGCCTCACTGTCTCAAGGCACCAATTCTGTACCATTTGGGCCCACAGTTTGTCAATTCCTGCCCAGTCCCAATTAAATTGGGCAGCCTTTGGCAAAACTGGAAGGAGGACGCGCGAGCTCGCGAATGATGCAGGAGTGGAGGGAGACCTTTGCCAGATATGTAGAAATTTTACATAGGGTGACACAATGGGCGGACTTATCGCTAAAGGCATATTTTACGCATTTGCGCATAGTGTACGCTACGTTAAACGTTTGACAAGAGCCTGTGGCGGCATCAACATCACCACATGCGGCGAACTACGCGGCACACTGACGTCACACAAAATCCTGCATCGCGCAAGCAGAGTTTACCGCGCGACTGGCATAATATATACAACTTCCCGACATCAATCGTCGGGCAGTAGCCCACCAGACACAAAACCCGACTGGTCGAAGGATCCTCCCTTTTCTATGGAGGATGAGTGAACTTTACACCCTGTTCCTCATGCCTGTTTAAGCCTAATTATGCTGGTCGCACCGCATATGCCAGATACAAGACCACTTTTTAATAAAAAATAATTTAATTTAAGGAATTCCTTGCAAATATTTTCAGACTAAACTAGAGTTAGAAATCAAAGAAGAACCAGACATAAAAGAAGAATTCAAAGCAGACTTCTGTTCTAAAGTGAGAAGTAAAAAGAAGAAAGAATTAAAAGAAGGCTTCTCTTCTCGAATGGTGCAGGAGACTGATGAATATGTTGTTATTAAACTTACTAAGAAACAGGTGAGAAAATAATAAATACTTCTTTAGACGTGTTGAGCGATTTTCGGTATAATGGTGGATCATGCTAAACTATTTGAGGTATTGTAGAATCGTTAAAAAACTATGGGGCGTCCACCAACCCGCACTGGGCCCGCGTGGTGGATTTCGACCGGCTCCCTCCCACAGAGAAGAGGCTTAAGTCCTAGCAGTGTGAAGATTATAGGCTGACTAGCTGTTGCCCGCCACTTCGTCTGCGTGTTTTGTATTTCATCATTTTTTATGAATGAATAAATGCACCGACCCCAGCGTATTTAAACCAGACTCGATCACTCTAATGAACCCAAAGATTCACACTAGACCCTGAAGCCTCATGTTTCATAGGACTACAGAGACCATTGCATATCAAGCACTAGACCGGGGGATGCGGTAATGGTAGGGAAGACGTGCCCTTGGGATATGGTAGGATTATTAGAGCCCACCGGATATGCATCCTTGAGCAAGCATTGGAATAGTGGAGAGACGGGTGATATTTATCTATGGGTGGGCATCTTTTAATGACGTCGCCACCAGGTTGAGTTCAGGTCCAGCTTCACCGAATCTTGAATGGTGAATCTTTTGGCTTTTCTTTTCTTTTGGTTTTGGCAACTGTTTTGTCGACGCTTTTCTATGTCACTGCTATGCTGTGTTTCACGTTGCTGTTGCCAATGTCTTCATCCGAGGGTCCTGGTTTTTTTTTGTGTAAATACAAATATCCAGGGCCTCAAGTCTGCTATTACAATAGTGTCAGAATGGTCGATCATTGATTTCATAATCTACTATTTTAATGGCATCATTATGACTTTCCAATGGTCGGCCACTGACACTACATTGAAAGAAATTGCATATATTGGTAATCAAGTACATAATGACAAATTAGTGACATTTCTACTAATGGGTTTTATAATAATGGCAATACGGCAATGCCATTATAATAACACAATTATATTACGAGAACATTGACCGACCAATGGTCGACCATTATGAATTTACCAGATTACGGACTTTTAGCAAAATGACAATGGCATGACATTCATGACAATGGGACCGCGTTGGACTGACTGAATTTATAAAAATAGCAGACTTGGGCCCCAGGATGTATAACGATCGGTTCCGATACTTAGGCGTGAAAACGTAACAGAAAGACAGTTATTTTCGCATTTATCCTTACATATTATAAAACAAAGTCCCCCGCTGCGTTTGTCTGTCTGTCTGTCTGAACGTGATCAACTTAAAAACTACCGAACAGATTTTCAAACGGTTTTCAACAATGGACGGAGTGATTTATGAGGAAGGTTTAGGTATACAATTCATTATGGTTTTGTGTAAATTGGCTGAGATATGACGATTATTGTTGGTGATGTTGGAAAAAATCATGCCGACTGGGAGCTTTACTAGCGTGAGCTGCGTAAACCGTAAGAGATACATGAATTAATGTTCTACAGGATTGTACATCTTAAAAAAATCAATAAACAAGTCTCCGATAACATTGTGTGTATCTTCTAAGGATGTCCCACAGCAACCATTTTTATCTTTCAGATTTTGATAAAAAATCCATTGTTACACTGTTATTTTCGAAGTTATTTTGATCGGTATATTATTAATCCTTATTCAATAAAATATTTTATTTAAATTGGGCATTTCATTCAATTTAAAATATGACTTGACATCATATCATTTAAATGAATACAGAATACTTTAAAAGATATCACAGATTCAATATTAAGCGAAACAAAATAATTATGGTTTATTGTTACGACAGAAAAAATGGCTGAACGGAATTTAATGAAATTTGGCACGCAGATAGTTAATAACCGGGATTATCACATAGGATAAATTAATACCTGTAATACGTTTCAGTGAAATAATTTCTGATCTCCACGCGGGCAAAGCCGCGGGCAAAAGCTAGTATATCAAATTGGGAAAAAAAATCGGTTGTTCCCTACATTTTGACGAGGTATGAGAACATTATGTAGGGAACAGCTGATTTTTTTTCGCGAATTCAGTTTTGGTCTTATATTAAAAGTTGTTCATAATGATGAGTACATTGACCCCTTAAGAGGTTGTGCGTTCTTGTTTAATAAGGATTATGTTACAGGTATTAGCAGAGCTGGCAGAGAGAGCCAAAGTGGACTCTTACATAAGATCTCCTTACAAATGTGAGAAATGTGTCAAAGGGTTCAATTTTGAAGAGGTGCTGACCGCTCACATGGTCAAACATACTCGGGTAAGTGCTTGATAATACTGGCTGCAAGGCATAAGGAAACCGGTTAACTTTGATTTCCGAAGATACAAAATACAATTGATATTAAGTTCAGCATTGATTTTGTAACAAAATTGTTCGGTTTACGGTTAAGGTTACATAGAAAATTAACCGGTTTCCGAGCCCTGACTGGCTGTGGTACCGGCTTTGATCAAGTTGAACAAGATTTTGTTAGACTGTGTCTTAGATATACGAAACGCAACTGGCTATGAGAGAAAGAAAATGTGTGCTCGCACCTCTCTCTCTTGCCCCTACAGTAATTTACGAAACGTAACTCTCTCCCTTTTTCTATCTTCACTAACTTATATTTCCCTCTCAACTTCCGTTCGCTCGCTTCCGTAACGCTCTCGTCACGCATTCACCAGTTTTTTTTAAATTAAAATATTGTTACAAAATATTGGCTACATCATTAATGTCGAAATTATACATGTGAGAACAATGTAGAAAGACGTGCACGTTAAATACAAGCGTCCATAATAAAAAAGATAAAAACAATTGAAAAATTAAAATAATTTAAAATAAGCCGTGGGTGGCAGCTAAGAAATGACCAGTCCCCACTGACATCGCCCGTTCACGAACATGACGCATGGATCAGCACCATTCAGCTCAACCATGTTGACGGGGTTTTTTTTTTTATAAAGTATAGCGGTTGGTGATACTTTAATCACATTACAATCTAGTTGATTCGTTATTATGTTTTTTTTTTTTTTAATTAAAAACGTTGCCCCACATTAGGAATTTCTCCTGTATCGTGGGTGCGTTTACAAACATTTAATCTCACATACACAAACAACCAGACCCGGAACAACTACTTGTAGGTCAAACAAATATTTGTTCCGTGCGGGAATCGAAACCGCGACACGCAGCGCAGCAGTCAATCGCTTAACCACTGCGCCAACCATGCCGTCAAACAACGTCAGTTTAAACTGCCTTATAAAATTAAGAAATCGTCCAATAACGTCTTTCTTATTCACTTTTTGTTAAGGCACTTAATTCATGTGTTTTTAGTCAGCACTTGCACTGCAGTTTAAGTTCACTCACGCTGCACTAAACTTAATGAACTTACTGATCCAACACACGCGCCACCATCAGCGAGTCATTAGAGTGAGCATGGCATAATCTCAGCCGCCAAACTCAAGTCAATTAGAAAGACATACCCAGCAATTAGCAACTTTACAGCAAGTATAACCTTTGGAAATACAGACATGGGGCCCAAGTCTGCTATTACAATAGTGTCAGAGTGATCGATCATTGATTTCATAATTGTTGATTTTGACAAGTTTGGTAATCTACTATTATAATGGCGTCATTATGACTTTCCAATCGTCGGCCACTGACACTACATTGAAAGAAATGTGCATATATTGGTAATCTAGTACATAATGACAAATGAATGACATTTCTATTAATAGGTTTTATAAGGGTTGGATCTAGTATCGTTTGGCAGGAGTTGGGGGGTAAAAGGGGTTAAAACTGGTAGGGGTTGGGTCCCCGATTATAACGCTACCACTCTCATTAAAAGGTAATGCATATGGGGGGGAGTTGGGGGAGACCCGCGACGCGGGGCTCCCCCAACTACGCCTTATAAGCAACTTTAATGTGTTTTGAGGTTAGGTTACAATAATTCGTTTTTCTCAAGAACGGTGCGTTACCTTTTCATGGGAGTAGTGCCAGAGGAAAGAGGGAACACCCCCCTTCCCTTTCTCCCCCTCCTACCCCCCTCCTCCTGCCAAACGATACTAAATTTTTACCTTTATAATAACAGCAATACGACAATGCCATTATAATAACACAATTATATTACGAGAACATTGACCGACCAATGATCGACCATTATGAATTTACCAGATTACGAACTTTTAGCAAAATGACAATGGCATGACAATGGGATCGTGTTAAAAATAGCAGACTTGGGCCCCTGATGTCATATATAAAATAATTTCTTGTCCTATTTTAGGAACACGGCACCTATGAGTGCGACATGTGCACACAATACTGCCCCAGCCCGGTATCTTTGAGAGGGCACATCAAATCACATACTACGAGGTAAGTCATCATCCTGCTGAACTGCCCTTGTAGCAACCCTAGCGATGCGAATTGCTTAATTGCATTTTTAGTATGAGTAAGGAACGCCAGCACCGGGCACGCCAGTCGCTTACATACCTTCGCCTTGCCACGTCCTAATTTACTGTAATAATTGTAACCAAGTAATGTGAACCTTTAATAAACTATTTATCATATTCAGTATATCCCGACTTGCATATAATTTATCTGGACCCTACATAATAACACGCACAACACCCGTATTCCAATTTTTATAAACTACCAACCTTACTTATTACCTTTTTTTACCCTCAGAATCAGCTTTTCAGGGTTCCGTAGTCAACAAGGTACCCTCAGTATATCCCGACTTGCATATAATTTATCTGGACCCTACATAATAACACGCACAACACCCGTATTCCAATTTTTATAAACTACCAACCTTACTTATTACCTTTTTTTACCCTCAGAATCAGCTTTTCAGGGTTCCGTAGTCAACAAGGTACCCTTATAGTTTCGCCATGTCCGTCTGTCTGTCACCGGCTTAGCTCAGATACTCTTAATATTAGAAAGCTGTAATTTGGCATGGGTATACTTATTAATCACGCCGAAAAACTGGTGAACTAAGAATCCAAGATATTGAAAAAAAAAAAATGTAGTGCGAGAAAAAAGTATCTGCACTTAACGTGCAAATTTCTCGTCTACTCTATGGTGTGGGGTATCGTTGGATAGGCTGTTCAAAAATATAGTGGGTCTGTGAAAACCATTTGTTGATTCAAGGATCCGTTTGTGTAATATTAAGCGTTAAAGTGCTATTTTTTGTTAGAATTAAGTGTCCATCACCCAGCTAGCTAAATGGTTGTTTTTGGTTATGTGAAAAAAATCACGGCAGTAGTATATACATGATGAAGTTAAAAAGAAAACTATCACAGCTGAGTAGGCTTTACAAGTAAACGAGTAATAGTCGACCAACTTACATTTGCAGTTGGAGAATTGACCGTGACGTATATCGATGTACGGGAGAACATGTTTCTCAACTACAATGTTAAGTTTGTTTTTGGGATAAATTCATTTCAAGTACGGAACCCTTTGTGCGTGGTCCGACACGCACCTGGCCGGTTTTTTCTTTTATCAACGTCAAAATGACATAAGACTGTCCCCCAGAACGCCCGCCCTTCGCCTTTTGCATAGTGTGTGTGTTTATGGCTTAACTGGAATGGGTAGAGATTGTTTATTCTGCTTTTAGTCTTTTGTATAAAATTAATTGTGACGTTTCAGATATAAAAAAATGTTTGTGTACTATATAAGTAAATATAAACTACAATAACATGGCTCGCCCCTCCAAATTACTGTTTCAATGTGTGTAGTCACATCCTTACGAAAGAGTTTGCATGTAGTTGTATTCATAGTTTTTGTGCAATCAGTACTTGTAATATCTCACTTATTACCAGATTTGTTGGTCAACTAATCCTAACCGATCGCGCAAGACAACAAGACAACGCTCGTGTCGTTTTCATAGAGTACGTCAGTGCAGCGCCATACTACTCGTAATAATAATGAACGATTAATGACGCCACTAGTCGAGCAACAAATCCGTGGAATTGTTTTTCTTTGACGGCCGTCTCATTACGCACACATGCGTTGTGGGTCTTGGTGGCGCTTTGTCAGTGGCGTAGCTACCGGAGGGCTAGACGGGGCAGTGCCCCGGGGCCCCCAAGCTCAGGGGCCCCTCGGAGTCTGACTTACAAACTATAAATTGAACTAGTAAAAAATTCTCCCACATTCGGAATATAAATAAACCAGATTCCAGGAACGCGACTTTAATAATGGCTTTGATAAAAAAATACAGTGGAATTCCCAACAAGTCTCGAACATCTTTGTTTGAAACTTGCGGGGAACTCCCCTGTATTTATGTATACTGTCACAGGACTATATTTTCTGAACGGTAACAGGTAGATATTTTCTTTTCATAAAATAGTTTTAATTTGCTCATTAAAATAAGTTGTAGCGGCAAGTTGTAAACAATTTGTATTTGGTTTTTAATTATATTATGGAGTCGATTGTATTACGACGAATCTGGATTACGAACTTTGAATTCGGAAAACAACGAATACGGAAAAAAACGATTTTATATAGTTTAGTTGAGGCCCTAGTTTATTTTTGCTTCAGGGCCTTTGGTTACCTAGCTACGCCACTGCGCTTTGTAAATACTTTCAAACGTTTTGAATTTTGGAGGGGCGCGCCATATTATCGTAGTTTATCTCTACACCTCTGCCTAACTAAATTAATTGTGAATATGAGCACTATGTGGGTCATTTTTTTTTTTCTTTAAATATTTTCCAATTATTTTTTGCTTTTTCTCAGTTTTAATGGTGGTCTGGCATTTTGAGCACTTTATGCGGCCTACCCAAATGTACTTTCTTTGATATTGTTCGTCCAGTCGTTGAGCTCCTTAAGTCTTGAGTCGAGCTGCACGATTACGGACAAATGCTTGCACTGATTGGACAGGTCCACTCAAATTTGTGTGGTTCTTTCCTTAAAAGACCATTTCAGACAACGATCTACATGGTCCTCACATGATCTGACCAAGATTATGTCTGGACTTTAAAAGAGACTTTGACCCCTTAGTTTGTTTCGCCATTTCTTCTCAGGGGTAGTCAGATAGGAAATGTCGACTACATCTGGCTTATTTTTTACTTTTTAATATGACGTGCAAAAGTGATTCCGATATCCTATTTACAGAATAAACCATTTCATTTCATTTAACCCTTTGGGGGTTACAAACGTGATATTATGTTAAACTTTCAGATATAAATGTAAGCTCTGCGGCCATGTCCGTCTGTCCAGGCAGCATCTGCTCGAACATCACGCGATCAACCACACACAGGGAGCCACGACTTACACTTGTGATAAGTGTCACTTTAGCACCAAGTGCGTATACAGGTCAAATTAAATTAACTAGCGAAACTTAACTGCCCCGTATCACATTTTAAACAACATAGTCCCTAATACAGAGCAGCAATTTGCAAGTACTTTACGCAAAGAGATTTAAGATAGATACACAGAGAGGCCATCAGAAGTAATTTCATAGAAAAAATGTGATCCCATGTCTCAGTAATGCCATCTAGCGTAATATAGCAAAATTCAATAAAAGCTAAGATTATTTTTATACCATATTGCACAATTAGACATTATACTTCGAAAGTAATTTTCTTGACATGCAGGCGTACCACACTAGACTGAGCGACTTTTGCCCACTAGGACAAATGTATCGGATTACGATTTTTTTCGCTATGTCCCGTCTATTGTTAAGTAATGTCTTTTACGTTACGAAAATGCAATTCTAAAAAACTTATCTAACTTTTGAGTGACTAAAGACGGTCTGTGATTGTGTTTTACCTCTCTCTTTCTCTTTTTCGTGTGGTTAGTGACTAACCTGGTGTCAGAGTTGTTACGCCGCCCATGGGCCTCTGACTTCACATGTCGTCGAGAAATACGTCTCAGGCATACCGGTTTCCTCACGATGTTTTCCTTCACCGTTTTTTAAGCACATGCTTTCGAAAAGTTAGAGGTGCGTGCCTTGGGTTCGCACTCGAGACCTATGACTTGGAAGTCTGACCAGGCCAGTTCAACTCAGCATGTTAACCAGATAGGCTTTGTATTTGTACCAAGTATTTCGCGCTGAACTGCATCATGTCAACTTTTAACCTGCTACATAGTCTGTGGTCAGTAAGCTGGTAGCACAGATTAAATAAGATTATTACTAGTAGTTCTGAGAATAGTAGACCTCGCGAGCACAAACTTTTTTATAATAGCTGATTCCACTGGTAGAAATCTAAAAGTGCAAAGGCAATTTACTGCACTTTGGGAGGTCTTCTGCTCATCACGCTGAAGATCCCCATCAGATCTTCACCAAATTTCTATGAGACCAACTTAAAGTTACTACTTTCAAATTAAGAATTGTCCTCACATGTATAATTTCAACATGAATGATGTAACCAATATTTTGTCACAATATTTTGATTAAAAAGAGTGTCCGTGGAGTTTCTTGCCCGTTCTTCTCCATAGGTATCTTCTACGCTTTGGAATGGACAACTAGCTTCATCTCTCTGACCGACCGACCCCTTGACAATTCAAAAGTGCCTGTAATTGGTTTATTTGAAATAAATGCTTTGAGTTGAGTTGAGAAAGGATCATCGAAATCGGATCTCATAAGGTGGAGATATCCAGTAGCCCCTTTTTCCCCATTTTTGGAGGAAGTATCCTCCAATCAAAAATCCCCGACGACATAAAAATTATATAAAGTCGTAAAACCTGTATACCAAGTTTCGTCCAAGCCAGGGCCGTCTAGGGACTCTAGGGAGTCCTAATGGCGTCCCTACACGGTCAAAAATGCTTGACAAGATTGTGATTTTTTCGTGCTTATCAAGCAATTTTGACCGTTTAGAGATCCCATACTTTGCGATCGAATTCGGTCATAAGCGATCACTATCTAAGTCCAGACTGCAGGCACTGTAGAGGAGTAGCAACAAACTGACAGAGAAAAGCAAATTTTGCCAGACTTAAAGCAGACACGCTTCGGTCCCTCTGTCAAAAATCGGACGTTCTAAAATACTTTATTAGTTTTACGGTTTATATAGAATGAATCAATTAATTAATGAAATACTCCGACCCCAGCGTGGTTACACCAGGCTCGATTACTTGAATGAACCCAAAGATTCACACTATCCCCTGGAGCCTCATGTTTCATGGGACTACAGAGACCTTTGTATAACAAAAGAGTAGACTGGGGGGCGCGATAATGGTAGGGAAGACATGCCCTTGGGATATGGAAGGATTATTAGAGCCTACCGGATATGCATCCCTAGTGGTTTAAAATTTACCTGTTAAAAGAGTTTATGGTGTGTGGTGCCCCCTGTATGTGTTTTGAGGAAGTTTTATTTATGTTGCAGTAAGCGAACAATAATTCAGCGCCACGTGAAAACGCACTCAGTCAGTGCGCGACACGCGTGCCATCGATGTGGGAAACTGTTTAACACTATCGAGTCGCTCAGAGTGCACACTACGTAAGTATAAAGGCTTGTGCAGACAGGCGCGATATCGTGGGTCCGACCATTTTCATAGAAATTGTGCTACTGCGCGCCTGTCAGCAAGAGCCTTAAATCATCGTCATCTTCCTCCCTTTTCCCAATTGTCGGGGTCGGCTTCGATCGGTAAAGAATAGCACCATCCTATTTCTTCCCGTGGGTGTCGTAAAAGGCGACTAAGGGACTTACTAGAGAATGGGCAGCAGCGTTCTCTATGCATTTTAACACCATACTGCGATCGCCAACCCGCCTGCCAAGCGTGGCGATTATGGCAAACCTCCCCTTTGGGGGAGGCCTATGTCCAGCATTAGACGTCTTTCGTCTGAAATGATAATGAATAGGGTCGGCTTCTAGTCTTACCATGCAGATGCAGTTGAATACAGTATTTCACATGGAGCCTATCTGGCCTCCAATACCCGGTTACTGGGTAACACGATATCTAAGTAAGACTGGTTGTCACACTTTCGGGCTTCTGACGACCCGTAACGACTGTCAAAGAGCTACGACTGACAGCCGGGACCAACGGCTTAACGTGCTTTCTGAGGCATGGAGGGGTCTCGGAAGCGTAGCTTAAGAGCAGGCAGTCTAAATTAAATTTCCACGCAAGCTCCGCCCCTTGCTCCCCGCCACTCCGCTATGTGCTAAACGCTAACACATCTTAACACGAATAATTCTACATAAACTCACGCCTTCTTCCCATGGGGGTAGGCAGAAACTATAGAACGCCACCTGCTACGCTCCTTACATACGAATAATTCTTATTTCGTTTATAACTAAAGTAATAATTGATCTAGAGAAAAAATATCTTGTGTCGGGATAATAAACTATATTTTCTTGCTGTGAATATTTATTTTAGACATAAAAGCCAAACAACCTTGTTTGTTTTTATAATTATCCTTAAAAAAGACATGATTTTCGAATAAGAAAATTATCGAGAGAAAATATTACAATTACGTACAGATGTTCTATGTCACGAAGTCCGTTTGGCTATGAATGTTGCCAAGCGTGCACATGCACATTGTTTTTGTGTGCGTAACCTCGAGAGCGCTCAGTGTCGATCGGGACACGGTCCGGATCAGTAGTGGTTTTTAGTTCGCGCCAAATTGTTTCACGGAGTAAGGTCAGCATGGCAACAAAACGAAGAAGAGTTTTCCATAGTGTGGTAATATTTATTTATACGTTTTCAATTAAAATGTTATACAAAGATACTTAATATAGCAATAGAAGTATTTATAAAATGAATGTTTTTTTGTGTTATAAAATGTTTATATTACTTAATTATTTTGATTACATTTTGTTTTAGGGTCGAAACATGATAGCTAGTGTTTATCATTTTCTGCGAGAAGAATATGAATTTACAAAATCATTAATGGAACTCAACTGTGATTTGTCTCATTTACGAGACATTACACGCCGTACAGCTGAAGCTACGGGTGTGAGCCAAAAAACAGTTCAAAGAATATTAAAAGAAGAGAAGGAATTCCCATCCACTATCCAATATTTTTGTATTTATTGCAACCTAATCTAATTTATTTACAAAATGTATATACTTTTAAAACCAAAATTTTATTTAGATTATTAAATCTCGACTTGAATATATATCAGATTTTTTTGCTAACGTTACCTACTTTTACACACACAAGCGCGCTTGTCGGGATACGTCACTACTACAAAGCCGAACAGACTTCGTGAAATAGAATATCTGTAACTGTCTTCAACATGGAAAGAAAAAGATCCAATAAATCATATACTAAAGTTTAATTTTGCTTGTATGCGTGACTGTTTCAGAATATCCATGCAAATTAACATAAAAATAGGGAGCGTCCTCTCTTAATCTTCGATCGACGTATGTGACTGTTTTAACTTAGCCACGAGCCCCATAATAATGTTATGATAATTATATCTTACAGGCGCCACGACAAATCGAAGCGGTTCCAGTGTTCTCAGTGCGACAAGCACTTTATTTACCCGTCTCTCCTCCACAAGCACGTGTTAGCCGTGCACGAGAGGAAAGACTATTATTGTGTCGAATGTGATGTTAAGTTCAAATCTGCGGTGAGTTATTTCATAGAATAAATTAAATTTATTTATTTCAGGTACCACATAACCCATATTTGAAAAAATAAAAATATATTATGATTTAAATTATTGAATAATAAACACAAAATTACTCATAAATAAGTACAAACTAATAAATATAATTTAAATAAAAAAATCACTCACACATACTTGCACGTGCGTATACACACAGAAACACACAGTTCTTGTATTGGACTTTTATTCGTTTATCAATTTGTTCTAAATTGTTAGTTAATAATTACCTACAGTATGTATCTGTCTAAGAAATACTCTTGTCCTATTTTTCGGGAAATGAGGGCTATTGTCCTTAAGAGGGCCCTTCCCGGTCCGTCTATCGTCAACGCGAGCATGGTCGAAAAGTTTGTTGTTTCGTTCAGCGCAAGTGAGAACGCGATAACATTGAACGAAAAATAGTGTGCGGTTTTATAAATCTTGTCTCAGGAAATACGTGTTTTTGCGTAAACCTTACAAGTTTGTGAAATAAATAGTTGTCATTTAGAATCTCCATTACACGTGCGAGGTTTCTATCACGCAGTTTTCTTTACTTTTACAATTTATGAGTACATTATGAACAGCCAAAGATGAGGTAAAATTTGTGCAAAAAGCAGATTTTTGCAGGCTTATACTGAATTCGTTTTTCAACATTTTTATTGTTTGCTTGCATAGAAACCTAGATATAGTGCAGAAGATACCTATTAGTTCAAAAATTTCAAAGAAAGATGTGTTATAACGCCATAATCACGTACGAGCGTTTGTATGAAAACGGACATCAGATCGTAAAATTGTATTGTTACCTACTTATGTCAGATGTAAACTATTCCTAAGTTGTAATCCTACTGGATAGTTTACATGTACCAGACTCTTTTTTATGACACAAAAATTACTAAATAGAACATCAACAAACAAATAAGATACTTATTATATTTGACGGATGTAATGGCGGCAGGTCACGGGAACAATCTGCGACCCCCGCATTCCTCTTAAACTTAAGGGGAAGATAAATAAAACAATGGTTAGACCTACTGTCTTGTATGGATCAGAATGTTGGGCCACAAAAGGGATGAATGAAAGGCAATTGCATGTAGCTGAGATGAGAATGCTAAGAGGAATGTGTGGTGGGACACGAATGGATAGAATAAGAAATGAGTACATAAGAGGAAGTCTGAAAGTGGCACCGGTGACTGAAAAGTTGTGCGGAAATCGGTTGTCATGGTATGGGCATGTGATGCGGAGGAATGAGGGAAATGTCGTGAGGAAAGTTTTGAGTATGCATGTCATAGGAGTAGGGGAAGACCAAAGAAACGATGGATGGTCTGTGTGGAAGATGATATGGCTAGAAAGGGAGTGACTACCGAGATGACGACTGATAGAGAAGTATGGAAGAAAAGGACATGTTGCGCCGACCACAAATCAATTGGGAATAAAAGCAGGAGAATGATGATTAGAATAGAATACTCTTTATTATGTACACCATAAAAATTACAAACTCAAACTCAAAGCATTTATTTCAATTAAACCATTTACAGGCACTTTTGAATTGTCAACAAGTCGGTCAGTTACAAATATGAAGCTAGTTGCCCATTCCAAATAGTAGGTTCCTATGGAGAAGAACGGGCAAGAAACTCCACAGACACTCTTTTAAAATAAAATATTTGATACAAAGTATTGGTTACATCATTCTTATTGAAAATATACATGTGAGAACGATGCAAAACGTCAGAAGCGTCTGTGATAAAAAAAAACAATTCAAAACTAAAATAATTAAAAATAAGCCGTGGCAGCTAAGAGATGACTAGTCCCAACTGACAGCGCCCGTTCACGAACATGACGCATGGATCAGCACCATTCAGCTCAACCATTTTGAAGGGAGCTAAATGATCCAACACACACGCCACCATCAGCGAGACATCTGAGTGAGCATGACATACTCTCAGCTGCCAGGACATATTCAAGTCAATGAAAGACATATTACCCGGTAAATGGTAGCTCTATTGTACATAGTACTCACACCTGTGTTATCACAGATGTGAGTGTGTTATTACAGATATAAAATGTTGGAATTTTACATAGGGGTGACATACATACATAAACTCATGCCTTCTTCCCATGAGGGTAAGCAGAAACTATAGAACGCCACCTGCTGCGCTCATTACATTGTTGGCACTAAAATAAACATGGCGACTGGTCACGCAGACATGATTTTGAGGTCACACAAAAGTGTTGCCAAATTTAATCCTTGACAAACATTTAGATGTCTCTCTTTTCATATGCAGCTCTTGAGTCTTGATTAGTTAGAAAGAAACAAAACGCTTTATGACGTGTGTCGATATGATAGATATTTATATAACTATTCTTCATATAGTAGAATATGCCATCTCCATAGTATTCCTACCTCAATGCAAGTAAAAAGAGTCAGGCGCCGACAATCCGCCAAAAATAAATATAAAAAAAACCGGCCAAGTGCGAGTCGGACTCGCGCACGAAGGGTTCCGTACCATTATCTATAAAAACGGCAAAAAAATCACGTTTGTTGTATGGGAGCCCCCCTTCAATATTTGTTTTATTTTAATTTAATTATTGATTTTTAAAGTGAATATATAACTAAATATTCTGTGAATATTTCAAGCGTCTACCTGTTACCGTTATCAATATTGAGCAAAAACGAGCAAAAAAGTCACGTTTGTTGTATGGGAGCCCCCTTAAATATTTATACATCATCTGTGAAAATTTGAACTGTCTCGCTATCACGGATCATGAGATACAGCCTGGTGACAGACGGACAGACAGACAGACAGACGGCGGAGCCTTAGTAATAGGGTTCCCGTTTTACCCTTTGGGTACGGAACCCTAAAAATTACGGTTGTTTATTGCTACAGTATACAGGGTGGCAGGGTCAACGACGCACAACATGTTACCATCATTGGTTCAGTACATGATTCTGGATTCCCGCCTTTTTTTTTAATTTTTCGTCCGTTATAAAAAATAAATTCTGTGCCATACATTTTGACCGCGTAAGTATTGCACTTTTGTAGTTAACAACGGTTTTTTTTTATAACCGTCGAAAAAGTTTAAAATGTGGCACGCGACAGTAACGATAAATATAATAATTTGGCGCCAACTAAATCTTCAAAAACATGTCTTTGTTTTTAAATGTTAGTACTTAAATAAATTAAAATTAAATGTTACATTTCAGGAGAGTTTAAGACTGCACTTCAAAAAAGCTAAGAGACACCGAGACTCGTCCTCTTACAAGTGAGTACGTTTGCTAAATCGCAAAAAATTAAACCAACTGACTTTGAAAAAAACCTATTATATCTAAAAAGCGACTTGAATAACAATAATAGTTTCGGTGAAGGCTGGAAATAGTGGAGGCCCCGTGTTCATTGGGAAACAAAGTTTTATTTAAGACTAGCTGCGCCCCGCGGTTTCACCCGCGTAAGTCTCGATCCCGTGGGAATATCGGGATGAAAAGTAGCCTATGTCTTAATCCAGGGTGTCAGCTACCTCCATACAAAATTTTATCAAAATTGGTCCAGCCGTTTGAGCGTGAAGAAGTAACAAACATACACACACACACTCACAAACTTTGGCCTTCATAATATTAGTGTGATTAGCTGCCCTACCAACCCCACCGCGGGCGTATGCAGAAAAACTCACCAAAGTTTAATCAAAATCGGTCCTGCCCTTTCGGAGTCCATAGAGGACAAACAAACAAACATTGGTTTTTTTTTAACGTTGGCCCATACTAGGAATTTCTCCTGTATCGTGGGTGCGTTTACAAACATTTAAACTCACATACACAAACAGCCAGACCCGGAACAACTACTTACTATATACAGAGTCAAATTAAATTAGCTAGCGAAACTCCGCAGACATGATGGGTATCGAAATATTAATGCGATAAAACAAAACAAAAAATGATTCATTCTTTTTTTTTGGACCAGCGACTGTTACTTGAAATATTAGTTTGAAAATCAATCATTTTTCTGACAGACACGATTAAACAAAAAAAAAAAACAGAAAGTTTCAAAATTATTTGCCTAGAAAGGCCTACATATAAAATATTAATAATATAATTCAAAGTACAAAAAATCATAAAGATACGTCAAATTAATATCTAACAAAAATAATAAAAAAAGTCTATTTTTACATTATTTAAATAATCGTCAACAATATGGTAGCATTTATTTTTTTAAAGTTTCTTCATGCTTTGTGCACAACCGCCTGCCAAGCGTGGCGATTATGGCAACCCACCCCACCTTTTGGGGAGGCCTATGTCCAGCAGTGGACGTCTTCCGGCTGAAATTATGATGATGACGTCCGCAACTTGACTTGCGTAACATTGTTTCACCAACAGCCCATGTTGCAGTGGTGCTGACAGCTTGCCAATGTTCCGAATTGTTAAATTAAACGAGGTTTTGATAAAATACCAGTGGTATATTTAACAATAGTAAAAATAAAAGAGCGACACATGCGAACTATGCAATGGCAGACGTGCAAAAGGGAAGAGCGAGCTAGCACATCAAGAACGAGTTGGCTGTATAACGATGCTCACAGATTAGTATATATAGTTCTAATGTCATGTAAACAAGGCTACAGATTTACAAGTATATATTCCAACACTCCCTCTAAATTTTAGCCTTGCTTATTCTAAACAATAACAACAACAATAGCAAACAAAATCTTGACTCTAATATACACATTGAACCCTAACATTTAATTTTCGGATTTGCAACAACACCAATTTATTTTCTTAAGGAGATAAATTTGACCCTATTCAACGGTTTTGTAAAAATATCAGCCAATTGCTGGTCGGTACAAACATATTTTAGGTCAATTAGTTTTTCTACATATTTCTCCCTTATAAAATTAAATCTGACATCAATGTGTTTGCATCTCTTATGATGATCATTTTTTTTAATAAGGCATTTAGCACTTTGGTTGTCAATATTAAGAGTAATACAACCTTGTTTAGAATGGTTCAAATCGAGCATGAGTTGTCGAACCCAAAGAGCTTCCTTGGCAGCACAACAGGAGGCCATGAACTCGGCCTCGGTGGTAGGGAGTGCGACAGTTGGTTGTCGTTGACTGCACCACGTCACGGCGGCCCCGTTTTTCATGAAGACGTATCCCGTAGTGGATCGTCTTGTAACTGGGTCGTTGGCATAGTCAGCATCAGAGTAACATTCTAAAATGCCACCTAAGTTAGATCTGAAACAAAGTCCAAAATGACTAGTTTGTTTTAAATATTTGAAGATCCGCTTGACTGCATTCCAGTGCGTTTCGTCATAGCTATTAAGAAAGCGGCTTGCAGTGCTTACTGCATACATTATGTCTGGTCTGCTTACTATGGCAGCAAACATTAGAGATCCTACAGCTTCTCTGTAAGGTATCTTTGTCTCATTGCTAGACACAGAGCTTTTCACAAGTGTTACATGTGGATCTGCAGGTACACTAATCGGATTGGCATCACACATACCAAATTTTATTAGTAGGTTCTCAATATACTTTGTTTGATGAATAAAAATGTAATCAGTAGTTTGTTCTATTTGCATTCCGATAAGTTGGATGGTTTGCAAATTTTAATACAGAATTCATTCTTCAGTCCATCCAGAACATCAGTAAGTATGGTTGAATCTATTGATAGTAACAATCCATCATCAACACAAAGTAATAGGTAAACTTTTGTTCCTCTGATGCAGCTTTTGTACACACATCTATCAGCATGACTGTTCACAAAGCCATATTTCTTCAACACCGAATCAAACTTAGCATTCCAGCACCGGGGTGCTTGTTTCAAGCCATACAATGATTTTATAAGCTTACAAGTTTTATTTTGTTGAACGGTAAGGCCCTCTGGCGGCCTAAGAAAGCAGTCTTAATATCAAATTGCATCATAGTCATACCTTTCTCTGCTGCAACAGATAGCAATAAGCGAATCGAGTCATACCTAACTGTGGGTGAGAATGTTTCAGTGTAGTCAATGCCACTTTTCTGTGAAAATCCTTTAGCACAGAGCCTTGCTTTGTACCTTGGTCCTATCGGTTCGTCCTTCACACGAAATACCCATTTGCATCCGATAACTCTGGCGTCGGGTGGCTTCTCCACTAACTGCCAGGTGCCGTTGTCACTGTGTGCCTTCAACTCTTCCTGAATGGCTGCAGTCCACAGCTGAGAATCATTACACGACAGCGCTTCTGTGTAAGTCTGTGGAACATCATGACACAACACATTGTTATTACAAAGGTAAATCTTTGGTTCAGGATTTGTGTTCATTGGTTTCCGAGAACGAAGTTTCATATTTAATTTTTGAGGACTCTCAATTGGCTTCTCAGGTACATACTCAGAAGTATCAGAGTTAGAGGCATCACTGAATTCAGTAGCTGTGTGAGTGGACATTTCGGAACTACAATCATCATTGTCAGATAGACCATCACTTACTTGTTGCTTTTCGGAGCTTGACAAAGAAACTGGTACCATGTCTCTTTTTATAGAACTCTCTAAGAATATGACATCCCTGCTTTTTGTAACAGAACTTGTTTCACTATCAAACAGTCGAAAACCTTTAGTATTCTCACAATAACCTAGGAAAATCATCTTACTTGATTTGGAATCCCACTTTTTAAGCTTCTCCTTAGGTATTTGCATCATTACCTCACATCCAAACACTCTCATGTGACTTATGCCAGGTTTACTGCCACTCCACATTTCTTCAGGTGTTTTGTAGTCTAGGGCTCGCGTCGGTGAACGGTTGACTATGTATGCTGCAGTCATGATGGCTTCAGCCCACAGATGTTTCTGTAAGTTAGCATTGATTAGCATACTTCTAGCTTTTTCAACTAAAGTCCTATTCATACGCTCTGATAAACCATTCTGTTGGGGTGTATAAGGGTTTCATGTTTGATGTATAATTCCAGAAGACTTTAAATATTCAGCAAAATTCTTATTGGTATATTCAGTGCCATTATCGGTTCTTAGAGTTTTAATTTTTCCATCAAGCTGATTTTCTACAAGCCTTTTGTACTCTTTGAATTTATCTAGGCATTCAGACTTTGAGTTTAATATGAATACACATACCTTTCTTGAGTAATCATCGGTAAATGTGAGAAAATACCTTGCACCTCCAAGTGACTTCACCTCCATAGGCCCATAGACATCGGAGTGTACCAGTTCTAGCAGTTGACTTGCTCGGGAACCTTCACTTTTAAATGGTAACCTGGCCTGTTTTCCTTTGATGCATGAGATGCAGGTCATCTTGTTGCTCGGAGATATTTTCACACCCTCAGTATTATCTTCCAGCTTCTTCAGATCAGCAAAGTTGAGATGACCCATCCTTTGGTGCCATAGATAAAAATCATTATTAGTACTTTCAGATATAAAAGCCTGAACGGAGGCAATATTTAGCTTGTACATATTATTAACAAGTTTTGCTGTAGCTACTTCTACATTATCTTTATTGAATATACTGCAACCTTTACTGTCAAACTTTATGTTACATTTATCCTTGTATGTTTTTTATTCTTGATCATCTGACTGACGGAGAGAAGACTAGCGGCTAACTCGGGTACAAAAAGGACATTTTTTACCTGTACGGTACTTGCGGAGCCATTTTTCTGTATAACATTTATGTTCACCTTACCACAGCTCTTGACATGTAATTCTTTATTGTTAGCAACTCTTATTGTTTTGACTGGTGGTGTCATGTGCATTGAGGCACCCGAGTCAATGAACCACCCAGAGTTGTTGCTACTAGTCGCTGAAAAAACGGCTACATAAGAGTTGTCACTTTGTTTCTTAGTCTTCACTTTACAGTTTTTACTGACGTGCCCGTATTTGTTGCACGTGTAACATCTCGGTCTTTTTTATTGGATGGTTTGATAGGTTGTTTATTCTTTGCGTTATTAGCAAACAGTACACTAGTATCAGAGTAATCAGAGATCTTGACTTCCTGTAATAGTTTTGTTTTGACCAAATCAGCTGTTATTTTGACACCGGAGCTTTCAAATGCCATAATCATGGGTTTGTAATGATGCGGGAGCCCGGAGCAGTGGAAGCGTGCTGGGCCCATAACCTGTTAAATTAAACGAGGTTTTGATAAAATAACAGTGGTATATTTAACAATAGTAAAAATAAAAGAGCGACACAAGCGTACTATGCAATGGCAGACGTGCAAAAGGGGAGAGCGAGCTAGCACATCAAGAACGAGTTGGCTATATAACGATGCTCACAGATTAGTATATATAGTTCTAATGTCATGTAAACAAGGCTACAGATTTACAAGTATATATTCCAACACGAATTCATCTCAAACAAGTTGCTCAGTGTTACCAACAACATGTTGCAAGAATCAACGTTACTCAACTGCAGTCTCTCCAATTTATTTCCAATGAACACGCGGCTAATAATTATTTATGCAACTGTTAAGGGTTATTAAAACAGGTATGTATGTACTATTATCACATTATTTATTGTGTATTATATATACTATTATCATATTATATATATACTACTCTATCTGACTGGGCGAACTTCGTACCGTCTTATCCCAACAGTAGCGCCACTTACCGGGTCCAATTGTGTTTTCAAACCATCCAGGAATCCATTGAAATATAAATATAAAATTTCAACCAAATCGGTCCAGCCGTTTAGGAGGAGTTAGGTGACAAACACACGTACAGAAGAATTATTTATTTAAGATATATGTATTTATTTAGGTTAGCCAACAATTGATTACACAATACATTTACAATAATTTCCACAATATAAGATACATTTATAATTGCAACAATCACTTACAGGCTAACACAACATGCACCATTTATGGGTATACATAATAATACAAAGCTAAAAAGGATAATAATAATAACAAAAATTTAATTCAAAATAATATAACAAAAAGATTGATAACATTAACATTTAACAAAAAGAGCACTACCTTTCCTCTCAACTGTGAATATTTTTATTTATATGTTGTATTATTGTTTATTATTGTTTGTATCTATATGTTTTATGTATTTGTTTAGGACTATGTAAGTTTTTTGCACGTGTGTACGTGTACGTATTCGTGTGTAAATTTTATATGTATATGGTATAGTATAGGTATATTTATCATTTTAGTTTAAGACTTCGCATATTCATATTTTTCTCTTCTTGTTCTCACACACTATTGTCTACATTTCTCCTTTCGCAGGTGTGCTGGAAGAAATTTCTTAAGAAATAAGCAGTACCTTTGTACTAATATTATAATTATGTCGTATCTCTCTGTATGTACATAAATAATAAAATAAATAAATAAACAAATAAAAATGATAAAAATCTAAAATAATAAAAATAAAAATTTAACATTCGATAAGGCGATCATTCGTTGTGGAAGTAGTACTCAATAATTATTTTATAAAATTTTCCTATGCTGTCATGATGTACAGACGCCAGCAGATCAACCTACCCGAAACTGTCAAATTTTCCCAATCAACCTTGAACCTTATGCTGTAGGGTTAAAGTTGAAAATTTATTGAAGAAATTTGACAGATTGTAGTAGCTTGATGTGCTGGCGTCTGTACATCAGTAAGATCACTGCAACTGTTTATATTTTTACACAGGCGAGAAATCGGTGAGTAGCACCCAGAACCGTTCTGCGCAAGGGTGGGTATAGTGGTGTGATAGGATTTCGCGGATATCGGGCTGGGGCACGAAACTTCAGGAGACTCAGTAGGTTTGGGCAGTCAATTTTAATTCTAAGCAACTTATAGAGAAACAAGGCATCAACAACTTCTCTTCTAGTTGATAACGAGTGCATTTTGAAATATTTGAGACGGGTATTATAGGAGAGAAGTTGCTTACCTTTTCCTCTAGAAAAAGCGAGGTGCCACAGAAACCGTTTTTGAACTCTTTCCAAAAGTAACTTATGTGTGGCGTAGTGTGGTCTCCACACAACACTGCAATACTCCAGGACACTTCGTACAAGGCTATAGTACAGCATTATTTGAGTGCCAATTTGTTTAAATCCCCTAGTGTTTCTCAGCACAAACCCTAACATTTTCGATGCTTTCTTGATAATAGTCTCGATGTGGGGGACAAAAGTTATTTTTTTTATCAAACAGTACTCCCAGATCCCTAATTGCATCCACTTCTTGTATTTTTTTATTGCCTATGATGTACTCCGAGTGTATGAGAGACTGACTGTGAGACTTTCTTGAAAATGACAGATGGTAACACTTTTTTAAATTAAGTTCCATTTTGTTAGCCTCACACCATTCAACCAGTCTGTTCAGATCATCTTGAAGAAGCGCGATATCGCTCGATGATTCGATTCGTCGAGCAAACTTTAGGTCATCAGCGTAAAGAAAGCACTCGGGAAAGTGAAAGCAGTGGGGAAGGTCATTACTATATTATATATGATAAATAGTATAGGAGCCAGATGTGATCCCTGAGGGGCACCGGAAGTCATGCAATGATTGCTGCCAGATCGAAAACCGTTAACAACAACATAAAATTCACGCTTCGATATATATGATTTCAGCCATTTCAGCAAGGGACCAGTGATACCATACGACGCTAGTTTGTGAATTAGTATGGAATGAGGAATTTTATCGAAGGCCTTCCTGAAATCGGTGTACAACACATCAAATTGTTTATTTGCGTCGACAGATTCTATTAAGGACTCCGAGAGAGACAATAAGTTAGTGGCAGTAGACGTTGACGGTAACAAAGCCGTGTTGGTGATCGCCAAGATACGCACAGATCATCGACTCAAATATCTTGGCAAACGTGGAGAGAATCGCGATAGGTCGATAATTGGAAATAGTCTTTTTTGTCCGACTTGTACACAGGAACGACTTTGGCCGTTTTCCATTCGGATGGGAATGTTCCAGTAGCTAGCGACACCTTATATATTATTAATAGCGGGGTACCCAAGGCCGATGCACAGGCAGAAATAAATAAGGGCGGGATTCCTTCAGGACCTGCTCCTTTCCTGGTGTTAACACATTGTAGCTTTTTGAGTAGAGAATCACTATCCAACTCTGGTACTGTTGTTATGTAGGTACACTATTATCATATTATTTATTGAGTGTGATACACACGAGTGTCTTAATACCTAATTATGTACAGTTGCATACAAGACTTTATCTACACCCATGATATGAATCCTCTTTAATACATTTTTGCAATGCTAATATCGGACAAAATGGCGGGATACGTCGTGAATTCGTTTTTTTTTTAATATTTTATTACGACGCTTTGGTATTGAAACGCGCGTGCATGACAATGTTCTTTTTTTGAAATACATAAAGATACCACGAATTGAGTAGTGAGAAAAGGAGTTGCATAATGAAATTTAGTACAACATTATAACACTCGTTTGGATGATATAATGGTTACTATGACACTGGTTGTTTTAATGTTGACAATAAGCTAACTTTTTCAGAAACTTTTATAGAGGATTTATAGCATGGGTGTAGATAAACAAACTTAAACAACCAAATTCTTTATTCTCTTCTAGATACGAATGCCCCCAATGCCCTCAACGCTTCATCAGCTCATCAACTCTGTCCGTGCACCTCACTAGCTCGCACGACGCGCCCAAACAACACGCGTGTGACATCTGTCACCGACAGTACAGCAACCGAGAGGCGCTCAGAGCGCATGCGTGGAGAGTGCATCATGCAGACGCAGGGAACAGCTGAAACTGTGAGTCTACCACTCTATGTTGGGCGCCATTCAAGAATTACGTAAGTACCAATGGTGAGGGGGGGTCTTTACTTAGCTTATTTTTGATGACATGATGGACGGGGATTACCTCAGCAATATTTACTTTTCTGATTTTTCTGCGGAATTTAGTAGATTCTAATTTGAACAAATATGGCAATCCTACTTGTCTATGCTCGTAAGCGAAAAGCATGTTCAGGGATTCCCCAATAATTGATATTGCTTACTCGCTCTTACGCGGTTTTTTATGGGTAAACAAAAAAACGAAATTTCTGTCTGCGAAACAAGGGAACACTCTTTATTATGTATTAGTTTATTATTTTGTCTATGGGCCTTATTTGCCTGAAAATAAAGCAATTATTATTATTATATTATTACTAAACTACTAAAAGACTTACTAGTGGAAGTCGGTTGTTTTTCGTAAAAAGTTTTTTTTCTATTTTTCACTTTATAGTGGGTCAGTTTGTAATTTATCTAAGTTACAATAGTCTAATGTCAACTACTCATTCCCTTTTACAAAATATTGCTTTTTACGATGCAGGGATGTTAATGGTTGATGAGTTCTTCTGGTAGCAACCATCAGCTCCACTTCACCATATGCATTGTAACGAGCATACATTGGTTAGCAACCGTATTAAAGTGCCTAATCGAATCGTAGCCCGTTAAATACTTATTATTAAGTAGTTCCGGTGTCCATCTGTGGTTTTCATAATCAATTCTGCTTCACCAAATGGCGCTTGTCGAGAGCAACTGCACGATTTACTATAAAAAAGTATCCAAATCGCTAAATCGCCTATAAAATTTGAGGATTTCCCTCGATTTCCATGGGATCCCCTCATCAGATTCTGACTTTGTGACAATGGCACCACCTAGAGAGCATACCCTTCCAAACAAAAAAAAAAAATCAAAATCGGTCCACAATTAAAGACGGAGAAATCGGTGAACATACATTAAAAAAAAAAAACATACCAGACGAAAATATAACGTCGTAAATTCCTCCTCCTGTATTTGGAAGTCGGTTAAGAATAGGCAGTCATGACTTGCTGGCAGAAGTGAAAACTTACGTCACATTAGCATGTCGGTGACGCCAACCGATAAGTTTTGCCCTTACGAAAAATCGCTCTACGCGGCCGAAAAGATTAAACTTAAAAAAAAACTATCATTTTCCATGTTTGTTTCAGAACGAGAGCGTCCTCAAAGACTGGATGCGGTAGTTGAAAAATGCCATTTACGCTGTTAAAGAGCAGGTAAGAAAAAAATACTCTATCTTGGTTTCCGTTAATCCATAATCTTTGTCCAAGCATTAATTGCTTTGCAGCAAGCAAGCTTCGTAAACGCCGCACTGCGATATCATTGCCCGCCATCTGACGCAGAGTTGATTTCTGAACGAAATGTCTCTGCGAGCCGCGCTACTCACGTGAGCCGGATCTACGTCGACCGCCATCTTTTTTAGGGTTCCGTACCCAAAGGGTAAAACGGGAACCCTATTACTAAGGCTCCGCCGCCGCCGTCTGTCTGTCTGTATATCTGTCTGTCTGTCTGTCCGTCTGTCACCAGGCTGTATCTCATGAACCGTGATAGTTAGACCGTTGAAATTTTCACAGATTATGCATTTCTGTTGCCGCTATAACAAAAAATACAAAAACACAGAATAAAATAAATATTTAAGGGGGCTCCCATACAACAAACGTGATTTTTTTGCTCGTTTTTGCTCGATATTGATAACGGTAACAGGTAGACGCTTTAAATGTTCACAGAATATTTAGTTATATATTCACTTTAAAAATAAATAATAAAATTAAAATAAAACAAATATTTAAGGGGGCTCCCATACAACAAACGTGATTTTTTTGCCATTTTTATAGATAATGGTACGGAACCCTTCGTGCGCGAGTCCGACTCGCACTTGGCCGGTTTTTCTTTACGGCGACGCTCGAACATGACATTGATATTACATTCTGTGATTACCTTCACTCACACACTTATTATTTGAATTTTTTTAGGAAACCATTTTTTTTTTACGATGTTTGTAAATATGTGAGCACCATGAATCTATCTCATTAATAAATTATCTATCATTGCTTCATTTTTTTTTACGTTTTGTGGTATAATAATTTATTTTTTAAAGAGTAACGGTATACGAAACTACCTTTTGGAAGGGGCAACTAGAATAAATTCAATTTTTTTGTAAATTTTGACGTTAAAAACTTTCGACATGTTCACACAGAACTCTTGCACAATATTTGTAACAGTGAAACTCATTTAAATACATATCATACAAATCATCAATCACGTAGGTATATTTTATTGGAGACCTGCAGCTGCAGAAGAAGTACTAACAATCTTTATCCATCCTTATCCCAATCCATTAGTGATCGGCAACATATCTCTTTTTCCCTGGTCTACTTCTCTATCAGCCGTCATCTTAATAGCCACCCATATGTTGTCTGTTAGGTTTGGTTATCGCACTTGGTCCTTCAGGCAGACCATCGTGCGTGGGCCATGGCGGCCGTCGGTGGTTATTCCAACCAGCCCACCTCCCTCCAGAAGTTGATCACGTCTCCTGGTCTGTTTAGAACGTCTGTGAAGGATCTGGGTGCCCCGAGGGTTTCTGTTCTAATCTGGGAGACGCCTGTGCATTCAAAGAGCAACGGCATCCTCCGCCTTCATATAGCCACCCCCTTTATAGACATATAATTATCTTTTAGGCAATCAAAGCATTTATTTCAATTAAACCAATTACAGGCACTTTTGAATTGTCAGAGTCGTTCAGTTAGTCAGAAAATTGAAGCTGTTAGCCCATTCCAAAACGTAGATCTCTATGGAGAAGAACAGGCAAGAAACTCCAAGGACACTCTTTTAAATAAAGATTTTACAAAATCCTGGGTACATTATTCCTGTCGCTTCTATATGTGAGAACAATGTAAAAAAAAAATATTATTTAAAAAACAATTCAAAACATAAGAATAAAAGATTACAAATAAGCCCTGGCAGTTAAGAGATGACCAGTCTCAACTGACGGCGCCCGTTCACGAACATGACGCGTGGATCAGCACCATCCAGCTCAACCACTTTGTAGGGAACCGAATGATCCAACACACGCGCCACCATCAGCGAGACATTTAAGTGAGCATGACATACTCTCAACTGCCAGGCTTTTTTTAAGTCAACATACATCATACATAACACAATAAACGGCTCCATGGTACTCACATTTACAAAATTAAAAAAAATGCTTTAAATTATACAAAACTATAGCTTGCAATGTATTTCAATGATTAATAAAATTTTACTAGCAAAAATAAAATCCGAAAAGGTAGTGCTGAAGCAATTTGCGTTTCCATCTACATAATGACTTTATTTTACAGCAAGAAGAACTCGTAATACTGAAGTCAAGCAGTGGATATTGGGCTGTTTATCAGAAATATCTCAGTAACACCCGGAGTCTGGATTTGTGCTCGGTTGATGGCAATAGGCTCGCCCCCTATTACCTGGGATTTACACATAAATGGCGTAATGTAGTGTACTTTAAACTCTGCTCACACCTTCGGGGAATACATGCGTGATGTTAAAAGATTTCTGTGAATAAAAGACTTTTAAATAATTTATTTAGTTTTTTATTAATAAAAAATATACTTTAACAAGATTCAAATAATTTCTTACCCTAAAATTACAAGTGACAATAGATTTAAACAACGGGTGCATTTTATGACATAATTCTTTATTATTATATAGAAGAAATTATTTAAAGGTGTTCACACAACAACGCACGTTTTTAGGGTTCCGTAGTCAACAAGGAACCTTTATAGTCTTGCCATGTTCGTATGTCTGTCTGTCCCCGGCTTAGCTCAAAAACTCTGAGGAAAGCTGTAATTAAGCATTACTCACGCCAACAAAATGGTAAAATAAAATCTTGTTTTTTTTTTTTTTTAGGTTTTCTCTCTTGGTGACACCACTCTATAACAAACAATATCACTTTAAAGCTTAATATTATGCAAATGGATTCCTGAATCGAAAAATGGTCTTCACAGACCCATATTATTTTTGAACGGCCTATCCAACGATAAGCCACACCATGGGATAGACGAGAAAAAAAAATCATCCCCACCTTACGTGTAAAAAAATGTAGCTTTAATTTTATTTTAGCACTTTGTCGGCGTGATTAATATGTATACCCATGCGAAATTACAGTTTTCTAGTACTAAGCGTCTCTGAGCTAAGCCGTGGGCAGACAGACGGACATAGCGAAACTATACGGGTTCCTTATTAAATACGGAACCGTAAAAAACGAACAAAGGTTCTCAGTCGTGTAAACACGACTGCGGCGGCACGGGCACGAAAACATTTGTCGTATTAATCCGACTAGGGCCGTCGATAAGATAAGGAAACTATTTCACACAACTTTTTGATCCTTATGCACCTTTATCAAAACTGGCGATTAGCACCGCTGAAGACTAACAGCAAGGTTACACGCTCAGTTTGGCGTCATTTTGGTCCATCAATCTGGTCAGAATGATCGTGTAACCCACGGATTGACAGACTGATGGTCCAGAATGATGAAAATTATTACCGTAAAAATCATCCATCATTCTGGCGTCAGTCAAGTCAATCCAGACTGATGGACCAGAATGACGCCAAACTGAGCGTGTAACCTTGCTCTTACACGTTGAATCCACTAGCAAGCTTACCCGAGCGCTAATTATGACACTTCGAGTTTTAGAAAGAAACTTTCATACAGATATGAGTGAGATAGATGACGTGAGACAAAGCCGAACTTTTTCTAAAACCCGATGTGCCATATTAACTGTCGCGTATAATGTTTTTACCTCGAGAAACCACGCGCGCTTTACTTGTGGTTAGAGATAAACTACGATAACATGGCTCGCCCCTCCAAATTACCGTTTCAATGTGTGTAGTCACATCCTTACGAAAGAGCTTGTATGTAGTTGTAAGTACTCGCAATATCTCACTTATTACCAGATTTGTTGGTCAACTAATCATAACTAGCCGATCGCGCAGGACAACGTACATGTCGTTTTCATAGAGTACGTCAGTGCAGCGCCGTACTAATAATAATGAGCGATTAATGACGCCACTAGTCGAGCAACAAATCCGTGATTTTTTTTTGTTTGACGGTATTAGGCACGCATGCGTACAAAAACTATCACAAATACTTTCAAACGTTTTGAATTTTGGAGGGGCGGGCCATATTATCGTAGTTAATCTCTACCAAGTGTACAAACACACTGTGAATGTGTGTGTAAGCATAGGAGCTCTCGGTAACGTCCCAGACAATGGTGAAGTCGGAAGTGTTGCTTGTTTGTGTTATGTGTAGACGCTACTCATCTTCACGCACACATTCACAGCATGTCTGTACACTTGGTTAACACAAGTAAAGAGCGCGTCGCTTGAAATAAAATTACTGTACCATAAATCGATTTGGTGTAAACATTTTAGTGGATTCAATGCTTAACAAAACTCATTTACATGGATCGCTTTTAGAACCAGCACTTTCCGAACGTCAAAATTACATAAGACAGCCCCCCCCCCCCAAAAACGCCCGCCCTTCACCACTTCGTAGTGCTTTAGCTGGGAAGAAGAAGTGGCGCAACAAACTTCCTAGCAGTAATTTAATTAGCCGATGGGAATCGCGTTGTATGTAGGCTGCGCCCCTGATGGACATGCGGTTGACTGAACCGCATGTCCATCAGGGGCGCAGCCGCCATACAACCCGATTCCATCAGCTTCCCTTCGGAACAACCAGTCTTCTTACACCTGTGTGTATATCACATCACATTACAAATATTTAAAACCAGTTTAAAAAATCATATAAGATTTAAAACATTACAAAAATGATAGCTGGCGTTAAATTTAGAAAAGTAAAGGAATTACTTAAATTTTTGGGTTCCTAATTAATTTTGATGTTATCTAGAGCAACTACTTTTTCTTCGGCTTACCTCTAATAAAAATTTAAAACTTTGCTCCTGATGTCTATGCTAACAATTACACATTGTTATTAATTTATTTATTTAAGTTAATAATTATTCTAGCACACAATAAGGTACAAAGACGAATTTAATGCCTTATGCATTCTGTACCAGTCAACCAAGGGTGGTGAAGAGATAAGATGGCAGGTTCTCTGTTTGAGACAAATATGACAATAATAAAATAAAAGATAATGAAGTTATTTCGTAGCATTAAGGGCGGTTTTAGTACGTTAAATGTACTTAATTTCATAATGGCTGCGATTCTTTGGCGTAAAAGTAAACTGGACTCAACATATTGCTATCTCTCTCGCTCCATGTAAATGAGTTTTTTTAGTCTTGAAATTTAATAATTTTATAATATTACCTACTTACTTTACTATTTTAATTACAATAAATTCTAATATTTCTATATTCTTAAGATGTACAGTTGAAGAATGAAAAGTTTAAAGCATATTTGGTGTCATTATTACGTGCACAGTAACATGATTTATTTTTTAAAAAGGGTGACATGTGGTACGTGGATAAGAATTGTATATTAAATTTGCTTAACCTTTTCGTTCTGTTACTATCTAAGACATTTTTTTTTAAATGGGCCTGTTTTTAAATCTTTAGATAACTTTTATCTATACAAATAAATAAAATAGAAGTGTCTCGTTTGTAATGTCAAAATAACAGCCTTTTACTAAATGCATATGAAAGTATAACTTATGATACTTTTAACATAAAAAAAAAAAATTTGTTTGTCTGTCTGTTTGTTCAGAATAATCTCTGAAACGGCTGGACCGATTTTGATGGGACTTAAATTGGCAGATAGCTGATGTTATAAGGAGTAACTTAGGCTACTTTATTTAGAAAAAAGCAATGCGGGCGAAGCTGTGGACAGCAGCTAGTCAATACTAATATTACAAAGAGGTCTTTGGACTACTGATCTGATTCGGTTGTTTCATTAATGGGTATTTTCGAAGTTAAATCAAGAAATTTCAGAAGCTAGTGACGAATAAAAATTGCGGTTTAAAATTATCTTACGATTGAAAAATCCGCCCTTTGTAAATAATAGATAATAATATATTAGTGACTTACTATAGGAATGTGATCGATTCAAATCGGCAGGTACTTAAATTATCGTTTATTTACAAATATATTGTCGTCTAGCTCACACAAAGGCAGTCACCGCGTGTTCGATGTCAGTACTAAAGCCAGACCAACGACACGAGATAAATACCTACTAGCCAATCAGACAACAGTGGACCGCACTTAAATGGTAACACTGGCCTAGCGTAGAACGCAATCTCAATAGAATGTGATTATGATGCCGTACGGTTGGTTGAAAATCTACTTAAGACTTTTTACGAAAAATTTGTATGGAAGTAGTATGACAAATCCTATTGCAGAACTGCAACAGTAACCGTTTTATGGAGTATGTCAAAAAATCATAAATAATTAGTTCTATAACCATCTGTAAGGATATTACGGTTTTTCTTTCAGTTTCAGAGATAATCGGATTTTTCATACTAGTGCCTTTTTTCGTAAAAAAAATATAATTAATTCAATTTTGTGTATAGTAATAGCTAATAGAAGGAATATCCGGCAAAAAAACGACACATTAAAATTGAATATTCTAAGGGCTGATTTCACCAATAAAACTGAACGCGATCAGCACATCTAAACCGAGCTCTAGAGCTGTCAGTGTCAATATTACAAAGAAAATAATGGCACTAACAGCTCTTAAACGTGGTTTATGTGCTGATCGCGTTCAGTTTCATTGGTGAAATCAGCCCTTAGAATATTAAATTTTAATGTGTCGTTTTTTGTTTATGAAAGTCGGTTTTGAAGCCGGCGCCGGCTATACTGGTTTTATTATCACTAACGTGCGGCCCAACTGATCACGTTCACAGGGCGTTATTCACAGTACGATATTTTATTATATAATTTTGGGATCATTGGATTGACAAGGATTTGTTTTTAACCTATTGACCGCTTGATTTTATATCAATGAGTGTTTTCTGAAATATCGTTCACTAGGTAGCAGCACTGAGACGTCAGGTCCAGGCACATGTCAAAAGTGTCAAAGCGCCAAAATTTTCTTTAGTCGTGACTGAATGATGAACGAGTGAATGAAACGAATGATGAATATATTTTATATTCATTTTCGAAATGGAAGACTTCTTGTCAAACTGGCGCCAACTGATAACAAAGTTACATGCTCTGTGCTGATAACCGCCAAACCCCAGCGCCTAGCTCTTAAATCGAAAAATAAATATCCACGACGAATAGGGTCGTGCTATTAAATAAAAAACCAAAAAAAAATGCTTATTTCTTGAGAAATAAGCAGTACCTTTGTACTAAAATTATAAGTATGTCGTATCTCTCTGTGTTTTACTGTGTGTACATAAATAATAAAATAAATAAACATAGATTCTCAGTCGTATAAACACGTCTGAGTCGACACGGGCATGAAAACATTTGTCGTATTAATCCAACTGGGCCGATCAATAGGTTACCCGTATGAACAATGGGTTTAAGACGTGCGATCCAAAATTTGACCGTATAATATAGTTCAGTATAATGTCGTGTTTACAG
Source organism: Tiliacea citrago (assembly GCA_963921375.1). NCBI lineage: Eukaryota > Metazoa > Arthropoda > Insecta > Lepidoptera > Noctuidae > Tiliacea > Tiliacea citrago. Next base: position 12,132,356 of record OY992808.1, on the reverse strand, counting down.
CCGTATACATTACTTAGGGTCAGCTCACACTGAACAGCAAAATGCTTGAGCAATTTTAATTGATAAATTAAAAATGAACTAAATACAAATAAAATACAGTCGAAAATAGCGTGCAAGAGATAATTCCCTGTTGAATGTGATTGTGTATGCTACTTCCAACTTTATTCTAGTTGTAATTAAGTTCATTATTAATTAACCAACTCACCCCCAGGAAAACTTGTGTCATTCTTTCCTCATACATTTTCTTCTTTCCAACACGATCAGGCTCTTCAAAGCACTGGCTACTGTATATCTTAGTTCATGAAACTTTTCGTAGGACAGTCTGTAAGTGTGTGTCTGTCCGTCTGTTAGTTGTAGGATGAGGATGATGTGGGTGTCTCGGTGCATTAGTTCTCTGGTCCGTTCTGGAGAAGGGTGCTCTGAAGCTATTGAGGATTGGCTGTGGAAATAGAACAGACATTTTAAATATTAGGTCACTAAATATCATCATCATCATCATCAGGCTATAGCAGTCCACTGCTGGACATAGGCCTCTCCAATTGCACGCCATTCAGCTCGATTCTCGGCAACTCTCATCCAGCTGCCAGCAGCCACCCTGCGAAGATCGTCGCTCCACCTGCCTGAGGGCGTCCTACCTTATGTTTGCCGATTCGCGGTGTCCACTCAAGAACACGTCTACCCCAACGGTCATCGGTTCTACGGCTAATATGGCCGGCCCATTGCCACTTCAGCTTGCTTATTCTGTGGGCTATGTCGACAACTTTGGTTCTCTGCCGGATCACCTCGTTCCGGATTCGATCCCTCAGAGACTCCAAGCATAGCCCGTTCCATAGCTCGCTGAGCGACCTTGAATTTATTGGACCAGCCGTACCGTGAGTGTCCACGTTTCGGCTCCGTAAGTCATAACAGGCAGGACGCACTGATTGAAGACCTTCGTCTTTAGGCTCTGTGGAATACGCGACGAAGCTTCCCAAATGCTGCCCAGCCCAGCTGAATTCTTCTGTTAACCTCCCTCTCAAAGTTGTTTTTAATATATTGGGTCACTAAGCATTCAATATAATAACGCACTGAGGGTACTGCTGCGGCTGCCGTGGCGTTGTAGTGCGTCAAGGATGTTTGCGGAACACAACATTGATGGTTTTGCCGCTATTATAAGAAAAAGATGTGCGTCCCTTATGTCGCGTGTTCGCGGCAGCACCAATAGTATTCTCAGTGTGTTCGCAGATCGGTGGGATTCCCCGATGTTGCGCAGGTGGATGCAGCTCTATGCTGAATTTTAATTTTAATTGTTTTGTTGATCTTTGTATGTACTAACACTTGATAATAAGTATAATTGTTACTAACGCTATGGACATTTGTCTGAAATAAAATTATTCTATTCTATTCTAATATGTTCAAAAAAGTGATAGTAGCTTTTGAAACTTATTGGCTTATTTTTATATAGGTCCATACACAGCTACGCTAAAATACACGACATAAGTTCCCATTAGCTGAAAAAACCGGCCAAGTGCGAGTCGGACTCGCGCACAAAGGGTTCCATACCATTATCTATAAAAACGGCAAAAAAATCACGTTTGTTGTATGGGAGCCCCCTTAAATATTTGTTTTATTCTGTTTTTTAGTATTTGTTGTTTTAGTGGCAACAGAAATACATCATCTGTGAAAATTTCAACTATTTAACTATCACGGTTCATGAGATACAGCCTGGTGACAGACGAACAGATAGACAGACAGACGGCGGAGCCTTAGTCATAGGGTGCCCGTTTTATCTTTTGGGTACGGAACCCTAAAAAGAACTCTGGTTTTGGGTGGTTAAAGCTGATCGTTTTTAAATTTATTATATCCTAAAGCATAATGTTTGAATGCAAATCAGAGCAATGGATTAAAAAGCAAATTGACTATCAACTGCAGTACTATATCTGCTCAACAATCAAGTTTCCTGACTGAACATTGAGCTGGTTTTGCTAGTATTTTGTAATATTGGATTAGTTTGATGTAATTAACATGCATAGCGCAGTCAATGTTCTCACAGCCCTCCTGTCTGTGAGAGGGAGCGGGCCGTAATTCACCACAGCTGTCCAGAGCTGCTTGCACTAAGTTACTAATATGCAAAACTGGGTCCAATTGATTAAACCATCCTCTATAAAAAAAAATCTGCTAAATATATGTAGATCATCTTCTGTCATCGTCATATATTGACAATCAGCAGCAGTTGTGTTAGTTTAGACCAGGGGTTCTCAAACTTATTTTGTCTACTGCCCACTTTGAGAATAAATTATTTTTTTTGCGCGCCCATTTTCTCACCTACTTAAAAACGACTATAACTTCAAATTAAATTAATTATTGTGAGCTATATATAGCCTCTACACAACGCCGCCATTTTTTTTCTGGGTATCTTACCGCCTGTAAGAGACCCAGAAAAAAAGAAGGGGGCGTTATCGCCCACTTTGGGAAAGGCTGGTATAGACTCATCAAGTAAACAAATAAAACGAGCGAGCCTTACAGTAGTCGCATATGATGAAGCAACTAAGCAGCGACAGAAATTACCCCCTCTACTTACAATCTATATAGTACTTACTAATTCCATGCTATTATAAAGTACTTACTTATTCCATGGTATTAAAAAGTACATACTTATTCCATGATCAATCTGTCACTTCTTCTTACACAGTTCCGTCACAGATTACCATTTTTTTTTTGGGTGGGAAATTATCAAATAACTTCTCCCGCTCTGGGCGGAGCGGGAGAAGTCATATTTGTCAGACTTTTTCTGACTAAAACCCCCCCGTGTTCTTTCAGTTGCCTGTGTGCCAGAGCCACGATATCCCTTTCGGACAAACTCGCAACCCTGGCAGGCATTGGCCCTAACCGACTCCGTCAGTTCGTGCTGACATCTCTTAGAGGCGCGCGTGGACGCTCACCGTCCGCAAGCCCGCGCCTACGGTGGCCGGGAATCGGCCTGCGACTCCCGACGCCCAGGGCGTCTCCCGCGGCGACTAGGGGTGTGAGGGCGCGAATTTTGCGTCGGCCTCATTCGTTCCGCCTCCTCCTTCGCGAGCATTACGACGGAATAAGGTGACGGCCTCCCATGCACTCTCGCTCCGCTCCAAACCATGGCCTGAACCAGGGCCGGACGCGTGAGATCGCCGCCACCGATCGCCTCCGTGAGGTAACGGCAGTGCTCCGCCCAAGCCGGGCAGACCTCCACCGTATGCTCCACCGTGCCCTCCGGGCGATCCACACAGTGGTGACACCCGGGTGTTTCCTCCCGCTTTATCCTGAACAGGAACCTCCCGAAACAATCGTGTCCGGTGAGGATCTGCGTCAGGCGGAAGGTGAGGACGCCGTGGCGCTTCTCTAGCCACTCCTCAAAGAGGGGACTTATCGCCACAAATGTGGCGTGCCCATTTATGGATGCACTAAGGTAGCCCGCGAAATTCAAATTTGCTTACGTTTTTTGCAATTTGCAGGTCAGTAACAGGTTGTATGTTGATCTAAATATGATTTGCGGCCGTAACAAATTTGTTCAAAAAATCCTACTGAAAGATTATTTCTGAAATAATCTTTCAGTAGGATTTTTCTCCTCAAAGAAGGAACTTATCGCCACAATTGTGGAGAGCTCAGCGCTGGGTTGCGACAATTGCACTCTCCATGCCGCCATGAGATCTCGCCGGAGGTCCGTCCGCTGTGGCGTAATTTCTGAGTGAAAAATTTCGGCGTGAGTTACGCCCCGGTGTTTCGCCTCCTCGAGCCACCCGCATACGTGCGCGAGGGGCCATGACCCTTCGGGACGCGTTCAATCGGCGAGCTTGGTCGCAGCCTTACAGAACGCGCCCACACCGGTGCCCCGTAAAGGGCCATGGACCGCGCGACCCCCGCGTAAAGCCTCCGGCAGGAGGCGTTTGTACCCCCTAGATTGGGCAGGAGCCGTTTCAAGGCAGCCCCGGCCCGCTCCAGTCTGGGAGCCTAACGTCGGAAGTGCTCCACGAAGTTCCACCGGCTGTCGAGGACGAGTCCCAGGTACTTCATCGTCGACTTGACGCCGATGTGAACCCCTCCTGCCGTTATCTGGGAACCCGACAGTGGCGCGTTCCGAGGACCATAAAAACACCTGGCCTCATCATTGTCATGACAGCCGTCACTGCGGCCGGTATGTAACGGCCACCGGTCTTCTAGAAACCAGTAGCACAGATTACCAGATAAATCACTCCATACACTCACAATCGCCTACACCTTCGAGTCGCTAGACGCTGCGAACAACAATGTACCTAAACTTACAAGCGTAAAGTGAGTTTTGCTTTGTAGCTGCGCGCCGCTGCATTAATAATATTAGGTTGGGGAATAAGTCTTTTCGCATTATATACTATAATAGTACTATACTAGTATGAACTTGTAATAAAATCTCTTTGGCTATAATATTTGTATGTGGCTGGTTTTGGTATCATTGAAAGTTTAAATTTTAAAGAACATAATTCCAAATTCAAATTAGGAAAATGTGTGATTTTCATTTGTTTTTCGTACTGTCAAGATGAGTGAATCTAATGAAGAAATTCGATACATTTTAAAATTTTACAAATCAAATCAAATCAAATCAAAAATGTTTATTTGCTAGAAAATACATACAAAATTCAAGGATAGATCTTATGTCCTAAAAGTCTTTGTATTCTGCCTGCAAGCAAGCGTGCAAATTATTTACTTACGTCTATTTATGTAATTATTATCATGCAATTAATATTATTACAATTATTCTAAACTCAATTATTCATATTCATTCAATAGTACATACCTAACATTAATTTTTAAATTCCATAAATTCCTTAATGCTATAGAAACAACTCTCTTGTAGCCAAACGGTCAATTTTTTTTTAAATAGATTACCCTGCAACACTTTTAAATCATTTGGAATGTCATTATAAATCAGTATACACATATTAAACACATTTTTTTTATAAATATCTTTATGACTTGGTGGTTGATACAATAAGTTGTGAAACTTAGCCCTTTTTTGTCTTGGTAGAACCTCACTACGTTGCTTAAAGTAATGCGAGTGATTCTTGGTAAAAACGTAGATATCTCTTATATACGTACAGGGTAGTGGAAGAATGTTACATTTTTTAAAGAGAGGTTTACAACTATCTAAGAACCATGCTTTGTTTATAACCCGGATGCAACGTTTTTGAAGCTTGAAAACTCTGTCAGAATCGGTCGAGTTGCTCCACATTATAAGTCCATAGCTTAGGACAGATGACACATAACCGTGATAAGCCGAAAGAGCAGCTTCTACAGATACATTTTGTCTTAACTTTTTCAACGCAAACACAAACCTATCAAGTTTCTGACAAATATGTTCCACATGGCATTTCCAATTTAGATGTTTATCTACAATAAGTCCTAAAAATTTTAATTCATCCACTTGATGTACTTTTTCATCTTTGCAATTAATGTCCAAAGGTAAATGTTTGGTATTATAGGAGTTACATTGTATTGATTTCGTCTTACTAATGTTTATATTCAAATTATTACTCTCCATCCAGCTTATTACATCTGATAGGGTCTTTTCGGTGACTGATTTGTAATCTTTTTTGTCGTGACATTTTATAATAACTGTAGTATCATCTGCAAAAAGGATACATTTCTGCAAAATGGCCTCCGGTAGATCATTTATATATAGCAAAAAAAGTAAAGGGCCGAGAATGCTACCCTGAGGCACACCACACTTATTTATTATTGCTATTGAAGTAAAAATCTCTTTGGTATAAATTTTGTAATTTTTCTTTACTACTTTGGATATCTCGGTACACTGTTTCCTGTTTCTTAGATAGCTAGCTAACCATTCATGAGCTTTTCCTCTTATGCCGTAGAAGTCCAATTTGTTTAAGAGCTTCGAATGATTCACAAAATCAAAGGCCTTGCTCATATCTAAGAAGAGACACACCGGTGGATTGCCACAAAAATTACTAGATTACTACAAAAAAGGTAAAATCGCAAGCCGCGAATAAAATTTGCGATGTTTATGGACCTAGTGCAGTGTCTGTGAGAGTAGCACAAATTTGGTTTAAGCGTTTTCAATCCGAAATTTTGATGTCAAATATGCACGTCGCACTGGTCGCCCTATTACGGATAAAATGGATGCCATTTATGTAAAAGTGGAGCAAATATCGGAAGTTACGACGTAGCTGAAGAACTGGGAATTGACCACAAAAGAGTTTTGACACATTTGAAAAAAACTGGGTACACAAAAAAGCTCGATATTTGGGTACCTCACGAGCTCACTGAAAGAAGCCTAATGAACCGTGTTCTCATTTGTGATTCTTTATTACGACGTAATGAAACCGAACCATTTTTGAAGAAGCTGATAACTGGTGATGAAAAGTGGATCACGTACGACAAGAACGTGCGAAAACGGTCGTGGTCAAAAGCCGGTCAGGCTTCACAGACTGTGGCGAAACCCGGGTTAACTCGCAACAAGGTGATGCTGTGTGTGTGGTGGGATTGGAAGGGCATTATTCATTATGAGCTGTTACCACCAGGCAGGACCATCGATTCTGAACTCTACTGCGAACAACTGATGAGATTAAAGCAAGAAGTTGAGAGAAAGCGGCCGGAATTAATCAACAGAAGGGGTGTGGTTTTTCATCATGATAACGCTAGACCTCACACATCTTTAGCCACTCAGCAAAAATTAAGAGAGTTTGGCTAGGAAGTGTTAATGCATCCGCCGTATAGTCCTGGCCTTGCACCTTCAGATTTCCACCTGTTTCGGTCTCTTCAGAATTCTTTAGGCAGTGTCAGGTTAACATCACGAGAGGACTGCCAAACGACTTGTCGCAGTATTTTGATCAGAAGTCCCAAAATTTCTATAGCAATGGGATCATGTCCCTCCCTACCTACAAAATGGCAATAAGTTATCGAACAAAATGGTACCGACATATTTTAGTTAAATGTAAATAAACTATATGTGTTGTGCAACGCAATGTCATGTGGATAGACTCTTACTTGAGAAACCGACGGCAAGCTGTAGTTATCGGTAGTTACCGATCTGACTATGTAGACGTTACTTCTGGGGTGCCTCAAGGCTCACTGGTTTCCCCCCTACTTTATAATATTTATTTATTTGACATAACACAGTGTTTCCTTCATTCTGAACATCTTCTGTATGCCGATGACAAAAAAATATTTATGAAAATAATAACCCCAGACACTGCCAATTGATCCAATCAGACTTAGATAGACTTAGTGATTATTATAATTTAAACAATATAAATGTAAATACTAAGAAATGCCAAATTATAACTTTCTCAAAAAAACGCAGCAATATTAATTACAATTACCGTATCAGTAACGATATTATAAAGCGAGCATCACAGGTTAGGGATTTGGGTGTGATTCTGGACCAAAAATTTACGTTCGAGGCTCACATTAATCACATCAGCAGTAAAGCCTACAGGTCCCTCGGTTTCGTGAAGCATAACAGTCAACTGTTTAAGAACCCAGTATGCTTAAAAACTTTATATTACTGTTATGTAAGGAGCATACTGGAATCTGGCGACCTTTTTATAAGAAATACATTGATAAAATTGAATCAATCCAAAGCAAATTTATGAAATACCTTTTGAAAACTAAAACTGTTATCCCAAATTACCTGGTCTCCTGCCTGTCAATACCACATATTTAATACTCTGGAAAAGCGACGACAGTTAAATGATATGATGTTATTGTACGACATACTTAACAATAAATTTGACAGTTCACAATTGCTCAGCAGAATAAACTTTAACGTCCCACTCACACGTACCAGACATACTACTTTATTATCAGTACCATCGTCCTCCACTAATTACCTCAAGATGTCACCATTCTTGCGTCTACCTGCATTATATAATGATAAATTCTCAACATTGGATCCCTTCAATACCACACGGAACAGATTTAAAAAGAGATTATTTAAATCCTCCGTCAAACCCTGGAAAATCAGCAAACTTAGTACCTAGTGCCAGTTTTTAGTCATACCTACATGACATACACACATCATCACACGCTTTCAGCGCCTACACCACACAGATACACGCACTCATATACTTTAAATACTAATAATAATGTCACTCTCTGTATTTCTTATTTTTTGTGTACTTCGTAATTGGCGTAATGTTTCGAATAATATAAATGTTAAATTTACATGTCAGCTGTGAAGCTACCTTATATTAAATAAAAAAAAAAAAAAAAAAAAAAAAATGTTATGAATTTTCTTAAAAAATGCGAAGAAACTTTTTCCCCAACCTATTATGTGCGTACGTACGCGCCTCGCGGCAACCCACTCAGAAATGGGTCGCCTACGACCTGGCAGCCGGTCGGTAGTTAGCGCGCGTAAGTACATGGAGTGATTTATCTGGTAGTCTGTGCTTTTGTTCCTTTTCACGAAATCACTCCCACAGAATGGGAAAGGAAAGATATTACACATCAAAAAGTACCTAAGTAAACTAACCTCAATGAGATATCAATCTTCCACTGTATGCTCACCAAGCCAGGCTTTACTCTCAGGTGTATTGGTACATTCTCATACATCTTGTCTGTGCATAAAAGGGCTGTGAACTCTGACACACAGTCTGGGGAAAACCTGGAATTAGATGGGGATAGTAAATAATTTCATCTACTTTTCTTGAATAGTTTGGTCAGGGAAATGTATTGTTTGGCTTATTGACATACTATGTCAGAGATGGCGGCATTTAAGTACCTATCTTAAAAGTTGAAAGAAGTCGCACTAATTTGTTATTTAATTTCAATAAATATATAACTGTTAAAATAGTTAAGCCAAGATTGTTTGTTGGCACATCATGGTCTTTTTTAGGCTTTACCCAACTATTATGTCTTCATCAAATATCGTAATTTGTGTATTGAACTAAGTAGCCTAGAAATACAAGTGGGTAAATCATAAGAGTAGGGTACGAACAATGACATGATAGAGGGTACACCCAAAAAAGAATAAACACAAACTTATAAACCATAGACTTATAAACTACAAAGTATGTAGGTACCTATATACAACATCAACTATGTTGAGGTCAGCTTCCAGTCTTACCAAATGCAGCTGAAGACCAGTGTTTTATATGGAGCAACTGCTTATCTGTCCTCCACAATCCAGTAACTGGGTAATACAATATTCTGACGTCTGTCAAAGATTCACGAATGACAGCCGGGACCAACGGCTTAACGTGCTTTCCGAGTCACGGAGGATTCTCGGTATGTAAAGATCCACCAACCCCGGCAAGCCTAGCTTAACCTGATGGCTGTTATTACTTAGCCACAAGCTCCTTTTTATCTACCTTAATCCTTCTAAAAACGTCCTCACATCCTCGTGACCCCACAGTTCCTTAGTAGCAGAGCGCAGTCTAGCAAAGTGTCTCACCACCTCTCTGACTGCTGAGAACTTATCTGTGTTCATTAGACTTGATGTTCTGCTGTCCGGATTGCCTTCTAGCTCTTTGAGTGCCACTGGGGAAGATGGACTAAGAATTAACAAATTTTTGTAAAATTTGAGAATTTCTATTTTAAACAAACGACATTTATACGATCAACAAAGCTGCAAGTTGCTAAAAACGTAAGAATATTTGTTGCGGGCTACGTTGGAGTATTGGGCTTAATACTGTAAAAGCTAAATTTCAATAAAAGTAAATAAAACTAAGAATTTAGTTGCCAAACTGTACTCACGAATTACAAACGGTTTTATTTCCTTCTTTTGTATTTCTGGTGTTAACAACGATACAGTAGTCCATTGCGACGGACTCTCTGTTAGTAAATCTAATTGTTGAGACATTTTATTGCAGTTAGAATTAAATAAAAACTTAACAGAAAAACCAAAACAACACTAACTTTTCGTTTACAAAATTGACATTTCATTTATGACACTGACAATACAGACATTCTGACAAGTCAGTGACTAGTCTAAGGGTGCATTCCGAATTAAGACCATAATCGCTGTAATCGATTTTTGCACGGTGTTCCCTGTTAGCGTGAGCGCGAAAATGTTGTCGCGTGAAATGTCATAGATTACGTCATTACATGCGCCATCTTGCGATAACGCCGACAATGCCCTAAATTAATATCACCGTGAGCGCTGTCAAAAATGACAGTTGCGTTGTTTTGTTTTGAGTCTTATCTTATTTATAATAGCGTAGCATTTTCGAAATTGTGCTTCTGGCTACCGTCGCCATCTAACCAAAGAGGAAGAAGTGTACAAATGTGTGCGTATGGTATTTAAACAAAGAAATACTGTAATCCAACCGTGAGCGCGGTCACGAGCGTACCGAATTGATGACAGTTGTCGGCTGTCATAATCGTAATAACTAATTCGGTACGCAAATTATTGATGTGAGCGCTGTCAGCGATTAAAGTCTAATACGGAATGCAGCCTAGTAGTACTCAATGGGTGCATTCCAAATTAAGTCCATAATCGCTGTAATCGATTTTAGCGCGCTTACACGTGTTCCCTATTAGCGTGAGCGCGAAAACGTTGTCGCGTGAAACCTCATAGATGACGTCATGACATGCGCCATCTTGCGATAACGCCGACCATGCCCTAAATTATTATCACCGTGAGCGCTGTCAAAAATGACAGTTGCGTTGTTTTGTTTTGAGTCTTATCTTATTTATAATAGCGTGGCATTTTTGAAATTGTGCTTCTGGCTACCGTCGCCATCTAACCAAAGAAGAAGAAGTGTACAAATGTGTGCGTGTGGTGTATAAACAAAGAAATACTGTAATCCAACCGTGAGCGCCGACAGTTGTCGGCTGTCATAATCGTAATAACTAATTCGGTACGCAAATTATTGATGTGAGCGCTGTCAGCGATTAAATTATAATACGGAATGCAGCCAATGTCACGTTTGCTGGCAAAAACGGAACCCGTTAAGGCGAAAGCGTCAGGGTAGCCCGCGAAATTAAAATTTTCTTACGTTCTTTTTGGATTTTGCTGGTCAGTAACAGGTGGTATGTTGATCTAAATTATAATTCTGTAAAGCCGTAAAAAATATTGCTTTACAGAATTATAATGATTAGAATCTGCAGTAAGTACAACTTTTTAAGTTCATAGAATCCTGAAATAGTAATTCAATAGGATTCTACGAAGAGAGTTAGTAAGTTGTATTGCTGATTCTATATAAAGATTATAATTCTGTAAAGCCATATTTGCTACGGGATCATATTTTAATCAACATACAACTTGACATAGACCTGCAAATTGCAAAAAAACTTAAGAAAATTTGAATTTCGCAGGCTACCTAAGCGCATCCCCTGCAGTCCGTCCGTCCATACGTCCAGAAATTAGCGTTACACACTCACAGCAATTTTATAATACTAACAAACACACACATAACATCACGCCTGTAATCCCCGAAGGGTTATGCAGAGGCGCACTTATAGTACACCCACAACTTATAATACTAACTAATCCGTAATATAAGAAATGTAACTCTCTTTCTTTCTATCTTCACTAACTATAACTACAAACACACACTATCTCCCTCTCAACTTCCGTTCGCTCGCTTCCGTAACGATCTCGTCACGCATTCACCAGCTTACTCCCTAAGTCGGGATAACTATTACGCAGCCAAATACAGCTACAAAAAAAGCATCAGATTCAGGAGCACCACGGGATGGCGAAAATTTTGTGGTAGCATTGAATCTTGTCAGCAAGCTAACAGGGTAAGGAAAGTACTGGCGCAACAGAATACATCTGGGCCCGCTACCATCCGCAAACCTGATAACACACTCACGTCGTCGCCTGAAGAAACAAGACGCGTCCTAGTTGAGACTCACTTCCCCGGATGCGTCTTCGCGCAGGTAATCGACTGGCAAGACGTAATACAAACACCGTCAGACAATGATTGGCTCTATGCTCGCAGGGTGATCACGTTGGAGAAACTCCAATGGGCCATCCGAAGCTTCCATCCTTTTAAAGCTGGTCCTGATGGAGTATTTCCCGCCTTACTACCAAGGGGTGGAGCCTCAGTCGCAGTAAGACTGGTGCCTCTAATAAGAGCGTGCCTGGCCTTTAGATACGTTCCTAAAGGGTGGAGGGAAGTGAAAGTAATATTCATCCCAAAGCCAGGTAAGGGTGACTACACAAACGCCAAATCACACCGACCAATTAGCCTGACCTCTTTTCTTTTAAAGACTATGGAAAGGCTATGTGATAGGGAGCTGAGGGATGGCGCTCTGAAAATCATACCGCTACACGGTAATCAACATGCATACAGCTCAGGTAAATCAGTTAAATCTGCTCTTCATGTAGTGGTTGGCCAGATAGAGGAGGCCATCAATCAAAAAGGCACTTTCATAGACATCGAAGGAGCCTTCGATAAAACTAATTTCTCTAGCATCAGCAGCGCCCTTTCCAGACATGGAGTAGAACAGGTACTGATGGACTGGATTACAAACATGTTGAGCAAGCGGGTGGTTCGCCTTGAAGGTGAGCAGCAACTGGCCATGATAGCCAGAGGCTGTCCCCAGGGAGGGGTGTTGTCCCCTCCTCTATGGAATCTGGTGATTAATGACCTCATCACCAAACTCAACGCCGACCGCTATTACACAATAGGCTATGCAGACGAACTCGCCATCCTTGTTTCGGGGAAGGTGACGGGAACACGGGAAAGATGGTGCAGGGAATTTGACTTATCGGTGAACCCCACTAAAACGGAAGTAGTCATGTTCACCCAAAAACAAACATTAGGCCCTTTCCGCCTACCAAAATTGTTCAATACAGAACTTCAGTTGGCCAATGAGGTCAAGTACCTTGGGGTCATTCTAGACAGTAAGTTAAACTGGAGAAGTCACTTAGACAACAAGCTAAATAGGGCCTGCATCAGCTTCTGGCAGTGCAGGAGAATGATAGGTAAGAAGTGGGGCCTATCCCCCAAAATTATACTATGGCTGTACACCGCAGTGATCCGCCCCATGATCACCTACGGGGCTGTGGTCTGGTGGCCCCGCACCAAGCTGGTTACGGCCTTCAATAAACTACAACGCATGCAAAGACTAGCCTGCATGGCGAACACGGGCTACATGAGGACCACTCCGACTGCAGCAATCGAAGCCATGCTGGGTCTACCACCGCTCCACCTGTTCATACAGCAGGAAGCGACGATGACGGCGGTACGTCTTAATGCAATAAATCTCTGGGGTAAGAGGGACACACAACACACCGCTCTGCTTGAGGGACTATGTAATGAGTTCCCTATTACGAAAGCTATTAATAACCGGGTACCCAAACAATTTATCTTTGATAAGAAATACAAAATCCAACTTCACGAGGATCGCCGATGCGAGGGTTTACGCCCCGCAGAGCTGCGCATCTTCACGGATGGATCCAAAACAGGTATAGTGGCACAGGTGCTGGAATCTTCTCGGAGGACTTCAATATACACATAGCCACACCATTGGGAGTCCATAACACAGTGTTCCAGGCCGAATGCATGGGTATTTCTCTTGCCGCTTCAGCGATCATGGCCAGGAAAGTTAAGGACCACTCGATACGCATACTCTCAGACAGCATGGCTGTTTTGCAAGCGCTAAATAGTCATACAGTTGACTCTGGGCTGATATACGAGTGCCACCAGCGCCTCAACCAGGTGGGTTGCCTCAATAATATAACCATTCAATGGATCAAAGGACACAGCGGTTCGCTAGGTAACGATGCAGCCGACGAACTCGCAAGAAGGGGTCTAGCATGGCGCCAGTGGGACCTGAACCCATCGCGCCTCTCCCCTTCGGTTATCTACGCACTCTGGTAAGGAAACGAACCAGGGACCAACATCACAAACTATGGTTGGGCCAAAGTGAGTGCAGGCAGGCGAAGGAGGCACTCCCTATTATCGACGGCCGCCTCACGAAACGGGTTCTACAACTAACTAAACAACAGCTGCGTACAGTTACAGCCGCTATAACTGGCCATGGGTCATTTAATAAACACCTATTTGTCATAGGAGTCACAGACAGTCCGCTGTGCAGGGCCTGCATGGAGGACGACGAGACAGCAGCTCATGTGCTGTTAAACTGCCCTGTGATCGCTACATACCGGGCAAAGTACTTCGGTAACCCAGGTATCCTACGTGAGATTGTCAGTAACACCAAGGCGTTGCTGGCCTTCCTTGAGGAGCTGGGATGGATCGAATAATCGATTTTCCCACCCGTACGCAAAATACGCGCATTGACGCGGAGTTGCGGACACCAGCCCGTATTACCTATTACCTACTCCCTAAGTCAAGCGTGCGTAAAGAAGTTTTGCTTCAAAAATCTGTGGCTCTCCCCATACTTGTTACAAAGGGATGAAAAAAGGCCAATGCGTAAGCGTGTGGGGTATCGTTGGATCCCATAATTAAAAAGAATAGGATGTTTTTAAATGACTTTTTCTTTAAATATTTGTTAAATGGGATTTTTTAGATCACAACTGCAGTAATAACTTTGTGTTTACATACTACAAGAAATAAAGATAATGTGATTATGAAATACCTACAAACTTATTTTACTGTCGATGAAATCAATAGGTACCTTCACTGTGCGGCTGTGCTGTGCGTGGTCCGACCTTGGTTCGACACGCACTTGGCCCTTGGTCCGCCCGTTTGTTTTTTAGTATCGTAACTTTTACGCACTTTCTAATTTACGCACAATCGACTAAAATCTTAAAAACCGATAAAGATGAAAAAACCGTATAAAAAATATAATAACCGTAATAAAAACGACACTACATATTGTAATGGCCGCCGCTTGTTTGGCGTTATCGCGATAACTCACCTTCAGTTTTATTTGACAAAAACTAACCAAAATACGCACGACACTTTGAATAAAGAGTACTCATTGATTTAGTTTATTTACACTGAAATGGCTGCAGTACAAGGCGCTCCTGGAAACAAAAATTGGCCGGCTAGACCCGGTATTCAGCATCAGAACAGCCAAGGGCCACCCTCCAGTATGACGATAAACAGGACAATTAACCTTTACCCGCTCACTAATTACACGTTCGGGACCAAGGAGCCTCTATTTGAGAAGGATGCGTCAGTTCCCGCCAGGTTTCAGAGGATGCGCGAGGAGTTTTCGAAAATCGGCATGAGGAGGTTAGTTTACGACAATAAATATAATAAGAACTTGGTTGCAGTCATGTTGCAGTGTATGTGAGAAGTTGGCATAGTCCTGGGTTTTATTCTAGGTTGGGCATTGTTATTGGACTCATCCACTAGGATGACCCTGCGCCCGATTGTATATTATTGACATAATACTGAAAGCTGGTGTTCGCTCCAAAAAATGGCGGTGGTATGGGTCTTTTCACAAACGAATTCAGACATTAACAATATGCCCTGACCTGTAGGCCCTAAATTCATTCACCAACCAAATTATAATTATTTCTGAATATTGCTATATTTTCTGACTAGCTTCTGCCCGTGACTTTGACCCCTTAAATTTATGGTTCCCCCGACCCACCCCGTCGCATCGCATCGCCAGCCTGCACTTTTCGTTTTCGCCTAGCGTCCTTTGACTTTTTTTATTTTTGCTCGGCTCCTAAGGCGTGATGTTAAATAGCGAATAAGAAGAGAAGAATTCGCTATCAAATGCAAAAATGTTTTTTCAAATCCAACTGGTAGCTCCCAAGATTAGCATGTACAATACAATCTAAATCGGTATTAATGAACTATTATTCTTATTTTATTCTCTAATCCATTATTATTCATAATTATAAATAGGTTAGTTATATGGGCTTTGGTTTTGTATATAAATAAATATTTGTACGCCATACTATGGCAGGGTATGCTGGAACCACTATTGTAACATCTATTGTACCATATTCTAACAAATAAACATTTCTGATTTTGATTTGATAAACAAATAAACTCTTCAACTTCATTATATTAGTATGCATAACACAGCCAAGATCACTGCAGAACATGCAGTACCCGAACACTAATATTTCACATGATGTTTTAGAGACTATCACTCAAGTATGAGTGACAGAGATAACGCTCTACAAAGCTGAATGTTTTCCCAATTTCTGCTATACGAGGGCTGCACTAAAAGTATCGGGAATGGAATATTTCCACTGTTCCTGTCATATTAAAATCTTTTTAATTGAAAACTCCTTGGTTTTAAAAATCGAATACCATTTTTTTTTTTTTAAAAAGATTCTCGGTCTTGTCACAAGGTTTTGTCAAACTTGTTTAGTCGTTGAGAAAATGGAATTGACTTGAGAAAATTCAAGAGCAATGATTTATTATGACTTTCGAACTGGTTTAACACAAAAACAGTGTGTTGACCGGATGATTTCTGCATTTGGTGATGAAGCCCCATCCAAAACCACAATTTATCGCTGGTTTGCTGAATTTCAACGTGGACGTGTCAAGCTCAGTGATGATCCCCGTCAAGGTCGTCCAAAAACTGCAGTCACCCAAGAAAACGTTGATGCTGTGCGTAAGCTGATTGAGGAAGATCGACATGTGACATACCGCGAAATTCAGGCAACTTTAGACATTGGCATGAGTCACATACAAATAATCTTGCATGAACAATTAGGTGTAAAAAAGTTGTTTTCCCGATGGATACCGCATTCGCTCTGTGAAGAGCAAAAAGCGGCTCGCGTTACTTGGTGCGTCAGAACTCTCGAAAGATTCCACGCAGGATCCTCAAATGCTGTATACAACATTGTATCAGGTGACGAATCCTGGATATACGCGTACGAACCCGAAACAAAAAACCAGTCACGAGTTTGGGTGTTCGAAAATGAGTTAAAGCCAACAAAAATTGTTCGTTCACGGAGTGTTGCAAAAAAAATGGTGGCCACGTTTGTCTCCAAAACCGGCCATGTTACGACTATTCCTCTTGAGGGACAAAGAACGGTTAATGCAGAATGGTATGCTAGCATTTGTTTGCCACAGGTCGTTTCTGAACTCCGTAAAGAGAACTGCAACCGCCGCATCATCCTCCATCACGACAATGCGAGTTCTCACACCGCGCACAGAACAAAAGAGTTTTTAGAGCAAGAAAACATAGAATTATTAGACCATCCGCCGTACAGCCCCGACCTAAGCCCTAATGATTTCTATACTTTCCCTAAAATAAAGAATAAATTGCGTGGACAGAGATTTTCATCACCTGAAGAAGCTGTGGAAGGAAGTTGGGGTCTCCAAAATGGCCGTTTTGTAGGCGACAAAACGGCCATTTTGGAGACCCCAACTTCCGAATGGAATGGTTGCTTCAATGATTGGTTCCATCGTATGGAAAAATGTGTCAAATTTCGCGGAGAATACTTCGAAAAGCAATAAATACATTTTTAAATAGTAATGTTGTGTCACTTCCTTGATTCCCGAAATTTTCAGTGCCGCCCTCGTATTACATACTAGCGACCCGCCCCGGCTTCGCACGGGTGCAATGCTTATTTCCTCTACTATATTATGCATGTATTATACATATAAACCTTCCTCTTGAATCACTCTGTCTATTAAAAAAACCACATCAAAATCTGTTGCATAGTTTTAAAGATCTAAGCATACATAGGGACAGACAGACAGCGGGAAGCGACTTTGTTTTATACTATGTAGTGACATACAACAATGCATTCATACAACCTATCTCCGTCTCTTACAGGTCAGTAGAAGGAGTTTTACTAGTTCATGAGCATGGACTGCCACATGTACTGCTACTGCAGCTCGGGACTGCATTCTTCAAGCTGCCAGGTGGAGAGTTGAATCCGGGAGAGGTGAGGAATGACAAACATACATTCATAAACATAAACTAACGCTTTCTTCCCATGGGGGTAGACAGAAACTATAGAACACCATCTGCTACGCTCCTTACAGACTCCTTTTGCTTTGTTTATGTTCTACGTCTTTAAAAAACATTGTTTCCTGATTAAATCATTAAGTCAAAAGATGATTCTATTTAAATCAAAATGATTAAATCATGCCAAACCATTCACCTACTAGTTGTAAATTGTAATGTTTGACGTTTGGATCTGGCCTCAGTTAAATTTTCCTTCTTCTTTTTGTAAATATAAACTTACTTGTGTCTTGGAGCAATTGATGGTATCAATCAACTCAGCCTATAGCAGTCCACTGATGGACATAAACCTCTCCCAGGCTCCGCCACAACACCCTGTCCTCCCCTTTCCGCATCCAGTCTGTCCCAGCCACCTTTTTAAGGTCGTCGGCTCCACCGGCCATCGGTCCTTCGACAAACATGGCCAGCCCACTGCCACTTCAGCTTGCTTACTCTGCAGGCTATGTCGGTAATTCCGGTTCTCTTCCGGATAACTTCATTCCTGATCTTATCCTTCAAAGAAACTCCGAGCATAGCCCGCTCCATAGCATGCTGAGTGACCTTGAATTTGTGGACCAGCCCAACTGTTAGTGTCCTCGTTTCGGCACCGTGTGTCATAACTTGCGATTGATGGTATTATAAACTGGAAATATTCGAAGGTGTGCAAAAAATATAAATCATATAATAAAAAACAAATATTTTCATTTTATTATGACTCTGCATGTTGAATTAGCCTTATAGAAATGGCAGGATAAAATGGACTCTTCAAAATCAAAAGTCATTTATTCAAACCAGGCTGATAATCAGCACTTTTCGAACGTCAAAATTCAAGACGCCCGCCCTTCACAAACTCCCCAGCAGAGTCTCTGCCTCAGAAGGCAAGAAGTGTATACATCTTTCTGCTACACGGTACTCGCATCTTTCTGCTACACTGTACTCCATTGGTAAAAATATGATTAATAATTAATTTGTCCACAGGATGAAATTGAAGGACTGAAGAGGCTACTGACTGAGACCCTCGGCAGACAAGATGGAGTCAAGCAGGAGTGGCTCATAGAAGACACTATTGGTAAGTGTTCAAGAATATACTCGCAATACCTTGTGCAACAAACAAAGCTGGCCAATAGGGAATATGTATGTGTTTTTTTTTTTTTCACTAAATTGTTAATAAGCAGTAATATAAACCTAAGAAAAGTATTGAAAGTTAAATTGAACTACTGATTGATGCTCAAAAAAATTATGAAACCAACAATTTTCCACTACAGTTCAAGCGTCCTTTTCTGTCGCGGTCATGATGTGACGTCATTGTTCACGAAACTGTGTGTGTTTTTAAGCCCCAAATCTTATATATTAAATTATTGTTTATATCCTTAGTTTTTTCCTTAGATTTCAAGCATTTAGCAAAGAATAGATTTTATTCACATGTTTTGCAGAATTAGGAGTTCCGTAGTTGGGATGAATTTATCCGAAAAACAAACTTAACATTGTAGTTGAAACTGGCCAAGTGCATGTCGGACCACGCACAGTGAAGGGTTCCTTATTTATCCCAAAAACAAACTTAACATTGTAGTTGAAACTGGCCAAGTGTATGTCGGACCACGCACAGTGAAGGGTTCCTTATTTATCCCAAAAACAAACTTAACATTGTAGTTGAAACTGGCCAAGTGCATGTCGGACCACGCACAGTGAAGGGTTCCTTATTTATCCCAAAAACAAACTTAACATTGTAGTTGAAACTGGCCAAGTGCATGTCGGACCACGCACAGTGAAGGGTTCCTTATTTATCCCAAAAACAAACTTAACATTGTAGTTGAAACTGGCCAAGTGCATGTCGGACCACGCACAGTGAAGGGTTCCTTATTTATCCCAAAAACAAACTTAACATTGTAGTTGAAACTGGCCAAGTGCATGTCGGACCACGCACAGTGAAGGGTTCCTTATTTATCCCAAAAACAAACTTAACATTGTAGTTGAAACTGGCCAAGTGCATGTCGGACCACGCACAGTGAAGGTTTCCTTATTTATCCCAAAAACAAACTTAACATTGTAGTTGAAAAACATGCTCTCCCATACATCGATATACGTTACAGTCAATAGTCCAACTGCAAATTTTGTTGGTCGACTATTACTCGTTAACTTGTAAGGCCTACTTAGCTATGATAGTTGTCCTTTTAATTTCGTTATATATACTACTGCCATGAATTTTGTCACATATCTATTTTATTTATTTATTTATTTGTTAACTTAGGTAAAGAAATACAGATCTTATGTTTGATGAATAGAGCGCTATGTTATGCCAGGAGGCGTACAAATATGGTGTGCAAATCTAGCTGAGGATTACAAGTTACTAAAAATATTTGAAAATCATGCATAATTATGGTATCATATTAGAAAATAAATTGAACAATTACAAAATATTATTCAATACTCTAATGATGTCAGACCTTAATGAGGAATTATTAAATTGTCAAAGAAATGTAGACAATAGTGTGTGAGAACAAGAAGAGAAAAATATGAATATGCGAAGTCATATACTAAAATGTTAAATATACCTATACTATACCATATCTATAAATATACATATATATACCTATACTATACCATATCTATAAATATACATATAAAATTCTCAAATTCATATTAATTCTTTTATGGTGTCTGGAATTTTGTTATAAATGCGTGGAGCCATACCCAGGACGCTTTTTTTACTAATGCAGTTTTACATTTATAATTACTAAAATAATTTTTGTACTGACTACAAATTGCAACATTTCGTACCATTGTCATTTTTTCAAAAAGGTTGGGATTTGTTTTAACGAAGATACTAATTTCTAATATGTATATCGCCGGTAGCGTAAGTATTTTTAGTGATTTAAAGTACGGTGCACAGCTATCATCTGTTTTCAGACCACACATGGCTCTAATGCACCTTTTTTGTGCCTTGAATAGTAATCCCTTATCCGGGGAATTACCCCAAAAAATAATTCCGTGAGGCTACTAGGCCATGATATGCAACAAGTAACGCGTCTATATTTACTTTTCTAGCCAATTGAAAAAGTGCATAGGCAGATTTCTTTATTTTTTTACATATCTGTTCAATATGAGCTTTCCAATTAAGGTTGTTGTCTATATGGATACCTAAAAACACACTTACTTTTACTTCTTCTATTTCGTTGCCATTGTAATTGACACAAATTTTTGGAGCTTCAATTCTTTAGTGGAAATGCATTAGTTTGGTTTTCTTAAGGTTAATTATTAAATTATTCATAATAAGCCAATTAATTATGTCAGTAAGAGTATTATTAATGTCAAATTGATAAGTATTTAAGTCCTTACATTTTACTATGGCCGTGCTATCGTCTGCAAACAAAATCATTTGTTGTTGTGTAACTTTTGGCAATCATTTATGTAAATAAGAAATAAAGGTGGCCCAAGCACGCTACCTTGAGGCACTCCATATTTTATACTCCTGAAATTCGACACATACGTTCGTTCTGTTTTTGTTTTTGTGCACACTCTTGTAATCTCAGTACATTGCAATCTATTACTTAGATATGATTCTAGTAATTTTAAAATGTTCCCTCTGATGCCATAGCAATGCAATTTGTGTAGAAGGATTTTGTGATCAACATAATCAAAGGCTTTAGTCATGTCTGTGTAAATAGCGCAGACGGGAGTCTTTTTATCAACAGCAGACATAACATTATTTAAAAGGTCGAAAATAGCCATGTTAATTGTTTTATTTCTCCGGAAACTGTTTTGTTCATTGCACAACATATTATGTTTGTGAAAGTATTGGTCTAGCGAGTCGTAAATTACTTTTTCAAAGAGTTTGGAAAAAACAGGAATTTTGGCTATTGGTCGGTAATTTTTTATATGCGTCTTGTCTTCCTTTTTGTGGAGCGGTTTTATTATGACTTTTTTCAAGTCTTCGGGATGCCCTCGATAATACCTATATTAATAATACGAGGGCGGCACTGAAAATTTCGGGAATCAAGGAAGTGACACAACATTACTATTTAAAAATGTATTTATTGCTTTTCGAAGTATTCTCCGCGAAATTTGACACATTTTTAGATACGATGGAACCAATCATTGAAGCAACCATTCCATTCGGAAGTTGGGGTCTCCAAAATAGCCGTTTTGTAGGCGTCCACAGCTTCTTCAGGTGATGAAAATCTCTGTCCACGCAATTTATTCTTTATTTTAGGGAAGTATAGAAATCATAAGGGCTTAGGTCGGGGCTGTACGGCGGATGGTCTAATAATTCTATGTTTTCTTGCTCTAAAAACTCTTTTGTTCTGTGCGCGGTGTGAGAACTCGCATTGTCGTGATGGAGGGATGATGCGGCGGTTGCAGTTCTCTTTACGGAGTTCAGAAACGACCTGTGGCAAACAAATGCTAGCATACCATTCTGCATTAACCGTTCTTTGTCCCTCAAGATGGCCGGTTTTGGAGACAAACGTGGCCACCATTTTTTTTGCAACACTCCGTGAACGAACAATTTTTGTTGGCTTTAACTCATTTTCGAACACCCAAACTCGTGACTGGTTTTTTGTTTCGGGTTCGTACGCGTATATCCAGGATTCGTCACCTACACTATACAATACCTATACGATACAATGTTGTATACAGCATTTGAGGATCCTGCGTGGAATCTTTCGAGAGTTCTGACGCACCAAGTAACGCGAGCCGCTTTTTGCTCTTCACAGAGCGAATGCGGTATCCATCGGGAAAACAACTTTTTTACACCTAATTGTTCATGCAAGATTATTTGTATTTGACTCATGCCAATGTCTAAAATTGCCTGAATTTCGCGGTATGTCACATGTCGATCTTCCTCAATCAGCTTACGCACAGCATCAACGTTTTCTTTGGTGACTGCAGTTTTTGGACGACCTTGACGGGGATCATCACTGAGCTTGACACGTCCACGTTGAAATTCAGCAAACCAGCGATAAATTGTGGTTTTGGATGGGGCTTCATCACCAAATGCAGAAATCATCCGGTCAACACACTGTTTTTGTGTTAAACCAGTTCGAAAGTCATAATAAATCATCGCTTTTGAATTTTCTCGAGTCAATTCCATTTTCTCAACGACTAAACAATTTTGACAAAACCTTGTGACAAGACCGAGAATCTTTTTTAAATAAATAAATGGTATTCGATTTTTAAAACCAAGGAGTTTTCAATTAAAAAGATTATAATATGACAGGAACAGTGGAAATATTCCATTCCCGATACTTTTAGTGCAGCCCTCGTATGCTCTAGGGCAGGTGCTATTAGCTCAATTACATATTTAATTACTTTTGTAGATATACCGTCAATACCTACAGTGCTAGTATTTTTAAGCGTTATTTGTGGCTAAAATAATATCGGATTTAAGAACAGGCTACATAAACATTGACTGCATTGTCAAATTATCTAACTTATTGTTTAATTTAATGTATTTTATTATATAATTCTCGATGTCATCTATAAAGTAGTCATTAAATGCATTTGCTATGTCATTTGGGCTTGTGTAAGTCAAATTCCCTGTTTTTATTGACAGTATCTGTTCTTTAGGCAGATTAGTTTTAGATCTATTGACTATCTGCCATGTGGCTTTAGATTTATTTTGCGAGTTGTTTATAAAGTAGTTATTTTGTGCCTTCTGAGTTAGTCTAACAATTTTTTTTATACTGTATGGTGTATTTTTTCAAGTCACTTAGCTTTGTTTGTTGGCTGTAGTCTGTAAGCCCACAATAACCGTCTCTGTCTCTTACTACATGTTTTTATGCCATGAGAAATCCATTTAACCTGTTTGTTAGTGTTTATAGTTATTATTTTCTCTGGAAACCAGAGATTATAAAACAATGAGAAAATATCAAAAAAGGTCTTATAGGCTACATTAACATCATTACAATCATAGGCTTCTTTGAAAGATAAATTTTGTATACATGATTTAAATTTATCAAGGTTCTCTTTCGAGTAATTATTTTTACCGTTTTCCAAAATTTTGAGCAACACGTTTTATATCCAAAACCAACCATTTAGCTGGCAGGG
The DNA here is from genome assembly GCA_963921375.1 of Tiliacea citrago. Lineage (NCBI taxonomy): Eukaryota > Metazoa > Arthropoda > Insecta > Lepidoptera > Noctuidae > Tiliacea > Tiliacea citrago. Next base: position 12,108,518 of record OY992808.1, on the reverse strand, counting down.
TGGGGGGACACTTGGGCCTAACAAAATATAGCACTTTAAAGCTTAATATTACGCAAACGGATCCCTGAATTGAAAAAATATTATATTATAAAATATTTTTGAACGGCCCATCCAACGATACCCCATAATAGGGGATAGATGAGGAAAAAAAATATCTTCCCCACTTTACGTGCAATTTTTTTAGAGTACCTCCCTCTAAAAAATTGTAGATTGATAAACAAGGAATCAATGCCTGGTGACTTTCACCCGTGTTAAACTCTCTGTTTTTCATTTCGAATATAAGGAAAGTAAAAAATTTTAGCTTTTCTAAACTATTTTATTTTCTTGTTTGCTCGCCACTTCATAAAGTCATTGTCTTTGAAATTTCTGGCTGAAGATTTTTCATTAAGTACTGTATTTGCCTCGTCTTTAACCGAATCTGGGGTCAACATTTCGGAATCGCTTGAACTCATTTTTATTAATTAATCTAATATTAGTCCATAAAACCGAGATTTTGAATTTCGATGCAGCTTACAGGGGGTCTACTCCGAAGCGTTAAACCGAAGTATCGGCCGAATGTTCGGCCGATACTTCGATGCCGTTGCTTGAGTATGGCTGACTACGGCGAAAAAAAAAAAAACGACAGTCAAAGAGATAAGCCAAAGACAAAAATGTGACTTTAAGTCGGGTATGGATTTAAAGTTAAACAAGGAAAGTATGGAAGTTATAAAACGACCGAACATCCGGCCGATACTTCTATTTAACGCTTCGGAGTAGACCCCCTGAGTTAGTATTCCGCCAAATTATTTATTATGGAATACCCCGCGTCACCGCTGCGAGCCGTCCCGTTTAATAGGTATTTTTTTTTAATTCACACTGGCTGTTTATACATTCATAAAGCCGCAGCATTTTTTTTATTTTAATCGATATTTTTACAATTATGTAAAAAAAATTGTGGTGCCTACCTAACCAAATTTAGTTTCTGTTTCTAAAATTCATTCCCGCCCTAGAGAGGGAAGCAATTACTATGAGCCTTTCCCGCCCAAGGGTGGGGACCAACGTCTTCCACCCGCTACTCGGATCAATCAAACACTACTTTCCGAGTATGAGAAACGAAAAAATATTTTTCAAGGTTTTCTTTTACGACTTTGTCGGCGTAATTAGTATCTATATCCATGCCAAATTACAACTTTCTAGTTCTAAGAGTCTCAGAGCTAAGCTGGGGACAGACGGACAGACAGACTGACAGAGCGTGTCAACAGGCTACAGAGCGTGTCAAAGAAATAGACATACATACATACTCTCGAAAAACTTTACCATCCTTCTGGGGCAGTCGGGTAACAAAGCTCCTTTTTAGGGTTCCCTACCCAAAGGGTAAAACGGGAACCCTATTACTAAGGCTCCGCCGCCGCCGTCTGTCACTATGCTGTATCTCATGAACCGTGATAGTTAGACAAAGTTTTCACAGATGATGTATTTCTGTTGCCGCTATAACACAAATACAAAAAACAATAAAATAAATATTTAAGGGGGCTCCCATACAGCAAACGTGAGTTTTTTGCTTGATATTGATAACCGCAACAGGTAGACGCTTGAAATATTCACAGAATATTAAGTTATATATTCACTTTAAAAATAAATAATTAAATTAAAATAAAACAAATATTTAAGGGGGGCTCCCATACAACAAACGTGATTCTTTTGCCGTTTTTATAGATAATGGTACGGAACCCTTCGTGCGCGAGTTCGACTCGCACTTGGCCGATTTTTCTCTTTTCAGTTATGTTTTTGCAGTCAGGTTTTTGTTTTTTTTTTTTTTTAATAAATCACTTTTGATTTTGATACGATGTCATTTTTTTCTTCCAGGAAACTGGTGGCGCCCCAACTTCGAGCCTCCGCAATACCCATACATTCCTCCTCACATTACGAAACCAAAAGAGCATAAGCGCCTATTTCTAGTGCAACTTCAAGACAGAGCTCTATTTGCTGTGCCCAAGAACTATAAGTTAGTGGCGGCACCGCTGTTTGAGTTGTATGACAATGCTCAAGGATATGGTCCGATCATCTCCTCGCTGTCACAGAGTTTGTGCCGGTTCAACTTTGTGTATATGTGAGGAGTTACAAACAAGGCCTAATAGTAATAGTGTTAAATATTTTTTATTAATTATATTTTAGTACTTATTAATTTGAATAACTTTTGTATGAAACAGCTTATTTTTCAGAGTTATATCTTATTAAGGTCCGGTTGCACGACAAATCACTGATTACTTAGTGCTAAACAAATTTAAAACATCGATCTCTCTATTCAACCTATTTATCGGGCTTAAAATTTGTTCATATTCATTAGTACTAAATAACTGCTAAAATAATTGACATTATTATTGTAAGACTTTATTAAGTATGAATGGTGTATGTTTAAATAGTGTAAAAAATTAAATATTTGGTTGACTTGGAGTAGTTAGTAAATGGAATGTTCAGACATAACTCCTCCCCTCTTCTCTGGACTCCTGACAGATTTTTTGTTACGGCATCCATTCTCAAAGAGACCAGAGGGCTAATTGCGTAACACACTATCAGTAGGAATCGGTTTCAATTTGACAGTTCAACAACATTCATTGCGTTGTTTACGTTGTTGAGCAGACAATTTTTTCTAACATATGAAGAAATGGATTAGCAATATACTTCAAAATCATTCCGATTCAAACTGCGTTACGCAATTAGGGTACAGACCACTATGCAAGAGATATTATAGTGAACAAATACAGGTTTACTCTCTCTCATAGTCCGCTGGGACGAAAATCCGGCGTTACCGGAGAGAGAAGATGCGCAGGAACTTTGATGCGTTTTACTGGCTCGACGACCATCAGCTGTCTAGACTTTTCCCAAATTCCCAACTATGTTGGGGTTGGGTACCAGCCTTCCTACAATGCCTAATCAACAGTTGCAATGATATCCTGACATTCCATTTCTAAATAATTATTCTGTGTTAATAAGATTTGCACTATTTAAACAAACACCAAGTTTGTATGTGAGATAGTATGTCTGTGTGTGTGTGTGTGTGTGAAATAGTTTATACTGACGAAATAGTTACTGGTCTGATACTGGAATTTCCTTGGCCAAATAATCAAAATATTTCCTTATTTGGACAATACAAAAATGTGCCTTATTTCTTTTGGAATATGGTTTATTTTGTATTGTCAAAATACTGCAATTTTTTTACAAATACGCCCCGGGGGTTTGCCCAGCCAACCTTTAATAATATCATCCAGATAAAGACTTCCAAATTCCTCCCAAAATATGTTTAGTAATGATTTATTTTTCTTTGAAGGTAGTTTATGTTCAAAAAGCACTCCCTGTATGTCTGTTTCCCCTTCAAATAAGGACTATATTGTAATGTTAGTCTTTAAGTGAAATTTACAAAAAAAAATGACATAAATCTCTATTTCAGATGCGTTTTATTTCTTTGTACCTCAAGAAAGAAGATTGTTTTTAGTTTTAAGTCTAATTTTAGATAATAATAGAGATGTTGACAAATATTTTCAAAATGTTCCAACAAAACTTTTTACCTTCTTTTTTTGAATCATGAATTAATTAAACAGGGTCAATTAAATTAGCTAGCGAAACTCTGCAGACGTGATGGGTCTACTTTTAGATAATAATAGAGATGTTGACTAATATTTTCAAAATGTTCCAACTAAACTTTTTACCTTCTTTTTTTTTAAACATGAATTAATTAAACAGGGTAAATTAAATTAGCTAGCGAAACTCTGCAGACGTGATGGGTATGTGGGTATCTAAACACGATAAAATATAAATAATTACTGTTTTTTTTTTGTGGCAACGGTCGCTGGTTGTTTTGTTACTTGAAGTAACGTTGAGTCAAAGTTGAGTTGAGAAAATCTGTTTATTTTTATTTTATCGTGTTGTCGATACCTTTTACGTCTGTGAAGTTTACACAAAAAATAGTAGTTTGTTATAAAAGGGTCGAATGGAATTTGTGACTTTCACCCGTATTAAACACTACTTTTCATTTCGAAGAGGAATGAAAAAAATAGTTTTTCTAAAATATTTTAATCAAAAATATCTATTAAGCGGGCCTCCGGCTTGATAGGTATTTTTTTAAATTCATACTCACATTTTATTGTTATTTTAATCGATATTTTTTCTTAATTATGTAAAAAAAATCGAAGCCGCTTACATATCCAAATTTAGTTCTATTTTTTTTAATTAATTCCCGCCCTAGAGAGGGAAGCAATTACTATAAGTCTTTCCCGCCCAAAGGTCAGCGTCTTCCACCCGCTACTCGGATCAAACAAACACTAGTTTCCGAGTATGAGAAATGTTTTTTTTACACTACCGGCGGTTGATGACCCCAAAAAACTCAACAAATTAATTTATTTTTTGTTTTATCATATTTATTTTAGATATACTTATCACGTCTGCGGAGTTTCGCTAGCTTATTTAATTTGACCCAGTATTCATTTCTGTAATATGATTTAAAAAAAACTCTTGCACATCAAATATAAATTATGTTTTAAAACTATACTCCATTGGTTTATGTATATACAGGGTGGAATTTTGTAATGCCACCTGGAGGGAAAGTACTCTTAATACTGCAGGTAGAAAGTTTTACTCAAAGGGAACATTCCTTTATTTTTGAATAGAAAGCAAACTGCATTCAAAGATTTTCGAAAATTCTCTTCTCCCACACCCGGGAATCGAACCGGCTAAAATCTGAAAAAATTATACCCTGTACTTTTATTGCATCGATCGTTAGGGTCAATTATAAGGATGAAATCTCTCTAACAAACATGATAAATTAAATGAAAGGAAAACCAGGAAATCTAAAATTAATTTAATTATTTACAAAAAATGGTAAACTAACTAATTAGTTGCTCGAAATGGGCTCCATTCTCTTTGATACACAAATTTATTCTTTTAACGAATTTATTTCTAGTAACCTTTAATAAAGTGTTGTGGTGAATATTATAAATCGTATTCTGAACTTCCAACTCTCAACTCGTTGTCATTCGCATAAGATTTCATGTAAATTTGATTTTTTACATATCCCCACAAAAAAAAAATCTAATGGGGTGAGATCTGGCGATCTCGCAGGCCATCTGATTGTGCCGTTTGTACCAATCCAGGTATTAAAATGGTTATTAATGTAGGCAGTAGTGATTCTGCTGTTATGTGCTGGAGCACCATCTTGCTGTAGAATTATTTGGTTTCGCTCTTCCTCGGGGAAACCATTTAACTCGTTTCTTAAGAGATCCAGTATTTCAATATACTTGACAGTGTTTAAATGACCTTCGTACACGTGGACTAACACTACATTATTTCTCATAATTCCGCACCAAACGTTGAAAGAAAATCTTACTTGATTGTTAGTTTCATGAACACGAACAGGATTCACTCGAGACCAATAATGGTTATTGCGGCGATTGTACATGCCATTATTGCTGAAGTTGGTTTCGTCAGACCATACAATGTTACTCAAAAAATTAGGGTTTCGGTCAATTTCTCCAAGCATGTTTTCACAAAATTGTAATCGTCTGTCATGATCCCCAATATGCAATTTTTGCACCAACCGACCTTCACGATAGCATTTATACTTGTACTTTTTCAGCACTTTAAGTACGCGAGTGTGGGTTGTTCCTAATTCATCGTCAGCATCTCTACTTGAAGCCTTTGGAAATGATTCAAAGTATGTTAAAACATCTAGTTCAAAATCGAAATAGTTTTGCTGAATAGTTTGCCGTCTCTTCTTGAAACCACCCGTATTCTTTAAATTTTCTACCATTCTTTTCAATACGAACCGAGTTGGTGCCTGTCGGTCTTGATATCTCTCTCCATACCACCGCAGAGCTAGATTCACGTTTTTGTTATTTAAAAAATAAGCTTCCATTAAATCCAACTGTTCTTGATAAGCCATTTTCACCGTGAGACAAAATGTGAAATAGAGTTGTAAACTCTATTTCACATTTTTACAATTCTATTTAAACAATCAAATGTGAATAACAACTATGACAATCTAATTTTAATCTAACATTCCATATTTAAATTACCTCATACACGCAGCTACGAGTATGTCGCAAAGGAGTCTGCATTACAAAAGATGGATGTTAGTTAAAGAGCTTTAACTTGATTCATTGAATTTGTAACTTCAGATTTCCTGGTTTTCCTTTCATTTAATTTATCATGTTTGTTAGAGAGATTTCGTCCTTATAATTGACCCTAAAGATCGATGCAATAAAAGTACAGGGTATAATTTTTCAGATTTTAGCCGGTTCGATTCCCGGGTGTGGGAGAAGAGAATTTTCGAAAATCTTTGAATGCAGTTTGCTTTCTATTCAAAAATAAAGGAATGTTTCCTTTGAGTAAAATTTTCTATCTGCAGTATTAAGAGTACTTTCCCTCCAGGTGGCATTACAAAATTCCACCCTGTATATTTAAATAAAGGTAAACAAATCATAAAAAGGGTCTTTATAGATCACACTTTCTTGTTTAAAAATACGTTGTAACTTTTAACCAAACTAAATTTATTTTTGATTTTTTCAATAGTTTCCTCTTTTATTACTGTATGTTAAACTTTATTGTTAACTACTCTTCGTAGGTGTTATTGCTTGAGCACAATTTTTTTGTTAGATTTATAATAATACTATAATATTTTGTAATCTGTCTATTGTAAAGAGCCCAAAAAGAACGGTTCTCTAAACGTCAACGAAATATAACGTTGCTAAATTAAAGAGTACAACTGTGACGTAGCTTGACAACTGAAGTGACAGGTATTACGTTTAGTCGGTTACTTGACAGCTCTCTCGTCACGTGGTTTGTTATTGTTTACTTTTAATGAACTATCTAAACCAACGGAGTACAGATGCCGTCAATGTTTCCTATCCGACTACTCTTGAGAAGAAACAATCATATTTTACGTTACAGGTACTTATTTCAAATTGTGGGCGTCCAAGTAAAAAGGTCCAGTTCTCATGTTCGTGACTACCGCAGGACCACGAACGCCAATCGCTTCCATATTTGGCAAATAATTAGTGCTCAATTGGTGCTAATTAGTGCTCGAACAACAGAATTGGTGCTTTAGTAGTTTTCGATAAAATCGACTTTGAAGGTGGTCCTGCGGTAGTCACGCTCTCTTCAGCAGAACCACTATGAGCGCCGAAAAAGGGGGCATGCTACAGCTATTCTAAGTATACAAATAATTGGTGCCCTTAAATGTGATTAATTTCGTAACAAAAAAAGGACTGAAACGTTTGTATTTACCGAGAAATCAACGATAATAACTCTCGCGCGCTCGTTCAGCAGGACCACGACTTTGAATGTTGATTCCAAGTTTCAGGAGCTAGTCGCTTTCCTCAAACTTACATAGAAAATTAGTGCTCTGCGAGATAAAAATGATACCCAAAATTCAAAATTACTACTCTAGTAGTTTACGAGATATACCATACCATTGGTGGGGTGGCGGTAGTCACGGTGTTAAATTTTAATTTGAAGATTTCCCTATTAAAAACCCAGTGATTTCTTCCCAAATTTATACAAAAATTAGTGCTCCTAAAGAAGTTGTAGTCACCAAAAATTCAGATTCCCAAGTGTTGTATTATAAGAGAAATTAGCTTTCATTACTTTTCCATACTAAATCTCCGCGTATAACCCGACCAAATTAAGTTGTCAATGGTATTGAGTTGTATATGAGATCTACACTCGTGCACATAAATTGATGGATGTCGGAATAGTAATAAGACCAGTTCAATATCCATAATTTTTATACAAACTGTGTACCTAGGTACATATTAAGAAAAAAAATAACCTATCGTTACCCATGGCCTGTGATACCTTTGTTAATGACGTGGGTAGGTAGGTACTCGAATAATTATTTTTCTGTATTGTAAGTACCTACCTTGTGTGTTGTTCTATGAATATCATTAAAGAGCGATAGGTATTTCTTATTTATTTCTTTCCTACTCATTATTTACCGTTGCTGCAAGCAGTACCTAAGTATTCAAAACCTAATTTATTGCATTAACAATATGTTGCTAATAACGTAAGTATAAAAGTATTGCATAAGTAATAGTTATGTATTTTTTCCAGCTTCAGTACCTGAAGTCGATTTTATCAAATTTCCACTGACATATCTGTGGACCTCGGGTGTATTTTTAGTTACCAATTCAATACCTAGGTACTTTGTCAAAGCTGGGTTATGAATTAGTAGGTGTATTTTTAATTTAAGTTTTATTAATTATAGGTCACAGTTCGTTAGAATTTTAAGTAGGTACTTAAAATTCTACTGATTTTACAAATTGTTATCGAACTGTGACCACTGTGACGGTGATTAATAAAACTTATTCGATTTATAAATGTGTTTTCCATTAAAAATACACCTACTAATTCATAACCCAGCTTTGACAAAGTAGGTATTGAATTGGTAACTAAAAATACACCCGAGGTCCACAGATATGTCAGTGGAAATTTGATAAAATCGACTTCAGGTACTGAAGCTGGAAAAAATACATAACTATTACTTATGCAATACTTTTATGCTTACGTTATTAGCAACATATTGTTAATGCAATAAATTAGGTTTTGAATACTTAGGTACTGCTTGCAGCAACGGTAAATAATGAGTAGGAAAGAAATAAATAAGAAATACCTATCGCTCTTTAATGATATTCATAGAACAACACACAAGGAAGGTACTTACAATACAGAAAAATAATTATTCGAGTACCTACCTACCCACGTCATTAACAAAGGTATCACAGGCCATGGGTAACGATAGGTTATTTTTTTTCTTAATATGTACCTAGGTACACAGTTTGTATAAAATTTATGGATATTGAACTGGTCTTATTACTATTCCGACATCCATCAATTTATGTGCACGAGTGTACATCGCATATACAACTCAATACCATTGACAACTTAATTTGGTCGGGTTATACGCGGAGATTTAGTATGGAAAAGTAATGAAAGCTAATTTCTCTTATAATACAACACTTGGGAATCTGAATTTTTGGTGACTACAACTTCTTTAGGGGCACTAATTTTTGTATAAATTTGGGAAGAAATCACTGAGTTTTTAATAGCGAAATCTTCAAATGAAAATTTAACACCGTGACTACCGCCACCCCACCAATGGTATGGTATATCTCGTAAACTACTAGAGTAGTAATTTTGAATTTTGGGTATCATTTTTATCTCGCAGAGCACTAATTTTCTATGTAAGTTTGAGGCAAGCGACTAGCTCCTGAAACTTGCAATCAACATTCAAAGTCGTGGTCCTGCTGAACGAGCGCGCGAAAGTTATTATCGTTGATTTCTCGGTAAATACAAACGTTTCAGTCCTTTTTTTGTTACGAAATGAATCACATTTAAGGGCACTAATTATTTGTATACTTAGAATAGCTGTAGCATGCCCCCTTTTTCGGCGCTCATGGTGGTCCTGCTGAAGAGAGCGTGACTACCGCAGGACCCCCTTAAAAGTCGATTTTCTCGAAAACTAATAAAGCACCAATTCTGTGGTTCGAGCACCAATTGAGCACTAATTATTTGCCAAATATGGAAGCGATTGGCGTTCGTGGTCCTGCGGTAGTCACGGACATCCAGTTCTCGGCATGTAGTTTCAGAGATATACGCAGTTCTATAAAGTTGGGTGAAAAAATTGCATTTCGCGATTTTAATTGATCATTAATTATCTACAAGTCCTTAAAGTGACTATAATGATGTTTCTAAGTACCTACCAGAAATTTTAAGGGAAAAGTTTAGTAAAATGGTACCAGTAGTGTCAATTAGAAAATGCTTAAGTACCCTATAGTTTTTCATTTATGTGCGAGATATTCGCAATTTTTTTTGTATGTGATAAAACTACAAATTTACAATTTTAGGACTTTTTCCTATACTTGTGCTGTAAGACCTTACTTCTTGCCAAATTTCATGATTCTAGGTCAACGGGAAGTACCCTATAGGTTTTGATTTATTTGCGAGTATCGAAATATGTCGCTTATATCGCCGTATATTTTTATTGCGTACACTTGGAAGCTTGATTTTTTTAGAGCTTGAAGGGACCATAGACTTACGTATTTGATATTAATTTCATCTTGACACCTCTATGCATTCCTGAGAAAAATGGTCTTGACAGACTGTCAGACAGACTGACAACGAAGTGATCCTATAAGGGTTCCTTGTTTTCCCTCCTGATCAGAAGGTTTAAGTAGCTAAATGTCCAACAGCGCGAAACGTCTAATGAGCAGTAAGTCTAATTAGCAAAATGTCCATTTAGCAAAACGTCCAACTATCAGATGGTCTGTATAGCAGAACGTCTATTTAGCAATTCGTCAGATTTTCAAAATGTCTGGATACTCAGGCACAAAATTCAACATTGCATTATATATGTTACGGCTAATACCCGAAGTGCGGCTACACCTAGTTTTAGCCGGTTAGAACTAGGTGTAGCCACTTACTCTTGGTTAAACCTAGTACGAGCCGATGGTTTTCGGGTAAAATCATTTGGGTTAGGTTAGGTTAGAACAGTAACCATTAACAAGCGAAGGCGAGCGAGCGTGCCGCGGTAGCGGCCGCCGAACGCCAGATCCCCTCTATTGTTGGTAAATTGGTTTTATCCAACAGGGATTGTCTGGACCTATAATTCTAACCGGCTTAAACTAGGTGTAGCCGCACTTCGGGTATTAGCCGTAACATATATAGAAAGATCGATATAATGTTTAATGCCAAATACAAAACAGAGCTGCAACAGCTTGAGGGCCAAAAACTTAGGCCCTTAGAATTTTTCATAAACCTTGGCCATATCAAAAGGATATTGGGTGAATGAATGCAGAGGACTTGTGCGCCTAATATCCTAACACCATTTAAAAGGCTTCATGACTGAGATATATTTTTAACAAATAAATTTATTGTAATTTACAAATGACTTTTACTTCTATCATGAGTGTACACATTTTGAAAATGACTTTTTGCTAAATAGATGTTCTCTACACAGACCATCTGATAGTTGGACGTTTTGCTACATGGACATTTTGCTAATTAGACTTACTGCTCATTAGACGTTTCGCGCTGTTGGACATTTAGCTACTTAGACCTTCTGATCAGGAGGGCTTTTTTTCCTTTTGAGGTACGGAACCCTAAAAAGATTGTTTGTAATCCTTATTATCAATTGAGTATTCTGGTCTATTCTAGATACCGAATCTAGTCTTAACTGAATACCCCACTACTGGACCCTTTTTGCTTACATAATCAGTCTATAATGTTCCCACTGCTGGGACACGGGCCTCTGTGAGAGGGAAGCCACTACGCGGGCCCAGTGCGGTTTGGGAGATGTCACATGTCTTCGAGTTTTTGGTTCTAGTCAATGCCGGTTTCCTCACGATGTTTTCCTTCACCCGTTTTGATTGGACGCCCACAATTGTATCCATTCGCTTATTATCACACATCCCTCTTATAAACTAAAGAAGCTAAATATTAGCACTAGAAATGAGTCAAGGGTGACCTATTGCGGCCACTGAGAGAATGCGTCCCTGACATCTCTCAGTTGAACACTATCTGTGGGCCAAGTCTGCTAACGCAGTTGTGTCAGAATGGCCGATCATTGGCACCGTAATTGTAGAGTTTGACAGTTTTGCTAATCTCCTAATTGAAAGGAGTCTTTATGATTTTCCAATGACGTGGAAATTCTACTCCATTGGAAAAATTGTCTGTATTCGGTAATCTCGTACTGTAAAGCTCCTATTATTTTGACTTCCCTATGGACCACTGTCACGCCATTATGAATTTAGGAGATTACAAACTATTGGCACAGTGGTCATGGCGTTGCCTTGGTATGGTCGTCATAATGACCAATCATTGAAAATAGCAGACTTGGCCCCCAGGAACGATGAAAATTTACATTCATAAAACTTGTCTTCTTACTGTATGTAATTGACAGGGGTCAGGGTGTCGAAGTCCGTAGTTTCGGCCAAAGTTACGGGTGTTTCCTACTCCGTATCACTTACGGACTTAAGTCTAGTTCTGTTTCCGAACTAAGAATAAATGACAACACGATTTGACAGTTGTCCCGGCCGATAAGTTTTTGCCCGGCCAAAACATTGAATTTGACACTTGGTTTGACAGATCAACTGTTTTCGGACGGGCCCGTGTGTTCGTTGACGGACGTAGAGAGTAGACCCCAGGAACTCATTCTCTCATCGGCCGGAGTGTAATCTGTGATATTATTTATAATTGAATCTTATTTGTATTCTAGTGAATAACAAATTAATTTTCGCAATTTACAGCCAACTTTATACTTTTAATTTGGATAAGAACGAGAATATTAGTGCACCTCTGCCTAACCCTTCAGGAAACATAGGTTATGTGTAGAATATTTAAGAAAACGGTGTCTGTTCTGCCTACCACTTCGAGGGATACAAGTATGATGTAATGTTAACTGCCTATTCAAATATTAATTTTGATATCTGATATATTCAAATCCTTGTTTCAATAACATTATCATCTTTACAAATGTGTAAATTAAGTTGATTTCGAAATGAAACGGTCTTTTGAAAAGTCCCTGAAAATATTAAAGTAGCTGAAACTATACCTTAAGTGTGGGTATTAAAGTAACTTTTCTCTGCAATCATATAAATGTAAATACAGGTCAGCTCAGCTTTAAGTTGTGTTTTCATAATAGTGATATTTGAGGGTACATTTATGTTATAACAAAATTATAACGATAGATTATTGTTTTAAGGCGGGGATGCACTAAGGCAGCCCGCAAAATTCAAATTTTCTTAAGTTTTTTGCAATTTGCAGGTCTGTGTCAGGTTGTATGTTGATAAAAATATATCTCTCTTCGTAATTTCAGGATTCTATGAACTTAGAGAGTTGTATTGCTGATTCTAATGATTATAATTCTGTAAAGCCGCGAATCATATTTAGATCAACATCCAACCTGTTACTGAACTGCAAATTGCAAAAAACGTTAGAAAATTTGAATTACTCGGGCTACCCTTGAGCTTTCGCCTTTAGAAAACGAAACTAATGATTAAGCTTGTTGAAAACAATCTGTGATATAACTTATGTAGAATCAATACATATTATAAATTAAAGTCACATGTCATGTCTGTCTTCTCGTCGCGTATTCCACAGAGCCTGAAGACGAAGGTCTTCAATCAGTGCGTCCTGCCTGTTATGACTTATGGAGCCGAAACGTGGACACTCACGGTACGGCTGGTCCATAAATTCAAGGTCGCTCAGCGAGCTATGGAACGGGCTATGCTTGGAGTCTCTCTGAGGGATCGAATCCGGAACGAGGTGACCCAGCAGAGAACCAAAGTTGTCGACATAGCCCACAGATTAAGCAAGCTGAAGTGGCAATGGGCCGGCCATATTAGCCGTAGAACCGATGACCGTTTGGGTAGACGTGTTCTTGAGTGGACACCGCGAATCGGCAAACATAAGGTAGGACGCCCTCAGGCAGGTGGAGCGACGATCTTCGCAGGGTGGCTGGTGGCAGCTGGATGAGAGTTGCCGAGAATTGAGCTGAATGGCGTGCAATTGGACAGGCCTATGTCCAGCAGTGGACTGCTATAGGCTGATGATGATCGTGTCTGTGTGTGTGTTCGCTTGGATCTTGAAAACTTCTCAATGGATTTTGATGCGGCTTGCACCATCATTTAGAGCATTTATTCCGAAAGGTTTATTTGTATAATACATTAATATTTAACTCAGAGGCTCTAGACAAAGTAACATTCGATTAGCGATGACGCTAGGTAGAAAAGTCAAAAAATGTATGGGGTTGACATAAGCTATCTAAATGTCACGTGATCATAGGTTAACGAATATAAATGAGCTAGACAATGTTATCATCATTCGATTCCTTCGATTCCTGAGTAAGCGTGTGTTACCGTAACAGTAATCTGCTAACAAAAATGATTGAAATTTTTGAGGAACCTCAACCGTTTTAACGTCATTGAAAGTGATTTTACTCATATTATAAGTGCTATTTCGATGGCGATACAAAGTGCTTTTGATGTTTGCAAACTTAGGAATATCTTTGGGTAAAGTTACTTTATCAAGTCCTTCGTCCAAAATTTTCGAAATTGTTGAATTAAAGGCGGCTGGTACGCAAGGTACATCAGTTATATTTTTTTTAGCAGAAGTTATATTTTTCTTGCATTCATCAATATGAATGTCTATTATGTTTTTATTGAAGTCCGGTGTACAGGATGTGTGTGTGGTTTCTTTCAAAATTTGATCATTCTGCAATAAACGTGCATAATTTATTTACCCATTGTCTGGTTTTGCATGAAAAAAGAAGTCAAAAAAGTAGGTACTTACTTTTATGGTTAAGGTCCCACTGCACTTATTCTTTCTTCTAAGATGACATTCCCATACAACAGCTCCACTTTTGTTTTGCCTTTTCCTTAAAAATTGGTATCCAGCACGCAGAAGCACGATTCCACCTTTCCTTTGTATATACTGCAAACAGCTTCCTGTACTACCAGAGGGACCAGGATGCGCTTCTTGTGACATTGTTAAGCTCTAAAAAACAGGAGACAACAATTACACACTTATTAATATAATTTAGAATGATATTTAATATATAAAATTAAATACTAAAATTGAATACAAATATTGATACCGTACATTATTAGCATAAATTAATAAGACATGAGACAATATAGTATTGACTATAAACAATCTAATAATATTTGTAACTTACAAAAATGTAGGTACTTACATCAGTAGTTTTCCGCAGAACTCGTGTCGAATATATATTATTACATTAACACCCGTGCACTTTCATTGTTTTGTCAACACTAACCCGACCGGTCTAATTTAAGGATAGGAAAGGGAGAGAATGTCAGGTAAACCAATAGGATTTACGCAAATAACACAATGTTATCGGCACTCTTTTGTTAACTACCAGAATCGCCGGCGCTTCCCGTCAGAGTTGCTATATTTAGTGTAGGTAAACATAATGAAACAATGATAAACTTAGGATACGTTTTATAATTCATAAAAAAATAGAGAAGAATTTTGTAAAATAATGATTAAATCTAACGAAGAAACTAATTTAAAAGTAAACTACGAAACATCGAATAAACATATTTTCTGCACAAATCTTTTTAGTGGGACGAATGGCACTAATCGAAGAACATATTCCCATTCGTCCTCTCTTGAATTAGGATTGGGACGATCGGGAACAAATTAAATATTATTTTTGTAAATTCCCGTTCGTCCCCCTCGGGGGACGAAGTCGAGGGGACGAACGGGAATACACGAACGAATCGACAGCGTCGAACGATAACTTCCTTAGAGATGCGTAGCCAAGTGGCACTTTTTAGCAGACTTCCAAAAAGGAGGAGGTTATTATGTTTGGCTGTATGTTTTTTTTTTTTTTATATTCACTGATTACTCCGTCACTTGTGGACGGATTTTGTAAAGTCAAAGTCAAATTATTTATTTCAAATAGGCACATAGATATGGCACTTTTGAACGTCAAAATTTACAAATAAAATAGAATTGATTCTAGTCGTCCCTTCCAAAAGGTAGCTTCGTATGGAGAAGAATGGGCAAGAAACTCCACCGTTACTCTTTTAAAATGTTTTACAATATTTTGTATAGGTACATCAATTATATAATGATATGTGAAGACGATGCACCTAGAATAAAATCTAAAATGTATGGAAGGGTATGCTCCCGAAGTGGTCCCATTGCCACCTAATCAGAATCTGATGAGGGGATCCCATGGAAATCGAGGGAAATTCTCAAGTTTTATAGGTATACCTATACCGATTTGAGTATTTTTTATAGTAACGCGTGCATTTGCACTCGAAAAGTACCATTTGGTGAAGTGGAACTAATAATGAAGACCACAGATGACCACCGGAACTACTTAATAATAAGTATTTCACCCTTTTTTTTTTTTGGGTGGGAACTTATAAAATAACTTCTCCCGCTATGGGCGGAGCGGGAGGGCGTGTCAGACTTCTACTGACTAAAACAAGCCCGTGTTCCTTCCGTTGCCTGTGTGCCAGGATATCCCACGATATCCCTTTCGGACAAACTCGCAACCCTAGCAGGCATTGGTCCTAACGGACCCCGTCAGTTTGTGCTGACATCTCTTTGAGGCGCGCGTGGAACACAACGCGCCGTCGACCCGGGCCTGGTCCTTATCGGACGGCGAGCTACCCATCGCTCACCGTCCGCAGGCCCGCGCCTACGGTGGCCGGAAATCGGCTTGCGACTCCCGACGCCCGGGGCGTCTCCTGCGGCGACTAAGGGCGCGAACCTTGTCTCACCCTCACGCGTTCCGCCTCCTCCTTCGCTAGCATTACTGCTTCAGAAGGAGGTGACGGCCTCCCATGCACTCTCGCTCCGCCTAACCAGGGCCGGACGCGAGTGATCGCCGCCTTCGTGAGGACACGGCGGTGCTCCGCCCAAGCTGGGCAGGCCTCCACCGTGTCCTCCGGGCGATCCACACAGTGGTGACACCCGGGCGTTTCCTCCCGCTTTATCCTGAACAGGAACCCCCCGAAACAACCGTGTCCGGTGAGGACCTGCGTCAGGCGGAAGGTGAGGACGCCGTGGGGCCTATCTAGCCACTCCTCAAAGAGGGGACTTATCGCCACAATTGTGGCGTGCCCAAAGTATTTCACCCTTGCGATTCGCTTTGAATATGATCTTCGGGAATACTTTTTTAATTGCATTTATTGCAGCCACTTCGAAATCAAGGGTTATTTTGCTGGCTTCCAGCCGATGCTTGACTTTATCAGGTTGAACAAAATTTTGTATGTCTGTTTTTTATCCGGCAAAGAAACAAAGATCAAAGGAACTATGGCATTGTTATTCTTATTGTATCCATGTATTGAATAAAGTTGATAAAATCCTTTCAGACAGGACTTAAAAGTGCCGTCGGCAAAAAATGATGTATTTTGCTCAAATTACGAAATTTATTAATTAATTCATGCATTAAAAAAAACAGACAATATTTGCTACTACCATGGATATAAATAGTAATATATATGTCTGGCTACTACTGTGACATGTCAGGAAAAAATTATTACAGATATTCTATTTCACGAAGTCCGTTCGGCTTTGATTGTAGTAGTGACGTATCCCGACAAGCGCGCTTGTGTGTGTAAAAGTAGGTAACGTTAGCAAAAAAATCTGATATATATTCAAGTCGAGATTTAATAATCTAAATAAAATTTTGGTTTTAAAAGTATATACATTTTGTAAATAAATTAGATTAGGTTGCAATAAATACAAAAATATTAAGAATATGTAGGCATTTAATTAAGCATTGGTGTTACAGAATGGAAACGAAACAAGTAGGACTATTCAGTATTTTCAATCACTATCAGATAATTTTTTTGATGAAGTGGATGGCAATTCCTTCTCTTCTTTTAATATTCTTTGAACTGTTTTTTGGCTCACACCCGTAGCTTCAGCTGTACGGCGTGTAATGTCTCGTAAATGAGACAAATCACAGTTGAGTTCCATTAATGATTTTGTAAATTCATATTCTTCTCGCAGAAAATGATAAACACTAGCTATCATGTTTCGACCCTAAAACAAAATAATTAAGTAATATAAACATTTTATAACACAAAAAAACATTCATTTTATAAATACTTCTATTGCTATATTAAGTATCTTTGTATAACATTTTAATTGAAAACGTATAAATAAATATTACCTCACTATGGACAACTCTTCTTCGTTTTGTTGCCATGCTGACCTTACTCCGTGAAACAATTTGGCGCGAACTAAAAACCACTACTGGCCCTAGCACGAATATTTGTAGGTTTCGTATCGCAAACGTATCGAGTTGTCGATACGATAACGGACTACAACGAAAGTCGGAAGCACGAAGCACTTTCGAAATAGTATCGAGAGCTCGATACGATAACGTTGGTGACGTCATTCTAACGTAAGTAAGGATGGGAAACATAGAACGAATGATCTTACAATTGAATGAATGTTTCGTTCAGAAACTGGATGTGTATTTAGTTAATTAAAAATTTAGTGATTTCAGGGCATTTAAAACTTTAATACTGTTCAATTTATAACGCAATACGAAGAAACTGCAGAAAAAGTTAATATTCAGTTAGAAAAATGGCATATTAATTTATCTGTTTACTAAAACGTTGTGGTTGGTTTGACTGTATTCCTAAACGAATGACGGACGCTCGAAGCTCATTCAAGGCCAACTTTGTTTTGAAGCAGAGTAAAGTATTTTAGAGGGAATTTTGAAGTGAACTTGTGTTTTGATTTAATTTGTGAAAAGTTTTATTTTATTGTTCTACAATGAGAACCAGCCACCCGCAGTACACCATTATGATAGAATTTATGGAAAAGTAAGTGTATTACATTTAAGATTTTATTGTCTTATGCATACCTATACAGTAGATTCTAATAGTGTTTCAATGGGATATTTGGAATACATTTTTGAGTCAAATTAAGTATTACGCTAGTCATGTGAAATTTGTAAAAACAAGTTGAATAAAAACTAAAATTGAGGTACTTACTTATGTGCTTAATTTTTGTCGATTATGTCCGTATAAAATAGAAAGGTAACATATACTCGTATTATGAAAATAAATATTGGAGCACACAGTCCTTTGTCTCACGTTAAATTTATTTTAGGCATGGAGACTTATCCAAACCCAGCGGGGGTCCTCGTGGTAGACATTATGTGCAGCAAAAATGGAAGGAGTTAACAGTTCAGCTCAATAGTGATGGCACTGGGGATTCTCGGACAGAGGAAAAGTGGCGGAAGGTAAGCCTATTAAATCCTAATTACGCACATTTAAGGAAATAAACTTACTTCACACAATTAGAAATACATGCATTCAATTGTTCATGTTTGTTAAGGTTTGGAGTGACTTCAAAAATAATGTCAAGAAAAAGTGGTCAAAAATAAATAGGTCTGCTCAGGGTACAGGCGGTGGGCCAGCGATTCAGATGACATTAACAGACGTTGAAAACAGAGTTATTTTCATAGCAATCAATGGTATCTCATTTAATTCCATATTGGGACAGAATATGGTCAAAAGTTTAACTTGTCTGCAACTTACCTACCTAACTAATGCTGTAAGTTAATAAAAAAAGGGTCACCACTTGAGTTTTTTTGTTAGTATTGTGACACTTAAAATTCTTGTGTGGCGGACTGGCTGGGGTTTGAGTGCCACATAATGCATTTCAATTAAATATGATTTTTGTTAATATACAATGTCTAAATTTGATGTTTCTATGAGCATTCATGATTTCTGTAGGTATACTTAATCTAGAGTAGTATATTGTTTAATAAAAAAAAAAAAATTGTACGTATACTAAACAGTAAAGTTGGCCTTTACTCACAAATTATAAGTAAGCACTAATACTCAATTATTGTTTTTATTAAAATAGGTTGTTGGTGGGGAGCAAGATAGCTTGCCAGTTCAGGTACTACCTGCCACAGAAAATATAGACGAATTGACTGTGGATGATGTTCCTTATGAATATACACCAATTCCTGAAGGTATATATATATTTTAAATTTATATAACTCTTTTGTTTGATATAACTACTGGTAATAACAAAATATTTAAAAATAAGATCTTATACACAAACTAGTCAAGAAGCTATCCAGAAAAGCACATACTTAAAGTAAAAAAAAAAGATCCTGATAACTAAAGCTAGCAGAATAGTATTTACGTTGATTGTTGAATCACATTTTTTCCAGATGAATGGAATACTCCAGGAACAAGCAGCCAACACACAGTCGCTCCACCTCTTCCTCCTCCTACTCCGCAGCCACCAGCAATTACACCACCACCAGCTCCAGTGCAAACCCAGTGGCAACCGCCGAAAAAAAAGAAGAAGTCAGATGACTCCGTTTTAAAAATATTTAAGGAGTGTGAGGGGAATGCGATAGAAATAGAACGAGAGAGGATTCGTCAGCGTGATGTAGAGCTTCAGTTGCAAGCTCAGTGGTTAGATTTTATGAAAGAGGCGTTAGAGTTAGTAAAATCATATTTAGAGAAAAGAAGTGAATAGTGTCTGATTTTTTATTTTATTTGTATTATGGTTCGGTAACAGACTTCACATACACTATTCACTTATATTTCTTAAAAAGAAAACATTTTGTATATGTGAGAATTTAATTTATTTGGCTTAAACTATAATCATACTTGGAGAAGGCCTATGTCCAGCGGTGGGCGTCGTACGGCTGAGATGATGAAACTATATTCATGAAAGTAATATCTTAAAGGTACTCAATTCTGTTTTGTAAAGAACTATAGTTATTTACATTATGAAGCCGATTAATCCTATCTACTAACATGTTTCTTATGGCTCTACCGCGAATCAATTCATCACAAGAACCACTTTCGCGAAAAACTTCTTCTGGAGAAGAAAAGGTTGAAACACCTAATTCTGAAGAATATATTATATCATCTTCAGGATCAGGCATCATAAAATCTAATGCTAGGTTATGTAGAACGCTACATGCCATTATGATAGAAGCACACCTCTCAGGCGTGTAGTGTAATGTGCGGTCCTTACAAAGGCATCTCCACCTATTTTTAAGTCTTCCAAAAGTATTTTCGATCACAACTCTGGCCTTCCCATGGATGGTAGTATATTTTGCCTCTGGAGTGCCTTCAGCAGCGTCTGTGATTGGTGTCATCAACCAAGGCCTCTGTGGATATCCAGAATCCCCTGAAAATTTATTTTGATTGTATATTGAATTAAATAATCTTACAACAGACAGTAACATTAAGTAGACAGTAAGTAATTTTAAATTAGTGAACTTTATCACTTTATTTTAAAATTAGAACAAACTACATGTAAAAAAAAAATACCTAATAACCACACTTGTTCATTATTCTGGTGTAAGTCTTGGATATACCTATTGGCTTGACTATTTTCCCAAATAAAAGCGTCATGGGTGGCACCTCCATACTTGACATTAACATTTAAAATTCTGCATTCACTGTCACATATCTACAATTTAAAAACGTAAAAAATGTATAACTGTATAACATAATAATTAATTGTTATCTTAAGTAATTGTAAGGTTATAAGTAGGTATAAATTAGTAGAGTAATATCTCACCATTTGCACATTCAGTGAGTAGAAATGCTTTCTGCAGTAAAATAAGTGTTCTATGTCTCTTTTTGGAGTGAATATATGAAAATGAGATCCATCAATGCATCCTATTACTCCAGGGAAGCCAAATTTTGTATAAAATCTGTAAATAAAGTATTGTAAGTAAAATGTTCTAGTATTAGGTACCTACCTAGCTATCATAATATATTTGTGGTTATTCAGTTGATCCTCCTTTCGCTTAACATTCTGCACTAAATTAGTTTTTATTGGCCTACATAGTTATTATAATTATTACTTACTTGTTTTTTACAATATTTCGCTCCTCTCGTGTTGTTGGAAATTTCAAAAAATGATTTAATATTAAAGGGTTAACAAGAGCATCAGTAACCTGCCTCACATATTTGCTCACTGTAGTTTGCCCTAAATATTTAGCCATTCCTACTATTCTTTGGTAGGAGCCTGTAGCATAAAATGACAAAGCACACAGCACCTAGAAATAAAAATATTAAATAGTTAATAGTGTAGCTGTATATTATAGTCACATAGTATGTATTAGTTAATGTACACATTATAGGTATCACACTATCACATCACACTAATATTACGAAGGCGAAAATTTGTGAGTGTATGTGGGTGTGTATTTATATGTTTGTTACTTCTTCACGCTCAAACGGCTGGACCAATTTTGTTAAAATTTAGTATGGAGGTAGCTGACACCTTGGATTAACATAAAGCTACCCTTTTTATCCCAATATTCCTACAGCATCGAAACTTACGCGGGTGAAGCCGCGGCGCACAGCTAGTAAAATATAAAAATATTTTAGTTTGAAAGGTACTTATGTAGCTTATAAATTACACTTACTTTGTGTTCCAGGCTAATCCTTTTACTTGATTTTAGACTGGATTTTTCGTTTAATTCGCGACACAAGAACAAAAATGCTTCCTTACTTAGACGAAATCTATTTTTAAATTCTGTGTCGCTAAGGTTTTGAAGGTTAATATTTTCCAAATTCTTTCTGAGTAGAGCTCTCCTTGAGATTTCTCTGTAAATGTAATAGTAAATTTAAAAGATAACTTGTTTTTTATTTATAACAATATATAGTGTTCTAAAATAAATCACTCACCCTGTTTCTCTTTGTACATTTCTACTTTGAACAATCAATCGCGCTGCAAGATAATAGTACAATGTACTACGTCGTGGGGTGCTTCTTGTTAATCTAAACATTTTCTGACCAAATATATCAAAACAATCACTTAAATTATAATTTTATACTTAAAATAAACTCCGACGAAAGTTTTTTCACTGTCAAATTTAAAGTGAATAAACATTCGTGAAACTCGTAAGCCAGCCGTCGACAATTACGATACGATCCGTCATTTTATGCCTTCGTGCTAGCTATCTTCATACAAACGGCTCGAGTTACGTTTCGTATTCGATACGATGACGATACGAAACTTACATGTATTTTTTCGTGCTCTGAAAATTAGTTCAATTTACGCACACCAGAGGCGCTGTTCAAGTTCCCATACAAAATGCTTTCGTTGTCGATTCGAATGTTTTTTCGATAGTGATTCGTGCTAGGGGTACACAGATAGACCAAGCGAAGTAGGCATTTAAAACTACGCGAAGCGATCCTTGCGGTTACGTCGCCAGCGTGAAGTTACATGAACCCATAGCCGAGCAAAGTATCACAGTTTAGGTAAGCGTGTCGTGTAGGTCAACTTATTTTGTTTTAAAAAAATAATAAAATATATAATTGGTAGTTGGTAGTGGTAGTATTGGTAGTTTTATCACATAAAAAAAAAATTGCGAATGTCTCGCACATAAATCTTAACATATAGGGTACTTCCCGTTGACCTAGAATCATGAAATTTGGGCAGAAGTAAGGTCTCACAGCACAAGTAAAGGAAAAAGTTCGAAAATTGTTAACTTGTACCTAGTTTTATCACATGAAAAAAAAATTGCGATTACAAACTTAAATTTTCAGTTGGAGAATTGAACGTGGCGTATATCGATGTATGGGAGAACATGTTTTTCAACTACAATGTTAAGTTTGATTGAGGGATAAATTCCCTTCATTGTACGTGGTCCGAGACGCACTTGGCCGGTTTTTATACTTTATACCGACTATTGTTCGGGGGTGATTTTCTGTCCGCTTGTAAAGTAGGTACTCCTATTTATTCTGTTCTGAGGATTCTGATTATCAAGAAAACAAAGACAGTACTTACTGTTCTTCTGTGCTTTTTTCCGAACAAATAAGCCTCTTTTATTTCGATTAATTTTTGAAATGAAACAATAAAATTGGGTTATGTTATTAAAACAATTTAATCAGAGCAGGACATATTAACTACTTAAAACAATAAAGGTAGGTAAGTAAAAGAAAAACAGTAGGCTTTTACCTCTCTTTGAACCTACTGATGTATAATTTAGACTGTGGCACAGTTTTACAGTCCATACATTTGTGAAACGAATGTACTTGCCTAGAGCAACGGCGGCGGGGATCTCGCGTGCTCGAAAGTCAAAATTTGCGTGGACAGCTAAGTACCTAAGCGTAAGTACACGGGCGGAAAATAATAATTATTGTAATACTGTGACTGTGGTCAATAGGGATAAATGAATACAAAATATAACTTACCATATTTCTTTCGCGATTTTTTTTGCCTTCAACCTTGATTTAGTCCTATATTAATAATTTTTGTTTGCCATTTTCACAAAACAATCACAAAAATATTGTCTTACAAGTTATATACAAATATTTACTCAAAGAAAAATAAACACAGAAATAAAATCTTAACTGTGGCCTCTAAAAGTTCTATAAAACAATAATTACCTACTTAAAATTAATTTTATTTAGCAGCAGAAAAGATGCGCGCGCGCAAAAATTTGGCATAGGTCTTACCTCGGTACACTGGCAGACACTGGCAAGCGACGCGCGGATCGAAAACCACTTGAATAATCGATCAAAAAATGTATAAATGCAATAAAACCATCGGGTAGAATCGATTCCTAAATTAGTTACCTATATATTGATAGAAAAAAAAGGAGTAATAGTACTCGTTTAAAATGGGATTTGGCTTGTAAAAAACCTGCAAATCGAGCTTAGTTCGGTATTTTTTTCTATTGAGAAAATTTTATTGTATCGTATATTGATCGGTTACAACCTATGGAGAAAGAATGCATCTGAAATATATTTTTTTTTCAGATTCTAAATGTAATAATTTGCCTATCAAAACAAAGTTCTTAAACATGCAAAAACGGGAACACCCAGCCTTAATAAAACAAAAAAATTGTAGGTACGAGTATACTAAACAGTAAAGTTGGCCTTTACTCACTAATTATAAGTAAGCACTAATACTCAATTATTGTTTTTATTAAAATAGGTTGTTGGTGGGGAGCAAGATAGCTTGCCAGTTCAGGTACTACCTGCCACAGAAAATGTAGACGAATTGACTGTGGATGATGTTCCTTATGAATATACACCAATTGCTCAAGGTATATGTATATATATTTTAAATTTATCTATCATTAACTTGGTAACTAACTCATAACTCTTTTGTTTGATATAACTACTAGTAATAACAAAATATTTAAAAATAAGATCTTATACACAAACTAGTCAAGAAGCTATCCAGAAAAGCACATACTTAAAGTAAAAAAAAAAAGATCCTGATAACTAAAGCTAGCAGAATAGTATTTACGTTGATTGTTGAATCACATTTTTTCCAGATGAATGGAATACTCCAGGAACAAGCAGCCAACACACAGTCCTCTTCCTCCTCCTACTCCGCAGCCACCAGCACTTACACCACCACCAGCTCCAGTGCAAACCCAGTGGCAACCGCCGAAAAAAAAGAAGAAGTCAGATGACTCCGTTTTAAAAATATTTAAGGAGTGTGAGGGGAATGCAAAGGAATGAATGAATGAATGAAAAGGAGCGTCACCGAATTAGAACGAGAGAGGATTCGTCAGCGTGATGTAGAGCTTCAGTTGCAAGCTCAGTGGTTAGATTTTATGAAAGAGGCATTAGAGTTAGTAAAATCATATTTAGAGAAAAGAAGTGAATAGTGTCTCATTTTTTATTTTATTTGTATTATGGTTCGGTAACAGACTTCACATACACTATTCACTTCTATTTCTTAAAAAGAAAACATTTTGTATATGTTAGAATTTAATTTATTTGGCTTAAACTATAATCATACTTGGAGAAGGCCTATGTCCAGCGGTGGGCGTCGTACGGCTGAGATGATGAAACTATATTCATGAAAGTAATATCTTAAAGGTACTCAATTCTGTTTTGTAAAGAACTAACATCATATTTGTTTCAAACATATTATAGTATATTTTTTATTCTCTAATGCTACCTTTATTATATAGTTCAACATGCTTACACAAAAACCGAAATTAATTATTTACATTATGAAGCCGATTAATCCTATCTACTAACATGTTTCTTATGGCTCTACCGCGAATCAATTCATCACTAGAACCACTTTCGCGAAAACCTTCTTCTGGAGAAGAAAATGTTGAAACACCTAATTCTGAAGAATATATTATATCATCTTCAGGATCAGGAATCATCAAATCTAATGCTAGGTTATGTAGAACGCTACATGCCATTATGATAGAAAAGCACACCTCTCAGGCGTGTAGTGTAATGTGCGGTCCTTACAAAGGCATCTCCACCTATTTTTAAGTCTTCCAAAAGTATTTTCGATCACAGCTCTGGCCTCCCCATGGATGGTAGTATATTTTGCCTCTGGAGTGCCTTCAGCGGCATCTGTGATTGGTGTCATCCACCAAGGCCTCTGTGGATATCCAGAATCCCCTGAAAATTTATTTTGATTGTATATTGAATTAAATAATCTTACAACAGACAGTAACAATAAGTAGACAGTAAGTCATTTTAAAATAGCGAACTTTATCACTTTATTTTAAAATTAGAACAAACTACATGTAAAAATAAAAACCTAATAACCACACTTGTTCATTATTCTGGTGTAAGTCTTGGGTATACCTATTGTCTTGACTATTTTCCCAAAGTAAGTAATTTTAAAATAGTGAACTTTATCACTTTATTTTAAAATTAGAACAAACTACATGTAAAAAAAAACCTAATAACCACACTTGTTCATTATTTTGGTGTAAGTCTTGGGTATACCTATTGGCTTGACTATTTTCCTAAATAAAAGCGTCATGGGTGGCACCTCCATACTTGACATTAACATTTAAAATTCTGCATTCACTGTCACATATCTACAATTTAAAAACGTAGAAAATGTATAACTGTATAACATAATAATGAATTGTTATCTTAAGTAATTGTAAGGTTATAAGTAGGTATAAATTAGTAGAGTAATATCTCACTATTTGCACATTCAGTGAGTAGAAATGCTTTCTGCAGTAAAATAAGTGATCTATGTCTCTTTTTGGAGTGAATATATGAAAATGAGATCCATCAATGCATCCTATTACTCCAGGGAAGCCAAATTTTGTATAAAATCTGTAAATAAAGTATTATAAGTAAAATGTTCTAGTACAGGGTGTCTGGCGGCAGATTTACATTTTAAAAATCGAATATTTCAATAAGTTATAAACGGTGCGGGGGGGAGGGTGGTGTCATTAGAACCACTGATCGTGCGGATTTCTCAGTCACGATGTCGCAGTGGTCGGGTGAGCATCGCGCATTCGCTATCGAAGCGTTTTTCAAGAGCCACGATTCTTACGTACTCGCTCGCCGGCAGTTTTGTTCACATTTCAATATTCGACGGATAAGCGATGGACCGAGTGTGAATTTAATTCGTTCGTGGGTGGAGAGGTTCCGCGCAACTGCTTCGGCTATGAACACACCACGGCCAGGGCCTAGTCGATCGTCAAGGACCCCGGAAAACATCGCACTGGTGGAACGGAGTTTACGTGAAAATGCACGACTTTCAATACGGAAAAGGGCAGCTTCACTAGGACTTCCAAGAGCGATTGTTCATGAAATTTTGAAAAGGGACATGAAGTTACATCCTTTTAAAATTCAAATCATTCAAGAATTAAAAGAAAATGACTTTGTGTCACGCAAATTTTTTTGTGAAACCATGTTGGAGCGTTTTCGCACTGCGAATTCAATTTTTTGGAGTGACGAGGCTCATTTCCATCTAAACGGACACGTTAACAAGCAAAACTGTCGTTACTGGGCTCCAAGAACTCGCAATCCTCGATTGAAACACCAAAAACCATTACATTGCCCAAGGGTAACTGTTTGGTGCGCTTTATCGCGAGTGGGATAATTGGGCCATTTTTTTTTGAAAATGCACGGGGCCACGCGACTAATGTCAGTGGTGAGAATTATCGACACATGATTTCGAATTTCTTTTTGCCGAGCCTGCGAGCTCATCCATCGTTCTCATCACACACGTGGTTTCAACAGGATGGTGCGACTGCACACACGGCCAGAGCTTCAATGGATTTGTTGCGCGAAAATTTCCCTGAAAAACTGATTAGTCGCTTTGGGGACATCCCGTGGCCACCAAGGTCCCCCGACCTAACCCCAATGGATTTTTTTTTTGTGGGGCTACCTCAAAGCGCGAGTCTACACCAACAATCCGCGAACTGTTGTGGACTTAAAAGAAAATATTCGGCGAGAAATCGGCGCAATTGAACCGAGTTTACTGCAGCGTGTGGCGCGGAATACGAGGCTCCGTTTTGAACAGTGTGTGCAACAAGATGGAAGACATTTGGATGACATCATATTTAAAAAATAAAATCCGCATTATGACTCTGTATTTTAACACTTTTATTAAAACTATACGTATAAAGGTATTTATTTTATTTTGAAAACCTAAATCTGCCACCAGTCACCCTGTATTAGGTACGTAGCTCTCATAATATATTTGTGGTTATTCAGTTGATCCTCCTTTCGCTGTTTAACATTCTGCACTAAATTAGTTTTTATTGGCCTACATAGTTATTATAATTATTACTTACTTGTTTTTTACAATATTTCGCTCCTCTCGTGTTGTTGGAAATTTCAAAAAATGACTTAATATTAAAGGGTTAACAAGAGCATCCTGCCCGGTAGGTCGCAGTGTACGATGCTGCCTACCTACATTTTCAATCAAAAAGAGAATAAACTACACTGGCGTAGGTTAGCCGTGGGTTGCTGTGGAGCGGCACCTTTACTAACAGCTATACCTCAAGAGGACGCCATCGCCATGGCGACGCAGCCCCGGTCTACTCCGAAGTGTCAAACCGAAATATCGGCCGAATGTTCGGTCGTTGCTTGACTACGGCTAACTATGGCTGACTACGGCGAAAGAAAAAAAAAACGACAATCAAAGAGATAAGCCAAAGACAAAAATGTGACTTTAATTCGGATATGGATTAAAAGTCAAAAAGGAAACTATGGAAGTTATAAAACGGCCGATACTTCGGTTTAGCGCTTCGGAGTAGACCCCCAGGTCGCGTGAACCAGCTCAGCCACCTAGCATGGAGTTGTATACGTTTAGATGGCAGCGCGATGTCGCCATAGCGTCCCGGTGAAGTATGGCTCTAACACTCACCATGTCATTCCAAATAAGTACATTTTTTATTAATACAAAAATGTATGTTGGCTAATAAACTGTAGTTCAATTTTGAATTAAATTTTCAATACAAACTCAACACTCATAAAAAGTATAATGCAGTGACGGAAATCGATAAGAATTGCATAATAAACAGTTTATTTTAAAACAAGAATAAGTAATGCTTTTCTTTTTTTGTGCCTTTTTCCTTTATATTGATTTTGGGGAAAGTAAATGGAGCAAGGGAGTCGTTCATTATGCTGTCAATAAGAAAGATTATGGTAAGTTTTCTATTATAATGGCTAGAAAGGGGTGACTATCTGGATGACGACTGATAGAGATCATTGAAGAAGTCATGCTGAGTCCACCACTAATTGGGGTAAGGGTAGGATCCGAAGATGACATAATATTTTAAGTGCCTTATGTGCTCCGTGAAGGTTGCGGAAATCCTCTAGTAGCAGTAGTTCGGTTGTTAGTCCGGTTGACCGAACTACTGAAACTTTCAGTTGCGATAGTTCGGTTCTAACAAAGAACCGAACTAATGAAACTTAAATATACAGTTCGGCAAATAAACTATATAATACTCGTATATACATACGAGTACTATATAGTTTAAACTGTTGCTCTGTACAGGTATTGATACACGAACTGTTGCTCTGTACAGGTATTGATACACGAACTGTTGCTCTGTACAGGTATTGATACACGAACTGTTGCTCTGTACAGGTATTGATACACGAACTGTTGCTCTGTACAGGTATTGATACACGAACTGTTGCTCTGTACAGGTATTGATACACGAACTGTTGCTCTGTACAGGTATTGATACACGAACTGTTGCTCTGTACAGGTATTGATACACGAACTGTTGCTCTGTACAGGTATTGATACACGAACTGTTGCTCTGTACAGGTATTGATACACGAACTGTTGCTCTGTACAGGTATTGATACACGAACTGTTGCTCTGTACAGGTATTGATACACGAACTGTTGCTCTGTACAGGTATTGATACACGAACTGTTGCTCTGTACAGGTATTGATACACGAACTGTTGCTCTGTACAGGTATTCATACACGAACTGTTGCTCTGTACAGGTATTGATACACGAACTGTTGCTCTGTACAGGTATTGATACACGAACTGTTGCTCTGTACAGGTATTGATACACGAACTGTTGCTCTGTACAGGTATTGATACACGAACTGTTGCTCTGTACAGGTATTGATACACGAACTGTTGCTCTGTACAGGTATTGATACACGAACTGTTGCTCTGTACAGGTATTGATACACGAACTGTTGCTCTGTACAGGTATTGATACACCAACTGTTGCTCTGTACAGGTATTGATACACAAAGTCGCTTTTTTTACGTGTTAAAAATAAAATTAACATAATATATCTAGTTTGTTTACATTATTTGCCGAACTAAAGGGGTGCCTACATATTTAAGTTTCGTTTCGGTGCTTTGTTAGAACTGAACTATCGCAACTGAAAGTTTCAGAAGTTCGGTCAACCGAACTACTGCTACTAGAGGGCGGAAATCGCTGGGGCAGCAAAGCAAGAACGGTCTCTGTAGCCCCGGGTTCGGTCTATGTCCAAAATGAGTCATATATTACGTCACTGAGTACTTAGACAAAATTTGGTTCTGAAGCTTTCATTTCGCCACACGACTTCAAGAACCGGTAACGTTATTGGGTGGAAATCTAAGCAGTCGGCTAACTGACAACCGTTCTGGTAACTGATAATAAATGTCCACCGGCGCCGCAGGACATTAGCAACACCTCCAGAGGCAGGGACAAGACAATGCTGAATTGTCTCTATTTAGTGGCCGTAATTACACCGGGATATACTCTTCAAACCAGGAACAGCAACGCTTGG
Source organism: Tiliacea citrago (assembly GCA_963921375.1). Classification (NCBI taxonomy): domain Eukaryota; kingdom Metazoa; phylum Arthropoda; class Insecta; order Lepidoptera; family Noctuidae; genus Tiliacea; species Tiliacea citrago. The sequence continues at coordinate 12,078,006 of OY992808.1, read as the reverse complement.
CAGTAGAAACATGTATGGTGGCAGTACATCCCTCGAGCTCCTTCACATATAGTTCTAGGACGTACCTATGTTCTCCTTGATTCGATTTTTTCTAGATCCCCACTCCCAAGACATCATAGCATCGACATTTGAGCAGCTACAGAAGGAGGTTTGCGTGAAATTCTTCAATACGCCCCTCAATCATACCGTGGGCGATAACGACAGGATCCTATATGTCTCCAACCCCGATAAAAGGAAGAACTGCCCTCCGGAAAGTTATAATTTTGATAAATCAGTCGTGGTAAGTGTCCGTATATCCTTAAATAACTAAAAAGGTGGATCGCGAAATTCAAAACTTATACAAAATGTACCTAATTCGCAAAAGTAAAAGGCAAAAACCTACTGATTAGGTGGGAAGTTATTGTACCTACCTACTTAAATTGTATAGTAAACTAATTTCACATCGACAATAATCATAGCATCGCACTGTTTCATAGCCTGTCCAGAGACAGAGGGAGAAAGTTGCAGGGACAGGTTTTCTGTACGTGACGATTTCTACCAGTCAACTCCTACCGCAAGCCGCGTTAAAGAACTTCCTTGTACAATTTGTTATTTTTACTGTCTCAAAAGTTGAAATTCTCTAAGAACAATTCTTCTGGAGCTTCTACAATTGGTACCTGGATGGCCATCATCTCTGATTTATTTTTCCTGGTACTTTGCGAGGTGGAACAGAAGGGGACAGGTCGTCAGAAGCTCAAAAGTCTGACAACCAGTCTTACCAAGGGATATCATGTTACCCAGTAACTGGGTTGTGGGGGTCAGATAGGCAGTCGCTCCATGTAAAATACTTGTATTCAACTGCGTCCGGTTAGACTGGAAGCCGACCCCAAAATAGTTGGGAAAAGGCTAGGCAGATGATGCCTTTGCGAGGTGGAACAGCTTAGCAGTAGGTACTCGTGACTACGGTCCACTCGCGAATTTTCCGACAAGGTGGATCCGCGAAATTAAAATTTTCATCTAGATATAACTGGATTTGTTCATGTAACAAATCTAAGAGAGATGTATGAATGATTCTAATGATTATAATTCTGTAAATAGTATGTAGGTATAAGTATATTTGTTAAGGTCGCGAAACATTATTTTGATCAAGATACTACGTCTGACACTGACCTGCAAATTGCAAAAAACGTAATTTGAATTTCGCGGGCTGCCACTGTGGATCCTGGACCAATCAATTATTTACACTAGAATTAGTTTCTAATGGCGGCAAAAACCTCTACGGTCTAAATTGAATTTGCTTACATGCGTAAGCAAATAGGCCGTACAATTTTTGATATTTTCTCTCAATTTCACAGGACATGCCAATAGGCTACAAATGTCTAAACGACGTGGATATATCCAGGATAGTCCTCGACATGTTAAAAGCCAGCATCGGACTATCAATTAGTTAGTACTTTTTATCAGTTTTTGCTAGGTCCAGGCAATCAACACCTGCGCTTAAGTCGAGTCAGGAGACCGTGAAAATTAGTCCAACATCGACCGGCAGGCTATACAGGAGAGCCTGCTAAAATAGTAGGGCAATGGGGCAGAGAGATAGACTGTACCTATGTACATCTTTGTACGTGTGGCCAAACTCTGAACTAAAGCGGCCATCTTGTTTTTTAACTGACGAAAAAAGGGAAGAGGTTCTCAAGTCGACGCGTTTAAATGCATAATTTGTTTTTCATTATGTAAGTATAATGAAAAACAAATATATTTAAACGCGTCGACTTGAGAACCTCTTCCCTTTTCCCAATTCTTCAGTATCACACTTAGGCCTAAGATGTCCCTGCCAGGGTTACGAGTCTGTCCGAAAATGATATCGTGGCCCTGGCACACAGGCATCTGAAGAAACACGGGTGAGTTTTAGTCAGTAAAACTCCGCCGAGAGCGGGAGAAGTAATTTCATAATTTCCCACCCAAAAAAAAAAAAGGTCTAAGATGTGACACAACAATACACAAAATATGTTTACTAACAGCATTGTCGTTCCCTGTCTAATGGGTCCCTTTATGTCGACTCCCTTTACGTCGAGTCTGAGAGTCTATTGTTTTTGCAAAATATTGCTATTTTACGCTTTCTAATACCGTTACGTCGAGTATTACAACAAATAATAAAACAAAATTTGAATGTTGCTGGCTTTTAATTTATATCCTAACTGTACCTATTAACCAAACACGACGTTAGAAAGCGTAAAATAGTAATATTTCGCAAGAACAATAGATTCTCAGACTCGGCGTAAAGGGAACCATTCGTTGTAACATTAAATAAATTTGAGAGTGCAAAGCCACCGCCTACTTAGTATGTGGCCACCGCCTACGAGAGTTTATTTCATCAGGACGTTGGACGATACAGGGATCCTGCGAAATTATACCTAAGTTGGTACAACATAGACTCTAGTATCCACCCCACTTACCAATTGTTGTTGTTAACTTTGTTTACAGGCAAACCGAACAGTAACGATTTATTAAGAACGTTCCAAGAACAGGTAATCTATGAATTGACTTGAATATACAGATGTAAAAAGACGCATTAGGATTCGGTACATCACAATAGGTAACATTGAGCAAAAACTATTGCTGGGAAACGGTTTTTATTATATGCGTGAAAAATCGCTGTTTACCTATAGATTCTGCAACCGTTCTCCGACAGTCGTTTCTCCTTTGGACTGTTCACCGACAGGACGTTTCGTTTTTGAGAGATTCGTCGATAGAACGTTTCACCTATGGATGTTTCGCCGACAGAATGGTTCGCATTTGTTAGTTTCGACGACAGGACTTTTCAACTATGTCATACTACAACTAACTATATCATACTTTTCGCCGTCAGATCGTTTTATCTACGATTGTTTCGTTTCTGGCACTCGCCGGCCGCTGCCGCGGCACCGCTCGCTTCGATCGCTCGGCTCGTGCGTAGGAGGTCACAGTTTTAACCTAACCTAACCTACCCATTTTTTTTAAAGAAGAAATTAACCCAATCGAAATAGTTGAATTCCGGGTAACCTATGAAAAGTCCTGTCGTCGAAACTAACAAATGCGAACCATTCTGTCGGCGAAACATCCATAGGTGAAACGTTATATCGACGAATCTCTCAAAAACGAAACGTCCTGTCGGTGAACAGTCCAAAGGAGAAACGACTGTCGGAGAACGGTTGCGGACTTTTACCTATAACGGCAGCACGTAGGTAATGTAACGCACGCAAAACGTTGTGCGTATGCGTATTTGGTATTTGCAACGGTACTTGCAGGCCCGCACTTATCCAGGGCCCCTAAGCACTTGCCATTTGCGGCCCCCCCAACCCAAAGGAAAATTTTGCACCTCGTATACTTGTAGGTTATGTTTCTTTTGACTATTCACACATACAGTAACAGGAGTTTTGACAATTTAAAACAGAATTATGTAGGAGGCTCTTTTCGACTTCTGCAGAAAAGCTGAAAATTTAAGATACGCTGTGATGTAATTTTTTTTGCATTTCTTTTGACCGTTGATATAATATTATTCCATTGAACCTACTGGTAGTATCTACTAAGGTATCTACCATGATATGAGCGCGGGGCATCTACCTTTTGCTACACCAGCTGTTACGTGGTTAACCCGGCCTTGTCCGCCTGCCGGCGGCGGTAGGTCATTGTCTAGTACAAAAAAGCTATCACAAAGACGAAATAAGTGACTCTCAGCTTCGTTAAGTTTTATCGTCCTCCGGCCCATCTTAGTTTTGGATATTTGAACTCTGAATACAGATTCCCTAATCTTTCCAACAACAAAATATATACATATTTTCCTTAGTTCATCCCCTTTTCCATTCAGAAAGAAGACAGCGAAACACTCCTCTCAGCTTCAGACCGTAACTTTATCAACGCTAATTATTTAGAGGAGTGTGGCGACCTGGTGCAGAAGCCGATCGACGGGAGGCGGTCGCATGGAGGGACTATGGAGCTGACTCCTGAGAATGAACGGTTTTATAAGGATAAATTGTGGCCGCTTGGAATCGTTATGTATGGAGTGGATAATATGATAAGTAAGTATCTATCCTATTACATCAATCAACTCAGCCTATAGCAGTCCACTGCTGGACACAGCACCCTGTCCTCCGCATTTCGCATCCAGTCTGTCCCAGACTCCTTTTTAAGGTCGTCGGTCCATCTAGCTGGGGGGAGTCCCACACTACGCTTGCCGATACGTGGTTTCCGTTCCGGGAGATCTACTCCGCAGATAAATCCGTAGTATCGGCCGTATCCTGACTACGGCTAAGGCGAAAAAAAAAACACTACAGTCAAAGTCAAAAATGTGATTGAGGTCGGGTAATGACTCAAAGTCAAAAAAGGAAACTGGTAATCAAGAAACGGCTGAACATTCGGCCGATACTTCGAATTATAGCTTTAGAGGAGATCCCCTGGACTCGTCTGCTCTACACATATTATCAACACATATTATTGTCTATTACCTACATATTATAAATTAAAGTTGTAAGTCTGAAAGTAGCTCCGGTGACAAAAAAAACCGGCCAAGTGCGAGTCTGACTCGCGCACGAAGGGTTCCGTACCATTATCTATAAAAACGGCAAAAAAATCAGGTTTTTTGTATGGGAGCCCCCTTAAATATTCATTTTATTCTGTAGCGTTCCCGTTTTACCCTTTGGGTACGGAACCCTAAAAATTGTGTGGTAATCGGTTGTCATGGTATGGGCATGTGATGCGGAGAAATGAGAGAAATCATGGCGGGCCCCGGGCGGCCCGCCAAATGCTTGGCAAAATAAATTAATTTATTAGTATTCATTAGAAATTAAAACAAAATAGACATGTACATACTTACAATAACGCGCGAAAACAATTTGAGATATTGATAAATTAGTTAACAGCATGGTAAATCTCATTGACAGTTTCTTTTTAAATTATTATTAGTGAAATAATCGTCCACTGCTGGACATAGGCCTCCCCCAAAGGTTTGCCATTATCGCCACGCTTGGCAGGCGGGTTGGCGATCGCAGTATTGTGTTAAAATGCATAGAGAACGCTGCTGCCCATTCTCTAGTAAGTCGCCTTTTACGACGACACCCACGGGAAGAAATAGGATGATGCTATTCTTTACGTACGGCACCACACGGACTAAATTTAGGAATTTTATTAGTAGGTATCATATCCTGTATCTATAGCCTTGTAAAATTGTATAGGAATAACTGCAATGGTTGTTGTTTTTTAATTACCTACCTACTTATAAGTTTAAAATGGAATAAGTACAATATAATCAATTTCCCTTGTGTTGCGGCCCGCCCCGGACCCTAATCAAAGTCACTAAATCTCGGCCCTTGACTTAAAAAAGGTTGAAATCCCCTGATTTAGAGAATTTATTCCGGAAGGTATTACATTTAATAACTGGTATATTCTCTACTTAAAAATCTTCAATTCATTCTGACCCGCAGCTGTAGCCCGCGAAATTCTTTCGTTTTTTGCAATTTGCAGGTCAGTGTCAGGTTGTATCTTGATACAAAATATATTCGCGACTTTAACAGATAAAAAAAATGCTGGTCCTGCTCCACAAGGGCGCAAAAACTTAATTGATTAGCATTTGGAAATAGGTACTGTTGGAGCTGCTGAAGATTTCAAAAACTATCTTTGCATTGTATAAATTCAATCTATTAGTATTATATAATTGCATAGCACATGTGTGAGTACTATGTACTTACTATAAAGCTACCATTTACTAGGTACGTCTTTCATTGACTTGAATGTGCCCTGGCGGCTGAGAGTATGTCATGCTCACTGTAATGTCTCGCTGATGGTGGCGGGTGTGTTGGATCATTTAGCTCCCTTCAAAATGGTTGAGCTGAATGGTGCTAATCCATGCGTCATGTTCGTGAACGGGCGCCATCAGAAGGGACTGGTCATCTCTTAGCGGCCGTGGTTTATTTTAATTATAGTTTTATTTTATTTTATTACGGACGCTTTTGACGTTTTGCATCGTTCTCACATGAATAATTTCAACACAAATGATGTAACTAATATTTTGTAACCATGTCAATTTAAAACAATGTCCGTGGAGTTTCTTGCCCGTTCTTCTCCATAGGTACCTAGCCTACCTACTAAGCTTTGGAATGGGTTACAACTAGCTTCATCTTTATGACTGACCTGACAATTCAAAAGTGCCTGTAATTGGTTTATTTGAAATAAATTCTTTGAGTTTTTTTTTAGTTTTGATATGTATTTACAGAATTATAATCATTAATACATCTCTCTAAGTTGATTTGTTCCATTGAATTACTTTTCATGAAATCATGACATTCGGGAACAAATCTAACTTAGAGTACGTATTGAAATGTGAAATGTTGAACGACTGAAAGAAATACCTGTCTGCCTACCCTTTCCCCAACTATGTTGGGGTCGGGTTCCAGTCTAACCGGATGCAGCTGAATACCAATATTTTACACTAGCTGCACCCCGCGGTTTCACCCGCGTAAGAGCAGAACCCTATTTTTTAAAAAATAAATTATAGCCTATGTTATTCCGTAATAATGTAGCTATCTACTGGTCAAATAATTTTTTAAATCGCTTCAGTAGTTTTCGAGCCTATTCGTTACAAACAAAAAAATCTTTCCTCTTTATAATATTACTGTAGATGGAGCGACTGCTTATCTGATCTCCACAACCCAGTAACTGGGTAATACGAAAACCCCTTGGTAAGACTGGTTGTCAGACTTTTTGGGCTTCTGACGACCCCTAACGGCTGTCAAAGATCCACGAATGACAGTCGGGACCAACGGCATAAAGAGCGTGCTTTCCGAGGCACGGAGGAGTCTCGGTAAGTTATCCACGGATCAACCCCGGCAAGCGTAGTTTAACCGGATGGATCCACGAGCTCCTCGAATCAAATACCTATGACTTTATGTTACCACATTTTTGTAAACAATATTTTGACTGTGACCCTTACAGTGACCTCATCAGGTTTCGTTCTGCTGCAAAACGCTATGACAATCATAGAGCAGGTGAGCTGCGTAGTCTTCCAGCACATCACCGAGGATGAGCCGCTGCAGCCAAAGAACCTGCTGTGGTTCGGTATGGAAGGAGAGGAGGTACCGCATCTCGGGTTTATGGAGGGGAACCAGGTAGGAATAGAAATTATAGTAATATGCTGGTTCTGTCTTCAAAAGTCGTGGCCAGGCCGTAAAAGCCGGCTGGGACAGTCTGGATGCGGAAGACGGAGAATCGGGTGCTGGGACGCAGCTTGGGCCCATGTCGAGCAGTGAACGACTATATGATGAACTAGCTGCGCCCCGCGGTTTCACCCGCGTAATTCTCGATCCCGTGGGAATATCGGGATAAAAGCCTATAATTATGTTAATCCACTGGGTGTTAGGTACCTCCATACAAATTTTTATCAAAATTAGTCCAGCCGTTTGAGCGTGATGAAGTAACAAACACACACACACTCACACAAACTTTCGCCTTTATAGTATTTGTGTGATTGATGGAAGGGGCACAAACCGTCATCAGCTTATTTACCGTCGAAAGAATTTACAGTTCGTTTTTTAATCCCGGATAGTAATTTGGCATTTCACATCTTTGTGGTTTGCTTTTTTACCTGACTGCGGTAAAGCCAAAAAAGGTGGGTTATGTGCAAATCAAAAGTCATTTATTCAAACTAGGCTGAGAATCAGCACTTTTCGAACGTCAAAATTACATAAGACAGTCCCCCAAAAACGCCCACCCTTCACCACTTCGTAGTGCTTTAGCTGGGAAGAAGAAGTGGCGCAACAAACTAGCAGTAATTTAATTAGCCGATAGGAATCGGGTTGTATGTAGGCTGCGCCCCTAGTGCTTTAGCTGGGAAGAAGAAGTGGAGCGTTAAATTTAAGAAGACGCCTCCGTCTGCATGAGATTGTATAGGTACATAATTCATCATCATTTCAGCCTAAAGACTGCTGGACATAGGCTTCCTCCATAGGGTTGCCATAATCGCCACGCTTGGCACGCGGGTTGTCGAACGCTGCTGCCCATTCTCTAGTATTGTCTCTTAGTCGCCTTTTACGACACCCACGGGATGACGGGTAGAAATGGGGTGGTGCTATTTTGCTTTATGTCCGGCACCACACGGATCAGAGATTGTTATCAGTAGATATATTATCTTGATTCCTTCTTTTTTAAAGTTCACTTTTACGCAGTCGGGCTTTTTGAGTTTTTTTATTTACTTTTTTATTTCAATTTGGTGTTTGGCATTTGCACCTGTCAAAATACTATCTGGGATGAACGAACGAACGAACGAATAATGAACTTTAGCAATAACTTCTCACAGAGTGTCCTCATCTCCTCAATGATAAACGGGGCTCCGGGGCACACTGCACACACCCTCAACTTTCTGATGAGGATCCTGGGTGTACCAATGATGTCCAACCGTTATGATCGGGCCAACTACGTTCTCATAAAGTGGGATAAGGTCGCTAAGAGTGAGTTTTTATAAATTTTTTATATGTTTTACCATAAGCATATTAGCCCATCGTTCCCACTGATGGGACACAGGCCTCCTCTCTGTGAGAGGGAGTGGGCCGTAATCCACCACGTGGGCCCAGTGCGGGTTGGTAGATGTTACGTGTCTTCGAATTTTTGGTTCTAGGACATGCCGGTTTCCTCACGATGTTTCCATTCACTGTTTTGAGAGCAGTGTTGATGAAATAATTTACACAAAATAAAACGCCTGTCTGGGTTCGAACCTACAGACAGATGGACTTTAATCACGTTTATTCATACCCTTCGGGTACGGAACCGTAAGAAACTTGCATAAATAGTTTTAACTTAAGTTCAAAATTTCGAAACTGAATTCCTACTATAGGACTATTATGAATCAACACTTCTGTTATACATTTCCAGTTTAGGCTGATGTCGAATTGTATAGGATTTCCGTACAATGACTGTACTTATACTGGGAAATGTATAGCTTGATAATTATGTAGCCGTGTGTACCTATCCCGCAGTATTTACCCTTTTTAACATAGAGAAACGCTGCATAAAGTTAAAAGACGTGTTTACGTCAAAAATGTATGGTGTTACGTTGGTACGTATGGTTTTTCATTCTTTCTGACTTATATACAGTGAAGGAGCACTACCTAGAACGCGCTCCGCAGGAAGCTTGGCTCAAGAACACGGAGGGCGAAGGCGCCGCGTATGACTTTGACAGCATCACTCATGCCCCGGCAAATTATATGTGCGCCGACTGTTCGCATGGAGAGCAGACTGTGGAGCCTCTACAGGTGAGGGCAAGGTGTATAAATAGCTACAAGTTTATTTTGACGCGTGGCCAAAATCAGTACTAACATCGCCATCTATTTTGACAATACAATTTTTGCATGGAATTAGTATGTACTATAAAGTAGGTACAAGTGCTCCATGTGATACCGGACGTAAAGAATAGCACCATCATATTTCTTCCCGTGGGTGTCGTAAAACGCGACTAAGGCACTTACTAGAGAATGGGTAGCAGCGTTCTCTATGCATTTTAACACCATACTGCGATTACCAAGCCGCCTGCCAAGCGTGGCGATTATGGCAACCTCCCCCCCCCCCCCCAAATGTTGGGGGTGACCTGTGTCCAGCAGCAGTAACAAATTCACGTTCAGAATAGCGCACTTCAGAGCCGCCATCAAGTTTGAATCGAGCTGTAGCACACTGCCAGCGACTTTTACATAAGTACTAACTACAACTTAATCAAACTTCAAAACTTAATTACGACGAAAATTGAAACAAATAGTTTGATTTTTGTCTTCGTTTTCATTTTCAATTTTTGCCGTCAATATGTGAAGAATACACACGACAATAATTTGCACAAAAGCATGCGAGTTGCTTGCATGCGATACTTCTTTCTTTTTTTTTTTTTTTTCTTTTTGGCTTCGCACGGTTTGTGCATTTAGCCAGTGTCATGTAAAATTAGGTAACAAGTACAAAGTTATAATAATTATGAAATGAACTCCACTCAATGCATGATAACGATGATTGATGATATCCCGCCCCGCTCCCCTTGAGTTTAAGTAAAGACGCGGCACTTTACTGAAACCTCGCGCGGACTTCTTGAGAGAACTTAAAGTGATGTTGCACTGTTTTGTTTCGTTTGCCTACATTAATGCAGCTTCACGAACACTTAATGGTTAATAATCCACCACTATTACACATTAATATTCGGCTAAACACAAATTTTAGAAAATAAAACAAAACTGCTAACATGACGCTTCACTTTCCCGCCAAGAAGTCCTGCGATACTTCTTATTGGTGATAAGTACAGACGCCAGCAGGTCAAGCTACCCGTAACTGTCAAATTTTCCCAATCAACCTTACTGACGGCACTTTACTGAAACCTCGCGCGGACTTCTTGAGAAAACTTAAAGTGATGTTGCACTGTTTTGTTTCATTTGCCTACGCAGGTTCACGAACACTTAATGGTTAATAATCCACCACTATTACACATTAATATTCGGCTAAACACAAATTTTAGAACATAAAACAAATCTGCTAACATGACGCTTCACTTTCCCGCCAAGAAGTCCTGCGATACTTCTTATTGGTGATAAGTACAGACGCCAGCAGGTCAAGCTACCCGTAACTGTCAAATTTTCCCAATCAACCTTACTGACGGCACTTTACTGAAACCTCGCGCGGACTTCTTGAGAAAACTTAAAGTGATGTTGCACTGTTTTGTTTCATTTGCCTACGCAGGTTCACGAACACTTAATGGTTAATAATCCACCACTATTACACATTAATATTCGGCTAAACACAAATTTTAGAACATAAAACAAAACTGCTAACATGACGCTTCACTTTCCCGCCAAGAAGTCCTGGCGTGACGACTTATATTCATTCCTTGCGGATTAGCTATTATGCAACGTGTCGTTTTGCATTCTCGTCAAATTTCAGGAGGCTGTTAAGGGAGACATAAATAATCAAATAAAATTACGACACCTGCTCAATAATTAATACGTGCTTGTTTTTTTTGTTATTTAAGTTTGACAGCATTTCAGAATACATCACGTGTCGACGACCCGACGCGACGTAGGCAAAATAATTATGTTATCGAATAAACGGCTGCGTTTTTATGTGTGTGTAAAGGGAAGTTACAGTGCGGTATCACACAAGCCGCGTTTTAAAACTCGTGTCCCACACATGCACCTCCGAAAATTTGAAAAAAAAAAATACTACTTATTTTATTATTGATTCGTGTCGAGAACCATTAGCATAGTTACCTCCTGGAATTTGACGAGGATGCAAAACGACACCTTGTAGAGAAAGCATCTAAAGTCACTAAAGTACGGCTGACGAATCATGTCCGGTCCGAACTATGCGCAGGAGGCTAGGCATAGCATTTTTTAGGATCCAAATGGTAATATGAACGAGAGAGAGAACATGCGCGGAAATTCGGGGAACCCATTTTCAGATCAGCCATGATTTATCGACCGTATTGTACCTAGTTTAATTTAAAAAATTATCTAGGTACCCCCATCTTTGTCGACTAAACACTGATTGTTAGATGATGCTATCCAATTCTATATTCCAGGACAAACTCTGGCAGAAGACGCTCTCAATGGGTCACAGGAATGACCTGAGTCCTGCAGACGTCGAGATGTTAAACCTGCTGTACAGCAGACAGTGCCAGCTTCGGTACATGAGCAATTCTAAGAAATAACGCTTTTATTACACTACAATACAAACATACATAACATCACGCTTGTATTCCTTGAAGAAGGGGTAGGCAGAAATATTTACTTCATGGCAGTGGTGAATAGAAAAACTCTTTTTTTTGACAGATTTTGATTGACGTAACGATTGGTAGCACTGAATTTTGCAGTCATGTGATTGGTAGTTCTGTTTTGTCAGTCGCCATTTTGGACTCTGCAAAATTCAGTGCTACCAATCGCGTTACGCGTCAAGTTTTAATTAACGCACAGTAAGCGTTTCGTACGACTATGAACAGTATTCAGATAAATTTAAAGTTCATATTCAAATGAAACTCTTGATCACATTCGCTTAGACGAATATGAACATTATAAGTATAATGACAAATTTCATATTCGAATGAAAATCTTAACTTAGTAAAGAAAGACGAATTACGATGATTGAATGATTTTTTCATGAAATCATGACATTAACAAATCTATCAATAAAAAAATCAAGATCCAACCCGACACTGACCTGTAAATTGCAAAAAAACGTAAGAAAATTTGAATTTCACGGGCCACAGCTACGGATCCATCTTAAACCGGAACAGCAACGCTTGGCAGCAGAATAAGAAAAACTACATTTTATTTTACATGTTTATTAGGTACCTCTGGCTACGTGATACAGAATTCTTATCACAACATTTTGAAACAACTATCTTACAATACATTCGTCAGCCTTATAGAAATGTCAATATACAGAGTGGCGATTTAATCAACTGCATTCGTCAAGGAGTGATTCTACCCGTCACGCTATGAAATTTACATGATTCGTGAAAAAAAAAAACATATTCATAAACAACAGACGATGCAAGTTTCGATGGTAAAATCTTTTTCGCAGCTGCTTTGCTGCTTTTCTGAACAGTGAACGAAACTGTAGTACTATTCTGAACCGTAAAAACTTTGGTTAAGTGAGCTGTCAGCTGTCAAGTTTTCACGGTGAGATCATTACAGAATAGACCGGCTGGACCGTCATGCTCGGGTCGGTGACTTGAGTATAAACGAATCAAAGTGACCGAATTTTAAAACTAGAAAATCACATACATTTTCACTTTTTTTTTTTTTGTCATAAGGACACAACCTCTTTTTTTTAAATGACCAATGACTTTCATATCGAAAGCAGGTGACTAAACCACCATCCTGTATACGGAATGGGGGAAAAAGAAGAAACGAGCATGTTTCCATCGAGCAATTTTTTTATTAAGGCGTGCACGATCTCTTTTGTCAATTTCTTATCTAATTGTGAGAAAGCTTGAAAAATTAAAATTGTTAATCTGTGTGACTCTGTGAAACTTATTTTTTATTTAAGAAGATACAATTATTATTAGTTTCATCACATTAAGTTCAACATTGATTTTGTATAAGATATTAAATAATTAACGAAATATGTTCGAAAACCTTTATAAGAACGGTTAAGGTTACATAGAAAATTAACCGGTTACCAAGCCCTGGTGACTATTATAAAAGTTTCTGTGGCGTTAAGCCATTCGTGTCAGACACAGCACCTGTTAATAGTTTCATCACTTTTGCGCTCTCGAAAATATCGTTTGTCGCCTTGTTATTTCCTTATTGAAGATATTGTAATAACATTAAGTAAAATTTTGATTTTAATTTAAGGATAGCTGAATACTAATGTGTGAATTAAATTTCTTGAAATGGATTGCTAAATAATAGGAAAAAATACATTACTGATTGGTTTTTTTCAACATTATTTTTCTGCTATATTTTGTATACTTTGAAGTTGCAAAAAGTGGTCCAGCCACGTGCAAGTAGACCGTATAGTGATATTTTTTAATGTTCAAAATCATAAAAAGTTATTATTGGGAAAACTTGTTGCGAATTTTAGTGATTTTCCATGAACACTTAATTTATTTGAAAATTCCCTTTCAGCTACATGCAAACAAAGAACTCGGCTTTTCAAATCACAAATAATTTTGATTAAATTATTTTTCTCTTTCTCACAAACACACACAAATAAACAAAATTGTACAAAATCAGTCGATTTCGTGCACAGTCCTTTAATTGGGAATAAAACCAACACTTATGTTTAAAAATAACATACTTATTTAGTGGTATTTTTTATAGGGTCCTAGGCCCAGAAGTGGCAATAATAGATATATATATACTTAGATAAATGGGTACTTAGGCTAATTATGCTATACAGGAAAAAAAATTTTTTGGTGGCTCATTATCAGAATAGTTTTTTTTTTCCCGCCTTGAAATGCTAATAAAATACCTACAAAACACAAATCGAACGAGCGCACAGCTGTTTAGGTACCTTCGCGCGTTCAAATACACCGCGCACCCGCGGCGGCCGGCAAGTCACCATAAAACCAGTTCCAAAGTAAACATAAAAAATATTATGTTTAGTAAATTCGCTTAAATTTAATAAGTCAAAATTATCGCACCGGTTATTTTTTTTCCTGTATGAACAAATACATACACTGAAATTGATGAAAGAATTTCATGTTAAATTCACAACTATATGAGCGGTACGGAGGCTGAAACATTCTAAGTAAGTAAAATTACGAACATAGTATAATCAAAACCATCACCATTTGCCTACGTTTTCCCAACTATGTTGTTTGGTTTCCAGTCTAACCGGATGCAGCTGAATACCAATATTTTTAACCCCCGACGAAAAAGAGGGGGTTTTAATTTTTTTTCAAAGTTGCAATTTTTTTTCACGAGAAAATCTGTTTTATTGTTACTAAGTTGTCCGTCCGTCCGTCTGTCAACGAGCTAGATCTCATGAACCGTAATAGGTCAACTGTCTCAACTATTGCCCAAAAAATTAAATAAATTTAATTATTAAAGGGAGTTTCCATACAAGAAACGAGTTTTTTTTCGGGTTATTCGCGATCTTAATACTATATGGAACCCTTTATGTGCGAGTCGGACTAGCATTTGGCTATTTTTTATCAGTTTTGCGTAACTTTAAGGTTAGCCCTGGAAGTCATGGCGAGAGGGATTTGCCGAGCAAAAAGATGATGCAGGCTAACAGTGACATTGTAGCTATAAGGTATTTAAGCTCTATATACCATAAAGCTAAGGCTGTACTTATATCTTATAATATTATGTTCTAACCTGAATAGTTGATGTCAGACTTCTCTAGATGTATTGCTTTATAAGGAAAAAGCTATGAAATATAATTATTTGAAGTATAACAACATTTCTAAGTCTGATTCAGCACATAATTGTGACTCCAAGATATCCTAGCAACATCTTTGCAGGAAGAGACATGCTTCCTATAAACCTCTTTTGTATCGGCAAGAAAATTGCACAAACCACAAGGCAAGATTGGCGCCATTTCACACTTTTCACAAGAAAAATCCGTCATTCCATTTTCGATTTTTTCAATACAGTAATCGCAATTCTTTAGTCGATTTTTGTCGTCTTTCAAACCGATTTTGGTGTCGCCATTCTCTTTTTCGTTCTCTGTGGGCCCTTTGACATCTGTCACAGGAACTGCGGGAATAGCTTTTTCCGTCTTTTTCAAACGTATAGTACTTTTGCATTGTTTGAAGAAAGCATTCAGTTTTCCTCGCACAGTATCTATTTTAGTCATTTTAGTGTTTTCAGCCAATTTTAATTCATTATCTGGACTATATTCGATTTTCAATTTTTCTGGCGTTATTTTGTACACAGTTATGAATTCACTTAGATCCTTTGTTTTTTTATTAGGAACAGTGTCATTGTAGTTCACCGTGTTTGCAATATCGTCAACATTTGAAGAATTTTCTTTTGAAATTTCATACTTTCCTATATCAGAGAAAGAACTATTATCTAAATCTATCATATAACTTGAATCATCATTATTACCTAAACTAGAATTTGTACAACTATCTACAATAACAATATCATCAGATTTTTTATCCAAATTAGAATTAATTTCATTTAAACTAACATCACTTTTGAATTCAGAACTTCGACTCGAGATTCGGCTTGTATTAGGAATACAAACCGGACTTTTTATCGAGAATTCTTCCTTAATTTCCGGTTTTATTTCTATTAATAAAACTTCCCTATCTGCATTATCGTTTTTTGGCGCCACTATTTCGTTTTCATGAATATCAATAGCTTCTTCTTTTATTTCAATGTCATCAATTTCACTTGTATTATCTAATGAGTCATCCGGTTCTGTTAGAGATTGTTCTATAGGAATCTCCATATTCTCGAGATTTTTCAGTATTTCTTCTTCATTGAAACTCAAATCTGAAAAATCTCCCTCACTTTCAGAAAGGTTTCTAACAACGTTATCATTTTTCACTTCATTTTTAGGGCGAATAGTTTTATTCTTTATATTGCCAAGTATGTCTTCTAATTTTTGTTTTTTCTTAACGAATCTTTCGTCTTTCTTGTTCTCAATTACTTCTGGTTGTTCAGCATCGTGTTCTATTTTAATTTTATTGTTCGATTTACTAGATTTTTTGTTTTCTGTGACTTTTTTCATTTTTGTTTCTTTAGTAATCTTTTCAGGAGGAGGCTCTGGTGATCTTGTAGGTATTGAATCTGGAAATAATAATTTTGTGTCGTCAAATTAATGATGTCCTTGTTAATATTAAGTTTATTTTTATTTTGAACAATAACAGTGATACATTAAGACCAGGCAGTCCAAAAATCAAATTTCCACGCAAGCTCCGCCCCTTGCTTCCCGCCTCTCCGTTATGTGCTAAACGCTAACACATCAGAAATAAAGTTGAATATCGCGTGCGCTCTTTGATCGTGTACAAGCACGAAACTAAATAGCGTAAGTCTCAATTCTTATTTCGTTCATAACAAGTAATAATTGATCTAGATAAAAAATATCTGGTGACTGGATAATAAACTATATTTTCTTGCTGTGTATATTTATTTTAGACATAAAAGCCTAACAATACTGTTTGTTTTTAGGGTTCCGTACCCAAAGGGTAAAACGGGAACCCTATTACTAAGGCTCCACCGTCTGTATGTCCGTCTGTCACCAGGCTGTATCTCATGAACCGTGATAGTTAGACAGTTGTAATTTTTACAGATGGTGTATTTCTGTTGCCGCTATAACAACAAATACTAAAAAACAGAATAAAATAAATATTTAAGGGGGCTCCCATACAACCAACGTAACTTTTTTGCTCGTTTTTGCTCGATATTGATAACGGTAACAGGTAGACGCTTGAGATGTTCACAGAATATTTAGTTATATATTCACTTTAAAAATAAATAATTAAATTATAATAAAACAAGTATTTAAGGGGAGCTCCCGCTATTTTTATAGATAATGGTATATATAATGGGGATCATGCGCGGTTCCGACTCGTACTTGGCCGGTTTTTTTTATAATTATCCTTAAAAAAGACATGATTATCGAATATCGAGCGAAAATATTACAATTACGTAACTGTCTTCAACATGGAAAGAAAAAGATCCAATAAATCATATACTAAAGTTTCAATTTGCTTGTATGTGTGAATGTTTCAGAATATTCATGTAAAATAACATAAAAATTGGGAGCATCCTCTTAATTAATACAATATGTTACAGAAATTTTGTGCATTGCATTATTTTTTCGCAAATAATAGGTTTTTCTGCTAAATATGAAAAGTAAAATTATGCGGCCGTCCTATCAAGACGACCATGGTTTTATGTTTATCATAGGCGGGGTACAGGACCATCAGTTACTTAAGTCTTACGTAGCGGTTTCCTTAAAGAAAAGCTGAAGATTAAAATTTATGTGAAATGAAATTATAATCGTCGCTTACGGTAAATAGTAACAGAATCATCCACTAACTTGAAGCTTTGCGTTAAGCGAAGCAGAGTAGCTTATTTTAAATGCTTATTTTCTCGAGTTAGAAAGAAGTCAAACGCGCTCTCAGAAAAAGGAAAGGTAAACAATGTAAACTGACCAGCTCCTCGCAATCGGATCATTTCTAAAAGCGTGGGATTCCAGTGACTGCCGCCACAAAACGGCCGTAATAACTGCATCGGTTTTTGAGATATTGGTACCAAAAACCACTCCCTAAGGACAACTGTTGTGTTAAAGTGGATGTTTTTTTACAGCCTGCGCTGTCTCTATCCTTAACAAAGGCCTCCCTCTACTTTTATATTTTTTAATCTCAATAAAATAATTACCTTCATCAAATCCTCCCTCAGGCGGATCCTCCCACCAAACAGGACTGGGGCAGGTCAGGATCTCCATGAAATCCTCATCGCTAAGACTTCTGGTCTCCTCCATCATCCTCACCATGTCTTGCATGCTCAGTTCAGGAGTGCTGCAAGGTCTTGTGGAAACCTTGGACCTTTTTAGTGATTTGGATCCATGTTGCAGTAAACTCTGTTTGGAGGGTGGTGATTTAATGCCTGTAAGATGGTTATTTAGGCTATTTAGAAACTTATTTGTAAAGGATTTTCTTAGACTTAGTATTATCAAAAAGTGGTCTTATCTTATTCTAGTGTATTAAAAAAGCATAGGCAATGATTTTCTTTTCAACATTCAAGTGTTGCAATTAGTCCTGACTACAATTACCTTTCTGTGGTGTTGCCAGCTTCCTTTTATTCGTAGCTGCAATAACTTTGAAATTGTGTTTGGGTTTCAACATAATTTTCTTAGTGCAAACATCTCGTTTTAATGTGTTGGGATAATACTCTACTTGTTCTACAACTAAATCAGATTCTGACTCTTTGACAGGGACTTTAAGTAGAGAAACTTGCGGGCGTTTTACGGTTTTGTTAACTTTAGTCGATTTTATTTCTGGTTTAGTAAGGTCCGGTTTTTCGGTTTTCTTATCATCCTGGTTTCTTAGTTGTCGTGATTTGGTTCGCGTTATTATTGGCTCGGGAGCTTTGGGTCTTGGATTCTTAGCCTTTCTTGAGGTTTTCGTTTTTGATGACATTTCTTTCTGAAAAATAAAGATGGAGAAATTAGTTAGTTCATTCACCTTTAAACTCGACCTATAGATTATGATTGTATAGTATGTATATATAATGTAATATGAATACTCAGTATTGAAATGTTTTTTTTTTCTCGACATTTGACATTTATATATATTTATCCAGTTTACACCTAGATATACGTGATTAACGTGCATTCTGTGGTCTCCTGAAATTGGAGGAGCACACGTAAAAGAAGAACCTTTTGTATCATTGTGATTCTAATTGTATTGGTGTACCCTTTGTCCAACAAAGAAGACATAAATAAAATTAATATCCCAAATAAATAAATATGCCTATCTGACCTCCACAAACCCAGTTACTGGGTAACACGATACTCATTGGTATGACTGGTTTTATAAATAATAACAAAATCTTAACAATAACATTAAAAAAAAAAACACTACAAAATGAAAAATAACTCGAATTTCAGAAGTTGGTCTTTGGTTTTGCCAACTTCCGAAATTAAAGTTATTTTTCACGTTTTTTTTTTTTAAGTAGGTTGCTTTTTTAGGGTTCCGTACCCAAAGGGTAAAACGGGAACCCTATTACTAAGGCTCCGCCGTCTGTCTGCCTGTCCGTCTGTCTCCAGGCTGTATGTCATTAACCGTGATAGTTAGATAGTTGAAATTTTCACAGATGTGAATAATAATAGACGATAAGAATAATACACAGAATAAAATAAATATTTAAGGCTCACATACAACAAACGTGATTTTTTTGCTCGTTTTTGCTCGATATTGATAACGGTAACAAGTAGACGCTTGAAATGTTCACAGAATATTTAGTTATAGGTATATTCACTTTAAAAATAAATAATTAAATTAAAATAAAACAAATATTTAAGAGGGGCTCCCGTACAACAAACATGATTTTTTTGCCGTTTTGATAGATTATGGTACGGAACACTTCGTGCGCGAGTCCGACTCGCACTTGGCCGGTTCTTATAAACGTTTTTTTTTTCATAATAATATCATCCACTTAAACTAAGTGGGAAAAATACGTATTTAGTGGGTTGGTTTGTAATTTATCTAAGTTACAATAGCCTAATGTCAACTGCTTCATCATCAGTTCCACTTCACCAAATGGTGTTTTCCGAGAGCAAATGCACAAGTTACTATAAAAAATACCCAAATCGCTCTAGGTGTGCCTATAGTATTTGAACAGTTCCCTCGATTTCTCCAGGATGCCACTAACAGCTCCTAACATAAGTTGGTAACAATGGGAACACCAAGGAAATTAAACCTTTAAAGAAAAAAAACCGGCCAAGTGCGAGTCGGACTCGCGTACGAAGGGATCCATACCATTATCTATACAAATGGCAAAAAAATCACGTTTGTTGTAAGGGAGCCCCCCCTTAAATATTTGTTTTATTTTAATTATTTATTTCTAAATTGAATATATAACTAAATATTCTGTGAATATTTCAAGCGTCTACCTGTTGCCGTTATCAATATCAAGCAAAAACGACCAAAAAAATCACAGTTTTGTATGGGAGCCCCCTTAAATATTTATTTTATTCGGTTTTTTTAGTATTGGTTGTTATAGCAGCAACAGAAATACATTATCTGTGAAAATTTCAACTGTCTAACTATCACGGTTCATGAGATACAGCCTGGTGACAGACGGATAGACAGACGGCGAAGCCTTAGTAATAGGGTTCCCGTTTTACCATATGGGTACGGAACCCTAAAAAAGAATTTTCCAAATCGGTCCAGCCGTCTTAGAGTAATCGGGGAACATACATTAATAAAAAGATTCTGATGAACTGGAAACCTCCTTCTTTTTTAAGTTGGTTAAAAAGGAATGTTTGGTGAATCTCGTAACAAAATCTGACCCTATATAAAATCATTATTAAATTTAATGTTATGTAACTTCCAACACCTATAGGTTTTTCTTTAAAAGTATTTTCTATTAAATGGATAAATTTATACTTTTATAAGCTGAAGGGAAAGTATGTTTTTTTTAAAGTCATTATATAATTATTATTGCTAACATTTTAAATACCATGATTATTAACTACAGTGGCAGAAACACTAAAATGTCTTGAATTTATTTGATTGAAAAATCTTATTATTAGAACAATTTATATCAGCAAACTACTAATAATAAAAATAAATTGATACTTTTTTTATTCAGTATCATATTTACAAAATTATAGAATTATTTTAGAGGTGATTCACATACTTCTTCACATCAATAATATTATGAACCAATATAATGAGAGAAGTGCCTTAAATTATGAAAACAAGCCAAACAAACAGCTTTTATTCTAAAAATAGATAAGAAAGAGGTACCTAAGTACTCAGCAGAATTCAATCAATAGTGTAATCTGTAATACAACACAACTGACAAACAACATAACAAGTAGGTATAACTGTATCTAAGTGTGAGTGAGGACAACATGTGGACATTTTCCCACTGAGGTACACAGCTGTTGTTTGCCAATTATGACAATAAACACAGATTTTAAAACTTTTATCTATGCAAAGACAAGGCTTTCTCCCTAATTCAGGCATAGAACATACACCATTAAGGAAATAAACAGCCTACAGCCTACCTATTTTCTTAGAACCTTTAAGGTTTATGCTTCTACATTTTGCATACAGATGGCGACACTTGAATGAACTAGATTATGATTACCTCGATACACGGGATTTTCGAGCTACAGTTGTTGTTAACAAGAAAACCTAGCACGTATATCAATAGGAGGAGGTAATTAACGCCCGAGTCAATAGAATATGATCCACGTGCGTATGTACCCGTGGGACAGCGAATAATCATGTAACCTATCTTCTATCCTTGTCGGCAGTCGTAAGTTGGATGAAGAGAGAAATAGCAGCTTCTACAGATGTTAGAACAGGCGGAATTACACCTCATGGTACCTAGATTCATAATAGACCCTAGTTTTTGTCATTATCATACACTATTTAATACATGAACCACTCGAATGTCTTTCGAAAGTAAACGGAACCTTGTGTAAAAATTACGCAAAAGATATCATAAACATTTTTACCTGCAGAATTGGACTCAGGTGGGAAGCTGTCCTTCAAATCAATTATCCGACTTGTTTATCCGCTTATAAAACTGTTTTATCACAAAATTATAGCAATTTCAATAGTTTAGATACGTAATTTGCTATAAAATCTAAATTTCATTTCATTACATTCGACACGGACTACAAACGACGGATCGGGGGATTCGGAGAATAGTGATGCGAAGTCTGCAACATAATTTAGTCTAAATATCGACTACAATATGATTGATGTGATAGGGATGTATCGGTTTTTAGTAAATTCGTCCAATTGTGAGTTTGTAAAGCAGTTTTACACGAATAGTTTCTGAATCTGAATTCATTCAATATTTTCATACCCAGCTCAAGTGTTACTACCTAATTTAAATGTCTTTGGTACCTTAGTCTGTGGTTATTACTGATGTGAGGTCAGCTACAAACTTCTTCGGTTTCTGAGACTTTTTGCCCTCAATTGTAATCAACAGTTTGGAAAGAACAATTACAAAACATTACGACTGTATTACCCAAAGGGGTGGGCAGAGGTATAGGCAAAGAAAGATGTAGGTATTGTACACCCTTAATTCGCCATTTTAACTTAATTCCCATTTTATAACTTAGGCAAGCAAAAGATTTAAATCGTGAGATCTAACCGTGTCAAAAATGATCACATCTTTGTTTCGTTGACAATGATATTTGAATAGTATTGTCTCGCACACTCATGAAAACCATAACTATCGTACAATATGGGATGTCTGAGCACCCTCTTTTCAGTATTGTCACTGTATCGCGCGACGAAATCTTTGGGGTGAGCCTGTTCTATTAGACAGTATCCAGTCCACTACTGAGACATTACTAATGAAAAGCTCAATAACACTTTGACCCACCCCGGGCCTCACTTACAACTACTAGAGTTCAGTAGACTAACGAGGTCAGCATAATATTTTACAGTTTGTATAATCGACTAAAATTAAATCGATTGAACGTGACTATCGACTAAATGAAAAAGAAAAGTACCGACCTATTCAATGGACATAACTAACTGAATCTATCTGTCTATCAGATTATTTACATCTTTAAAATAGTCTAAAATGTAATAGTATAGTTGCAGATAGAACAACGTTGACTAAATCAGGCAGATAACGCGGTGTCCTAACTTCCTAAGGGTATCCTAGATAGAAAGCGGCCAAACGCTATTCTAATATTTGGGGAATTTTAAATGACAGAATAAAAAAAAAACAATCAAATGGTGTCCTCAGAGATGGGTGTTGTTTTTTTTACCTACTTTTTGCTGTATTGCTCAACATATTTTCTAGTTCTACAACTGGGTGTGTCAGTGACATCATGTTTGATCACGAAATATTCGTGCAAGGGCCAAGGCTTCTATTATTACTTTATAATTAGGCCAATGAATTTTAATTCTCGCTGCGCCGAGCCCTGAGACGGCTCGGCGACGCGCGGCGCAGCTATTCACAGAGCACTACAGTGATATAATACCTACATCTATTCCATGCTCTGATGGTGGTGGTGCACCTGCTCTGTCTCGCTGATAAAAGAGATGTTGGTGTGTTTTCAACGCATTTGTTTCAACATTGCTGGTTTACTTGAGTTGAAAGCAAAGGTCAAGCAAGCGGTTCATTGTGATGATAGGTACCTACCTACTTACGAATGAAGTAAGATTATATCCCCGCTTTTGCTATGATAAATTATTTATTTCTGTGAGTTCTGAGTGTCGCAACATTATTGTAGATGTAGATATACCTACCTATCCTCTTTCTGTCTGGCATTCGTGGCCATACCTACTATGTAAGGTTTCATTTTCTATAGAACAATTTTGTTTAGCATAAAAATAGTTATTGATGTCGGATGTCGGTTCCCTGCCGTCGACGCGTCGGTTGTGAGTGTGCATTTTGTTTGTGTACCTATGTGGAGTGGAGCCTACCAGAATACCTATAGCTACCAACGTTTACGCGTTCTGAAGGCGCTCGCCTGTAATGTAACCTTTCCCGCGACCTACCTGTGTTACTTCTGCCTATTTAATTAATTAAATGTATAAACCTATCCTGCTGGTTTCAATTATCTCTCCACATTACTAAGCGGTTGACCCTCCTGAGTATATATTATATTATGTTCTGTGGGTTGACCGCATGCGCAGTCTACTTGCATAGCTGTAGCCGTTACAGTGGAATCTTGGATAGTTGTATTACAGGCGAATGCTCCCAACGATGCAGCGAGGGAGCGCCTTGATGTAGGTACAGTACGGGGCGAACAAACCCTTGCTCGAGCTGCTGCGGGCTAATTGCGTAACTGGCGTAACACAATATCAGTAGGAATCTGTTTCAATTTGACAGTTCCACATCATTCATTGCGTTATTTACGTTGTTGAGCAGACAAATTTTTCTAACATATGAAGCAATGGATTAACAATAGGTACTTAAAATAATTCCCATTGTGATTCAAACTGTTTTACTTAATTAGGGTGTTGGTGGGTTGGTGGCTAGCTATACAAGATGGCGGCTCTACCGATCAGAGACTAGAGTTGGAAAGTTCGGTCGAACTAAGGGTGCATTCCGAATTAAGATTATAATCGCTGTAATCGATTTTAGCGATTTTAGTAATCGATTTTCCCTATCAGCGTGAGCGCGAAAACGTTGTCGCGTGAAACGTCATAGATGACGCCGACCATGCCCTAAATTAATATCACCGTGAGCGCTGTCAAAAATGACAGTTGCGTTGTTTTGTTTTGAGTCTTATCTTATAAAATAGCGTGGCATTTTCGAAATTGTGCTTCTGGCTACAGTCGCCATCTAACCAAAGAAGAAGAAGTGTACAAATGTGTGTGTGTGTGTGTAGTGTTTAAACAAAGAAATACTGTAATCCAACCGTGAGCGCGGTCAGGAGCGTTCCTAATTGTTGACAGTTGTCGGCTGTCATAATCGTAATAACTAATTCGGTACGCAAATTATTGATGTGAGCGCTGTCAGCGAGTCTAATACGGAATGCAGCCTATGACGGCGATAGGTACCTACGCTCAGGGCCGGATTTAGAGGTGTGGAGGCCCTGGGGCTACCAAGAAGTGGAGGCCCCGATTTTTTTTTGGAAGACGAAAAAGAAACAGTTTTCAATAATTTATACTTACATTTTACTAAAATTATACAAAAGATAAATATTAGGCGAATGGAACTTTGTGACCTTTTTCGTCGAAAAATCATTGATAATTTCGGAGAAATCTAGTTCTCGGAGTAAATCACTTTCAATACTCACTAGGGATAACTTAGATAGGCGGTTTGGTGTCAATAAATAGTCAGAATTCTATTTCTTATAATTTTCATCTTCGAAAAAAGGTTCCTTGTTAATGTGAACTTTTTATTTAAGTAATAAAAAAGAAATGTGGAGGCCCGGGGCCAGGGCCGCTTTTGCCCTGCCTGGGTACGCTAACAAAAAGAGATGACGAAAATGCGTCGCTTATCATGTTTCTACAGATCTACCATGACTCCACACTAAATAAAAGTCAGGCACCATGTTAATTCAATTAAAACTATTTTATTATCAAAACCACTATTGCAATTCAAAATGGCGGCATATTACTTTCCGTACTTAGTAATAATAATTGTTTTATTTATAAGAGAGACACAAACAATTAACTTGCATGTCAAAATCCCCGATGAAAATAAAATTTTTACTATGCTGTCTCATTTAAAATTTCAGAGCGTATCAAAATATTGTTCTCATAGAGAGGATGTCTGCAGGTCCACTAACACAAATGTCTGCTGCGTGAAAAGGGTGAATGAAACATTTTTATACAAAGATTTTGAAAACGGATGCTTTTTATTTTTGAGTAACATGTGTGATCATCCCGAGGAAGGTGAGCTGTAGTTTTTATGAAATTTGTGGTGCTAACCAAACCCTCTTCTCACTTGCACTTTCAAGACAGAATAACGTGAGTAATGGGCCTTTCACACGTACACACGGCTACACACATCTAGCTATACAATTCCAGTATACGCTGACCTCTCATTATACAGAAATCCTATACAATGCAAGATTAGCTTAATTACTGAAAATATAGCGTGATATGTAGCCGTGTGTATCACAACAGGGTTTGGTTTACCTCATGGTAGATTTTTGATAGCAACACTAAAACTATTATACGCCACACTATAGACTTACTACCGACACACTACTGAGACACCACTGAAACGCCATTGAAGTTTTTGCAGAATGCCAAATTTGCAACAGTGGCAAAAGAATTTCTGTAGTGTGTCGATAGAGTGTCAATGGCGTGTTGCTTAACTCAAAGTTACAGAATTGGGCCCAAATGTCCATGACTATTCTATTGAGACACTAATCACACACTAGCGACACACTATTGACAAGTTGGTTATTTTACAGAATTGGGCCCCAGTAGTGGCGATGTGGCTAGTGTCTGCAGACAGACACACATCATTGTGTTTGCGATGTGGCCGGCTCACAGATTTAGAGCAGGCTACAAGCCAAGCGGGCATTATTGCGACTTTCTATTGCATGTCAAATGAAAAATAAAGTTGTCCTTCGATTCGATATACCGCCATTGTTGTTTACTATTGTGTCGAATGAAAACTAGGCTCCATTCGCTCTCAATGAGAGTCACCTGTCATGAATCGTGCCCACCTGAACCTGAATCAGTTTATACAAATACCCTTGATGGTCTCCTGTTGTTTCTATGGCCTCAAAGGTCTTTGTGTAAACTGATTCAGGTTCAGGAGGGCACAGATTTATGACAGGTGACTCTCATTTAAAGCATGGGGCCTGACTGGCGACTTGAGAGTGTACCACTAATATAAAAGACGAGCTAAGGACAGGGGAAGCGTCTCTATCACTGGTCAAAAAGCAGCTGTATTGGAAAAGTCAATAAATTATGAATGTTTTTATAGGTTATTTTGTGTTTGTTGACTTTCAAGTTCTTTTTACGGTTCCGTACCTCAAAAAAACGGACTCTTAAAGGATCACTCGTGTTCTGTCTGTCTCTCTGTCCGTCTGTCTGTCACAGCCGACTTGCTCCGAATCTACGAGACCAATTAAGTTGAATTTGGTACACATATGAATTTCTGTTACCGCACAACGAACGTGTAACGTAAATACTTATATAAATTTTGAATATGGAGGCACTTGCTGGGCAAATTAGAAAATTAAAAAAAAATTGTTGAACGACTTTTTCATGAAATCGTGACATGGGGATATTTTTTTTTTTTTTTTTTGTGTGGGAAATTATCAAATAACTTTGACATTGGGGATCACATCTAACTTAGAGAGATGTATTAATGATTCTAATGATTATAATTCTGTAAATACGTATATCTGTCAGTCGAGAATCATATTTTTATCAAGATTCAACTTGACCATTTTGCGAATCAGAAATCCGTTTGCGTAATATTAAGCTTTAAGTGCTAGTTTTTAGGGTTCTTTACCCAAAGGGTAAAACGGGAACCCTATTACTAAGGCTCCGCCCGCCGTCTGCCTGTCTGTCTGTCTGTCACCAGGCTGTATCACATGAACCGTGATAGTTCGACGCTTGAAATATTCACAGAATATTTAGTTATATATTCACTTTAAAAATAAATAATTAAATTAAAATAAAAAAATATTTAAGGGTATTTATTTCCTATACAACAAACGTGATTTTTTTTGTCGTTTTTATAGATAATGGTACGGAACTCTTCGTGCGCAAGTCCGACTCGCACTTGGCCGGTTTTGTTAAGAGTCAAGTCTCGCCCCTCCCCACTCTGCCAACCAAATGGTTGTTTTTGGTTATATGAAAAAAATCATGGCAGTAGTATGTACTTCGGTTGTTTAAATTTCGTTAAAACAACAAAATTAAAACAACCACAGCTGAGTAGACTTTACAAGTTAACGAGTAATAGTCGACCAACTTACGTCACGGTCAATTCTCCAATTGAAAATCAATTGGAGAATTGACCATGACGTATATCGATGTATGGGAGAACATGTTTTTCAACTACAAAGTTAAGTTTGTTTTTGGGATAAATTCATCCCAACTACGGACGGACCCCTTCATTGTGCGTGGTCTGACACGTACTTGGCCGGTTTCTTTTTAATTTTATTATTATATAATAGGTATGTAAAAGTGTTTCCGATATCCTATTTACAGAATAAGCAATTTCATTTCATTCACTAAAATCCGTGTTTTAGAGTACTTTATAGCAGCTGCTGGTAGTTGTGAACAGTATTTGACTATGAGACGAAACGAAGAGCCGGAAGATGTCCCTTCTGGTTCACCTGATGATGAAATAGGAATCAATACAAACTCTACTGAGACGAATTTCGGTGAAAATGATACCGGTAAGCCAAATACTTCACCTACACTTCATGATATTCTTCTCCATAGGAACCTACTACGCTTTGCAATGGGCAACTAGCTTCATATTTCTGACTGAACGACCCCTTGACAATTCAAAAGTGCCTGTAATTGGTTTATTTGAAATAAGTAAATGCATAATTTCATCACCACTGCTCTCAAAAATTTAAAACGAAATTAAAAGGAAAACTATCACGGCTAAGTAGGCTTTACAATTTAACGAGTAATAGTCAGCCAACTTAAATTTGCAGTTGGAGAATTGACCGTGACGTATACAGGTGGAAACTTTCAGCGGGGCAGTAAGGGGAAGTACCTTATCCGTTGCAGCTACGCGAAAATGGTCTTAGGAGACTATCCTTATCTTTTTGAGAAATTTTGTCAGCAGGAAAATAAGCAATTTTCACAAAAACTTTTTTTTATGCCAATCGATCCTCTTTCTTATAAGGATCAAAAACCTCTATTGGACCAATTGAGGTTTGAATACTAGTACTAGAAAAGTCATAAATCGCAAAAAACTTTTCCCATACATTTCGTAGGAAATGAGACTCGAACTTACATTTTTTACCATCGATAAACTGACCGCTACAAAAAAGACTGATCGAAAAACAAATACAAAAACTATAACTTCTACTTTGGGTATTATTTCACCTTAAAATTAAGAACTTGAAACTTTACATTTGGACTCACCTAGAAGTTTAACTTTTGTGCTCTAAGTTATGAAGTGTTGAGAATAGTAGCTGTTTTGACGATAGGTTTATTCCCTTTACTACAGAGTGGGTAGCAGCTGATAACGTGCTAGGATTAATTCCATAGAGAATCGTGGTAAGTAAATCTTTGAGTTCCTGAACATTGTTGTATTCCTTTTTATAAAGTTCGATTTTTAAATAGCGCCACATAAAAATAGTAGACGCGTGAGATCTGCCAATCTATTCTGAAAAAATCTCACCGTGTAAACGTAGGTGAAGTGAGCTTGAAGTGAGTTGTTAATAGTGTCAATCCCTCACTGACAGTTCACTCCACGCTCACTTCACCTAAACTTTCACGGTGAAATGGTTACAGAATAGCACTGTTGGACTGCGAGGTGGTCACGTTAAAGGACCATCAGTTTGTATCCACTGCCTTGCGAATTGCCGGAATTCGATTGATGTGATTTCGAAATACGAAGTTTATTTTTTTTGTTTATTTTTGGCCAGTCTTCATTGTAGCGGTCCATTTATCCATAATAAAAAACTAAGTTGGAGTATCATTTCTTACGAAATGTATGGGAAAACTTTTTGCGATTTATGACTTTTCTAGTACTCAAACCTCAATTGGTCCAATAGAGGTTTTTGATCCTTATAAGAAAGAGGATCGATTGGCATAAAAAAAAGTTTTTGTGAAAATTGCTTATTTTCCTGCTGACTGTAATTTTTTTTTCAAAATCTGTGAATGCAGATCAAAATTTCTCAAAAAGATAAGGATAGTCTCCTAAGACCATTTTCGCGTAGCTGCAACGGATAAGGTACTTCCCCTTACTGCCCCGCTGAAAGTTTCCACCCTGTATATGTATGGGAGAACATGTTTTTCAACTACAATGTTGTTTTTGGGATAAATTCATCCCAACTACGGAACCCTTCATTCTGCCTGGTCCGACACGCACTTGACCGGTTTTTTTTAATCTAGTTACCGACACCGGCGCTCTCCGCCAGAAGAAACTCACTGCATCGTATGAAATTCCCATGTCTTTTGACAATCACATTTGTCCTCACTCCTGCCCGAGAACATACTCTCCGGAGTGTGTCAGTATCAACAGAGGGTACGGGAAGTACTTCAAGATGCTCACTTTCGTGAACCATTGTTCGGCTGATGATTATTATTGCAAGAATTCTAAAGGTGAGGGTCACTTTCTAAGATACAAATAGAGAATACAATCCCGGGATCCCGAATCTCGGGATCCCGAATCTCGGGATCCCGACCGTTTTTTGGCCCCGAAAATCCCGGGACTGTACTTGGCTAATCTCCGGATTTTCGGGATTGCCACAAACAAGTCTAGTTTGTATTCCGTAGTCCGTTGCGCCTTGAAAATAACCTTGCCTAGATTATTTTAATACATTACGACAAAAAGCAACTCGTACAATACGTAGGTACCCACCACACAGGTACAGTCCTAATAATATGTTTGTCGTAGAACTTAGAAGGGACTTCCCCACTCGGAATACTATAATACAATACTCTTAAGGTAATTCCCCAACGAACCACCCGATCATCTCATATCATAATATTGTTGCGGGTATTTCCCGTCGGTCGGGGATTCCCTGTACGAAAGTATAAATATGCAAATCAGGTTTTATTTTTTTCATTTATTGTTCTGTCAGTGACGGGTTACGTAGGCTACGTCAGTGACGACGGGTTACGTAGGCTACGTCATTAAAATTTAAAAGTCAATTATCTGAAATTAAGTATTTCAAATGGCGGGAGACTTTGTTAGACCTACTTTGACCCTATCTTTGTCATCGCCACCTGATATTGCAAATTCTTATACATGTATAAAAAACTGCTTATTCATATCTCCACATTGCTTATTAGGTTAGAAACTTAACCAACCATTCCTGGTTCCATAGGCTTAGCATGAGAACCGTAGAGAAGTGTTTTAAAGTAGATAAAAATTACGCTTCTGTGTAGACAGCTGACAGTTTTCTACGAAGAAAGATAGACAAGCGATTTCTATTCTACAATAGAGTAGAAATAGAAAGCATCATGCTAAGCCTGCTTTTAGAGTTTTAATTTTGTGTAATAAATGAAAATCACCAGTCTTTCAAAGAGCATGGGTTAAGTTAATCTTTGAGGATAATTGATGAAATTATTGTTGCTCTGCTATTATTACTAATATTCAGTTTGAAAAGCCTTATCAAATCCCCCTTAAAGTTTAAACTTTAAGTTAGCAATTTCCCATATTTATGGGTCTTGAGATACTTAGCGCAAGATACCATCTTGAGATACTTAGCTCAAGACACCATCTTGAGATACTTAGCTCAAGACACCATCTTGAGATACTTAGCTCAAGATACCATCTTGAGATACTTAGCTCAAGACACCATCTTGAGATACTTAGCTCAAGATACCATCTTGAGATACTTAGCTCAAGATACCATTTATTATTTTATGCCTAGTATCTTGAGATAATGCTTGTGAAGCATTGATGTCCCAATCACCCGTACAAAGGTAATGGGTAAAACTGTGACATTAGAAGGTCACCAGGCAACTTAGAGAGATTAGATAATAACTTATTGAAGACTTACTGGACTTACTTATTGTCTGGAGTCTTGACTGGGACCAACAGGCCATTGCATTATAAACATCACTGATCATAAATAAGAGCTCCATACCGTAATCATGTAAAATATATGGAGTAGGTGCCGATATTAACTATTTGCCGTCAATCAATTACCCATATTTATGGGTCTTGAGATACTTAGCTCAAGATGCCATCTAGAGATACTTAGCTCAAGACACCGTCTTGAGATACTTAGCTCAAGACACCGTCTTGAGATACTTAGCTCAAGACACCGTCTTGAGATACTTAGCTCAAGACACCGCCTTGAGATACTTAGCTCAAGACACCGTCTTGAGATACTTAGCTCAAGACACCGTCTTGAGATACTTAGCTCAAGACACCGTCTTGAGATACTTAGCTCAAGACACCGTCTTGAGATACTTAGCTCAAGACACCGTTTTGAGATACTTAGCTCAAGACACCGTCTTGAGATACTTAACTCAAGATACCATTTGATGTCCCAATCACCCGTACAAAGGTAATGGGTAAAACTGTGACATTAGAAGGTCACTAGGCAACTTAGAGAGATTAGATAATAACTTATTGAAGACTTACTGGACTTACTTATTGTCTGGAGTCTTAACTGGGACCAACAGGTCATTGCATTATAGACATCACTGATCATAAATGCTGTAGAGCTCCAGACCATAATCATGTAAAATATATGGAGTAGGTGCCGATATTAACTATTTGCTGTCAATCAATTACCCATATTTATGGGTCTTGAGATACTTGGCTCAAGACACCGTCTTGAGATACTTAGCTCAAGACACCATCTTGAGATACTTAGCTCAAGACACCGTCTTGAGATACTTAGCTCAAGACACCGCCTTGAGATACTTAGCTCAAGACACCGTCTTGAGATACTTAGCTAAAGACACCGTCTTGAGATACTTAGCTCAAGACACCGTCTTGAGATACTTAGCTCAAGACACCGTCTTGAGATACTTAGCTCAAGACACCGTCTTGAGATACTTAACTCAAGATACCATTTGATGTCCCAATCACCCGTACAAAGGTAATGGGTAAAACTGTGACATTAGAAGGTCACTAGGCAACTTAGAGAGATTAGATAATAACTTATTGAAGACTTACTGGACTTACTTATTGTCTGGAGTCTTGACTGGGACCAACAGGCCATTGCATTATAAACATCACTGATCATAAATAAGAGCTCCATACCGTAATCATGTAAAATATATGGAGTAGGTGCCGATATTAACTATTTGCTGTCAATCAATTACCCATATTTATGGATCTTGAGATACTTAGCTCAAGACACCGTCTTGAGATACTTAGCTCAAGACACCGTCTTGAGATACTTAGCTCAAGACACCGTCTTGAGATACTTAGCTCAAGACACCGTCTTGAGATACTTAGCTCAAGACACCGTCTTGAGATACTTAGCTCAAGACACCGTCTTGAGATACTTAGCTCAAGACACCGCCTTGAGATACTTAGCTCAAGACACCGCCTTGAGATACTTAGCTCAAGACACCGTCTTGAGATACTTAGCTCAAGACACCGTCTTGAGATACTTAGCTCAAGACACCGTCTTGAGATACTTAGCTCAAGACACCGTCTTGAGATACTTAGCTCAAGACACCGTCTTGAGATACTTAGCTCAAGACACCGTCTTGAGATACTTAGCTCAAGACACCGTCTTGAGAAACTTAACTCAAGATACCATTTGATGTCCCAATCACCCGTACAAAGGTAATGGGTAAAACTGTGACATTAGAAGGCAACTTAGAGAGATTAGATAATAACTTATTGAAGACTTACTGGACTTACTTATTGTCTGGAGTCTTAACTGGGACCAACAGGTCATTGCATTATAGACATCACTGATCATAAATGCTGTAGAGCTCCAGACCATAATCATGTAAAATATATGGAGTAGGTGCCGATATTAACTATTTGCTGTCAATCAATTACCCATATTTATGGGTCTTGAGATACTTGGCTCAAGACACCGTCTTGAGATACTTAGCTCAAGACACCATCTTGAGATACTTAGCTCAAGACACCGTCTTGAGATACTTAGCTCAAGACACCGTCTTGAGATACTTAGCTCAAGACACTGTCTTGAGATACTTAGCTCAAGACACCGTCTTGAGATACTTAGCTCAAGACACCGTTTTGAGATACTTAGCTCAAGACACCGTCTTGAGATACTTAGCTCAAGACACCGTCTTGAGATACTTAACTCAAGATACCATTTGATGTCCCAATCACCCGTACAAAGGTAATGGGTAAAACTGTGACATTAGAAGGTCACTAGGCAACTTAGAGAGATTAGATAATAACTTATTGAAGACTTACTGGACTTACTTATTGTCTGGAGTCTTAACTGGGACCAACAGGTCATTGCATTATAGACATCACTGATCATAAATGCTGTAGAGCTCCAGACCATAATCATGTAAAATATATGGAGTAGGTGCCGATATTAACTATTTGCTGTCAATCAATTACCCATATTTATGGGTCTTGAGATACTTGGCTCAAGACACCGTCTTGAGATACTTAGCTCAAGACACCATCTTGAGATACTTAGCTCAAGACACCATCTTGAGATACTTAACTCAAGATACCATTTATTATTTTATGCCTAGTATCTTGAGATAATGCTTGTGAAGCATTGATGTCCCAATCACCCGTACAAAGGTAATGGGTAAAACTGTGACATTAGAAGGTCACTAGGCAACTTAGAGAGATTAGATAATAACTTATTGAAGACTTACTGGACTTACTTATTGTCTGGAGTCTTGTCTGGGACCAACAGGCCATTGCATTATATAATACAAAAGTAATATACTGTGTACTGTAGGTAATTATATTATATATGTACAATGATATCCACGAACTCCTCCATTTTCGAACAGGCTGTCCGTCACAGTTCGAAAACGTGTTATGAATTACAGTGAAAAAATCAGAAAGCAAGTAACTGCAGAATTAAAACATTTGAAAAGTGCAGGTGAAAGATTTAGTCTTTCTTTCGACGAGTGGACTTCATCCACTCGTCGAAAGAAAGACTAAATCTTAAACGACGACTTCCAATAAACGATACATGGCGGTCAACGTTCATTCATATAAAAAAATTTGGAACTTAGGACTTGTTCCTATTTACGATAGTATGACAGCTGAAAATTGTCTTCGTATATTGCAAGAGCGTCTAAGTAAATTTGACATTTCCCTAGAAACTGACATCGTGGCTATTGTAACCGATGGACCGAATGTTATGATAAAGGTGGGGCGGCTTATTTGCACTGAACAACAACTGTGTCTCGCACATGGTATCAATTTGGCGGTCTGTGAAACATAATAATTTGCAAGATAGCCCTACCTCAGATGATACTATAAATGAACCAGCTGTGACTGTTGATTATATGGACGACAGCGATGATGAACACCATTTAGAAGACTTAGACTGTCCAGAATCAGGTTTAATCGTAATGTCACAAAATGATCTTGCGCCAGAACACGTATCAGAGTTAACACAATATGAAAATATTAATGAGCTGATAAAGAAAATCCGCAAACTTGTAGTGTATTTCAAAAGATCTCCATTGAAAAATGAAACAGTACTTCAAAAATATGTGAAAATTGAACATGGAAAAGAGTTGTCACTTCTTTTGGACTGTAAAACCAGGTGGAATAGTCTTTTAACAATGCTGGAGCGATTTTATCTTTTAAAAGCATGCATTCAAAAAGCTCTTATAGATCTCAATCATCCAATTCGTTTAGAAGATGTTGATTTTGAATTGGTAAATAAAATTGTTGATGTGCTGACCCCAATTAAATTGACAGTAGAAGCAATCTGTCGGCGAGATGCTAATTTATGCACAGCTGATGCCGCTTTGAGATTTCTTATAAAACAACTGTCTAGCAAAAACTCAGCACTTGCCAAAAAAAATAAAACATCCTTAGTGGAACGTATAAAGCAACGACGAAGTGATGATTTAACTGGCGTGTTAAATTATTAGTACACAGGCTTTAGTGAGGAAGCAAATAAAGAGTATTATTAAAAGACTTAATAGTCGAGATTACACGGAAGAAGAAGCAAGGTCAGTATCACAAACAGATGATGAGCTAAGGTCAGAAACCTCCCTACCCCAATTGACATTAAAGGAAAAGTTACAGCTGGAAATTAACAAGAGTATGAAATCCCCAGATCCTGAAGTACAAGTACAAAATGAATTGGGGTTGGCAAATAGAGACGTGAAATGAGCCTGTTCGAAAATGGAGGTGTTCGTGGATATCACTTAGAAACAGCATATAAGTATCTATTGTCTATTCCTCCAACCAGCGTAGAAGCTGAACGAGCGTTTTCAGCTGCTGCTTATGTTGGCAATAAACTACGAAGCAGACTCGGAAGTCAAACATTGGATGCTATGATATTTCTGCGATTATATTTTCGAAATTCTAAATAGTTATTTTGTGCTGTTTTTTAATTTCTTGCAAAAGTATAGTATTTTTTGGTTTGTGTTTTTTCTTTTCTTATTATTATTCTGATTTGTGTTGTGCAAAGACATTAAAGACATTTTTTTTTAATTACTCGTGTTTTTTTATTTTAGCCCAATTAGAAACCACATAGTCTAATCCCGGGATGAGCCCGGGATCCCGGGAAAAGGCTTCAAAAATCCCGTAAGCCCGGGATTGAAAAACATGCTCGGGATTGTATTCTCTAGTCATACAAAATACAAAATGTTTATAGTTGTTCCATTAGAAATAAGATTAAAACGAATGAAACCTTTTTAGTTTTACAGTCTGTTCACCCGATTTTTGACTTCTATTGCGTTGGTGGCGTGACAAATGGCAGGTGTAATAAACAGTCGGTATTGTAACCACGTTTTTGATTTTAATGCAATCCTTATAGAAGTCAAAATCGGTTGAACGGACTGTAAAAAAGGATTATTTAAATTTCTAATCTTATTTCAAATGGAGTATAGTTTACATTAGTTTATGATTGGAGCCTCCTTTTTTTTTTAAATAAAATTCTTTATTGGCTTTCTTTTTTGGGGTATTTTATTTTTTTATTTATTTTATTAAAAATGTGTACCTACAAACAAAGTTAAGCCCTGACTCCTACGCTACGTAAAAAACCTGTGTTACAGGAGCCAGTGTGTTAAAAGTGTTCTCCTTAAAAGCATGATGACGCCTGAACAATATCACGCCTGTAATCCCCAAAGGGTTAGGCAGAAGTGTACCTACCTACACTCACATTTCGCCAGTTATGTTTAAGTCACATGTAATAGGGGGCGAGCCTATTGCCATCAACCGGGCACAAATCCAGTCTGCGGGCTGCTACTTAGAAATTCCTGATGGGAAAAAAAAATTGTTGGGTACCTCCCATGCACGTAGGTAAAGTGGGGATAACATTTTTTCCCCGTCTATTCCATGATGTCCCCCGTTGGATAGGCAATTTAATATTTATGTATAGTAATATTGCGGGTCTGAAAAATACATTTTCAGATTTAGAGATCCGTTTGCGTAATATTAAGCTTTAAAGTGCTAATTTTTGTGAGTCAAGTGAGTCCCCTTGCCAGCTAAATAATTGTTTTTGGATATGTGAAAAAAATCATGACAGTATTATAAATAACAACATTTTATGAAAAACTATCACAGCTAAGTACCCTTTAAAAATTAACGATTAATAGTCGACCAGCTTATATTTGCAGTTGGAGAACTGACCGTGAAGTACATCGATGTACATGGGAGAACATGTTTTTAAACTACAATGTGTACAAAAATCCCTTAAATAAATAAAGATAAAAAAAAAAACTGCAATGTTAAGTTTGTTTTTGGGATAAATTCATCCCAACTACGGAACCCTTCATTGTGCGTGATCCGACACGCACTTGGCCGGTTTTATTGGTGTTTCAACTTGTCTGGACTGTACTGCTTCGTTGGTCTTGTTGTCACAAGCGCTACTGTTGAGCACGAGGTCCGGGTTTCGATTCCCAGGTCGGGCAAAGTGTTATTGGGTTTTTTCACCAGGAATTCCTCAGTAGCATTCCGGAGTCTGAATTTGGGCCCGGTTGATGGCAATAGGCGCGCCCGCCCCCATTACATGGGCGGCGAAACGTGGGTGTACTATATAATGTTTCTTGAGTTTCTTGCCTGTTCTTCTCCATAGAGATCTACGTTTTGGAATGGGCAAATAGCTTCCACTTTCTGACTAACTGACCGACTCTTTGACAATTCAAAAGTGCCTGTAAATGGTTTATTTGAAATAAATGCTTTGAGTTTGAGTTTAAATGTACACCTCTGCCTAACCCTTCGGGGATTACCATTAGTAAAGTTATGTATGAAATTGCGCCGTGTTAATCAGATGGCTAATTGCGTAACACACTATCAGTAGGAATCGGTTTCAATTTGACAGTTCAACAACATTCATTGCGTTATTTACGTTGTTGAGCAGACAATTTTTCTAACATATGAAGCAATGGATTAGCAATATACTTCAAAATCATTCCGATTCCGATTCAAACTGCGTTACGCAATTAGAGTACCTACAGGCGTAGGAGTTGAGTAGGAAATATTATTTGTGATACTCAAATAGGGAGTTGAAACTGTCTCTCCTAAATACAAATTATTCGGTACTCTAGCTAGGAGAGCATGCGATTCCGAACTCCCTAACTTCCGAACTTGTTCTTTCGTGTTTGTGTTTTTATTTCTTTGCGTTATGTTTACCGCAAATAAACGTATTTTCTTTCTTCTTTTCTTTTATCCAACGATTCGATGTACCTAGACCATCTTACAATAATGCACACTTTTTAAGTCCCTCATGTAGGTACTACAAAATCTTTATGTACAGACGCCAGCACTACAATCTGTAAAATTTCTTTAAAACATTTTCAACTTTACCGTTAAAGCTTAAGGTTCAAGGTTGATTGGGAAAATTCGACAGTTTCGGGTAGCTTGACCTGCTGGCGTCTGTACTTCACTAAATTATTTATTCATTTATTATTTAGTACTTATTTATTTTCAGAGTTTGCGCCGCCATTTGATGGTCATGATGAGATCGTTCGAACATCACCTTTAGCGTGGTCATTCTGTGGAGCGAACAGGTAATGGTTGACTTTTGCTACTGCCTACCTTTGCATCATGGTAGCCCAAAGGATTTCTCAGCAAGCATATCCAGCACGAACAAAAGTATACTATCAGGACAACAAACACTTAAAGCGCCTACACACGGCCCTAAAATCAGAGGCAATATCGGGAGGGTGGTGGGGATGAAATCGGCTACTAGTCTACACAGTACACACATCCTTTGATCCCTGCCAGTTAGTACGTAACCCACCGTGCAGCAGAGCGCTCGTTGATCCAAGATGCCGCCTACACTCTCAAAAAATAGGCATCGCTCTGGCACTATTGCTACGGTGCAACCAAAACAAAAACAAAAGAGGAAGACCTGGGATAAGCTTTTGGGGTTGCCGTGGCGATGTAGCGCGTCAGGGATGCTTGCGGAAGCGTGTGTCGACGGGTTCGCCGCGATTATGCGGAACCGATGCGCTTCCATGATGGCGCGCTTGCGCTCCTTCTCCAATGGCATCCTGAGTGTGTTTTCAGACCGGTGGGACTCTCCCCTCTTACGAAGGTGGGTAAGTGTTCAGACACACTTGTCCAAATAATTAGTTATTTATTTTTATTATTAATTTAATTGAATACTAACATTAGGCTAAGTTATACTACGACTAACATTATATGGATTTTTTATCTGAAATAAAATATTTGAATTTGAATAAGATTTGGTGTAGTGTCTTTACCGACCTCTTCATTGTACACTTGTAATAGCATTTTAAGGCCTCCTGCCTCATGTCGCAGTTAAAATACTCTTTATGTTGTTTATCCCATAATACGACAACTCCTTGAAAAGATCAATTGTTTTCGGGCCATTCGCTCCATCTACTTCGCCATATTTCGACACGAAATAAAAATTGATTTACAAAAACACGTCCTGCTGCCACTACAGTCGCACGCGCACTGAAGTGAAATCAGTTCCGATTTCCCTACACACACACGCACGGACAACGCTCCGTAGACGATAACCGTGAGCTCGGCCCCCGAACCAATTTCTGAGTTAGGGGTAATGATAATAATACTGATTACGATTTGCCTACTCACGAGGCGATCAATGGAGCGATCTAGGGCGCTCCCCACCACTACCCTGATATTGCCTCTGATTTAAGGGCCGTGTGTAGACGCTTTTTGGGCGAAAAAAGTAAACATAGGCAGTCATGGACGGCCGACAAAAGTGAAAACTTATCGCTCAACGTGCTGCTGAGCGTATACGCGGTACGGCATTTCATACAAACTTTCAACTCTTGTATTTCGTAATGACTCAACCGATTTTAATGAAACTTCATACGCATAGGTACGCATGATACAAAGGTCTAAAAAGTTAGTTAAGAACATTTTCGAAAAATAGTGTTACAGCCAAATTAGACCGATTTTTACCGATACTGCTGTACCGCGCCATTAGGTATGTGCGCGACGTGACGGGGGGGCAGTGCAGGCATCTCATAAGTCAACGCAACGCTCACGGCAGCGGCCCCCCGCCCCCCGCTTCGCCGTGATTTCCTAAGGCGCGGTACAGCGGTATCGGTCAAACTATATCTAGTTTTCGTGGTGAACATGCTTGCTGAAAAATCCTCTGGGCTGTACCATTGTGTTACTTGAGGTTGGCGCAAAAAAAATCCTCCTCCGTTGTCCCCTGTAAGCTGTGGGGGGCAAAGTCCCACCGGCTGTCGAGCACCAATCCTAGGTACTTCACGGTAGACTCGACAGCAATTTGAGCCCACCGGGGGCCATGAAAGATCATGGCCTCCAACTTGTTGAGGGCAACCTCCAGGCCAGGCGTCACCACCTGTGAGACCGCAGCCGTCGCCAGCAACGCTGCCTCCCTGTACTCCCCCCTCCCCCTGACCGTGAACCAGCGTGTCGTCCGCATAACACGTCAGGTCTTCACCCGGCTGGAGCCTGCCCCGCAGCACTCAGTCGTACTCGATGTACCACAGGAGCGGGCCCACGACCGAGCCCTGTAGAACACCGCACGACATGCGGCGATGGTTTCCACCATCACGTCCCGTGTAGGTGACTCACTTCTCGGCCAAATAATCCCCAACAATGCAACGGAGGTCTAGGGAGGCACCCGATGACACCGCAGTGCCTCCTGAAAACAGCTCGAGGGCAGGGTGTTGATGGCGTTGGAGATGTCCAAAGACACCGCCAACATCCACGATATCGCGTGGATGGTGGAGCCACCGTGAAAAGTTCGGCTCTCGGCCTGGTCAGGCTCCTTGAAAGTGGCCGACGAGGCGGGCAGCGATTGTCCGCTAGAACAGCTTACCCACTTTGTCTAGCAGCACTATGGGCCTGAGGTATGTGAGCGGTCAGACGGGGGAGGTAGAAAAAGTCTTACCTTGCTATAGGTACACACTTTAAACAGAGTTGATACTATTTATTATTCAAGAAATATTCTGCGATACATACATGAGTATTTCATATTTAAGGAATGTATTGAAAGGGTTGACAGCTCTTGATTTTTTAAATTGCCGCTTTTTTTCTTGGACAGGTTTCGTTCGTTGATCAGACTCTACCTTCCTCAGCTGACTAATTTATAGTTATCTCTGTTCCTCAGATACCTGCAGTTCGCGCGTTTCTCGGAGGCTGTGTCGTCTATGGGACATTTTGGCTGGCTTGCCGGCGACTACAAGTATTCCCATATCATGGAGCCACATCAACGAATACCCGGATATGGGTAGATGCACAGTAATTGTAGGATTGTCCACTAAATTGCACACTGTTTTAAAATAAATATTAAGATTTCGCATAGAAAAGGATTATTTACTTACAAGCACTTCGCTCGCGACTTCTTCCGCGTGGATTTCGTATCTTGGGCTACAAAGTTCAACACTCTCTCCGTCTCGTTTAACAGATAGTTTCCGAAAACGAATGGTTGCGATATTTTTATTTATTTATTTATTACAAATTACTGTTCAGTTATTTCTAGTTTACAAAAAAATAAATGTGTAGGTAACGAATTGACTAAGCGTAGGGCTGTTCGCTCACACCGCGGCATTTTTCTTACTTTTAGCATTTTTATACCCGTCGTAACTTCTAAACGAAAGGTCCGATTCGAATAGTTTTAAGAGGAATTTATATAAATTTATATTATCTATATTTTTTTTTTTTTACCTACATAATCAACCTTGATTATGAAACTATTTAGTTAATAAGGATTAGGGATTAAATCCTGACACGAATGTCATTATCTTTCGATTCTACCCGTGTTTTGATTGATTAATTTGAACAAAAAACGGTTATTATGACTTTACTACTATCGTTGGACATATAGCCTCGCGGACTTTTCTGTGGGTAATGATGAGTACTATAAACATGAAGTACATTATTTTATGTATCATCAATAGTTTTCACAGCGCACGCCAAATAATGACTTTTGTAGGCAAATTTTTGATACCTTGGGTTACATTATTGTAATTTTCGGAGGGATCTCTAATTTTTTTGAAAATTAAATACATCCCATGTTGTTTTTGAGTTTATCCGTTACAAACAAACAAAATATCAAATCTTTTCTCTTTATAATATTATTATTATAAGAAGTATAGATTATGTGTTTTCAATTTTGAACGTCAAAATTTACAAAAAAAAATAGAATTGATTCTAGTCCAAGTCCAAGTTCCAAAACGTAGTTTCGTATGGAGAAAAATGAGCAAGAAACTCCACCGTTACTCTTTTAAAATGTTTTACAATATTTTGTATAGGTACATTGATTTTATAATTATTTATGTGAAGACGATGCACCTAGAATAAAATTACTAAACCACAATAGGTAAAAATAAGCAATGACAGATACATTAATTATGTGATAGATACATGGTGCTCACATATTTATATACATTGTAAAAATATACGTTTTCCTAAAGAAATTAAAGTAATAGGTCAGTGTGTGAGTTAAGGTAATGACAGAATGTAACAACAAATGTTAGGTAACAGCATTTTTGTGTTAGAGGCCAGATAGCCAGTTCCTCTATGGTCGAAGCTCGCCTCCACCTTCGGCCTGATCATCACTTAACATCTGGTGAGATGAAGGCGAAGAGCTTCACTGTTGTGGATAAAAAAAAAAAACACTGTCTTCTCATCCAACTCTCCGGTCACAGGTCTGCTGGAAGAAATTTCTAATGACCTTTGTGCTGTTTTTATCTTTATTTATTTTCTATTTTGAGTGGTTTTGTGCATAGATAAATAAAAAGTCCAGATTTAAGTTAGGTATAAGTAGGTATAATATTTTAAATTACTTTTATTTACTATTAATATTTACACAGTCTTTGAAGAAGATTAAAATTATGATTGAATGATTGCCATTTTATTTTTCTTTCTTGTTAACATACGGTAAAAAATAATTGTTTCAATATCTCAAAACATGCCGAAGTTGTATGAGTTTTAAAGTCTATTGTAGACAGAGACAGCACTGCTGCAATCTGACGTCACATCACAGGAACGCCTTAGTAACTTCGCGCCATTCAGTACAATGATCGTTTTGCGTGACAAGGATAGTCTGACCAACGAAAGCTGACCAAGAAAAAAAGCGGCAATTTAAAAAAATCATGAGCTGTCCCTTGCTGTACACTCTTTCTATTTATTATTCAAGAAACTTTCTGCGATACTTAGATGAGTATTTCATATTTATGGAATGTATTGCAAGGGTTGACAGCTCTTGATTTTTTAAATTGCCGCTTTTTTTCTTGGACAGCTTTCGTTGGTCAGACTCTAGTAGAATAATTTCAAAAGCGTGTAACTTCTCCATTTATCCACCAATTTTTTTTTCACAATTTGTCTTTTTTTGTAAGCAACAACTTTAAAAGTAAGTATTAATTCATGTATATTTTTGATAGCAGTCAAATGCCCTACCACACTAATATTAAAAAGGCGAAACTTTGTGAGTGTGTGTATGTTTGTTACTTCTTCACGCTCTAACGGCTGGACCAATTTTGATAAAAATTTATATGGAGTTGCTGACCTGGATAAAGACATAGGCTACTTTTTATCCCGATATTTCCACGGGATCGAGACTTACGCGAGTGAAACCGCGGGGCGCAGCTAGTTATAATCATAAGAATCATGAATACAACTGTATAAGTTAGAAAGTTAGAAGTTGACTTTTTTAGTGCTCCAAGGGACCTTTTTTTTTTTTTTTTTGGGTGGTATATTATCAAATAACTTCTCCCGCTCTGGGCGGAGCGGGAGGGCGTGTCCGACTTTTACTGACTAAAACCCCGTGTTCCTTCCGTTGCCTGTATGCCAGGGCCACGATATCCCTTTCGGACAAACTCGCAACCCCGGCAGGCATTGGTCCTAACGGACCCCGTCAGTTTGTGCTGACATCTCTTTGAGACGCGCGTGGAACACAACGCGCCGTCGACCCGGGCCTGGTCCTTATCGGACGACGAGCTACCCATCGCTCACCGTCCGCAGGCCCGCGCCTACTGTGGCCGGAAATCGGCTTGCGACTCCCGACGCCCTGGGCGTCTCCTGCGGCGACTAAGGGCGCGAGGGCGCGAACCTTGTCTCACCCTCACGCGTTCCGCCTCCTCCTTCGCTAGCATAACTGCTTCGCAGAAGGAGGTGACGGCCTCCCATGCACTCTCGCTCCGAACCATGGCCTGAACCAGAGCCGGACACGAGAGATCGCCGCCGCCGATCGCCTCCGTGAGGACACGGCGGTGCTCCGCTCAAGCCGGGCAGACCTCCACCGTATGCTCCACCGTGTCCTCCGGGCGATCCACACAGTGGTGACACCCGGGGCTCCAAGGGACCTACGAATTTGATATTAATTTCAACTTGATACTTCCAAGCGTACCTGAAAAAAGGGGTTTTGACGGACTGACAGACAGACGGACAACGAAGTGATGCTATGACGGTTCCGTCTTTTTCTTTTGCGGTACGGAACCCTAAAAACAATATACATGCTATTATAAAAGATTAAAATTACAGTAATAAAATAGTACTCATAGTAAAACCAAGCAATAAATTGATTTTCAATATTATGTCTGACTGAAAAAAAGAAGGAATAAAAAAATAATAGTTTAAACTTGAATAAGAAATTAAATCATATTTATCAACATATAAGTGATAAATTATATAATTAATGGAATGATAAATCAAATATCCTCTAACCGAAAGTGCTTACGTAAATAATTTCCTTTTATAAGTGTTAA
Organism: Tiliacea citrago; assembly: GCA_963921375.1. Taxonomy (NCBI): domain Eukaryota; kingdom Metazoa; phylum Arthropoda; class Insecta; order Lepidoptera; family Noctuidae; genus Tiliacea; species Tiliacea citrago. The sequence goes on along the minus strand of OY992808.1, from coordinate 12,033,467 downwards.
CACTGTCATAATTCATTTCGATTTCAGCTTTGCGGCATATACTATAGCATTATACAATTTGCTAGCCCTCGTAAGTCATGAGTTCATGAAATAGTCATTCAATGAGGTAATTTGACATTAGTTTTTTTTTAGGGTTCCGTACCAAAATGGTAAAACCGGACAAGTGCGAGTCGGAATCGCGCACAAAGGGTTCCGTACCATTATCTATAAAACAGGCAAAACAAAAACACGTTTGTTGTATGGGAGCCCCCTTAAATATTTGTTTTCTTTTAATTTAATTACTTATTTATTTTTAAATTAAATATATAACTAAATATTCTGTGAATATTTCAAGCGTCTACCTGTTGCCGTTATCAATATCGAGCAAAAACGAGCAAAAAAATCTAATTTTTTGTATGGAAGCCCCCTTAAATATTTATTTTATTAAGTTTTTTAGTATCTGTTGTTATAGCGGCAACAGAAATACATCATCTGTGAAAATTTCAACTATCTAACTATCACGGTTCATGAGATACAGCCTGGTGACAGACGAACAGACAGACAGCCTTAGTAATAAGGTTCCCGTTTTACCCTTTGGGTACGGAACCCTAAAAAGGGACCCTTATGGTGAGGCTAAGTCTGTCTGTCTGTCACAGCTGGATATCTCAAGAACTACTATTACAATAGTTGCCTGGTTGAATCGTGGCCCTGACACACAGGCAACGGAAGGAACACGGGTGGGTTTTAGCCAGTAAGTCTGAAAGTTATTTGATAATGTCCCACCCAAAAAAAAAAAGAAAAAAGGTCTATAGTCCCTTGAAGCTCTAAAAAAACCAAGCTTCCAAGTCAACACATTAAAAAAATATGGCGATTTATGCGACATATTTTGATTCTCGCAAACAAATCAAAACCTATAGGGTACTTCCCGTCGACCTAGAATCATGAAATTTGGCAAGAAGCTAGGTCTCACAGCACAAGAAAAGGAAAAAGTCCGAAAATCTATAATTTGTACTTTTAACACTGAAAAAACATTTTTTTTTTACAAATACAAACTTACATTTCCAGTTGGAAAATTGATCGTGTCGTATATGGATGTATGAGAGAACATGTTTTTCAACTACAATGTTAAGTTTGTTTTTGGGATACTTTCATCCCAACTACGGAACCCTTCATTGTGCGTAGTCCGACACGCACTTAACCGGCTTTTTTTTAAAGGTTTCCTAATCATAACACCATGTTCCGTCTCCACCCGTCTTAATCCATAACTGCACTTGGCTTCGCCATAATGCCCAATTCTCTCAAGATCGACGTATCTACCACACTCTCATCCACTTCCTGTTCCGGATGGTGTATCAAATGCAACAGTATCCTGGGCTTACTGCTACCCTCCCATTTGCAAATGGCACAGGTGAATAGAAACTTTTTTATGGGTTGTTTTCTTTCCTTTTTCTTCACTCCGTGCACATCCGAACGATGCTGGGAGTAGACGCGTGCGCAGAACATTTTTTTGCATTCAGGACATCTGGAAAAGCAATAGAGGAATAATGGAAGATAAAAAAAAAAATATTTGTTCAAACATGTGTAATGTAAATACCATGAATATGCACTTGATGGAAACTTAATTTTAGCAGACCAGCATGTTTTGCCTCACTACGGCGTACAAAATGTTTAAATCGGTAATTATAAATTAATTATTAAGACCAGGCAGTCTAAATCAAATTTCCACGCAAACTCCGCCCCTTTCTCCCCGCCACTCCGTTATGTGCAAAACGCTAACACATCAGTAATAAAGTTGAATATCGCGTGCGCTCTTTGATCGTGTTCGAGCACGAAACTAAATAGCGTAAGTTTCAATTCTTATTTCGTTTATAACTAAAGTAATAATTGATCTAGAGAAAAAATATCTGGTGGCTGGATAATAAACTATATTTTCTTGCTGTGAATATTTATTTTAGACATAAACGCCAAGCAATCTTGTTTGTTTTTTATAATTATCCTTAAAAAAGACATGATTTTCGAATATAAAATGTATCTAGAGAAAATATTACAATTACGTAACTGTCTTCAACATGGAAAGAAAAAGATCCAATAAATCATATACTAAAATTTCATTTTGCTTGTATGTGTGACTGTTTCAGAATATTCATGCAAATTAACATAAATAGGGAGCCTCCTCTTAATGACAGTTTCATACATTACTTTACAGAGTCAGTACAAAATGTAGTCAATTTTAATTATAGACAAAATATGCCAATGTTTAATAAAATAAAATTATTTAAATTAAATATTATTTATATCGGAATTACTTGACAAAAGAAAAAACCATTGAGGATTACTTTTTACAAATACCGCTATTTCCTGTGTTGAAATTCTGTGCTTTGTAAATTGATCTGCAACTGTCCATAGTTGGCAACCCATAGGCACATAGCCCGTACACAACGCTTTTGTGCTTTGAACGCTGTGTCTTTGTTCGTTGGATTGCCCCAGAAGATCACAGGAACAGGAATTTGTAAAAAAGAAAGGGTGCACCTGTGCACGTCCCGGGAGTTCTTCGAGTCATCGCCCATACTTAATAACCTCTGATTTTGCATTACAGCAGTGGCGAAAGCATCATATAACACGATTCCTACCGGCTTCCCTTCGGAGTTTCGCATCAGCATCTCTACCGCTATTGATCAATGACACAGTCAATAGTGTCTACTATTGCCTAAAAATATAGGTACACTACGGTTAGATATTTAATTCACCATAACATTTAAACAACAAAATCGCCTATTTTTAGCTTAGAATTACAACAGCAAAAATGTTCTTAAAAACCGACAATACGTCATAATCGGGAACTAAAAATTCATACAATAGCGTTCCCGTCATGACGTCACTTTTGGTCACGTGGCACCGCTTCATATGGACGAGAGCAAGCCGCTGTCGCGTTTACGAACGATAAGAGACAGTTATAGAAAAAACGCGATGGAGGAATATTGCACATGTTATTTAGTTTTCACCTGTTCAACTGTATTGTATTCGATTATTTATATTTCTATAATAATTTTAGAATGATAGTGCCTAATATAGTTGAGTTTATTTCTGAAAAACATAGAAAGTTATGTTTGTGTAGTAATAGTGTCTTTTTGGTTCTGCTTCTTGACGATAGATGGTGTTAAATTCAGTCAAGGAAATAGTTTTATTTTTTAAGTTAATAAATTAATTCTTACGTTGTTATGTAAATAAGTTAAAACCAGCTTCGCTTTGGCGGCTTCTCTCGTAAAAAAATTACAACTCGCCGCTGCATCACAGTGATCTTTTTTCTCGTAGCAATAAGGTTGCTTTCTGACGTAAAATAACTGTGAAAGGTACTGTACCTACTTATGTTCCGAACTTCCGTAGTGCTATGTAGAATTGATCTGGAATATATCCTTTTACACTGTCAAGTGTCTATTAAGGCTCTCTGGGCCTTATTACACACAATTTTTTCTTTCGCTTCAAGAATTTGTTTTGCAAACATTCGTAGCGAGAGCTTTTGTTTTTTCACACGAATTCGCGAAGCTTATGCTCAGGTTGATTACGGTCGATCAGTCAATTTCGGAACACTTACCTCTTTCTACTTTTCCGATGAGCCGTATAACTCTTCACACTACTGAACGTGTCCTTACAAACAGCACATTCCTTCACCACTTCTTTGCCATGACTCAATTCATGGTGTTTCAATGCTTTTGCATGTCTAGCTATGAAGCCACATTGATCACACTTGTGTGGGTTGTCGGGTCGGTGGATAAGTTCATGTTTTTTTGTGTTCTTTTTTGAGACACTGCGGTATGAACAGTGTGAGCATTTGTAGGGTTTTATACCTGTTGAAGAAATTTGAAAAGTAAGCGCTTATTACAGCCGCATCGCATTCCAATACAGCGCACTACACTAGAGGCTAAAGTATTCGGGTCACCTTACGTAAGTGATGCAGGAAGATTTTTACAATGCGGTACGGCCCGCCATAAGCAATAGTGGGAAACGTTAATAAAAGAGATCTCACTTCTGGTTACGTCCTGGCTAATGCGTATTGATTACATTGTGATAATGGCATCAACCTGTTATGGCCCACCGGCAGTCTATTATGGTACTTCGACAGTTTATTATGTATGTTCCATCAACTTTTGCTCACCTACGTCTATTATAAGTGCACCCGATAGATAACTTTATGTACGACCAATGTGTATTATGCTCCATCGAAAGTCTATTATGGCATACCTGTGTCTATTATGTTCTACCTGCGTCTATTATGGCCTACCTATTGTATTATGGTCCACCGACAAAGCATTATGGCCCATATACGTTTATTATGGTGCACCAGAAGTGGTATTATGGTCCACTGAAAGTCTATTATGGTTCATCTTTAGTTTTAAGGCCCAAAGCCATCAATTATGGTTCACCACCTATGTTAATTTCGTATGATCCACCAACTATACATCATCATATTTGACCTACGTGCATTATGCTCCAACGAAAGTTTAATATGGCACTAAGAGCCTTTTATGGCCCATTAGTATTACGTACGCTTTGGTTTGGTCATGTTGAGAGAATGAATGAAATGGGACTAACAAAAGGTATTTACAAAGCAGAGGTGAGTGGAAACGTCGGGAAGGAACGCCCTAGGACATAATAGTGATGTTCTTCAGAAAGGTCAGGTGCGTCTTACTAGCAACCGGCGTGCGTCTATGACCAGATGTATGAACGTAGGCGAAGCAAAAGGAGTATATAAGGAGCGTAGCAGGTGGCGTTCTATAGTTTCTGCCTACCCCTATGGGAGAAGTGTGTTCATGTGTAGTATTACGTGTATTACTAACCTTGATGAATCCGCACATGCTCTTCAAACAAGACTTTGTTATAAGTAGAGTAGTCACACATAAAACATTGGAACGGATTCTCTCCTCTATGCATCTTGCGGATATGACGTAACATCTTCTCTTCCGTTTCCGCTGTATAACGCTTGCATTCTGGACAGCGGATGCGACGTGGTTGGGTTGCGAGATACGCTTCTAGTGGAGATGTTGAACGGCTGAGAAAGGATATTTTTGATTTTTGTACCGTTTGATCTACTTGTTCTACAGTTGCAAAAATATGTATTATTTATGGTCTCTTAGAATACCAATTAAAATGTTGAAATATCCAGAATCATACATAACACTTAACATTAACATAAAAACTCATTATATTTATAGAAATATACTTTAGGGAGACAATTGTTGTTGAATTTCTCTAAATGTTTATGTTGTGAAATAACAAGTATGGCAATGTTAAAATATTATTTTGGTTAGGTGTATGGCAACACCGACTTCCTCTTCCCTTTTTGAAGAGCCACCATCGTGCGTGTGCACGTAATTATTCTGTCTGTATATTTTTCTATATTAAGGACGCTATCACATTTTTCCTCAAATATGATTGCTTTTCGGGTACCATTTTAATGAGTTAGGAGTCACAACTGCAAGGATGTCATTGTCTCAAATTAAAGATAATATATTCATCTCCAGAATGGGCACATAAAAATTGTTTAGCCCCATACAAATTTTTCACACAAATACGTTTTAACAATCACAATAAAACCAACAAATGAAAAAAAAAATAGGTCTTAATAGGAACCCATATATCTAAATCCACTGCATAGTTATTCATAAAAATAATAACAAACTGTTGCTTATATAGTCCTCTATACGGTCAACTAAATATTTTGTAAGTAAATAAATAACTTTTTTATTTATGATTAAAATAAGAAGCGCCCTCAAATTTATCCATACATTTTCTACTCGCGGTTCGTCATTCCGCGCTCGGACGCGCTCTTGGAAGCACCGGTGTATCGATTTTTCGCAAAAAATATTTACGTACAGAAGTGTGTGCTGTATTCTATACTCTGGGTGGACGAAGTTGATACTTTTTCGGACCGAAATAAAAGTAAGTACGATTATTGGAATTTGTTTTAAAAATAAATACATAGTTCAAAATTTTTGTATGAATCATGGTTGTAGATTACGGATAAACATTGTGTAAATAATTATATTATCTTTAATCAAATGGCGGATTTTTTTTTTGAGATATTCGATACATAGTCAATTTTGGGGTTTTTGGGGGTGGTGATTACGTATGTCATAATATTTTTATCCAAGATGGCGGGTGTATTTTTTAAAATAATAATTCGACATTGTTAGCAATTGTGGAGGTTTGTTATCAATTGTTGAAGGTGGTGTTTACAAATATACCATCCAACTTATGATTCATGATGGCGGATATACATTTTGGTGATAAATCGACTTAGTTGTTAATTCATAAATCCAGAATAGTAGATATCAGTGGTTATAATTTTCGACACCAAGTATGGTTTTTGATTGTGGTGTGCATTGCTAAAATATTTACATTTGTTATTACAGATGCCACGAATTCAGAAATTTAGATAAAGGACAAAAACCATACACGTAGCAGTAAACAAAAGTAATGAGACTTTGTATTTTCATTCAGAAATCACAAATCTACTCTGGAGTTTTGTTACTGACGGTGATATACATCTGTTGGTAATTTGTTTTATTTGATTTACCTTAGGTACTTACTAATGTCGTCTTTTTAGGGCTCCGTACCAAAATGGTAAAAAAGAACCCTTATGGTGAGACTAAGTCTGTCTGTCTGTCACACCTGGATATCTCAAGAACTCCTAATGCTATCAACTTGAAATTTAGAATAGTTTTAGATGACGTTTGCCCAACTATTTTGCAAACAAGAAAGAAATTTTAAAAAATATACCTTTTTTGCAAAAGGGACTGAAAGGGGGTCTTAAATTTTTTAAATGGAGTTACTAGGGCATGTGGAGTATCATATCACCATCATAGCACTGTTTGCACATTCTCAAACATTTTATTTTTTTAGGCATCAAACTTTCGACTTTTGATGAAAAATGTAAAAAAAATACCGTCTCCCGAAGTTTCCCTTATCTCCGAAGTTTGCATAGAGAAAAATCTGAAATTATTCTATGTCATAGAAGTTTATGTAAAGATTACAGGAAAAATAAAACGATGTCTCTAAATAGTACAGTTTTTCAGAAATCATCTTCCGAAATTAAAGTTATTTTTCACTTTCTAGTGTTTTTTGGAAGTTGGTTATTTTTTTTTAGTAAAAAGTTTTTTACTTATAATATCATTGACTTACAGAAATAAACATTTAATTTCAAGGACTCACTTATTATGTTCTACCTTGACTGTCTCATTTGCCACAACGATTGGGTACTGAGAGCCAGAAGCTACATCTATAAATACTGTGTTTGATAGCTCGCTGGTTTCTGCCTCTGCCATGGTTTATCTGAAAGAATATAGATTCGGTTAAAAAAATATACATACATACATAAACTCACGCCTTCTTCCCATGGGGGTAGGCAGAAACTATAGAACGCTACCTGCTATGCACCTTAAAAAAAAAATATCCTCTTGTATGATTATTAGATGGCAAACAAGCCGAGTCCCTCTTGCAAGCAAGTTTTATCGCCACCTACGAAGAATTTGAAAGCGGTGAAGAATATAAGAGGATAAAGATATTAAGAAGAATATGAGAGTGGTGGTGGCCCAGTGGTAAAAGCCTGACTTACGTGGCCAAGATTGTGGGTTCGAACCCAGGTAGGCACCTATATTTGTGTAATTTATTTCATCACCACTGCTCTCAAAACGGTAATGGAAAACAATGTGAGGAAACCGGCATATCTTAGAACCAAAATTTGGAAGGCATGTGACACCCACCAACCCCCCCTTAACCTGTGTGGTGGATTGTGGCCCATTCCTTCTCGTAGAGAGGAGGCCTGTGTCCCAGCCGTGGGAACGTTATGGGCTGATAAGGTAAGAAGAATATTTAAAATATTTATTTGCCAGAATACCGGTACCAGCGAGCTACTTCACGTCGCTTATTCATGCCAATGGGGGGGGGGCCCATTGGCATGAATAAGCGAATCTTCATGTGTAGGATACTGTAGGATGACATTCGCAAATGAGAACTCTGTTCAATTCGTAGAATGTACGAAATTACAATAATATGGGTGGAAAATCATATATCAATGGGCCATGGCAAAACAAAATAATTTTTACTTACCAAATTGAAAGACTGCAACTAGTTATGTAGCCAACTATTAGAAATTCACCGGTTTACGATACAAAGTAGTATTTTTTTATAAACAACAAATAAAAATAAACAAACAAGACCAATAATGACATTTGAAGTTTGACTTTTTTTATTTTGTATGTATATTTTAATGGCCTGGTGGCTGGGACCTTTAAGCCCAAAACTTTATTTAGTTACCAACTTTGTTTCATTATTGATGAAATTAAGTTTATAGAATGCATTATAGATGATATCCCTGCCCGTCCGCTCCCCTTGAGTTTCAGTAAAGATATGGCACTTTACTGAGACCTCACGCAGACTTCTTGAGAGAACTTGAAGTGATGTGTTGCACTGTTTTGTTTCATTTACCTACATTAATGCACGTTCAAGAACACTTAATGGTTATTAATCCACCATTATTACACATTAATATTTGGCTAAACACAAGTTTTAGAAACTGCTATTCACGACGCTTTACTTTCCCGCCAAGAACCCTTGAAATTTCACAGGTCTGATCAGGTCTCTATTGTGCACAGATTAGGTAGTACTCTATTCTGTGTGTCCATGGTGTGTCCTTGTCATGAAGGTATAAATAAAAGTGGAATGTGGAGGCAACACTCTAAGAAGTCGTCTGTGGCCGGTCTCTCTTTCTGAATACATACATAATATAAAGAAAACACATATCACTGTCTCGTTCTTATGTATGTATTCAGAAAGAGAGGGTCAGCCCACAGTCGTCTTCACTTAGGTATTTAGAGGTTGCCTCCACTATTATCTATACCTTCATGGTTCTTGTGTTGTCCTTTAGACAAAAATGTACTCTGTGGTCCTTGCACCTTTGAGTATTTATCCTGCCTTGCCTTTGCCTTGCAGTTTTTTAAACGATCATGAGTACGATACATATACAGGGTGGAATTTTGTAATGCCACCTGGAGGGAAAGTACTCTTAATACTGCAGATAGAAAGTTTTACTCAAAGGAAACATTCCTTTATTTTTGAATAGAAAGCAAACTGCATTCAAAGATTTTCGAAAATTCTCCCACACCCGGGAATCGAACCGGCTAAAATCTGAAGAAATTATACCCTGTACTTTTATTGCATCGGTCGTTAGGGTCAATTATAAGGATGATTTCTCTCTAACAAACATGATAAATTAAATGAAAGGAAAACCAGGAAATCTTAAATTAATTTAATTATTTACAAAAAATGGTAAACTAGCTAATTAGTTGCTCGAAATGGGCTCCATTCTCTTGGATACACAAATTTATTCTTTTAACGAATTCATTTCTAGTAACCTTTATGTGGTGAATATTATAAATCGTATTCTGAACTTCAACTCTCAACTCGTTGTCATTCGCATAAGATTTCATGTAAATTTGATTTTTTACATATCCTCACAAAAAATCTAATGGGGTGAGATCTGGCGATCTCGCAAGCCATCTGATTGTGCCGTTTGTACCAATCCAGGTATTAAAATGGTTATTAATGTAGGCAGTAGTGATTCTGCTGTTATGTGCTGGAGCACCATCTTGCTGTAGAATTATTTGGTTTCGCTCTTCCTCGGAGAAACCATTTAACTCGTTTCTTAAGAGATCCAGTATTTCAATATACTTGACAGTGTTTAAATGACCTTCGTACACGTGGACTAACACTACATTATTTCTCATAATTCCGCACCAAACGTTGAAAGAAAATCTTACTTGATTGTTAGTTTCATGAACACGAACAGGATTCACTCGAGACCAATAATGGTTATTGCGGCGATTGTACATGCCATTATTGCTGAAGTTGGTTTCGTCAGACCATACAATGTTACTCAAAAAATTTGGGTTTCGGTCAATTTCTTCAAGCATGTTTTCACAAAATTGTAATCGTCTGTCACGATCCCCAATATGCAATTTTTGCACCAACCGACCTTCACGATAGCATTTATACTTATACTTTTTCAGCACTTTAAGTACGCGAGTGTGGGTTGTTCCTAATTCATCGGCAGCATCTCTACTTGAAGCCTTTGGAAATGATTCAAAGTATGTTAAAACATCTAGTTCAAAATCGAAATAGTTTTGCTGAATAGTTTGCCGTCTCTTCTTGAAACCACCCGTATTCATTAAATTTTCTACCATTCTTTTCAATACGAACCAAGTTGGTGCCTGTCGGTCTTGATATCTCTCTCCATACCACTGCAGAGCTAGATTCACGTTTTTGTTATTTAAAAAATAAGCTTCCATTAAATCAAACTGTTCTTGATAAGCCATTTTCACCGTGAGACAAAATGTGAAGTGAGTTGTAAAAACAATCAAATGTGAATAACAACTATGACAATCTAATTTTCAAATTTTAATCTAACATTCCATATTTAAATTACCTCATACACGCAGCTACGAGTATGTCGCAAAGGAGTCTGCATTACAAAAGATGGATGTTAGTTAAAGAGCTTTAACTTGACTCATTGAATTTGTAACTTCAGATTTCCTGGTTTTCCTTTCATTTAATTTATCATGTTTGCTAGAGAGATTTCATCCTTATAATTGACCCTAACGATCGATGCAATAAAAGTACAGGGTATAATTTTTTCAGATTTTAGCCGGTTCGATTCCCGGGTGTGGGAGAAGAGAATTTTCGAAAATCTTTGAATGCAGCTATAAAAAAAAAAAAGGAATGTTTACTTTGAGTAAAATTTTCTATCTGCAGTATTAAGAGTACTTTCCCTCCAGGTGGCATTACAAAATTCCAGCCTGTATATAATCGATTTGTATTCGATTTACTACATAATTATTGTCACCAGTGTGAAAAATATTAATACTGTTCCTCGAAATAAAGGCGTAGCTCCATTGCTGCGTGTGTCCGTGTTCCTGGCTGGCTACATGCATCCTTTCCCTATCGGCACTTTAGCAGTTGCTGTACACGGCCATTGGCTAACAGCGCTGACCCCGTGAAGCAATGAAACTTCGTCAAAGATGGATAGAATATTTAAAAAAAATGGATCTGCGCTGCTGGCTTTTGTTGTCAAGCCAGTAAGAAATTTAAAAAGCAACATATCAACTACCTAATTTATTATTAATTAATCAAATTACAAATTCATTTCATAAACTCTGCAGGCTTTACTGGGTGTCGTTTTCGCCATTTAGCCAACTTTTCATGATAATCCTCGTATTCAGGTGCTCTAACATACGTATACAACTTGTCTCCCTCTTTCCTGATCACTGGCTTGAGCTTGCTAGAGTTTAGATTTTCAGCCGATTGTTCTTTCGAGCTTTGGTCTTCTGGAGACTGTTCTTTAGACCTCGGGTCTTCTGGAGACTTTTCTTTAGAACTCTGGTCTTCTGGAGACTGTTCTTTAGACCTCTGGTCTTCTGGAGACTGTTCTTTAGACCTACCATCACCACTGTCAGCTGAAACCCTAGTTCTGTAAACGCCTACGTGTACATTGTAATTAGAAGTCAATTTATTCTCCTCAATGCTGTCTTCGCGTGCTCTAAACTGTGCAATAACATTTTCGTCTTCATTAATCTCCCCCGTGCCACGTTTTACAGGCTCTCGCTCTGTTTTTTTCACTTCCTCGATAATCTTTTGTTCGGAACGTGATAGATGTTTCTGATTCTCTTCGTCAAAACTTGAAGCTTTTTCTTTTCTTAGATCCACATGACTCACCTCTTGTTCTACAGTACCCTTATCTTCTGGTCTTGAATTTTGCGCGCGGGAAATTGTCAGTTCATGTACCGGGCTTTGTTCTTCCAGCGAATGATCCTGTTTCTTAGTGCTGTCATTTGTTTCACTATCCGTACCGCTATGAAAACTTTCATTTAATTCACTATTTTTATTAGGATCTTGCGTCCGATCGTCATCTTTCGTATCGTCTCGAGAACGTTTGTATTCGTTGATTGATTCTTTTTTGGTATTATTTTGGGTTTTCTCAGTTGCATTTTGGTTGTAATTATGCTGTACTGTTTTGTTATTCTGATCTTTAAAATCCGCGGAACCTGTCGTCTTATTATGTTTGAGCTGGTCTTCTTTTGTATCGTTTTTGGGGAGGAGGACCGGATCACGATTGCTTTTCGCTTTTTTTTCAAGCGCGTTTTTCTTAAGGTATTTGTATTTGAGCTGGAGGTTTTCTGATAGTGAAATCGTTGCATTCATGACTGCTTGTGGATTGATCTTGCCTGTGAAATCTTTTCTTAATTGCACATTTTTAAATTGGTTGTTTTCGTATTTTTTCACATATTCCCTATTTAACTGGCTCTGATTAACTTCTTGTACGTCTGTACTATTGTCATCTTTATTTTCATCAGTGGCCCTTTCGACAGGAGCAGGGGCTGCATCTATAAGCTTTATCTTGTTAGCAGCTTTTTCAGCCAATTTTTCAGCCAGGTCATCAAACTTCCTTGATGCAAGTAGTTGAGTTATAAAACCATCTATATCATAGTACTTGCCTTTTGACTTGTGCCTTGTCAAGACAGCTGACATTTTTATGTTACAAAGATGCACCATAACTGGAAAATTAAAAGAATATAATCAGTATGACGACTCATTATGTGCGCTTTTATATAGCTTTTCTCAGGAGTTATCATCGAAAGTTTCCTATGTTCATTCAGGTCATAGTCTACCTATGTACTAAACTACGTTCAAATCGGTTCAGCCGTAGCAAACTTTTAATTCACAGTCACATTATTTTACTGAATTCTAAAGTAAGATATTACCTACTATATGTGTGTGAAGGAGTTCGTTCCAAGAAAAATCAGAGTGGAAGATGGTTTACTTACAAAAATAATGTAGAATCATATATTTCATTTTAGTTACCTAACTACAAATACAGCTAAGTAGAAACTTTATGATAATCTTTAAACGACTGTGAGCAGAAAAAATAACAATGTCATAAAATAACACTTATTTTCAGTGATAAGGCGAACTGACTTATGGCGAGTCATACGCATGAACGCGTTTAGAAAACGTTTCCTTGAAACTGTGCTAATCTACTGTTTTATAAATGCCAGACTCCACAGGCTGAGGCAAGATGAAAATCTCCAATGAAATGAATACAGGCAATATCCCAACCCAACGGTCACTGCGTGGACTGGCGGGCAAGATCTAGTCAATTCAGTCCCCAGTGCCTTAAGGGAAGGGTCGGGAGTAGGTACAGTACAGCCACAGTCTAGCACAAGCATTTGAGCTCACTTGGGTTAGCAGTACTCAGAATTACAAGAAACGTGTCACCTTCACACTTATTTTTTTGTAGTCTTCATATCACTTTGCTGTTGTGCTGGGTTCAATGATGGTACACACGGCTACATATCAAGCTATACATTTCCAGTTTAAGCTGACCTGTCATTTTACGGAAATCAACAATGCGAGATCAGCCTAAACTAGAAATGTATAGCTTGGTATGTAGCCCTGTGTACAATCTTCAACTTCTCTAACTGTCTCTTAAAAAAAATTTGTTTATTTGTACACTTTGAAAACATACCTTTATGCATACACAAGGATAAAATAAATGTTTTACAATAGAGTCACATTAAAGGGCAAACTGATGCCTTCTAAACTAAGCTAAAAGCCTGTGTTTTAGTTGTCAAGGTTCAAAAGCAACAACAACAACAACAAAACAAAAAAAAACAAAAAGTGTCCTATTCTAAATAAGTACAGTAGATACAAGTAGATATTTAGTTCTATTTCTAGGAGACAATTGTAATAAGATTCTTGGTTTCGTCATACGTTAACTTCTGCAACCAGTCTTTGTGTTATTTACGAGAGTGTGTGTGCGTGCGAGAATCGCGAAAGGAAAAGAACTTCCGATTCCGTGAACTTCGTTCCTGATACAGCTGTCTGTTCAGTAAAAAAAAAAAAAAATATATAAAATAATAAACGGCGGTGTGTTGTTCCATACACATTGATGGACATTATTGCTAAACTTGTTTAGTTCAGAATCGAGCTGACCTTTGCTTTTTAAAGAAGTTTTTATCCGCAGTTTATAAAAAATTTTAGAGGAAATACATACTCAAAGGAGATAATAGACCTATTATCTGAAAAAAGGAATCAAAGAAAAAAATGGCAGCAAACTAGATTCCCGCCAGATAAAACTTTATTAAACAATCTTACGAAAAGATTAAAGAGAAATATACAAGCCTTTGAAGATGAGGCTTTCAATACTAACCACCTGTGTCATTTAACAAGCGACCACACTACGCAATACTTGCTTTGGAAAGCGACAAAGTCACTCAAAAGGCCGATTACACAAATTCCTCTTAACAGAAATGGTAACGGAAAATGAGCAAAGGTCGACCGCATACGTTTATGATGAGTAACATTTTTTCTCTCGCTTTCATTGCGAGTGATTTCGTAAAAAGGGACGGAAGTGTATAACAGGAAGTGTGACAGCTTGAGCATGGAATAACTCAGTAAGTTCTTTTTAATAGCATGGAATTAGTAAGTACTTCATAATAGCATGGAATAAGTGTACTCATGGAATTAGTAAGTACTATACCAAGGTGAGATGTCAGATGTTACACATCTTAAGCGACTATACTAAGGCTCTCTGGTTTTTTTTATGTGTAAAATTTTTCCTCTCGCTTTCTTCTGGAGTGATTTCGTGAAAAGGGACGGAAGTGTGTAACAGGAAGTGACACTTGAGCATGGAATAAGTAAACTACTTTATCGATGGTAAGTAGAAGAGGTCGAAGTTTGACCAGTGGGTGACCACTATTAATGAATATATGTATATTCGAATAAATATTGAAATATGTAAGTAATAAATAATAAAATTGAGGAATTCAGTTAACAAGGTGACAGATCAGCACCTTACTGCGTAGCACAGTTTACTATTTGAATCGCAATCGGAATCATTTTGAAGTATATTGCTAATTCATTGCTTCATATGTTAGAAAAAATTGTCTGCTCAACAACGTAAATAACGCAATGAATGTTGTTGAACTGTCAAATTGAAACCGATTCCTACTGATATTGTGTTACCGCAATTAGCCTGCAGATGTAACACATCCTACGCGACTACTGTAAGGCAAGCTCGTTTTTTTTTATATAAAGAGCCAGAATATTGTATGAATTTTTAGGGTTCCGAAGTCAACAAGTAATCCTTATAGTTTCGCCATGTCCGGCTGTCTGTCCCCAGCTGAGGTCAGATACTCTTAGTAAAGGCACATATATAGCGTTAATTATAGTACAGGTAACACATTATAGTTCTTTTTGGCAACAAAAGATATTATTTCCACATTAAAATCCATTATAAAGTTGCATCTCGATTCATCCCTGGATTTCTATTCACCCCGTTTTACGGTACTAGAAAGCTGTAATTTGGCTTGGGTGTACATTTAATCACGCCGACAAAGTGGTAAAATAAAATCTTGAAAAAAAATTTTTTTGAGGATATTTTCCTTGCATGTAAAGTGGGGATTATATTTGTTTTCTCATCCCATAGTGTGAGGTACGATTTGGGTAGGCCGTTCAAAAATATTGTGGGTGTGTGAAAACCATTTTTCGATTCTGGGACCCATTTGCGTAATATTAAGATTTAGAGTGCTATTTTTTGTTAGAGTCAAGTGTCCCCCCTGCCTGCTAAATGGTTGTTTCTGGATATCTGAAAAAAAAATCATGGCAGTAGTATATAATTAACGAAATTGAAAGGACAACTATCACAGCTAAGTGCGCTTTACAAGTTAACGAGTAATAGTCGACCAAGTGACAAACTTACATTTGCAGTTGCAGAATTGACCATGATGTGCGTTTTACGATGTATGGGAGAACATGTTTTTCAACTACAATGTTAAGTTTGTTTTTTGGGATAAATTGATCCCAACTACGGAACCTTTCATTGTGCGTGGTCCGACGACCACTTGGCCTTGTATACGGCAACACTTCCTCCCATCAGTCGGCCGTCACCGGTCAAACGAAGACGGTCAGCTGCACAGAGGATGCGTTCTCACGCACCTGGCAAGTGCATAAACGCAAGGGCAAGGGTAAATGCACTCAACAAGCCCGTTGCCCTTGCTTGCACTGACCCTTCAGGTCTACCAGCTGCCCCAGTAAGGGGCAAGCAGAGGGAAGGAGTAACGAGGAAGGAGCGCCGCCAAGCTCGCTGGAGGCCAGGTAAGGGCTCCCGCAGTAAGCAAACCACTGCCGCTAGTTCTGTTAAACAGACAAGCGGCCAGTTGAACTTCTCCGCCGGAAAGCGGTCGCAGGCAGAGGCCGGCACAAGCCGACCAGCGCCCAGTCAACCGCCAACCAGTGGATCGGAGATGCCAGCTGGTGGTAACAGGAAGACACAGCGACCCGGTTGGAAGGATCAGGGCGCGGCCAAGCGATCTCTCAACGACACTTTGACACCTCGGGGGGAGCATAAGCGGCCGCGTCTTGACCAATCCAAAGGGGTCAACCAAATAAGCTACGCCCAAGCTGCCAGCGCCACGCTCGACGTTGCGATCACCTGCAACCGGACGGGGATCCTCAGCAAGGACGTATCGGATCAGGTACTCGCTGCAATACAGAAGCAGATCATTCTAGAGGCCTGCTCCCCTAAGCAAGACACTCCAGAGCTGACCTTCAACGCCAAGCCGTTGTTCGCTGGGGGTGTCCTCAAATTGTGGTGCGGCAACGACCACACCTTAGCCTGGCTAAGGAAGACAGTCTCCGACCTGTCTCTCCCGACTAGCATATCGTTAGTCGTCTTGAGCCAGTCGGAGATCCTGAAGCGAGCACGATGTGACGTCGTGATCCCAGACGAGCAGGGGGTTTTCGGAGAGCCGACCAATATTGGGCGTGCTCTCAGTTACCAGAACCCCTGGGTCGACATAAAGAGGTGGTACTTCTGCATGCCGATAAACAAGCTGAGGCTTGGTTTGTGGTGGTCGGTATTCCTGAGGACCATATCCCGACCCTGATGGAGGCCGGACGCCGTCTCTCAATAGGTTTGGGGGCGGTGTGCGTAAAGTTCCAGGGCCGAAACGGCAGGTTTACCGACGTCCCTCAGGGATGCGACGCCGCCACTGGAACCATCTGCGAGGCGCTGAAGCAGCTGCCCGACACACCAGCAGGGGAGTTCACTCCCCCATCAAACAACCCGGGAGCATCCATGGCTGGACCTGCTGCAGCAGAGTCGGCCGCCCCTGCCGCCGCCATCGAGGGCGCCATCCCTCCACCGGATGAGGAGCTGGACGACATTACCCTGTCACCGGCTTCTTGCCCGGAACGGGACGGCTTCAACGAGAGCAACCTGTTTGCTGGGCTGAGACTTGAGGGGGACGAGGGGGGTTCGACCAGCGATGGCGTCCCTTTCGTCGACCTGTAAAGTCCTGCAGGCGAACCTCCACCACAGTCAGACCGCGACGGCTCAGCTTCGGAAGTGGCTGGAGGTTCATCACACGGCCATTGCCTTGATCCAAGAGCCGTGGATTAGGGCGGGCCGTATACAAGGACTCTCCAATCTTGGCGGTAAGCTGTTGGTCACCACAGATCACGATCACCCCAGAGCGTGCATCTATGTCACAGGTAACCTTAAAACACATCTCTTAACTGACTTCTGTTGCAGAGATGTCTCTGCAGCTAAGCTGCTTATACAGCGTGACAACACCATGGAGATGGTGATCGTTTTCGCCTCGGCCTACATGCCGGAGGCGGAAACGCCGCCTCCTCACGACCTCGCCCGCCTCGTAACCCATTGTGAGAGATGCGAGTTTGAGGTCGTTGTCGGGGCCTACGCCAATGCTCACCATCAACTGTGGGGTATGGACACGCAAAACGAGAGGGGTAAGGCCTTAGTTGACTATTTATTCTCGACTAACCTATCCCTACTAAACACTGGCTCAGAACCAACATTCGTAACCAGGCGAAGCCGTACAATCATAGATCTCACTCTGGCAACACAGGGCGCGGCGGAAATCACCTCTGGGTGGCAGGTCTCCAACGAGGCCTCCTGCTCTGCCACAGGTGGATCCGCTTCGACATAAAGGTCTGTATTCCTCCAACACCACCACGGCGTAATCCGCGTAACACGGATCGTGCCATCTATACACGCAGCCTTGAATCCAAGTTTGCGACACTAAGCGATCCGGCGACATATGCGTACACGACACAGATTGAGGTTCAAGTAAGCTTTCTTACCAAATCAATGATAGACAGTTACCAAACTGCCTGCCCAGAGACCACCCCGCGTAGCACACCTGGCAAACAACCCTGGTGGGGTGCTGATCTGGAGCGCAAGCGAGCCAAGGTAAGGACAGCTCTAAACAGAGCCATGAACACATGTGCGGATGAGGACTGGGATAATTACTACGCAGCCAAATCCAGTTACAAAAAATCCATCAGGTTCAGGAGTACCACGGGATGGCATAAATTCTGTGGTAGCATTGAATTTTGCCAACAAGCTAACAGAGTAAGGAAGGTACTGGCGCAACAGAACACATCTGGGCCAACTACCCTCCGCAAACCTGATAACACACTCACTTCGTCGCCAGAAGAAACGAGACGCGTCCTTATTGAAACTCACTTCCCTGGATGTGTCTTCGCACAGGTAATCGACTGGCTAGATGTAATTCAACCACCATCAGACAATGATTGGCTTTACGCACGCAGGGTGATCACGTTGGAGAAACTCCAATGGGCCATCCGGAGTTTCCATCCTTTTAAGGCCGCTGGTCCTGATGGAGTGTTCCCCGGATGGAGTGTTCGCAATAAGACTGGTGCCTTTGATGAGAGCGTGTCTGGCCTTTAGACACGTTCCTAAAGGATGGAGGGAAGTGAAAGTAATATTCATCCCTAAGCCAGGTAAGGGTGACTACACAAACGCCAAATGCCACCGATCAATCAGCCTGACCTCTTTTATACTAAAGACTCTGGAAAGGCTGTGTGACAGGGAGTTGAGAGACGGCGCACTGAAAACTATGCCGCTACACGGTAATCACGGTAATTGTATTATGAATGTGTTAGTTTTATAATTTTAATGAACGTGTTTTTTTTTGTTATTTAATGTGTTATTTATTATTTCAAACACAATGTAAATTGTTCCTGAATAAAATTGAATTGAATTGAATCAACACGCATACAGCTCGGGTAAGTCGACCGAATCCGCTCTTCATCTAGTGGTCAGCCAGATAGAGGAAGTGATTCATCAGAAGGGCACCTGCCTGGGCACTTTTATAGACATCGAAGGAGCCTTCGACAAAACCAACTTCTCCAGCATCAGCAGCGCCCTCTCCAGACATGGAGTAGAACAGGTACTAACGGACTGGATTACTAACATGTTAAGCAAACGAGTGGTTCGCCTTGAAGAGGAGCAGCAGTTGGCCATGATAGCCAGAGGCGGGCAGCCTCTGGCTATCATGGCCCCAATCTGGTGATTAATGACCTCATCACTAAACTCAATGCCAACCGCTATTACACAATAGGCTATGCAGATGACCTCGCAATCCTTGTTTCGGGGAAGGTGACTGGTACAATCTGTAACCTCACTCAGCAAGCATTACCCCACTAAGATTGAACTGGTCATGTTCACCCAAAAACGAGCTCTGGGCCCTTTCCGCCTACCAAAACTGTTCAATACAGAACTTCAGTTGGCCAACGAGGTCAAGTACCTCGGGGTCATTCTAGACAGTAAGTTGAACTGGGGTAGTCATTTAGACAACAAATTAAACAGGGCTTGCATCAGCTTCTGGCAGTGCAAGAAAGTGATAGGTAAGAAGTGGGGCCTATCCCCCAAAATTATACTGTGGCTGTACACGGCGGTGATCCGCCCCATGATCACCTATGGGGCTGTAGTCTGGTGGCCCCGTACTGAGCTAGTTACAGCCTCCAACAAACTACAACGCATGCAAAGACTGGCCTGTCGAGGCCATGCTGGCACTACCACCGCTTCACCTGTTCATACAGCAGAAAGCGACGATGAGTGCGTTACGTCTAAACGCACTAGATCTCTGGGGTAAGAGAGACACTTTACGCACTGCGCTGCTGGCGGGACTCAATAAAGAGTTCCCTATTACGAAAGCCATAAATGACCGGGTACCCAAACAATTTATCTTTGATAAAAAATACTGAATCCAACTTCACGAGGACCACCGATGCGAGGGGTTGCGCCCCACAGAGCTGCGTATCTTCACAGATGGATCCAAAACAGGTAGTGGCACAGGTGCTGGAATCTTCATCTTCAATTCATCAAAGGACACAGCGGTTCGCTAGGCAACGACGCAGCCGATGAACTTGCCAGAAGGGGGTCGAGCATGGCACCGGTGGGACCTGTGCCCATCGTGCCACTCCCCTTCGGGTACTTACGCACTCTGGTAAGGAAACGCACTAGGGACCAACATCACAAACTATGGTCGGACCAAAGTGAGTGCAGGCAGGCCAAGGAAGCACTCCCTACAATTGATGGCCGCCTCACGAAACCGGTTCTCCGATTAACTAAGCAACAGCTGCGTACAATGACAGCAGCTTTAACTGGCCACGGGTCATTTAATAAACACCTCTTTGTCATAGGAGTCACAGACAGTCCGCTGTGCAGGGCCTGCATGGAGGATGACGAGACAGCAGCGCACCTGCTACTATACTGCCCCGTGGTCGCCACATACAGGGCAAAGTACTTCGGTAACCCAGGTACCCTCTGTGAGATTGTCAGTAACACCAAGGCGTTGCTGGCCTTCCTTGAGGAGCTGGGGTGGATCGAATAATCGATTTTCCCACCCGTACTCAAAATACGCGCATATTGACGTGGAGTTGCGGAAACCAGCCCGTTTTACCTATTATTATTACGGCAACACTTGGCGGCATATTTCAATCTCCTACCCTCTGTTATTATTGTTGTGAGAGGTAACTGTTTCGCTGATTTTTACTAAAACCATTATCAAAAGTGATCAAAAGTAATTTCGGACAACCTAAACCTCAAAGATGTCCGTGCCAGCATTGAGGCAGCCTAAAATAACTCACGTAGAAGTGAAAGACTCGCCGCCGAACTCGACAGAACCGCAAAATTTTCTTATCGTAACTTTAAAAGATGGTAAAAAGCTAGTGGTGTCTTCTGATGCTTACCACGGCATGTTAACTGCTGGGGAGCTGTTCAGATGTGTGTTTTGTGAGACGGAGATGGTCCGAGACGTGATTTGTAAAGAAAGACACAAGACTTCTGAGAATCATCGAAAAATCTTAGAAAGTTACCCACATGTTGAGGAATTCAAGGAGAATTTAATCAGAAAGGTTGGTTTAAGTTTATATTACGCCCAAATCAGATAGCCCAGACGAATATTTTAGACGCTGCAAACAAAAATGTGTTGCTAAGGACTTTAATTTGCCATTTTTACTAGGTACCGCAGTTTTCTTTTTATGTTCGTCACTCGCCAGTAATAAGGGTCTAATACCATTAGCCAGGCACAAATCTAGTCTCCAGCTGATACTGAGAAATTCCTCATCAACAATTTTAAAATACATCTTTTATTTTCAGCTAAACGAGGCTGACCACTACTGCACAATTTGCAACGTTGTAGTAACATCGCATTTCATCCACAAACATATAACTGCAGAGGTTCACACCAAGGAGTTACAGATGGCCATAGGACGGGCTCTTGCATACAAGCCGTTCAACTGAATTGAATCAAGATGTCCATGTATGGACATTACAGTGCCTTAACTTTTTATAATCTATGCCTATTGTCCAAAAATATGTAATTTTACCATTTGTTATAACTTTTAAACCATTATGAGCATTATTGGTGTAGAAATAAATTGTTGTCTTCCAGCAGGGATTCCATACTAAATAATGCTTTTATAAACCTTTAATGAACAATCAAGATGAGCTGGTACTCTTCTTAAAGAAATGGTTCAAAAGATATGTGTGCATTTAATCTAAAGTTATAATAAATGGTGACTAGTTGATTTCCGTCTTTACAGTATTATGCATGTTAAGTTTCATGAATAAGGGGTTTTCTTTTTCATAAATATTGCTCATCATAAAATCTCTTTAAAATGATTCCCTGGGTCAGAATTAAAAGCTTGCTAGCTAAATCAAATACATTTATTTGTCCAAACAGGTAGGTGACAAGGTAGGTGTTACAAATGTTACAATACTTATATTGTGGGTATCTCTGTGTCCTGCCACAGTAACATAACATCACGCCTGTAATCCCCGAAGGGTTAGGCAGAGGTGTAAGTGCCTATAGTACACTCACATTTCGCCAGTTATGTTTAAGTCCCATGTAATAGGGGGCGAGCCTATTGCCATCAACCGGGCACAAATCCAGACTCCGTGCCACAGTAAGATGTATACAAATGTCTGTTTCACTCAAGCTTTGCATGGTAAAATAAATTTGACTGATAATTTTTTTTGGAGTTGATGGCAAAAGTATAATGTTTAGATGACCAGAAGGTGAGCACGCCTATCGCGGCATCAGTGGCGGTATAGTGTGTCAGGATCAATAGTTAATAAGTATCCACTAAATTCAAAAATTGTTGCAAACAATGCTTACATCAACCTATCCTGTAAAGGCTCGCGCAGACTGGGGCGATATCGCGGGCGCGACAAGGGTAGCGCTGCCCGTCTAGCCAATCTGCACGAGCCTTTAGCATCAGCAACACTGCAACAAGCCGAGTGAGTTATTACAAAAAAATGTTGCTGCAACTTTTGTTTAGTTCTGAATGGGCTTTTCTTTCCTTCTTTTAAAAGGAGGAGGTTCTCAATTCGTCTGTACTTTATTCTTTTTTAAAACCAAAAATATCTTTTGTAAAACCAAGTTTAATACAATAATTATTTATTTTCCATAAATAATTTGATCTGTCCCTAGGAAATTGGGTAGAAAATAAGAATTATAAAGTTAGGTCAGATTTATTTAAATTTCACCTGGTGCTGGCCATATGGTGGAGTGCACTGCAATGTATGAGCTATTTCTGCCTGCCCTTTTGGGTCATTCAGTTGTATTATTAATAATTAAAAAAAAAAAAAAAGACATTGTGTCTCACATGGATCCACTTTATCCGAAGGACTTTATCACTGTCACTGAATAATTCCTTAAGAAGTTAGGTACTACTAATAAAATTGAGAAGTGGGTAAGTTAATATTTTCTTTTGTTTGTCTCTGTAAGCTGCATATGCATCATATGCGTTTGTTTATGTAAGCATTGTCAAATATTATCTGATTAAGAAATTTGCTGTTTAGACGCATAAAAGTAATTTACTAAAGTAATAAATAACAAATCACACTAAAGTTTGTCAAACTGATATTGTTGAAATTGTTAATCTAAATGAATGATTTGTAAAATAGTAATATAACTTGTTTACCAATAAAAATCATACGGTTTTACTTATGCACATAGATTTATGATAGGACCCTAACTTGTGGTAAATGCTAAAACAGGATGCTTAGATGGCTTGGTCATGTTGAGAGGATGAGTGGAACGCGACTAACAAAAGGTATTTATAAAGCAGAGGTGAGTGGAAACACCGGGAGGGACACCCTAGGAGGACATATAGTGACCAAATTGGTGATGTTCTTCAGAAAGGTCAGGTGCGTAGTACTCGCAACCGGTGTGAGTGTATGACCAGATGTGTGAATGTAGGCGAAGCAAAAGGAGTATGTAAGGAGTGTAGCAGGTGGCATTCTATAGTTTCTGCCTACCCCCATGGGAAGAAGGCGTGAGTTTATGTATGTAGGATGCTTGAACACCTACCTAGCACAAAAGTTGTGACATGCTGATGATTTCCATAACCTTGGAATGAATCCAGGCATTCGTTTTGAGACAATTAATAATAGATGGATATTTTCATCAACACAATGAATATAGCATCCTTCGTATCAAGGTTATTTCATTTTGCCTGAGCTCATGGTTTGCTCACTGTGCACCAGCACCTTCCCCATAGATGATCTTTGCAAGGCGAATGTTGATGAAGTGGCTGAATTTGGTTTGAAATGGGATCATCGATACGACGAAGAAGATCAAGGTCTGGATTTTGAAGAAAGATTAACTGTCTACTGCAACATAGGTTTGTCAACCAAGACATCCCAGTCTCAATAGAATGGGATGTCTAATATTTCTCTACATCACTTGAACACTTATAATACAAACTATGGTGTAACAAAATAAAAACAGGATTTCTAAATACATATTTATTATAGCCTTTTTCGTTTCTTATTCTTAGACCGTTTCTTCGTATTTTTCTTGCCGACTCTATTGATTTTAGCGATCTTTCTCTTGTGCAGCCACACAGGGTACTGTCCGTTCTGATCCTTGAGTGTTTTGGTACTAAAAACTCTTTTCTTACCGTCTTCATCAACTTCAACTTTTTCGTCGTCTGAACTCATTTCAACGTCCTCTTCAGCCTTCTCAGCTTTAGCTTTCTCAGCTTCTTCCTGTGCCTTTTTCTTGTTCTTTTTATCTGCCTTCTTGCTAATAGCTCCAGCATCTAAGAATATTACTTGGTCAGACTCCATAACCTCTTCCGTGGTGATTTCTGCTGGTTTGTCCTCTTCTTTTACGCCCAACATCTTCTTCAAACGTGCCAATTCTTTGACGGCGTAACGTTCGCGCTTTACCGCCCTACATTTGCGCTTCCAACGGCTTCTGAGTGATTTTGCCATCGTATTTAATAAACAAAAATATTTTGCGCGACGTGCTTTTTGACCCAAAGTACATGAAAGAACGAAGTGTCAAAATAAGACAGTGTTGTCCGTACTTTTTCTTAAAGTGCACTCTAATGGGAATACATTTTAGGGATTTTTCTAATGAAGTAGGTACGTTGGCAACTTTTTTTCAAGGCTTTTGGCAAGGTAAAATGTGGCATTACCAAAACAATCAGTTCATCATCTCTCATAGTTTCTAAATTATTTATTCGTTTTATGAGCGATCACCATTTACACTATTTGTTCATTCGTATTAACGAAACCGTAATCGTACTATTTCGAAAAGTAGGTACTGTCTTGCGTGAGAAAGGCAAAACCTGTACCTACCTATCAAAATCAGTATGAAACTTCATAATCCAAAAATCTGGGAGAATTAATAACACTAGCAATTCTAATCGGTAGCTGTCAAAACGTAAAAGGTTCTTGCTAAGGTCAGTTTTGGGAGATGATATTTTTCAACCAGAAAGTACCGAGGAAATAAACTCGTGTTCTGACTGGCTCTTTATAAAGTGGTATCACGATGTGTCAACTGGAAACAACCTAAGAGCACGAAAAACCGAGTATTTCCGAAAGTTGATGCTATTGCTTCAGTTAAAAGTTATTACACTGTGAATTTTGTAATCGACTAAACGCCTAAATCAATAACTCATTTACAAAAAAAGACTAAAAACTAAAACAGCTCTAGTTGTTTTCTTCAGTCAACACCCGAGTTTTCGATTTTGTGATTATTGTGATTTCTCAAAAAATAGTTTTGGAATTGTTCCAAATTATAAAAAAATCGTGTGTTTGTGTGTATACTGCGGTTCTTATACTCGTTTATTCTTGTTTTTCCTTTGTCTCATGGCGCTTGTGTTGTTTTGATTATTTCCGATGTGAGGGTCTTTGGTGGGCAGTGATTATTTTTTCAAACCTGTTGTTTTAGTGAAAATGGGATCGCTGAATCCTGAAAATAGTTTGAAACAGGATCTGGATGATAGCGGATACGTTCAGGATGGTAAGTTTTATGTCCGACGTAATATTTCTAATATCTATCTTTTGTTTAAAACTTGCGTTCGCAGATATTATTGTTATAAATAGCATTTTATTTAGCAATATTCTTGTTTGGTACGTACACAGCACTAAGGAGCGATGGATTTCGTGAGTGGGTATTTTTGACCTACTGGAGGGTCATTTGTGGGTACCAGTCACAAATTGTTGTTATTACATTCTGGCTCCTGGCTCCATACAATTTTGGAGGTCATGTGTCGCTCCTTGTAAAAACTGGTATTCAGCTGCATCCGGTAAGACTGGAAGCTGACACCAATATAATAACATTGTTGGGAAAAGACTTGGCAGATGTTGACAAAACATAAACAATTACAATGTTGTGAAGGTTGTTTTAGTAGTAGTTGAGCTCTTTGTGAGCTTCCCCTTGTCTGGGGAACTACAAACGCTGATTTCTGCTGCCAAGTAGCACTGCTGGGTACCAGTTTAAAAGGTGTAGCATATTATGAGACATTGTGGCGCTATGGAGATGGCATATTCTATACAAATAGCTATCATATCGACACAGACATTTCACAAAGCGTTTTGTTTCTTTTTAACTAATCAAGAGCTGCATATGAAAAGAGAGACATCTAAATGTTTGTCAAGGATTAAATTTGGCAACACTTTTGTGTGACCTCAAATTCATGATGTGTGACCGGTCGCTATGTTTAGTGCCAAATTTGCAGTACAAAACTCAGCAATGTGCTGTCAAACGGTTGCTTGCTTTCCCTTGCACTCCCGGTTACAACCCTACGAAAGCAACTAGCAACTAGCTTCATATTTGTAACTGACCAACTTGTTGACAATTCAAAAGTGCCTGTAAATGGTTTAATTGAAATAAATGCTTTGAGTTTGAGTTTTGAGTTTGAAAGGCGGCCATTATAATAATATTTAAGGTTCCGGATTGGTCTATTAAGAGGTAACGGGATCCCCTCCATGTGCTGATGGTGATCAGCGGGGTGGTTTTAGTGAGGTAAGAATCCCACACTCCCTGGTCTTTTTCCCCAAAGTCCAGGTGCCTTTTGTAGGATTCCCCCAGAAAAAAAAAACAAAAAAAAAGGTATGGTAAGCCCATAGATTTATAATACAATGCTGGTGCCTGAAAAGTTGTGTGGAAATTGGTTGTCATGGTATGGGCATGTAATGTGGAGGAGTGACGAAAATGTGAGGAAAGTTTTGAGTGTGAATGTGGATGACTCAAACTCAAAGCATTTATTTCAATTAAACCATTTACAGGCACTTTTGAATTGTCAGTTGGTCAGTTAGTCAGAAAGTGGAAGCTATTTGCCCATTCCAAAACGTAGATCTCTATGGAGAAGAACAGGCAAGAAACTCCAAGGACACTCTTTTAAATCAAGATATTACAAAATCCTGCGGTACATTACTCTTGTCGCTTCTTTATGTGAGAACAATGTAAAAATATATATATATATACAGGGTTACTGGTACCTCGACATATTCCTTGCAGGACGTCATAGTATGGTTAAAATGCAACAAATTAAGCCACCAAATGTTCTACAGAAATTCAGTATTTTTTGAGTTAATTAGGTTTTTAGTTGTTTTATGAAAAATACAATATAAAAAACCGGCCAAGTGCGAGTCGGACTCGCGCACGAAGGGTTCCGTACCATTATCTATAAAAATGGCAAAAAAATCAGGTTTTTTGTATGGGAGCCCCCCTTAAATATTTGTTTTATTTTAATTTAATTATTTAATTTTAAAGTGAATATATAACTAAATATTCTATGATTATTTCAAGCGTCCTACCTGTTGCCGTTATCAATATCGAGCAAAAACGAGCAAAAAATCACGTTTGTTGTATGGGAGCCCCCTTAAATATTTATTTTATTCTGTTTTATAGTATTTGTTGTTATAGCGGCAACAGAACTCCATCATCTGTGAAAATTTCAACTGTCTAACTATCACGCTTCATGAGATACAGCCTGGTGACAGACGGACAGACAGACAGACAGACGGCGGAGCCTCACAAATAGGGTTCCCGTTTTACCCTTTGGGTACGGAACCCTAAAAAATGATTTACGGTGCGACTATACTGGAATTTAATTTATTATCTTAGCTGATGCCGTAGCAAATCTTTGTTAATAATTAAAAATCCAAAATGCCGAAAACTTGGCAGAGATCACTAATTAAACATTTTATTTTTCGTAATTTTTGTCATTACTTTATTAAAAAAAACTCAAAAACTACTGAATTTCGGTAGAACATTTGGTGGCTTAATTTGGTGCATTTTAACCTTACTATGACGTCGTGCAAGGAATACGTCGAGTTACCAGTAACCCTGTATATAAGATTACAAAATAAGCCCTGGCAGTTAAGAGACGACCAGCCTCAACTGACGGCACACGTTCACGAACATGACGCGTGGATCAGTACCATCCAGCTCAACCACTTTGTAGGGAACTGAATGATCCAACACACGCGCCACCATCAGCGAGACATTTAAGTGACTATGAGACTTGAGGAAGACCAAAGAATACAATGGATGGACCTGTGTGAAGGATGATATGGCTTGACAGGGGGTGGCTACTGAGATGGTTACTAATATCGAAGTATGGATTATGGAAGAAAGGGACATGTTTTCCCAACCACAAATAAATTGGGATGGTGGCAGGAGAATGATGATGATGATTATGAGACTTATCTGCGTCCTGGCATGGCAACTCATATGCCATGCTTCAATGTTTCATAGAAAGACTTGATCAATCTTGAACTGTCTACTGTGTTCCATTACACTACTATCTTCCTAGCCTTTTCCCAACTATGTTGGGGTCGGCTTCCAGTCTAACCGGATGCAGCTGAATACCAGTATTTTACATGGAGCGACTGCCTATCTGACCTCCACAACCCAGTAACTGGGTAATACGATATCCCTTGGTAAGACCGGTTGTCAGACTTTCGGGCTTCCGACGACCCGAAACGACTGTCAAAGATCCACGAATGACAGCCGGGACCAACGGCTTACGTGCTTTCTGAGGCACGGCGGAGTCTCGGTATGTAAAGATGGTCACCCATCCACGGACCAACCCCGGCAAGCGTAGGTTAACCTGATGGATCGACCCGTGCGGCTGTTATTACTTAGCCACCAGCTCCTCTGTTCCATTACAATTGAATAAATAATGTGAACAAATGGGACTGTTATCATACCTGAGGTTATACAAAACAATTTCTATTATCTAAATGCTATTATAGTATCCGTTCCGTAAGGTGCTGGACGTAAAGAAATAGCACCGCCCTATTTCTTCCCGTGGGTGACGTAAAAGGCGATTAAGGGACTTACTAGAGAATGGGCAGCAGCGTTCTCTATGCATTTTAACACCATGCTGCGATCGCCAACCCGCCAAGATTTTGAATTTCGTAATCCGCGTGGTGGATTACAACCCACTCCCTCTCGAAGAAAGGAGGCCTGTGTCCCAGCTGTGGGAACATTACAGACTGATTATGTTGATAATGATCATGTACATACATACTTAGCGCGAATTTCACCAAAGAAACGAAGGCGATACCAAAATAAATTGGGGACTACGAAAAAGCCGCCAATTTATTTTGCTATAAGATAAGTTTTTATTTATTCTCTCTTCACAAAGCCGACTTAAAGTTAATGTGTACAAAAAAAAAACCGGCCAAGTGCGAGTCGGACTCGCGCACGAAGGGTTCCGTACCATTATCTATAAAAACGGCAAAAAAATCACGTTTGTTGTATGGGAGCCCCCCTTAAATATTTGTTTTATTTTAATTTAATTATTAATTTTTAAAGTGAATATATAACTTAATATTCTGTGAATATTTCAAGTGTCTACTTGTTACCGTTATCAATATCGAGCAAAAACGAGCAAAAAAATCACGTTTGTTGTATGGGAGCCACCTTAAATATTTATGTTATTCTGGTTTTTAGTATTTGTTGCTATAGCGGCAACAGAAATACATCATCTGTGAAAATTTCAACTGTCTTGCTATCACGGATCATGAGATACAGCCTGTTGACAGACGGACAGACAAACAGACAGACGGCGGAGCCTTAGTAATAGGGTTCCCGTTTTACCCTTTGGGTACGGAACCCTAAAATTGTCTCAGTTGTAATCCACCTTTGTGAGAGACTGGTGCCTGACATAGGTTTTTGGGAAAAACCTGTGTTATATTATAAGCCACCAGGCCCCCTCCACGGCTAGAATTAGCTTTTACAGAAATACCGTGCCAAAGTTGAAGTTAAACAATATGCATAACAAAAATAAAACCGGCCAAGTGCGAGTCTGACTCGCGCACGAAGGGTTCCGTGCCATTATCTATAAAAACGGCAAAAAAATCACGTTTGTTGTATGGGATCCCCCCTTAAATATTTGTTTTATTTTAATTTAATTATTGATTTTTAAAGTGAATATATAACTAAATATTCTGTGAATATTTCAAGTGTCTACCTGTTACCGTTATCAATATCGAGCAAAAAAATCACGTTTGTTGTATGGGAGCCCCCTTAAATATTTATGTTATTCTGGTTTTTAGTATGTGTTGCTATAGCAGCAACAGAAATACATCATCTGTGAAAATTTCAACTCTCTAGCTATCACGGATCATGAGATACAGCCTGGTGACAGACGGACAGACAGACAGACGGCGGAGCCTTAGTAATAGGGTTCCCGTTTTACCCTTTGGGTACGGAACCCTAAAAATGATTAATACAAATAAAAGAAGAAGTAATAACAATAAAAAATACCTACCTATAATTCTGCAGAGGTATCGAGCTGGCAGTCTAAGGCCCGTACTAATAAACGTTCCCCAACGACGTACTCAAGTGCGTAATTATTTGATACGCCATTATTACGATATCAGCATCTCAAGATCACTACTAATTAATAAACACATGAAAACAGTATCTCAGTTATCAAGATCGGCTCGTCAAGGCGCTGTACTTGATAAACGATTACGTCACATTGACCGAAGTTTAGAATGCCATTCATCAATCACATTTCGTTACTTGATAAGTCGTAAGATTTATTGAAATTCTTGTATTTTGTTAAAATTTTAATGTATAGCGCTGTATCACGTTATAAATATTTCTAGGGAAATTGGAAGACCTCTGTTATTGTATTTCACCAAAGAGTCTTTTTATTAATGTGACTCTTAAACAAATCTGGATCATTTTTAGGGTTCCGTAGTCAACAAGAAACCCTATAGTTTCGCCATGTCCGTCTGTCTGTCTTTCCCTGGCTTATCTCAGAGACTCAATATGACTTATTAATCACGCGGATCACGCCGACAAAGTGGTAAAATAAAAGCACGAAAAAAAACTCTTTTTTTTTTTGGGTAGGTACGCTCTTGCACGTAAAGTGGGGATGATATTTTTTTTCTCGACTATCCCATGGTGTGGTATCGTTGGACAGGCCTTCAAAACTATTGCGGATCTGTTAAAACTTAAATTATTTGAAAACTTAAACTAGGCTCTACAAGTTAACGAGTAATGGTCGACCAACTTACACTTGCAGTTGGAAAATTTACTGTGACTTCGTCTATATCGATGTTTAGGGGAACTTGTTTTTCAATTACAATGTTAAGTTTGTTTTTGGGATAAATTCATCCCAACTACGGAACCCTTCATTGTGCGTGGTCCGACACGTACTTGGTCGGTTTTTTTTAAATGTTCACTTAGTAACTCAAAAGCATTCGAGGCATCCCTTAAATATTTTTTTGGCAAAAATATCGTCATAGTAGGTACTCTATTTTATCGTAATAATTAATTTCATCAAAAATATTTTGAAACTCCCATGTTTCGCGTAAAAAATACTAATCACGACCGCAAGTCACGGACTGCCTACACTCAGATTTAAGCATCTCGAGTACACACACCTATTGTATACTTAAGTGTCGATTTTCGTTTATTAATCAGCCCATCACTCGGCTGATAACGTAAACCCAAGCCGTAACTTGAGTACATCAATTATTATGTTTATTATACGATCATGACCTTAAGACTGTTATCAAGTGCGAGCTCTTGGGCTGAGTAACGTTTATTAAATATGGGCCTAAGTCAAATTTCGAACGCAAGCTCCGCCCCTTGCTCCCCGCCACTCCGTTATGTGCTAAACGCTAACACATCAGTAATAAAGTTGAATATCGCGTGCGCTCTTTGATCGTGTTCGAGCACGAAACTAAATAGCGTAAGTCTCAATTCTTATTTCGTTTATAACTAAAGTAATAATTGATCTAGAGAAAAAAAATCTTGTGTCGGGATAATAAACTATGTTTTCTTGTTTGTTTTTTAGAATTACCCTTTAAAAACATGATTTTCGAATAAAAAAATTATTGAGAGAAAATATTAAAATTACGTAACTGTCTTCAACATGGAAAGAAAAAGATCCAATAAATCATATACTAAAGTTTCATTTTGCTTGTATGTGTTACTGTTTCAGAATATTCATGCAAATTAACATAAAAGCCTCCTGGTAAACTTGGTTTATTTGCTGATCGCGTTCAGTTTTTTGGTGAAATTCGCACTAAAATTCCCAGCTGTGGGAACATACATACGTATGTTCCCACAGCTGGGACACAGGCCACCTTTCTTCGGGAGGGAGTGGGTTGTAATCCACCACACGGATTATTAAAACGTAATTTAAAATTTGTCATTTTGTTATTCATTGGTGCTCTTTATTGAACCATTTATTTCTATCCATTTAGTGATATATGTTTATTGACTATTTGATTAATACTCTGATTTATGGAAAACACAATTGTGTTAAATTTCCTCTGTAATTCCGAAAAGACCAGTACTTTTTTCAGTAATATTAAAATCCTAAGTAATTCTTTTCAAATCATTTATTTCAGATAAATATGCATAGGTAAATTTTACGCATGCCATAATACAAAATTAAATAAAATCGCAAACTTATGGAATATAATAAAATCGCAAAATCATAGGTAATCAAAATCAAAATTAAGATCAAAATTAAAAACAAAAGTAATTACATTGCAAAATTGCATTCAAAATGTGCGTCTTAGGTAATTGAAAACTCTGGCTGAACATATTTTTCATACACAGCTTAATTTATTTTTAAACAATTTTTATTTGGTGTGGCGCTCTTACGTTGTTTTATTTTGGTTCCAGTGCATTGTTGCGCTCTTTTTTTTTCTCATGTAATTGACGCTGTCACTTTCTTATGCCCGCCCAGTTCCCAATGATTTATTATTTACATATCACCATAATTATGGGGGATTAAGGACTGTGTAAATATCCCTATTTTCTGTGAAATATTTACACTGATAGCTCTTGAACGCAGTTTAGTTGTGCTGATCGCGTTCTGTTTCATTGGTGAAATTCGCACTTAGAAATTAATAATATTCTGTACTACTGACTAGGTTCTTGGCGGCGGGTCAATCAGTGAACTCAGCCTTTCGCAGTACTGCTGGACATAGGCCTCTCCCGGGCTGCGCCAAAACACCTTGTTATCCGCCTTCCGCATCCAGTTTATCTCAGCCACCTAGCTGAGACGGAAGCGGAGGGTGCTGTACTATAATACCATACTAACGTAGACTTTACCCCCGCAGCATCCGTTATCATCGGATAACCTACTTAACACAAGTTTAGTTTAAAATTTCCACTCGAGCCACCATTCTTTTTATATTGTTGTTTCTCTTTTAGGTTGTCAGTGTGCCATAAAAAATTAAATGTATAATTTTGTAAAAGGGCGGAGACCTGGTGATCTAAAATACAGGCCTAGAGCTTGTGTTTAGACACTAGTCTCCCACAATATTAAAATGTCTGACTCTGATACCATGTAATATGTATTTTGTAATATACATATTACACACACTTCACACTCTCATACACACATTACACACTCACACACACACACACTCACACACACATCACACACTCATACACACATTACACACTCATACACGTTCCCCATTACACCACATCACACGCGCTTACTCACACACTATTGCCGCTGTTACACGTTTTAGCTTCCCTAATTTTGTAAAATGATGTTAGCGGACGAATGGTAGGCCCCTATAACACTAGATTTTCCTAGCATCGGGGTTGTTTCATTATTCACAAAAATTTAGCACAAAAGTAAAATATTTTACTAACGCAACATGCATTGTATTTCTTCTTTTATTATTCTTATTCCTATTCTTATTCCCATGTTGTGGTGAGAAAATAAATCTTATCTTATCTTATCTAGCTTCCGCAAGTGAGACCGGCTGCAGAGGCTATGCACAGCTGCTGGACCTATCCGATGACGTGCTGCTCTATATCCTGCAGTATTTAACTCCGAGGGATTTGAAAGCTTTAGGACAGTAAGTATACTGCTGTAGTACGGTCAATCAATCAATTAACTCAGCCTATCGCAGTCCACCTACATTCTCTTTTTTTTTTTCTCAGACTAAGAAGTCTGAGAAAAAAGAGAATGTAGGTTACAAGAGCGAGCGAAGCGAGCTGGAAAATTTTCCATTGAGAGGTTTTCCATTGTCGACTTACTCAGAAGACTGCTTAAGTCGACAATGGAAAACTTCTTTATGTATGAATAGTCACTAGAAAACCTTACCGGGCAGGGTGCAAACATTTTGCGAGCTCGTTTCGCTCTCTCTTGCATCCTACATTTTCAAAATTTTCTATTTATGTCAACAAAGTAATTCCTATTTCTGCATAAATGTTCAATAGAAGATTTTAACTATGCGGAGTACTAACATTTTGGAGCTCCTCTATTCGTCTGATGCTCTAGCTTTTCTGTTGTCGTGTAGTATCTCCTATTACTGTATCAGTGGACAAAAAAAGTTGAAGAAGTTGTTCCGTGTGGTGCCGGACGTAAAGAATAGCACCATCCTATTTCTTCCCGTGGGTGTCGTAAAAGGCGACTAAGGGACTTACTAGAGAATGGGCAGCAGCGTTTTCTATGCATTTTAACGATCGCCAACCCGCCTGCTAAACGTGGCGATCATTCCTTGGCGGAGGGGCCGATTTAGTTTTGCCACCCCGGGCCCCCGACAGGCTTAGTCCGCCACTGCATACACCTCTGCTTACCTTTTACTTCATACAAGTATGATTATGTTATGCCCTATTTCCAGCACCTGCCCTCGCCTCGGGACCCTAATATGCGACCGCACTCTGTGGACAAAGGTTGATGCCAGAACTTCACCGGTCGGCCAACAGAGGCTGCGCTGGCTACTTACGCATTGTCTATCTCCGGCCACCACCGAGCTCAAGATAGCTGGATACGCTAATAAGTTTAGCAGGTGAGGCATAATTTTTTTCGTTTTTATAATTCTGTATGACCGAATGAAAAAACTGCATCCTTATAGGATCACGCTGTCTGTCAGTCACAGCCAATTTGCTCCGAATCTAATGAACCGATTAAGTTGAAATTTGGTATATACAGGGTGGAATTTTGTAATGCCACCTGGAGGGAAAGTACTCTTAATACTGCAGATAGAAACTTTTACTCAAAGGAAACATTCCTTTATTTTTGAATAGAAAGCAAACTGCATTCAAAGATTTTCGAAAATTCTCTTCTCCCACACCCGGGAATCGAACCGGCTAAAATCTGAAAAAATTATACCCTGTACTTTTATTGCATCGATCGTTAGGGTCAATTATAAGGATGAAATCTCTCTAACAAACATGATAAATTAAATGAAAGGAAAACCAGGAAATCTTAATTTAATTTAATTATAAATTTACAAAAAATGGTAAACTAACTAATTAGTTGCTCGAAATGGGCTCCATTCTCTTGGATACACAAATTTATTCTTTTAACGAATTCATTTCTAGTAACCTTTAATAAAGTGTTGTGGTGAATATTATAAATCGTATTCTGAACTTCAACTCTCAACTCGTTGTCATTCGCATAAGATTTCATGTAAATTTGATTTTTTACATATCCCCACAAAAAATAATCGAATGGGGTGAGATCTGGCGATCTCGCAGGCCATCTGATTGTGCCGTTTGTACCAATCCAGGTATTAAAATGGTTATTAATGTAGGCAGTAGTGATTCTGCTGTTATGTGCTGGAGCACCATCTTGCTGTAGAATTATTTGGTTTCGCTCTTCCTCGGGGAAACCATTTAACTCGTTTCTTAAGAGATCCAGTATTTCAATATACTTGACAGTGTTTAAATGACCTTCGTATACGTGGACTAACACTACATTATTTCTCATAACTCCGCACCAAACGTTGAAAGAAAATCTTACTTGATTGTTAGTTTCATGAAAACGAACAGGATTCACTCGAGACCAATAATGGTTATTGCGGCGATTGTACATGCCATTATTGCTGAAGTTGGTTTCGTCAGACCATACAATGTTACTGAAAAAATTAGGGTTTCGGTCAATTTCTCCAAGCATGTTTTCACAAAATTGTAATCGTCTGTCACGATCCCCAATATGCAATTTTTGCACCAACCGACCTTCACGATAGCATTTATACTTTTACTTTTTCAGCACTTTAAGTACGCGAGTGTGGGTTGTCCCTAATTCATCGGCAGCATCTCTACTTGAAGCCTTTGGAAATGATTCAAAGTATGTTAAAACATCTAGTTCAAAATCGAAATAGTTTTGCTGAATAGTTTGCCGTCTCTTCTTGAAACCAACCAACCTTTAAATTTTCTACCATTCTTTTCAATACGAACCGAGTTGATGCCTGTCGGTCTTGATATCTCTCTCCATACCACCGCAGAGCTAGATTCACGTTTTTGTTATTTATAAAATAAGCTTCCATTAAATCAAACTGTTCTTGATAAGCCATTTTCACCGTGAGACAAAATGTGAAGTGAGTTGTAAAAACAATCAAATGTGAATAAAAACTATGACAATCTAATTTTCAAATTTTAATCTAACATTCCATATTTAAATTACCTCATACACGCAGCTACGAGTATGTCGCAAAGGAGTCTGCATTACAAAAGATGGATGTTAGTTAAAGAGCTTTAACTTGACTCATTGAATTTGTAACTTCAGATTTCCTGGTTTTCCTTTCATTTAATTTATCATGTTTGTTAGAGAGATTTCATCCTTATAATTGACCCTAACGATCGATGCAATAAAAGTACAGGGTATAATTTTTTCAGATTTTAGCCGGTTCGATTCCCGGGTGTGGGAGAAGAGAATTTTCGAAAATCTTTCAATGCAGTTTGCTTTCTATTCAAAAATAAAGGAATGTTTACTTTGATTAAAATTTTCTATCTGCAGTATTAATAGTACTTTCCCTCCAGGTGGCATTACAAAATTCCACCCTGTATATCAATTTCTGAGACCAGAACACGGACGTGTTACGTAAATAAATTAATTTTGAATATGGGGGTCACTTTTGGGGAAAAATAAGAAAATTAAAAATAAAGTTGTGGCCGTGTGGGTTTGACATAAAATGAAAGGGCTTACTGTTAGGGTGAGTTTGTTTGTTTGTCACGCTTTTACGGTTAGGATTGTCGGAACCCAGCGCTGGGCACGCCAAAAGCGGCGGCCCCCTCCTTCCGCCTGACGCAGGTCCTCACTGGACACGGTTGTTTCGGGAGGTTCCTGTTCAGGATAAAGCGGGAGGAAACGCCTGGGTGTTACCACTGTGTGGATCGCCCGGAGGACACGGTGGAGCATACGGTGCAAGTCTGCCCGGCTTAGATGGAGCACCGCCGTGTCCTCACGTAGGCGATCGGCGGCCGCG
Organism: Tiliacea citrago; assembly: GCA_963921375.1. Lineage (NCBI taxonomy): Eukaryota > Metazoa > Arthropoda > Insecta > Lepidoptera > Noctuidae > Tiliacea > Tiliacea citrago. The sequence continues at coordinate 11,996,086 of OY992808.1, read as the reverse complement.
TTCTCTCGCGTCCGGCCCTGGTTCAGGCCACGGTTCGGACCGAGAGTGCTTGGGATACCGTCACCTCCTTCTGTCAAGCAGTAATGCTCGCGAAGGAGGAGGCGGAACGCGTGAGGGAGAGGCAGGGTTTGTGCCCTCGCGCCCCTAGTCGCCACAGGAGACGCCCCGGGGTGTCGGGAGTCGCAGGCCGATTTCCGGCCACCGTAGGTGCGGGCTTGCGGACGGTGAGCGATGGTTAGCTGGCCGTCCGATAAGGACCAGGCCCGGGTCGAAGGCGCATTGCGTTCCACGCGCGCCTTAAAGAGATGTCAGCACCAACTGACGGTTTCCGATAGGGTCAATGCCTGCCAGGGTTGCGAGTTTGTCCGAAAGGGATATCATGGCCCTGGTACACAGGCATATGAAGGAACACGGGTGGGTTTTTGGGCCCAGAGCGAGAGAAGTTACTTGATAATTTCCCACCCAAAAAAAAAAATAGGGGGTCTTCATGAACAGCAATCGCACTTGCGACCAACGATGCAGTCGACATGTCCTCAATACTCTTTATCAACCTACTAAAATAAAAAGGACAGGATACTTTTTCTCGCTGCAGTACGTTTCTGTGGAATAATTTCCAACCACTACGCGGGCGAATCCGCGAGCAAAAGCTAGTTTAAAATAATTATTTGTTCACAGATGTCTGGGCATTCAAGACTTGCACTGGCCCGTTGAGGCAGACCAAGGTAAGTTTCAACAATCATTAGTTTGTTATTTTATTTATTTCAAAGGAATTACAATCGAAAATTAGTTATTTTGATACTTGTCGTCTAATCCCTATATTTTTGACGCTGTACAGCTAAGTATATGGTAATTGCACTTTCAAAAACTTGCTAGGGTTTAGAGGAATTTATAAACAATAATGTATCCTAAATGGGCTCAAATCGTAAACAAGAACTATTCCTTTATAGGGTCGAATCCTAAATAAGAAATGTTCCCAAATGGGGTCAAACTCAAATCCTAAACAAGAACTATTCCTTCATGGGGTCAAATCCTAATAAAGAAATGTTCCTAAATGGGGTCAACATAATGAAATGAAATGAAATCGTTTATTCTGTAAATAGGATATCGGAATCACTTTAACACGTCATATTAAAAAGTAAAAAATAAGCTAGATGTAGTCGACATTTCCTATCTGACTACCCCTGAGAAGAAATGGCGAAACAAACTCAGGGGTCAAAGTCTCTTTTAAAGTCCAGACATAATCTTGGTCAGATCATGTGAGGACCTGTGTCTGAAATGGTCTTTTGAGGATAGAACCACACAATTTTGAGTGGACCTGTACAATCAGTGCAAGCATTTGTCGTAATCGTGCAGCTCGACTCAAGACTTAAGGAGCTCAACGACTCGACGAACAATACCAAAGAAATTACATTTGGGTAGGCCTCATAAAGTGCTCAAAATGCCAGACAACCATTAAAACTGAGAAAAAGCATAAAATAATAGGAAAAAAAAAGACCCACATAGTGCTCACATTCACAATAAATTAAAGCAGTAAATAAAAAAAGTTTCTTCGCATTTTTTAAGAAAATTCAAAACATTTTTTAATATAGTTTATTTACATTTAACTAAAGTATGTAGGTACCATTTTGTTCGATAACTTTTTGCCATCTTGTAGGTAGGGACATGATCCCATTGCTATAGAAATTTTGGGACTTCTGATCAAAATACCGCGACAAGTGGTTGTGGCAGTCCTCTCGTGATGTTAACCTGACACTGCCTAAAGAATTCAGAAGAGACCGAAACAGGTGGAAATCTGAAGGTGCAAGGTCAGGATTATACGGCGGATGCATTAACACCTCCCAGCCAAACTCTCTTAATTTTTGCTGAGTGGCTAAAGATGTGTGAGGTCTAGCGTTATCATGATGAAAAACCACACCCCTTCTGTTGATTAATTCCGGCCGCTTTCTCTCAACTTCTTGCTTTAATCTCATCAGTTGTTCGCAGTAGAGTTCAGAATCGATGGTCCTGCCTGGTGGTAACAGCTCATAATGAATAATGCCCTTCCAATCCCACCACACACACAGCATCACCTTGTTGCGAGTTAACCCGGGTTTCGCCACAGTCTGTGAAGCCTGACCGGCATTTGGCCATGACCTTTTTCGCACGTTCTTGTCGTACGTGATCCACTTTACCATCACCAGTTATCAGCTTCTTCAAAAATGGTTCGGTTTCATTACGTCGTAATAAAGAATCACAAATGAGTACACGGTTCATTAGGTTTCTTTCAGTGAGCTCGTGAGGTACCCAAATATCGAGCTTTTTTGTGTACCCAGTTTTTTTCACAGACACTGCACGAGGTCCATAAACATCTCAATTTTTTTTTCGCGGCTTGCGTTGCATTTTTACCTTTTTTGGAGTAAAATTTTAAAATGTATCGAATTTCTTCATTAGATTCACTCATCTTGACAGTACGAAAAACAAATGAAATTCACACATTTCCTAATTTGAATTTGGAATTATGTTCTTTAAAATTTAAACTTTCAATGATACCAAAACCAGCCAGATACAAATAGTATAGCCAAAGAGATTTTATTACAAGTTCATACATACTATAATGCGAAAAGACTTTTTCCCCAACCTAATATAATACTTTTCAAAGTAAACATTAATGTAATATTGTATATAATATTCTGCAATGTCAATATTTATATAAAATCATGCATAATAACATTAAATGTCAAGTTTTCCAGTTTGATCTTGTGATCAAACTGGAAAACTTGACATTGGCTTGCAGAGCGAGCAGCTCAATCCCAAGCTTTTTTGTCTTCTAAATAATCAGAAATTTTATAGTACCCCTTTTTACAAAGTTTGGTTTTAATACAGCTTTTAAATCGTTTAATGGGTAAGTTTCGAATGTCAGTAGGAAATTTGTTGTAAAAGCGTATACATTGACCCATGAACGAGTTGCCTACTCTGCGGAGGCGAGTGCGATGTACAGCAAGATTGTGTTTATTCCTGGTATTTAAACAATGAATATCGGACATTTTCTTAAAATTTGATATATTTTTGTGTACATACAATAGATTTTCAAATATATATTGAGAGGCTACAGTCAGAATATCTATTTCTTTGAATTTTTCACGAAGTGAATCTCTTGGACCTAGATTGTAAATGGCTCGAACAGCCCTTTTCTGTAAAACAAAGATAGTATTAATGTCCGCACAGGTTCCCCAGAGAAGAATCCCATATGACATAAGACTATGAAAATAACTAAAATAATCAAAAACTAACTAACTAAAATAACATAAAATCCTAAACAAGAACTATTCCTAGATGGGGTCAAATCCTAAACAAGAAATGTTCTCAAACGGGGTCAAACTCAAATCTTAACAAGAACTATTCCTTGAAGGGGTCAAATCCTAAACAAGAAATGTTCTCAAATGGGGTCAAACTCAAATCTTAACAAGAACTATTCCTTGATGGGGTCAAATCCTAAACAAAAAATGTTCTCAAATGGGGTCAAAAACGAAACAATAATGTATCCTAAATGGGGACTATCTCTTATCAAGAATGGGTCCTAATTTCCTAAGTGGGGTTGTTTGACAACCCTACTTAGGCACAGCCAACTTCATCACCGACAAGCTATGCAGTGATTTAGGTTTGTCTCCAGTTGGGACAAAACATAGATATAAATAGTTTGACCAGTAACAGTACACATTCTTGCAACCTCACTATTGACTCCTCATACGAATATTCTTTTAGTATTACCTGTCTCATTCTGCGTGAAGTTACTAGGAGATGCCAGCATCCCAAATATAGGTATGATGCAAAAGGCAAAATGTTTAGTGTTAGCAGTGCAACAATGACCGTTCGCTATGGAGATTTGTTGATGTGAAGTGACGCACACGTCGGTCGGCGCTGATTGGCGCTCGCTGCCTCGCTGTCCCGAGCGTCTCCCGCACCCCGCGTTCGTCTACCGCGTCACCGTGACCGGGGTCGTATAGGAGGGTCCAGAATGTGTTATCTCTATCACTTACAAATTAACATATTTCGTACCAACAGATTTCATCCGGGGAACCTGCATAGGTTCTCAGGAGGGTGTGGATGTGGAGCACTTCCTACTTCGGATGTGGTACCCTCACCTACCACGGTAAGTTAACGATTTTTATTGATATAACCGCTTATTTTTTTTGCGCCATTTTTTGTTTTGAAGGTAGTTTTTTGTGGTTGATAATTGGGTCTACTTATGCTAAAATGTACCAACCCACAATTTGATAATAATTCAGGCGATTACGTCAAACTCTTTCAGTAAACTAGTGTAATAATATCCAATATTTTTGACTCTGGACTTTAATAAAACAGGCTGTGACCTCTTGAGTTTGTTTCAGCCTTTCTTCTCAGAGTAGTCAGATAGGAAAAGTCGACTTCATTTAGTTTTTAAAATATGATTGACGTGTAAAAGCGTTTGTACAAACTTACTTACAGAAATCATTTATCATCAATACTTCTGACCACCAGTCTTACCAAGAGGTAGCGTGTTATCCAGTTACTGGGTTGTAGAGGTCATCGCGTGGCTTCGTGTAAAATACTGGTATTCAGCTGCATCCGGTTAGAGTTACAGACTCCGACATAGTTGGGAAAAGACTTTTGGCAGAAGATATCCAAAATGTATGCTCAAATTAGATTTAAGATAAAATGAATCAGATTTAACCAGCCAAAATCATAGGAATTATTCAAAAGAAAAAAATGTCAGTTGGTACATTTTGGCATAACCGAGTCCTGATGGTTTTCCGCTTATTCAAGGCGGAAAGGAAAAAACACTATGAAACGCATAAAATTGCATCATAATTTTTTTTTTAAACTTTAAATTAGTGGTTTAAATTCATTTAGAGATGCATGTCTCTTTTAAAACCGACTTCAATAAAGGAGGTAGTTCTCAATAAGAACGTTTAAATACTGTTATTATAAACCATCTTCTCACATACTAACTACTTCAATGAAAAAATAGCATAGTTTGTTAATATGTATGGCTTATTTTAAATAACGTAATGTCTCATTTTCATTAGTCGATATGCGGGGACTCCCCGCAGGTAGGGTAATGAAATTTTTTACTCGGTAAAAAGTGCGGAGACACACCCAATGAAAATTACCCTTCAAAGCAACCTCCAAACGTGCGGTGCAGATTCTCCGTATACCGCAATAATTCCCTATCGACTAATGAAAACGGTTCCCCGAATACGGGCCCTATGGCATGCTTTACAGAAATCTTCCAACACCTACGAGCCCTATCGACGAATAAAAAATTTCCTTAACAGCTCGCTTGAAACTAAACGCATTCATTGGTTTCTTGCCTTATTTGCGACCTAAGATATTAAGGTGAATCCGCAGCTGTAGCCCGCGAAATTCAAATTTTCTTACGTTTTTTGCAATTTCAAAGTCAGTGTCAGGTTGTATCTTGATCAAAATATGATTCGCGACTATAAGAGATATGTATTTACAGAATTATTATCATTAGAATCATTAATACATGTCTCTAAGTTAGATTTGTTCTCCAATGTCATGATTTCATGAAAAAGTCATTCAATGAAATAAAATGTATTCATCTTAGATAACATTCATAAAATTTAATGTTATGTATGATTTTGTATCAAATTGCACATTTATTACACGTTATTTTTTTAAGTTAAGTATCCGGCTATATTATTTTCATATATCCGAATAACAGGCATCTAGCCGCGGGAGGGCCTGGGGACCTGTAATACAGGTTTTTATATAAACCTACCTCAGGCTCCAGTCTCTCACGAAGTTAGCTCCTTGTTAGTGCACTACTGTCAAAGTTTACCATTAAGTTTATAACTTGTGTACAGAAAATAAACGTTTTATATTATATTATTAGATTTGTTCTCCAATATCATGACTTCAATGCTGCGGATTCACCTTAAGACGCCATGTCCACAGGCGAGTTAATCGCGACGATAGTCTCACCGTGCCATCAAATTCAATACAAACTCTATGAATCAATCTCCTCACGGCGATCATTTGAAGGTCCAGCGTGACCAAACAGCGCACTACCTAATTTTTAAGAGCCTATCATTATTACCTATGTTTACGAATAAATGATTCTGATTCTGACTATCGCCGCGATGCTCTTGTGTGTGGAGATGGCGCCTAAGGCCCATTGGCGGCACGGCATGGCAAGGTATTTTTAGGCGACGAATAAAAATATAATGAAACAATCTCGGTTGTCGGTTTGTTTTTCTGTTCCGGTCGTAAGTACAAAATTTCAACTTTATTTCCATACCATTAAGTATAAGGTCATTAACAAACGCAATAAAAAACATCGGACCCAGTATGGAGCCTTGTGGTACGCCAGTGTGCACAGGAGACAATTGGGACCTATATTATGTTTCTTCATTTGGACAATTTTTACCAGAGAAATTTGTCTGTGACACCACTGCTTTGATCTCTCTGCTTGAGTAATGCCAAAACTTTGCCCCTGACACCGTAATGCTCAAGTTTTTCTAGTAGTAATTTATGATCCACCGTGTCAAATGCTGAACTTAAGTCTAAGAAAAGCCCAGCTACTTTCTGTTGGTCGTCCAATCCGCTAACTACGTCTTTAATTAGAGTCGATATTGCAAGAAGATATTTTTTTTTGTCGATATTGAAGTTATATTTTTATTCGTCGCCTAAAAATACCTTGCCATGCTGTGCCGTGCTCAAGTTTTTCTAGTAGTAATTTATGATCCACAGTGTCAAATGCTGAACTTAAGTCTATGAAAAGCCCAGCTACTTTCTGTTTGTCGTCCAATCCGCTAACTACGTCTTTAATTAGAGTCGATATTGCAAGAAGATATTTTTTTTTGTCGATATTGAAGTTATATTTTTATTCGTCGCCTAAAAATACCTTGCCATGCTGTGCCGCCAATAGGCGCCAAGCCTTATAGTATCATTTGAGTTGTATAGTTAATTCCATATAAGTACAGTCAGGGAAAATATAATAGAATAGAATATAATACTCTTTATTATGTACACCATAAAAGCCACCATAATAAAAAAAAACACCAAATAAAAACACCATATAATTTTTTAGCAAAATTGAAATTGGCAATCGATTAAAATTGTCCGTAAATACAAACCATAGCTGTCGTTTCTTGACAGTTGTATGCATCTTCTTAACAGATAGGTGTGCTTCTGGGGAATTTGTTGCGCCACTTCTTCCCAGCTAAAGCACTAAGAAGTGGTGAAGGGCAGGCGTTTTGGGGGACTGTCTTCAATAATTTTGATTTTCAAAAAGTGCTGATTCTCACCCTAATTTGAATAACATAACATCACGCCTGTAGTCCCCGAAGGGTTAGGCAGAGGTGTACATATAGTAGACCCACGTTTGGCCAGGTATGTATAAGTCCCATGTAATAAGGAGCGACCCTACTGCCACCAACCAGGCACAAACCCAGACTCCGGGCTGCTACTGAGAAATTCCTAATGGAAAATCCCAATAACACTTAGCCCGACCTGGGAATCGAACCCAGAACTCATGGTCAGCAGTAGCGCTCTCAACCACTAGACCAACGAGGCAGTTGCAATTTGAATAAATAACTATTAATTTAGATTTTGACTATAACACGGCCAAAAGTATATTGTGTTATGCTGCTTTGGGCAACTAGAATAAATTAATTTTTTTTTGTAAATTTTGATGTTCAAAAGTGCCTTTTATGTGCCCATTTGAAATAAATAATTTGACTGCAATTTTTTTTTCTCTGACTGTACAGTAGTCACGTACATTAATATCTTAGATACATTTACGCAAAATACAAAAGTATTTTTCTCGTGATATAAAAATGGCAACTTTGAGAAAAGGCTTATTTCATCATAGAACTATGGTTTCGATATGATTATGTTCGTAACACTAAAAAATACTCACTTACCTATAAACTATACGAGAAAATCGTTTTTGAATATTGCGTGTCTGTACGTAGTAAAAATAGAAGAAGAAAACATTTTATTTTTCCCTTTTTTCATGCTTATTTTGAATGGAAAAAAGGAGAGATATCATACTGGCTAATCTTGCTGAACAAAGCTATCGCAGATATCGATCGTAAGTTTTTATTAAAGATTGTAGATTTCAATGTTTTTAAGGCCCGTTGGCAATTTTACTCCTTAATGATAAAATCTACTCCTTTATTTATAAACTTTGCTTAAAGTTAAGTAGAACGTAATGGAATAATCGTTATTATGTACAGACGGCAGCAGGTCAAGCTACTCGAAACGGTTTTTCCCAATCAACCTTGAACCTTATGCTTTAACGATAAAGTTGAAAATCTTTTAAAGAAATGTGACATATTGTAGTACCTTGATGTGCTGGCGTCTGTACACCATGTGAATTACAGATATGTATTCAACGTGTTCCGGAATTAACGCACACAACCAAATTTGAATATTACGTTAAGGGAGGTGCGCTAAGGTAGCCCGCGAAATTCAAATTTTATTACGTTTTTTGCAATTTGCAGGTCACTAAGAGGTTGTATGTTGATGTAAATATGATTCGCCGCCGTAACAAATATGGCTTTACAGAATTATAATCACTAGAATCGGCAGTACAACTCTCTAAGTTCATAAAATCCTACTGAATGATTATTTCAGAAATAGTAATTCAATAGGATTTTTCGAAGAAAGGTTACGGCCGCGAATCATATTTAGATCAACATACAACCTGTTACTGACCTGCAAACTACAAAAAACGTAAGAAAATTTGAATTTCGCGGGCTACCTTAGCGCATCCCCCTTAAAATTGTAATACATACACTGAATTTTAACTAATAAGTTTAAAACAGTGTGTATATATTAAATTAGTTATACTGAGTGTAGGAGAAAATTGTGGTCACATTAGAAAGCTACGCACGCACACAGTTGCACATTGCGGGTCTTAGCGTAGTAGGTACTTCGTCTATTTTGGTTTGTTTTGACTGTACAGCTGAAGTGGGACTGTAATTTACGTAGTTATAATTATTTTTGAGGTTAAAAATTACCTATACAGGGTGGAAGGGACATCGACGCGAAACCTGTTACCATGGATTCAGTACATCAGACTACCCCCGTGCGTTGAAATTTGTAGGCGGTAATTTAAAAAAAACAGCTAAGTGCGAGTCGGACTCGCGCACGAAGGGTTCCGTACCATTATCTATAAAAATGGCAAAAGAATCACGTTTGCTGTATGGGAAAAAATATAATAAAAAAAAATCTTTTTACATACAGTTGTATAGTAATTTTATTCTTGGTGCATCGCCTTCACGTATAATTATTATAATTAATGTACTCAAGGGGGATGCGCTAAGGTAGCCCGCGAAATTCAAATTCGAATCATATTTAGATCAACATACAAATTACAAAACCCGTAAGAAAATTTGAATTTCGCGAGCTGCCTTAGCGCATCCCCAAACAAAATATTGTAAAACATTTTTAAAAAGAGTTACGGTGGAGTTTCTTGCCCATTCTTCTACATACGAAACTACCTTTTGGAAGGCAACTAGAATCAATTCTATTTTTTTGTTAATTTTGACGTTCTAAAGTGGCTCTTTGACTTTGAAACCGGCTCCTTTCGATAGTGTGTTACGCAATTAGCCCGCCGGTCGTAAGTGTAGCTGGCTATAAGTGGTTCAAAAGGAATAAATAGGAACTGTCGAAGATGTCGGCGGCTTCATATTACTATATTTACTATTCCCCCAAAACTGAACACTATATCTCAACCTTGATTCTATTAGGGCATAGTATACCATTTTAACGTATTTTATGTCCATCTCATCCCTAAGACTGCGTAAGGCATAACACGCTGAGGAAATTAACGAATCAATGGCTCCCAATTCCCTTTTCCAATTTAAATTTTTGTCAATGTATACCCCTTAGAAACTTTACCTCATTAACTATGTCAATTTTAACTTCATTAAGTGCGATCGTCATGTTGTCTTTATTACGAGCTGTTCTACTAAATAACATTATTTTGGTTTTTTCAGTGTTAATTATGAGCTTGTTACTTTCAAACCAAGAATTATAATCTGTTAACACTGCATTGACTTTAGCGGAAAGCTCCTGTATGTCATTAGCTTCAACTATTGCGTTGGTGTCGTCTGCAAAAACTGTCAGCTGTGTCTCGGGAAATATTGAATGAATGTAATTAATTAAATCATTTGTAAATAATATAAACAAAATAGGCCCCAAAATCGATCCTTGGGGTATGCCCGCTACTATATCTTGCATAGAAGATTTATTGCAATTGCTGTTACCATTAGCCTGCATATTACTAATATCCACATACATTTTCCTGTTTCTTAAATATGATGAGATAACTTGTTTCTTAAATATTGGCGGATAGTTGTCTCCATCTTGTATGTATTACAATTACAAGTAACGATGGACATCTTACAATATTACTTCTAATTGGAAATCAATGGATTGTCCGTTTAAATTAATGGTTTATGTAGTCGAATAATTTTATTTCAATGTCCGAACATAGCTTTATCAAAACTAGCTTCTGCCCGCGACTTCGTCCAGGTGAAATTTCTTGTTTTAACATAAAATATATCCTCACGCGGCAAAACTCTGTAGCTTTCCAAGTTCCCATTAGTGAAATAAACTTAGAATCGGATCAGTTTCGAAGATTACCCCCCTTTTTTTTGGGTAGGAAATTATCAAATAAAATCAAAATCAAAAGACATTTATTCAAACTAGGCTGAGAATCAGCACTTTTCGAACGTCAAAAATTACATAAGACAGTCCCCCAAAAACGCCCACCCTTCACCACTTCCTAGTGCTTTAGCTGGGAAGAAGAAGTGGCGCAAGAAACTCCCCAGCAGCACAGCTGTCTGTTCAGATATAAAACTTGAATCTATACAATAAAATGTAAAAGAATGTGCATTACGCAACACAACATTACATTAAATTATTTGCCTTATGTTAGCTAGCACACACTACTATACCAAAATAAACATGAAAAACGTCGAAAACTATACTCAAGCAGAAATAACGTAAACAGAACGTACCTAAATAAAAGCCTCCAGGCATAATGGGCGTGCCCGCTTACATAAAGCTATAGCTGTAACTCGAAGTCACAAATGATAAACTAGCACCATCGAAGTAAAATTAGAAACAGTTAATCATTAATAACAATAACAAAACCATGGTCAGCAAGACGACCAGTCACCACAAGCAGCTTAATAACTTCTCCCGCTCTGTGGAGCTCGGTGGAGCGGGAGGACGAGTCAGACTTTTACTTTCAGTTGCCTGTGTGACAGGGGCACGATATCCCTTTCGGACAAACCCGCAACGGAAGGTTACTCCCTAGATAGAAACTCACAAATTTAACCCCTTTTTAATATTAGTATAGATATTACATTTAAGACGCTAACAACATCTAAACCGCGGTCACTGTCAGTCTGCATACAAAAGAAAGAGAAGCACGATGACACAACGCTTGTAATTTATTGAAAAATATGAAGCATTTGTCTATTTACTCAAAAATGAGCTGAGTAATCGAAAATAAAAAACAACCAAGTTCTGCATACAAATAAGACGTTCTTGTTATTAATTAAATACCAACCGAACGTTGATTTAATACAGATATTTTGGTTTGAAACTCAAAGTAAAGGGTTAGTTTATCGTTAATTTGTATCGAGATTTTCTTTTCTAAACGTGTTTTGGTAACAACGAAGTTCTGAGAAATATGTTCAAGAAAAACATATATTTTTTCCGCTACCACAAACTATATAGATTTGGCAATTTTCTTGTTTAAGACAAGTCTACTTTACATTTGCCTCTTGTCAGCGCCTTAATGAGCAATCAAATTGCTCAATGTAAATAAATTAATAGCCTATTCAATGTAGTATTCACAAAAGTAGCTGCAGCCGTTAACATGGTATACGGAGTTTTAGTAAAAGTTCGACTTAGTCTTTATAGAGTCCCGTCTGGCACTCATGCCAGTCTGACAGTCTCTCTCTAAAGATCGATGTGTTATAACAGACGGGTACGGTACGTTGAAGATTTCTATGTATACCTCTCTATCTCTAGGTCTCCTTGGGGACTAGGGCACAAAAGTCCCGTGACAGTTGTCTTCTGAGACATCGCGAGAAGTCGTGCGACGTCGCTCTACTTCGCCCAAAATCGTATTCAGAAACGATGAAAAACGTCGTAAGTGTAGCTGGCTATGTCGTTCTAAAGGAATAAATAGAAATTGTCGAAGATGTCTGCGGCGCACTGTGACTACGTCCGATATCTCTGCAGACATTTGTCGAGACGCTCTTGTCCCCTAGACTACTGCATAATCAAAAAGGCTATTCGTATCTGTATTAAAGTCTATCCACCAGATTCGCGGTTTCCCCCCGCTGGCCAGATAAAGCAGAAGCCGACAGCAAGAACGCGAAAGTCGAAGCCGACAGCAAGAAAGCTGCAGAAGCCGCGACTTCCAAATCTGGCGTAGCTTCGAGCAGCTCCAGCAGTTCGGGCCAAAAAGCAGGCAGATCAGCTCCATGCTTGAGCCAAAATTCAAGCAGTTCTGGATATGAATCTGGCAAATCCGACAAATTCTCAGCCAGTTCCAGCCAGAACTCGAGCAATTCATTCCAAAACCCGAGCAGTTCATGGCAGAATCCTGACAGTTCAGAATCAAAGAAGGAAAATAAATGTGAATATCCATTTCTATTTGAAGACGACGTAACGGACGATTGTAAGGGGCCTCAGTTCTCACTGACTACGAATTTGATGAAGGACTTGAGGAAGACGTGCTCGCATTTAACGTCCTTGGCTCTTGAGTACTGTAATTTGGATTATAAAACGGTAAGTACATAAAAATACATTTAATTTCGACGGCATGACACGGATAGGTTTATAAACTATCGATTTTGAGTTCTGTACGTCAAAAGGAAAAAATGGAACCCATTTATAGGATCACTTCGTCCGTCTGTCGGTCTGTCAGTCTGTCAAGATATTTTTGCTCACAAACGTATTACGTCTGTGTTAAGTTGAAGTTAATGTCAAATACGTAAATCTACGGTCCCTTAGAGTTCTAAAAAAAATCAAGCATCAAATTCACCGCAATAAACAAATACGGTCATTTATGCGACATATTTTAATACTCGCAAATAAATTAAAACCTATAGGGTACTTCCCGTTGACCTAGAATCATGAAATTTGGCAAGAACTTAGGAAAAAGTACGAAAATCGTTAATTTGTAGTTTTATCAGATAAACACATATTTTTTACATTTGCAGTTGGAAAATTGTCGTGGCGTATATCGATATATAGGAGAACATGTTGATGAACCCTTCATTGTGCGTGCTCCGACACGCACTTACCGGGTTGTTTACTGCTAAAATAATATTTCACCCTTGTTTTTGCCCCTCAGACAAACCTCCGTCATTTCCCATTGCATCTCAAGAAGCTATCTCTTCGGGGATCAAGATGTTACAATCTGCCGCTAAACACATCATACCTGGGGAAAGTACAGGAGCGCTTGCCGAAACTAGAGGTAAGACAATCATGTATTTTTATTTATTCAAAAGAGGCTGAGAATCGGCACGTTGTGAACTTCATAGGTTGCAAAAGACATCCCCCAAATCGCCCGCCCTTCACCACTTCCTAGTGCTTTGGCTGGGAAGAAGTGGCGCAACTGACTCCCCAGCAACACGTCTGCAAGTTATAAGAACTTGACAGCTCGACTCAAACTAAATGGCGGCTCTGAAGTGCGCTGACACGTGAATTTGTGACTGCGCAGCGACTCTTCTCATGTTCCGAGCGGCATCAAATTTGAATCGGGCCTCTTTTTAGCGTGTCGATGGCAATCTAAACGCACTCGGCCCAAAATGGCCCAGAATTCGGCCATGTGTTTGGCGCCATCACTAGCGTCCAACAGTTTCTGTAACGTGCAGCTGAAAGGACACGCAGGACATGATACTAAGGCAGGGCGCAAACGTGGACACTTTTGTGTCTTGTGTCAGATACAAGCTAACGATGAATATTTGATGTCTATAGAACCAGTATAAAATGATCCACTCACATGACACAGCAACTATGGTTCCCTGTGATGGTGTGCCGTGTCGGCAACAAAAAGTGTTTACGTTTGCGCAGCGCCTAAGTGTCCCTCCGTTTATGGAACAGCACCTCATTTACACTCCAAGGTGGAGGCGTCTATGAATCTCCACCTGAACACGTTTTCCTTGCTTCGGCCGACCTGGGTCCGGAGTCTGTTTAAAGACTTCCAGGGTAGCCAGGAAACTCAATGTCCAGATGGGAGATCTTCAGCATGTGGGAAGAATGGTTTGGGTAAGGAAGCACTGTCTCGCCACACTTTTAGTCTTTCTATTTATCGCTCGCCAGCGAGTGAGACACACTTTAGAAAACTGTTTTGGCTTTTCAGCCATTGTGGCACGAGGATGTTGTCGTGCAAAGGGTGTCGTGTGGCGGAGACTATTTTGGCTCTTTTGCTGGAGCTTTCCATTGCCACCGAACAACTGGTGGCATTTGTACCGGAGTCGGTTTTAGGCAGCCAGTGATGAATCGGGCTGTAATCTAAATATATATTGTACATTTAACAAAAATTGTGTAAAATATTGACGTGGGTGATTGTACTAATGAATGTCACAAAGGCAGAATTGTCTAAAAAAAAAACAGTACGGCAACAACAGTTCTGTGCTAGACCTTATTTATTTATTTAATACTTTAAGCACACAAATGTACGGAGGCGGACTTAACACCACAGAAATTTTCTACCAGTCAACCTTTGGGTGATGCAGAGACAAAGAGTGATAGGTGCAATAGCGAGAAAACACTAAAAAACTAGTTACTTAACTTGAAAAAAACTATAAACTAGTTACTTTAATAATACCATTTGTTTTTGCAGTATCTCGACGTGTCAGAATGCGACTGGTTCGAACCAGCATCTTTAATGCCCCTGAGTAAGCTGGTCGCTCTCACTGAGCTATACATGAGGGATTGCAAGCGTCTGACTGAATGCGTCGCTTACGCATCGCTCGCTACTCGATATGGATTCAGAAAGCTAAGGGTAAGTCGAAAAACTTAGGGTAAGTCTGAAAACGTAGTGTAAGACGAAAGTTGGGATAAGGAAGAAACTTAGGGTAAACCAGGAAAACTTAGAGTAACGAAGGTTTTTTTTTAATTATTAATAAAGTAGTTAACCCGATATTACTGCAATTGGTTCGAACCGACCTCACTAATGCCGTTGAGTAAACTGCCCAGTCTCACTGGGTTATACATGAGAGACTGTAAGCGGCTGGCTAAATGCGTGGCTTACGCGTCGTTTGCTACTCGATACAGATTTTTACGGATACAGGAAGCTTAGGGTAAGATCTATACTTATTTAGAAAACTTAGGGTAAGAAAGAAAAAATTGGGTAACTAAGAACACTTAGGGTAAGATAGGAAACTTCGGGTAAGCCAGAAAACAGGGAACGCCAGAAAACTTAGGGTACAACAGCCGAACCAGAAAGCTAAGGATATATAAGAAAACGATGGAGTTTTTTGCCCGTTCTTCTCCATATGTACGCTGTACGCCTTGGAATGGGCAACTAGCTTCATATTTCTAACTGACCAAGTCCTTGACAGTTCAAAAGTGCCTGTAAATGGTTTAATTGAAATAAATGGTTTGTGTTTTGAGTTTGTATCGACAATTCGATCTTAAAGCAAGCACAATAAATTAAGAGAGAGTTCAGAAAGACGGAGTAGGTAAAGAAGGTTGTTAGGTTCTTTTTGATATCGTACGGTTAATTTGACTGGTGTAATACTTCCCGCTTCTAACCCAGGTATTCGACGTCCGAGGCTCCCCCCTGGCCGACTCGGAGGTTTCGGCGCTGGGCTGGCTGCCGCGCCTCGAGGAGCTGTACGTGGCGCCGCCCGAGGATTACAACACCGTGACGGAGCACACGCACTCGTGGGCCGATACCAACACTGTCTTCACGGAGCTGGACAGCTGGGAGATTGAGGTATAGTATCATAAGCTCCCCACTAGCCGACTGGGCGTGAGGAAACCGGCAATGCCTAGAACCAAAAATTCAAGAGATGTGACATCTACCAACCCGCACTGGGCCCGCGTGAACATTAATGGCTGATTATGCTCGGGCTTCGGGAGTCGCAGGCCGATTCCCGGCCACCGTAGACGCGGGCTTGCGGACGGTGAGCGATGGGTAGCTCGCCGTCCGATAAGGACCAGGCCGGGGTTGACGGCGCGTTGTGTTCCACGCGCGCCTCAAAGATATGACAGCGCCAACTGACGGGGTCCGGTAGGGCCAATGCCAGCCAGGGTTGCGTTTGTCCGAAAGGGATATCGTGGCTCTGGCACACAGGCAACTGAAGGATCACGGGTGGGTTTTAGTCAGTAAAAGTTTGACACGCCCTCCGAGAAGTTTTTGATAATTACCCAACAAAAAAAAAAAAGGGTCGTCACAAGCCCAAAAGTCTGACAACCAGTCTTTCCAAGGGGTATCGTATTACCCAGTTACTGGGTTGTGGAGGTCAGATAGGCGGTCGCTCCACGTAAAATACTGGTATTCAGCTGTATCCGGTTAGACTGGAAGCCGACCCCAACATAGTTGGGAAAAGGCTAGGCAGATTGATTGATTGATATCGATATCCATCACGTCTGCGGAGCTTCGCTAGCTAATTTAATTTAACCCTGTATGTATAGCCTGTTGTCTATTGCACCTTTAATAAAAGCCCTAATGAACTCCCACAGGAACCAGACTACTACAAAATCAAAAGCCCAGAATCCGAACAAGAGGAAGATGACAGAGACGAGGAGCCAGAGAACGAACGGCAAGGCGATGTTTTGATCAACAACCCGTGGTGGTCGCATGAGAGACGGTAAGTTGAAAGTGATTTATATGGTTTTCTATAGGGAAGTATACTCTATTTGAAATAAGATTAGACATTTAAATGAACTTTTTTACAGTCCGGTCAATCGGTTTTGACCGTCTACTGCGTTGGTGGCATGACAAATGGCAGCTGTAATAAACAGTTGGTATTGTAACAACATTTATGCTTTTAATGCAATCCTTATGCCTACGAAATAGAAGTCAAAATCGGTTGAACGGACTGTAAGAAAGTTTATTTAAATTTCTAATCTTATTTCAAATTGAGTATAGGTTTCTGAAACATTGCTACCTGATTTTAATGGCTAACTGAAATAACAAGAACCAATCAAAGTCAAATGCTTGAGAGTGTGTTATACTTGAATTCGTAATTTAAAAAAAAAAAAACAAAAAAAATAATTGAATAATTGTCATTCACAGAGAGCACTTTGATTTTACGAACGAATACGAACATTATTCGTTGTGCATTAATGTTCATATTCGAATGAAATGCTTACTCACATTTGCATGTACAAATATGAACATTATGAGCTTAGGAATAAGATTCATATTCGTATGGAATGCTTACTTAGCAAAGTCCAAAGTGCAGTCTTTGATTCTTGCTCTTACACAACTATCAACTCTTCATTAAGTAATCTAAGTTGATTTTTGAGTGATTAAAAAAAAATCCTAAATAAGTATTGGGTGCAATGGAATTTGAACTTTGTCTTGTCTGACATTGAGTTACTTTTTCTTTGATAATTATCTTAGATTCTAAATTTTTGTCATACCCACCTAGTACGCTACGTTAAGCGAATGAAATACAGGAGTTTAACGAAATACACTTTTATTTTTGTATCTCCACAGTATTATCGTCATTCAGCCAAACGCCAGTCGGCAGGAACTAGAACAGCGGTACCCCCCACCCAGGCAGAGACAACCAGTGATTGAGGACGAAGAAGACTGGCCCGGACATCCTCGGCAGGGTCCCAGGGTCCCCAGACCGGGAGAACGTCAACCAGGTCCCGCAGACCCGCAACCGGGTCCTGCGAACCCTCGACCACCTGCGTACCCTCGGCCACCTCCCGCGTACCCTTGCCCCTTACAGTTGGGCTCCATAGATATTGTGCCTATCAACCCCCCACGGCCCATGCAGCAACAGCCGGTGCTCTTAGCACCTCGACCGGGGCCTGTGAACCCGCGACCGGTACCCTCGGACCCACGACAGCCCACACAGCAACAGGTACCCTCTGACCCACGACAGGGGTCTTCACAGTCTCGACCAGGCACCATAGACCCCGCAAAACCGCAACCGGGTCCCGCAAACCCGCAACCGGGTCCCGTGAACCCGCAACCAGGGCCAGCGAATCCCGGAGAAGGCACCTCAAAACGCCGCTTCAACGTCGGGGATGCCATCGACCTCGCAAAACGCCCTCGTCTTGATGATTTTGAAGACCAATACATACCAGTACCTCCACCTGCTTACCCAGTAAATTTTCCACCTTATAACCCCGAGTTATGTCCGAGACTAAGACTAGAGGATATGGAGGTTCCTGAAAATGAACCTGAACAGCCCAGACAACCTGGCTGTGTACGATTCCGACGCCACGACCTACGCCCCATAATGCATATAGACGTCGATATCAATAGACAGTCTACTATCCATATTGGCAGCCATGTTGGATATCATTTAGTCTCTGATTCCGCGTTACTGCGCTTTGGTAGGGCGGAGAATGAAAATGTGAATTACGTGCATATTGGTCGGAATGGCGTTCATCATGGCTGTGAAACGGGCAGCCGGCCGGATAGGTCCAATTTGCGCATATTGTCGGTTACTGGGTACAGGAACATTACTGATAGGAGCTTAGAACATTTGGTAACGGCTGCACCATATCTACTGCATATTGATTTTACTGAAACTAATGTTACTCCGAGGGGGGTCGAGCTTTTCAAGGCTGTTAGACCAGACTGCGATGTGATTTTCAGTGAATTCGGTCGAATGACGTAAGATTCAAATGTTTCGGCATTGAATTAAAAAAAAAAATTGATGACATTTTTTGAGGATCTCGAGTAATTTTTTGATGTCGCAGCTCGGATAATAGGATATCGGATATTTGATAAATGTTCGAAAGTCAGGGTCAAGTTCTCGTAAAAAATAACTCAAAATTAAATTAAATTTACAAATGTCGGATTCTCAATAATTTGATAAAAATTAGTTCGACTTATAAGACTCCTATATAGTCGGATATTAGCATCTTGTATTTCGGCTACAATCATATCGATTCATGCAAGAGTGAAATCTAATAAATTTAGACACAGATCAGAATTATCCTGTATCTCTCTCCTTTTCTGTCACTCAGATATGTCATTCACTAGAGCGAGAAGTCCAATTGAGAAGCAAAACTGTCAAATTAGTTCCGCGTAGGTGTCGCTAAGTGTTGGTTACTTTCATTTAGCTGTCAACGGAGTTCTTTGCTGAAAATTTTGCCGCGAGATGGCGCTAAGGATTTTGTCTTGTCGCCGATTGGTTGTTTTTATCCAAGATAACTTTGACAAGTGACAAACACGAATGCGAATTAATATTAAAAATATGCGAATTAGAAGTTGCTAGCGGACTTCTCGCTCTAGCATATGACGGCTTTTAGTGACAGAAAGAGATAAAAATACAGAAAAATGCTGATGATGATTTCAACTTAGATATGGTACAAGTGTCAAAGAATAATCAACAATTTGGTGATTATTGTAAAAAATATATATACTTTTTCATAGTGATATTTTAAATGGGTATAGTTTAGCGAGTTTTAGATTCGGCTTATAATGGTTTAATTTGCAGAATTAATAATAATGTGTTATTTGCTTATTATAGAATTTAATGATACCTACAACTTGTCAAAGTAAATAATAAAAGGGAAAAATTTAACTGATCCTATCACACTTGTCTTTTCTCACGGTTGTTCGCAGTAACCAAGCTAGGGTACTCCGACCAAACGGTTAGGTTAGGTTGGAACTGTAACCAACCATGCGCGATTTGAATTGCTCGCAGTAACTAAGCTGTGTGAGTTACGATTGCTCCGCCATGTTATCCAAAGACAAAAAAAAAATTCGCCAAAATAATTGTCGGAATTTGTCTAAATCTAAGGAAACAAACCAAAAATAGCTGCCCTTACTGCCCCATCTCAAAAATCCACCGTGTATACAAGTTTTTTATTTAATATTAATAATAAATTTTACAGATTGAGCTATTTGTTGTCTAATATAATTGCTAGTCTCCAGTTAGAGGTATTCCCAAATCAAATCAAAATTATGGTTACCCTGCTCGAACATTGTATGAGATAACATAATTTTTTGTTCTGAGGGTAAAACGATATCATTCTAATGAGGTAAATATGTCGAAAAACTGGATGTTCACACCGAAATCCTAGCAATTATAAATAATGAGATATCAGCTTACAAAGAAACGTTTCGATCGCGCGGCCACGTTCTTTTTGTTTGGGACTGATTTCGTCTGTTTAACTAAACTTTTCAAGTATTTATTGCTTTCGTTAGTTTTGACAAATTAATAGCATTCTTCTTCTAACAGTTTTACTGTATAAGTCTTAAGTTTTAAAGAAATAATCAACAATAAAGAAACAACAAGTGCACGATTGGGCGGCCATAACTTCCAAGGTCAATATTTCGTAAGATATTGGTCTAGAGCTTATAATTGTTTATTCGAAAAAAAAAATGACAAATTCAGTCTTCAATTGTTTAAAAGAATTAGATCTCTAACCCAAGTAGTTGCTGAGATCTCCATGGCCGCGCAATCCTCCACGTTACGTTCGCGCGGCCATTCTTTATTTCTACTTTGACATATTTTTGGTTTGTTTCTTTCGATTTTGACAAATTCCGACAATTTTTTTGGCGAAGTTTTTTTGTGTTTGGATAACTTAGCGGAGCAATCGTAACGCACACACTAAGCTAGGACTCCCCGACCAAATGAGTTAGGTTAGAACTGTGATCTACCGCCTGAGAGCTGAGCGAGCGCTACATGCAAGTTGGTCGCAGTTACTAGGCTATTTAGTACTTTTAGGACCCCAAAATAGGAATTATTTGATGTTCACAAAAAAAGGCGCAATCATTATATTAGAGTGTTCAATTATATTTTAGGAGCGTAAAATTGGAAATATTAAAGGTTCGATAAAATACATGCCATTTCACAACCTTATAGAAAGAGCGAAATCATGAAGAGGTATGTTAAAATATAACTTCTTTATAACGTCCAACTTAATAATGTTTTTGCTTTTTTAAGTGAACTTCTAAAATAAACCAAAAATTTGGACTAAGACTTAATATCTTCTAGATTCTTACGAGATGTTTTCGCCAAATCACGAACACGAGACAAAAATCGTTCTGTCTCTTTCTCTCTCACGTTGCCCGAGTATATGTCTGTCCTTTTCTTAGACTATGACAAGGTAATCAGAAAGTCTACAGCCTGTATCAGAAAGGTCCGTTTTGTACGGGACACTTGATAATTTTTACGAAATTACCTGCTCAAGGATGCATATCAGGTACCACTCTAATAATCCTTCCATATCGCTAGGGCACGTCTTCCCGGTCTACTCTCTGATATACAATGGTCTCTGTAGTCCCATGGAACATGAGGCCCCAGGGGCTAGTGTGAATCTTTGGGTTCTTTCGAGTAATTGAGTCTGGTTTAACCACGCTGCGGGGCGAACTCGGCCTACTGTGACATGAGTCACCCATTTTATCACAGTTTGAGCGATAAAACTGTTTTGTCATAAAATGCTAGTACAAATTGACATGACATAATTTATCATGTCTTGTCACAAACGTCTTGGCACGCCCCTGCTCTGCCTGCTGGGGTCTGTGCATTTCATTCATTCATACAATCAATTAAGACGTTGGTCCCGTGTAGAAAGTTGTTCAGTTTGATAGTCTGTACCACACTCTTAAATATTTACCAGACCTTTCTCATACACGCTGTATACAGGGTCAAATTAAATTAGCTAGCGAAACTCCGCAGACGTGATGGGGACGTAATATCTAAACATCATACAACAAAAAAAAAATGTGATGATATATGGTTTTGGAGTCTATGACCATAGGTCATTTTACCTACATTGAAAATATCAGTTTTATTTTGTGTTAACTTCACAGACTTGGTGAGTATCGTAATCTCAATACGATAAAACAAAAAAACTGATTTTCTCAATTCATACTTCGAGTTACACTAGAAGAGGTCGTTGAACCAAAAAAAAAACCGGCCAAGTGCGTGTCGGACCATAATTTGATTTAACTCTGTGTAAGGTGTTTAAAAATGAATCCGACAAACTTTAAGGAGTGCTTTAGACGATCGAATCGAATGACTTACTATGGGACCAACATTGAAATCGCGAGAAAAAAATCTGCTGCCCCATAAACAAGTTTATAAATGATTTATTTCTGTAAGTAGGTTTGTACAAACACTTTTACACGTCAAACATATTAAAAAAACTAGTTGAGGTCGGCGTTTCGTATCTGACTACTCTGAGAAGAAAGGCCGAAACAAACTCGAGAGGTCACAGTCTCTTTTAAAGTCTGATCATGTGAAGACCATGTAGATTGGTGCCTGAAATGATCTTTTGAAAGAACCACACAGATTGAGGGGACCTGGGCGATATTTCTCAACGTAATTACCGTTCGAACGGAACGTTTTTGGTTTTGGTTTAGTTTTGGTTTAGCTGATGTAAGAAACGGTATCGCGCTATTTTTTGTGAGAGTATTGTTCGATCGATCGTTCCTCCAACGTAACTTCCAAAGTAAAGCTAAATCGTTTCCGTTGAAATGATTAGCGCGATACGAAAAGTGTCTAACGTAACGTTTTTGGTTGTGGTATTAACGTTCAAAATTAGCGCGATCGGCCCCCTGTCCAGTCAGTGCAAGTATTTGTCAGTATTCGTACAGCTCTATATTTTTCGTGTTCTCAAAGTTGGTCCCATAGTAAAAGTCTCCACTTAAAGTTTGTTGGGTTAATTTTGAAACACCTTATATATCTCTGTCTCTACAGAATATAATGTATATTTCAAATGATTCTGCATGCTTTAAGTTAATAAATTAAGTGGGGTATCTTATTTAATTTTCGTATAGTTTAAATATAATAATTATTGTATGTCTATTTAATTAAGTAAGAATTAGTATTTAAATGTATTGTGGATTTAGAATAAGGTAAGTTTGAATTTCAAGTAACATTAAGTTTGTTTCGAGTTATAACAAGCCCCCTAGCGCTATAATCTGCCTGCCTTTTTACTATGTTGGAGTCGGCTTCCAGTCTAACCGGATGCAGCTGAATACCAGTACTTTACATGAAGCAACTGCCTATCTGACCTCCACAACCTAGAAAATAAACTTAATTTTACTTGAAACTCTTCCTTAAGTTTATAATAAAGTATGTGATTTATATGAAATGCAAAAAAAATATCTCAAAATTTTGTTGTTTTTATCTTTGGTATGTAATTAGTTTTTTTTTTTAACTTGATGTCACCATATGACTTCAACTTATGAACTTGTGAAATTGTGAACTGCAACAAACCATTTACAATTTTAAGCATTATTTTTCGATACTATAATATTTATCCATGGGAATCCGACAAATTGTGAACTGGTATCAAACAAGCTTGCGACGTAACGGACCTTGCTCTTATACTAAATAGCTTGCCTAGCTGTGAGCAACTTCGAAGTACAGACGCCAGCAGATCAAGCTACCCGAAACTGTCAAATTTTCCCAATCAACCTTGAACCTAATGCTGTAGGGTTAAAGTTGAAAATCTATTGAAGAAATTTGACAGATTGTAGTAGCTTAATGCGCTGGCGTCTGTACCGTTCGCTACGCTCGCTGGGCTCGCTGGGCTCGCGCGCGGTTGGTCCTAGTTCTAACCTAACCTTACCCAGTTCACAATTTTTTGTTTTTTTTTTGTTTTTATAATCTAACGGAAGCGACACCGATAGATTATAAACTAACAGTTCTCACAATCTTACGGTGACATATACACTTTGAATAATATATTTTCAATTAGCGTGTGCTACTTCGTATTGACACCTAAACTAGGATTTTAGGTGCCTTTGTAGAAACGAATCTAAAATGCACAAACAGACGGATGGAATATATTTGTAGGTAAACTACGAACTCCCTTATTATAGAACGAAACTCAAGCATTTGATTAACTGACATACAACCACATTATGCCTGTATTCCCCAAAGGGTTAGGCAGAGGTGTACCTATAGTACACCCACATTTCGCCAGTTATGTTTAAGTCCCATGTATTAGGGACGTGCCTATTGTCACCAACCGGGCACAAATCTAAACTCTGGTTTGCTGCTGAGAAATTCCAGTTAACTGATATAGATCTATACAGCGTGACGCTTTAGTGGAGACATTATTTTAAAGACTTATACAGTTTCGCCTATGAATATATTTTAATTTAATTAAACGATATTATTTATTGATTTATTTACAATCTCAATGATTTAAATACGTGTTGCAACAACTTTGTACACCTTCTTACGCAAATTGAAGAGTATGAAATTTGACACAGTTAAAGTTTATATGGAGTGCAGAAATCTAATAATATTATATACTTAATTAGCAAATATTTTTTTTTTAATGAATTGTCTAATTTCGACCATTGGGCGACCACTAGGTTCATATAAATCTGAGAGATTAGATCATTATTATATAGCTGAAAGAACTTCACTGCTGGACAAAGGCCGCCCCCAAACACCGCACAGATCGACCGGTCCTGTGCTTCTCATATCCAGCTAATTTCTGGAACCTTTACCAGGTCATCGGTCCACCTTGTGGTACGCGGTCGCCACTTCAGAACCTTTCGCCTCCATCGGCAATCCATTCTGCGAGCAATGTGCCCTGCCCACTGCAGCTTAAGTTTGCCAATTTTTCGGGCTATGTCGGTTACCTAGGCTTTAAGATTTGATCCAGACTAAAGCTGTGCTAGACAGTGCTTCCTTGCCCAAACTATACGTTCCACTTGCTGATGATCTCCCACCTGAACATGAGTTGCCTTGGCTACCCTGGAAGTCTTTAAACAGACTCCGGACCCAGGTTGGCCAAAGCAACGAAAACCTGTTCAAGTGGAGACTATAGACGACTCCGCCTTCGAGTGAAAATTTGGTGCTATTCCACAAACGATGGGACACTTACTCGTAGAATCATGTCCTGCCTGATGGGCGCTAGTGATGGCGCCCAACACGTGGCCGAATTCTGGGCCGAGTCCATTTTGATTGTCATCAACACGCTAAAAAGAAGCTAGAAGAAAGCTTGATCATAGCCCTTTCCGAACTATGTTGGGGTTGGCTTCCAGTCTAACCGGATGCAGCTGAATACCAGTTTTTTTACATAGAGCGACTGCGTATCTGACCTCCACAACACAGTTACTTAGTTCATCAATGCTTGATTATTGTTCTAAAAGGGCTGTAGACTCATACCCATAATGTTGCCATTATATTTATTGCACTGTGTTAAAAAAAACCTTTAATTTTTTCAGATCTCGGATAAGTAAATTATTAGTCTTAAGTATAAACTATTAGTAATTTAAATTAAAAGCAAGTTCAATGTAATTTGTTAGGCGCTACAGTTTTTAGTTTTAAGGAGTGTATAACACAATTGATGGGGTTTGTAGTGAACGCTACAGATGTGAACGTTAGGGTGAAGTCACCTATTAAACGATGTCAGTGACTTGTAAAGAAAAATGCGTTTATTGGCATTACAACAAAAGAGAACCACATCATCATAATCTGTCATTATCAATGATAATATAAATAAAAAGACGTATAAGGTTACCTACTCAACATTCGATCTTCAAAAACGGCTCAATGTTACACTATTAGATGACACGGGGAAGTAGGACTTGTCGTAATTATCGGGAGCGAAAAAGACACAAGACGAAGAAAATTTGGCTAATTTTGTGAACATTATAGGCTAGGATTATGAATACCGCGCGGAACGCGACTGCGCGCGTCGATTGTTTTAATGATTAGGAAGTCACGCGATTCTTCGCGTCAATTTCGACACCTCCATAAAAGTTAGTTGACAAGCGAATTTTTTCCCTAATCCCGCGCGGGGTTCGTCACAGTTGTTCAGCTGCAGTTAGCGTTTAAAAGAGACCACATCAGTATATTCTCATAGCAAGCATATTGGCGCGGTGTATGGCAAGACGCTTTAAGTAATCAATTATGTTCAATTCAAAATCAAAATATTTTATTTGACATAAATCTACATGGGCACTTATGAAACGTCAGAAGCTAGGTGCACGGTTCCAATTGGTCGTTTCCTATGGAGAAG
Source organism: Tiliacea citrago (assembly GCA_963921375.1). NCBI lineage: Eukaryota > Metazoa > Arthropoda > Insecta > Lepidoptera > Noctuidae > Tiliacea > Tiliacea citrago. The sequence continues at coordinate 11,969,923 of OY992808.1, read as the reverse complement.
AGCCGGCAAGAAACTCCACGGTTAGTCTTTTAATTAAAAAAAACATGCAGTCATGGGGTCTGGCCACAGGAGTGAAATCATATCGCTCAACGCTCCTAAAGAAGTTCACACTTCAATCAAATAATGATTTTCTAAAACACAATTTAAACAATGCACAGATTAAACAAATTAAACTTTTTTCGTGGTCAATTTAACTTCACCTACTGCTGCTACAGTATCCGGCGCGAGCATGTCGGTGACGCAAACCCATACATTTTTCCCGTACCAAAAATCGCTCAACGCGCTTATAGAAGTTTTCTCTTCAATAATTGGCTTTTACAATGTTTTCAAACTACAGTATTAATAGGGATCGGACTCATTGTCAACAAGTACCGATTATAGGAGACTTCACCCTAAGTGATAGGTATTATTCGTAGCGCTAGTAAATACACTTTTAGGCATAAGTTTGGTATGAAATTTTGATAAAAAGGATGTAAATAAAGTTTGTATGGAGTTAAAAACGAGACGGCATTTTTATCAGTGTTAGCCCAGGTATGCACGGGAGATTTTTTTTCGCGCATTGCATTTTGAACTTTCTGTATTGAACCGTACATTGAGAATCCATCAGCTGCGCATCCCAGCGTGTCAAGAAAATACTTGGATTATAAACTCAGTGGTAAGCAGAGAGTTGATACCTAATACAGTGCGCGAGAAAAATATCACCGCGATCAAAAATCGCTCATTCGTATCTGGGGTTTTATATACAGAATATGTATGTATAATCTTAAAAAAGGTGTCTTAAGCATTAAAAACCCTACAAATAAAGTAATAGTAATTGTAACAGAGTTTGGTAGCGATACGATAGCTATAAAGTAGGTAATCTCGTTGAGATAATTCTATGGAAAATTACAAAAATAAAATCTACATGGTCAGTTCTTTCTTCAGATCCGTATGACAAAAATTCGTACCGTGTGTCTGTTACGGTTTCGAGATCAATCGCCTAAGATATAAAGAAGCTTTGAAGAGGTTTTAGAAGCTTTGAAACTAAACAGTCTGATTGTATCGTGTATGTGCACGCATCCGGTCAGACTGATCAGATTGGTTAAGGTGATTCCGCAGCTGTGGCCCGCGAAATTCAAATTTTCTTACGTTTTTTTGTGATTTTCAGGTCAGTGTCAGGTTGTATCTTGTTCAAAATATGATTTGCGACTATATCAGATATGTATTTACGGATTTGTATTGATGATTTTAATTATTATAATTCTGTAAACACATACTTGTTACGGTCGCGAATCATATGTTGATAAACTGCGAATTGCAAAAAACTCAAGAAAATGTGAGTGTCGCGGGCAGTGTTGCCAGAATATTCTACGGGCAAAGTGGGATTTTTTTCTTTCTTATCCTTCTATTTGAGTTGCATATTAAGTTAACAAAGATGGTAGACAGCCGTAGAAAATGTCAATCAATCAATCAATCAAATCAGCCTATCGCAGTCCACTGCTGGACATAGGCCTCTCCCAGGCTGCGCCACAACACCCTGTCCTCCACCTTCCGCATCCAGTCTGACCCAGCCACCTTCTTAAGGTCGTCGGTCCATCTAGCTGGGGGGCGCCCCACACTACGTTTGCCGATACGCGGTCTCCACTCCAGGACTCGTCTGCTCCACCGGCCATCGGTCCCTCGATAAACATGGCCAGCCCACTGCCACTTCAGTTTGCTTAGTCTGCAAGGTATGTCGGTAACTCCGGTTCTTTTCCGAATAATTTCAGAAAATGTATTTTAATGAAAAATAATATGTCCCGCTTTTCCCGCGCGAAACATTTAATTTTAGGCAAAAACGGACGTGTGGCAACCCTGGTCGCGGGCTACCCTGGCGCTTTCATCTTAATCTGTGTAAGGAAGCCGTAAGTTATTTTTTTTTCCATGAAATTATCACAGCGGGAATAGGGTAAAAAGGCAAAATTCAAATTTTGTATAATGCGCTACAAATACCTGTAAACTGTAAGAAAATGATAAAAACTTTGTAGTGATACGGTTGAGGATAAAAATATGTATTCACTTTGTAAAATTCAACATCGATTTTGTATGCAAAGTCTTTTGCATATACTATGATGAAGATTTGTTCACATTATTTATTCAATTGTAATGGAACAGAGGAGCTGGTGGCTAAGTAATAACGGCCGCACGGGTCGATCGATCAGGTTAAGCTACGCTTGCCGCGGTTGGTCTGTGGATGGGTGACCATCCTTACATACCAAGAACCCTCCGTGCCTCGGAAAGCATGTTAAGCCGTTGAACCCGGCTGTAATTTGAAGATCTGTGACAGTCTTTACGCGAAAGTGACAACCAGTCTTACCAAAGGGTATCGTGTTGCCCAGTAACTGGGTTGTGAAGGTCAGAAGCAGTCTCTCCATGTTATACTGATATTCAGTTGCATCCGGTTAGACTGGTAGCCGATCCCAACATAGTTGGGAAAAGGGAGGCAGATGAATATGCTATACTGAATCTATGAAATAATATTTTACTAGACCCTCAATGATCTAATCCTTACATAAAACTGAGTTGATCAGCATTAAAAACATCAGAATCACAATAAAATGGGTTCAGGCTAGCTCCAGCGGCATCCTGAGGGCATTCGTGCAGAGGTTGGATTGTCAGTACCTGAACCATTGCTGTATGGTTCACATACTGAGCAATCAAAGTCTGTGATATGTTTATGTAAAGTCTTTGTAATTTTATGTTTTTTATGCCTACTTTGATCCATTGTTAGTCGAAATAAACATATACTATTTATTTTAAAAAAATTGGACCATTTTATTAATTTTTTTTAAGGACAGCTCGCACTTGGCCAAAATATTTAGTATGTCAAAATTGTTTTCATGAAAAAGGAGCAAATGGTTCTTAAGACAGTTTTCCCGTATCTCTTATGGATTCACATGTCCCCATACCATCTCAGTAAAAAAAAAAGAGCGACCCTTACAGTTGTCTTTTATAGTGTGTATAACATCTGACATCTTACCTTGGTATAGTACTTACCTACTAATTCCATGCTCTTATAAAATACATACTAATTCCATGCCATTCAAAAGTACTTACTCATTCCATGCTCAAGCTGTCACTTCCTGTTACACACTTCCGTTTTCCCTTTTCACGAAATAACTCCACAGAAAGCAAGACGAATGTAGTTACACATTAAAAACAATCTATGTATAGCATCTTTGCACATATCTATCTGTCTTTTACCAACTATGTTGTGGTCGGTTTCCAGTCTAACCGGATGCAGCTGAATACCAGTATTGGTCATGGAGCGACTGCCTATCTGACCTCCACAACCCTAACTGGGTCTGGGACTCTGGGTAACGCGATACCCCTTGGTACACAACTACACACGCATCTTTGCACATATGTTGTTAAACATTTCAACCGGTACTCCATGAGTGTTTATTTTTGCAAAGTGTTTACGTATGTTTGCCCTTAATTGTGCAAAATGTTAGATACTTTGTTAATGATACAAGATGTAAATATCTCTTAAAAGCGATGGCAAATGGTGGCGCCGGTATTTGTAGTGAAACACACCCTAGAAAGTCTATTTACATGAGTTTAGTCATTAGTGCTTAGTGCTTGTCACTCACACTAAAACCTTGTGTAAAACATGCTGTTTTAGTGCTTAGTGTGTCAAGCTTCATTCGAGTGAACGTTCATTTTTGTTTAAATTCCACGTTCACAGGACACCGACAAAATAAATAGGAATGAACGTTCTTTCATTTCATTTTTCGATCACACCAAAATCGTTGGATTTTAATTAATTTTGTGCTTCACTTCGATTGAATAATGCCCAATGAAAGGCAAAAATTAACAAAAAGTGAAGCTAAATAAATTAAGCAGATGAAAATTCATTTTTAGATAGTTAATTCTGTTTGTAAACATGAAAACATAAAAATAAATTCTCACGAAACAACAATGAAAACGCTGATATCAGACGCTTGACTCGAGTGAAGCGTGTCTGATATCAGCTTTAATATATAAATAATGCACTAACTGACAAGACTTACTTACAGACAAGTAAGACACAGTTAGGCACTAAATGACAAGTGCTAAGCTCGTGTAAACATGGCGTGACCGGTCTGGTACTAGCAAAATGCAATTTGATTAAAAAACTTAAACAGATTGGTCATCATAATTATGTAGTTTTATAATACAAAACATAGTTCTCTTAGCAGGAATTAACAATTAATTCATTAAACAGGATCACATTAAACTAGTTAGCGAGACTCCGTAGACGATAAAACAAGAAAAATTTAAGTATGAGATGAAAACATCAGTTTAATTTTTTGTTACATCGTCCCGTATCGTATGTGAAGTTTACCTACAAAAAATAGAACTGTTTTTTAACTGATACTGCAAGTAATTAAGTTAGGTGCGGTCGTTGTCCAAAAAACAACAATTTTTGTTTGTATTGATATATTTTTATCGGTACCTGAGATAGGTATCCATATAAATATAGGTACTACATGATAATACAAAAAAAAAAGATTCTCTTATCTGCGGAGTTTCGCTAGCAAATTTAAGTTGACCGTGTATAGTTCAGTTTTTTCCGTGTCGTATGTTATAAATTATTATATCAATACAAATAATATTCCGGTATGATATAATAATATCTAGATATCACATTAGAATTCAATTACCTTATCTGTTAGATAGTTGGCTTTGTATCAGTAGAAAAGTTATGGATAATATACATCACGCTTGTTTTCCCCGAAGGGATAGGCAGAGGTGTTTAGTACACCCACATTTCGGCAATAGGGTATTTGACCGCTATCAAATATATATAATATATCAATTAATGTTTAATTTTATAGGTGTTACTAAAAAAGACGATTTGTGAAAAAATAACTTAAAAAATACTTTTGAAATTATTGTACTATCCTTGTCACGCAAAACGATCATTGTACTGAATGGCGCGAAGTTACTATGGCGTTCCTGTGTTGTGACGTCAGATCGCAGCAGTGCTGTCTCTGTCTACAATAGACTATAAAACGTATACAACTTCGGATTTATTTAAGTTATTAAAACATTTTTTTTTTACTGTTGCTATTTTTTGTTGGTTTCGAAAAATGTAAATAAAAAAAAAACCTGTCAAATACCCTTTTAAGTTTTAGTTTTTTTTTGTAATTGCTAACAAACGGGCACATGTTGATTTATCTCTGAAAAAACATAATTTTATAATCGTCGAATGAATACTTTTAAATTGATACAAATTCAATGTGAAATAGTCCGTATGATTAGGTGCTTGAGCATCTAATTTCTATGTTTTTTGTGTAGATTTGGATGTTTTCAAATTTTGAGCTTCTGAATGTGTAAATGAAATAAGAACTAATAAAGCAAGTCTATGAAAAATATGTTGTTTTTTATTATTTATTTGTACCCTTTACATGATTGAATGATGAGGAGCTGGAGCTGGTGGCTAAGTAATATCAACCGCCCGGGTCGATCCATCAGGTTAAGGTATGCTTGCCGTGGTTGGTCCATGGATGGGTGAACATCTTTACATACCGTGTTGACGATTTTATGATTAAAATTCTAAATATGTGATACAGCCGCGAATTTTATTTACATCAACATACAAATACAACCTGATACTGACCTGCAAATTGCAAAAAAAGTAAGTTTGAAAATCGCGGGCTACCAGGACCTTATTTTAAATACAAATAATAAGAAAATTCCCATTTTTCGCGGGTTCCGTAGTCAACAAGGAACCCTTAGAGTTTTCGCCATGTCCGTCTGTCTGTCTGTCCCCGGCTTAGCTCAGATACTATTAGTACTAGAAGGCTGTAATTTGGCATGGATATACACATTAATCACGCCGACGCGTGGTAAAGTAAAATATATAAAAAACAACATTTTTTTTAGGGTAGGTACCGTAAAATGGGGTGAATAGAAATGCAGGGGTGAATCGAGATGCAACTTTATAATGGATTTTAACGTTGAAATAATATATTTGGTTGCCAAAAAGGACTATAATGTGTTACCTGTACTATAATTAACGATTAAGTGCCTTGGCAACAAACTAAATATATTATTTCAAGGTTAAATCCATTTTAAAGTTGCGTCTCGATTCACCCCTGTATTTCTATTCACCCCGTTTTACCCGGTACTCCCTTACATGTAAAGTGGGGATGATATATTTTCTTCTGGTCTATCCCATGATGTGGGGTTTCGTTGGATAGGCCGTTCAAAAATATTGCGGGTCTGTAAATGTCCTTTTTCGATTTAGGGATCCGTTTGTGTAATATTAAGCTTTAAAGTGCTAATTTTTATTGAAGTCAAAGTGTCTCCCCCCTGCCAGCTAAATGGTTGTTTTTGGATATGTGAAAAAAATCATAGCAGTAGTAGCTACATAATACTATAAAGAAATTAAAAGGAAAACTATCACAGTTTTGGCAGGCTTTACAAGTTAACGAGTAGATAATAGTCGACCAACTTACATTTGCAGTTGACCGTGACGTATAGCGATGTAAGGGAAAAAATGTTTTTCAACTACAATGTTAAGTTTGTTTTTGGGATAAATTCAACCCAACTACAGAACCCTTCATTGTGCGTGATCCAGCACGCACTTGGCCGGTTTTTAAGGGTTCCGTACCCAAAGGGTAAAACGGGAACCCTATTACTAAGGCTCCGCCGTCTGTCTGTCTGTCTGTCCGTCTGTCACCAGGCTGTATCTCATGAACCGTGATAGTTAGACAGTTGAAATTTTCACAGATAACGTATTTCTGCAAGCAACAAATACTAACAACTAAAATAACATAAATATTTAAGGGGGCTCCCATACAACAAACGTGATTTTTTTGCTCGATAGCGATAACGGCAACAGGTAGACGCTTGAAATATTCACAGAATATTTAGTTATAATTAATTAATTATTAAATTCTTTATTTAGAGTAACTCATGAGACTCATACAGTGTTAGTAACAATAAAATAAACTTATAACTATGTTACTGATACAATTACAAAACACACACAACAACATAATCACTGCTTCAGCAGTCCAGCTTAAATACTAATACACTAGTTATGTACTCACTAAGTAATGTATTCACTTTAAAAATAAATAATTAAATTAAAATAAAACAAATATTTAAGGGGGGCTCCCATACAACAAACGTGATTTTTTTGCCGTTTTTGTAGATAATGGTACGGAACCCTTCGTGCGCGAGTCCGACTCGCACTTGGCCGGTTTTTTTTCCAATTACAACGATCAATGATTGTGTAGGTATGTGCGTGATTTCAGACAAAACCCAACATAACACATTACACAAACGGCCAGACCCGGAACAAATGTCTGTAGGTCAAATTTGATATCTAGCGGTGTGGGAATCTAAAAAGCAGCTCATTGTGCAGTATCAAATTAACTACTTTTAAGAATTTCTACGTTACAGGCTGTTACAAACCGTCATGTTGCTATCGTTTGGCTTGGTATAGGCAGTGGAGTAACTAGAGGAGGCGGGGGCGCTCCTGATTGGGGTGACACGGTACTCGACCGTGAAAAAAAAATCTAAATAATACTAAACATACTATCACGTTTTTCAACGATAAACCAACTATATAAAAAAGGGGAGAAAAAATCACGGCACTAGTCAACCAACTTAACATTTGCAGTTGGAATGTTTGGGAGAATATTTTTTCAAGTACAATGTTAAGTTTGTTCTTGGGATGATACCCCAACTACAGCCCTTCATTGTGCGTGGTTCGACACGCACTTGACCGGTTTTTATTCTTGGGTGACACAATTATGCTCACCGGGTGTCACCCACCCATGCTAGCTACGCCACTGGCAAGGTGTAATTGGGTAGGTATGCATCTGAATTTTTGCTCTATTGATTGACTCTTAAACTTGGCTGGCGCAATGTGGGTGCAATTTACACCTCTGCCTAGCTTCGAGGAAAACATTAAACCGTGATGTTATGTTAAGTAGTAATTATTTTGAACGCAAACATTGCAAACTTTTTAAATACGAACTGCGTACACTACTTTCGCCAGCATACAGACAGAAATGTAACTGTGAATAAATTTTAGTGCAAAGAATATACTACCTAGTACCATACGAGGAACCGGGGCGACTGCACGCATGTCAAACCCGCGGCTGAGCGCGTCGTAAAAATATTTTGACATAATAAAAAGTGTTTTTATTGAGCTAGTTCATTGAGCAATTGATTTAAAATAACTCAATTTCCGGTTTTTGTGTTATTTTTATGGTTAGTAGCAGTTTTGATTAAAAAATAAAAGTTTTTTATTTACGTTCTGTATTGGCGAGTAGGTAAGTAATGTCACTTATTTTATACTTAATTGTGTGTGTCTAATAGGAGACAATGTTGACAGCATTGACAGGTAATCTTTATTACTGCTGACGGATTCCTATAAAGTTACTAGCCGGTATATCTGTAGGTTTTAAAAAATTAGCAGAGTATTTCTTAAGAAATAAGCAGTACCTTTGTACTAAAATTAGTAAAATTATAATTAAGTATGTCGTATCGTATCTCTCTGTATTTTACTGTGTGTACTTAAATACTAAAATAAATAAATAAAAAATACTTACTGCAGGAAGGTACCTGCCTACAGTCAAGGGCAAAAATAGACCGGTGTGTATCCGAATATTTAGCGAATTGCAATTCAAAAGCTCTTCTCTACTAAACTGAACTGAAATTTTGAACATAAGAGATTTTTAAACGCACAGTAGGTAACCGTAAATAGGTAGATTATCTGCCATCACTTTTGTCAAAAAAACACAATTGCATTGGGATTCTAAGTGCGTAACTAGGTACTTGTTTTTGCCCCAGATTGTAGGAAGACAGTTACACCTGGGCCTAAAATACAGCCAACTTGAGAACCTCCTCCTCTTTGTGAAGTCGGTTAAAAATAGCCGAATTGTTGTATTAAGGTGCTTCCCCAAACGAACGACCTTGAGCGTTCGATCCTTCTCTGCTGCTTTGCCCCGCTCCCTGCGCACGCCAAATTCACACAATTTTTGTAATTATTTTAATAAAATAATAAAGGCGGAGTTTCGAAATAAAATAAAACGTGAACTATTTAGATTTTTAAATTATCTATTCTTTGTAAATCTCAAATTAATAGAAAGTCACCTTAAGCAAAAGATGCATGTACTCAATATTATTTTACAAGGAGATTTCAAATGTGTTTATAACACAAAAATAAATAAGAACCTGCAATGTGATGATAGGTTTATCGAACATTAATATTGTGCTTTTGGATGTACCTAGTTTATTTCTCGTAATTAATGAGTGAATTGCCTCTGAATAACGAAGGAAAACGCACTATAGCAAGGTTTTGCACGGGGTAGCGGCTTAAAATAGCTTCCATGAGCGGTCCACAGTCAGGATAAAGGACAATCCTTTTTCCTGACTGTGCCTATATGTCGTGGTTCGTGATTCGCCAGTCAGGAAGGTGGAAGTGGGGCTGACTGAATGGGCACTGTGCGGCGGACGTTTCTAAATTTATATCGTCGTAGCAAATTAACTATCAACTTAAATTTTTTGTACTTATATTTTGTAATATTACTAGCTAGGCTAGGCTTGGGATTGAGCTGCTCCAATTTACAGTGAATCTTGATTTGATTTTTTTTGCCAACTATTTATATTTTTCTTTTGATTGAAATTTTTAAATACCTAAACTATGACATGAATATTTACTTTGTAAAGTATTATATTATTTTAATTATTATGAATGTGAGGACTATGTGAATTGTTTTTTTATTTTTATTCTCAATCAAAAAAAAATTAATGCAGGTCTGGCAGTTTGAGTACTTTATGCGGCCTAACCAATTGTCATTTCTTTGGTATTGTTCGTCGAATCGCTGAGCTCCTTAAGTTTTAAGTTGAGCTGCACGATAACTGACAAATGCGTGCACTGACTGGACAGGTCCACTCAAATCTGTGTGGTTCTTTCGTCAAAAGACCATGTCAGACACCAATCTACATGGTTCTCAAATGATCTGACCAAGATTATATCCGTATTTTATATACACATTGACATTGTATAATTTTATATATTCAATGACATGAATATTTACTTTGTTAAGTATTATATTGTTTTAAGTATTGTAAATGTGAAGACTATGTGGGTTATTGTTCATTTTTCTATTTTCTCAGTTAGTTTTATCATAGTCTGGCAGTTTGAGTAATTTTATGCGGCCTACCCATATGTCCTTTCTTTGGTATTGTTCGTTGAATCGTTGAGCTCCTTAAGTTCTTAGTTGAGCTGCACGAATACTGACAAATGCGTGCACTGACTGGACAGGTCCCGTCAACCTGTGTGGTTCTCTCGTCAAAAGATCATTTCAGGCACCAATCTACATGGTCTTCACATGATCTGATCAAGATTATGTCTGGACTTTAAAAGAGACTGTGACCTCTGAGTTTGTTTCGGCCTTTCTTCTCAGTAGTCGGATACGAAACGCCGACCACATCTAGTTTTTTTTAATATGATTGACGTGTAAAAGTGTTTGTACAAACCTACTTACAGAAATAAATCATTTATCATTTAGCTTTTGCCCGCGACTTCGCCCGCGTGGATGTCGGAAAATATCCCACGGGAACGCACTACCGCCCGGGATTAGAAGGAAACGAAGCGATCGCATACCTCTTATCCGAGGAAAAGGTCATTGACTTTTTTGTTTTGGGTGGGAAATTATCAAATAACTTCTCCGGCTCTGGGCGGAGCGGGAGGGCGTGTCAGACTTTTACTGACTTAAACCCACCCGTGTTCCTTCAGATGCCTGTGTGCCAAGGCCACGATATCCCTTTCGGACAAACTCGCAACCCTGGCAGGCATTGGCCCTAACGGACCCCGTCAATTCTTGCTGAAATCTCTTTGAGTCTTTATCGGACGGCGAGCTACCCATCGCTCCCCGTCCGCAAGCCCGCGTCTACGGTGGCCGGGAAAGCGGCCGCCGAGCGCCAGATCCCCTCTATTGTTGGTAAATTGGTTTTATCCAACAGGGATTGTCTGGACCTATAATTCTAACCGGCTAAAACTAGGTGTAGCCGCACTTCGGGTATTAGCCGTAACATATACACAATGTCTTGTTTGGATGGGTACTCGTATGTTTAGCCACAAAAAAGTCAAATGAAATGCGACTGGTTGCAGCTGCCATGAACATTTTAACATTTAAAAGCTAAATAGTAGTTTGTTTTCCCAGGGAGCAAAGAACTATTTTAGAGGCGAGAGTGTTTCTTTGAATCCAGAGCGAGGGATGAGGCGAGCGAGGGATTCAAAGTAGGTCACTCGAAATTAAAATAGTGTTGCTCCCGAGGTGGACTCTCCACTTTTTATCACCTGATAAAAAAAATATAAGATTGATATGAAAAAAAAAAAACTTTTATTAGCAGGCATCGTAGGCCCATAGCGTGTTAGTTTACACAAGTAACTTAAAAACTATGTTAGTAGTAACTAATTACGCACACAATACAATACAATACAAAAATTCAATAAACAAAACAAAACAAAGCCAGGAAGGTTAATGAAGCCCCATGTCTGACATGTAGCTTGATAAACCTATCCATTGTAGGCCATTCTAACCTATAAGAAAAAACCTTCAGAATGCTATTGCTGCCCTCTCACTCTGCGCATTATTGACGCCACTTTCTTGCGCATGATCGCGAAATAATCATCCGTGTGCGCATCAGCGAACATCTGTGATGCACTACAGTAAGGAGGAAGCCTCAACAGCATCCTAAAGGCATTGTTGTATTGAATGCGGAGGGTGTTGTCAGTTTTTTGGATATGATTAGCCCACAGGCTGCTGGTGTAAAATGTTTGACAAAACGCCTTAAAAAGTGTTATTTTAACCGGTACTGAACAACCAGCAAACCGGCGAGCCAACATGTTTCCCCTCACCGCCATCGCCCTGCGCTCCCTTTCCATGTCTGAGTCATCTTTGAGATCCTCCGTAACAATATGGCCCAAATATTTAAATTGTGTTGCACTATGCAACAGTGAACCATTCAGTTCTACGGGAGGGATATTTGTGGGATATGAAAATAAGTAAAATCTGAATTTGAACGAAGGCGAAATGTATTTCGCGCGTATTTTTTTTTGCTCTCGCGCTGTTTTCTTTATCATACAACCTGTTACTTGTTCTGAATACACTGTTCGTGATTGATCTCTTTGGTGATTGGAACTTTTACTAACAATATCCATATTCTAAATTCAAATCACTTTTAGTCCTTAGGGATTAAAGAGCTATTTTAGTCCGTGTTTACGAAAAATAAACTAGCTCTTTTTGAATGGATGTGATAAATAGTAGATTGTTATACAAGGGTCGAAAGGAATCAAGTCCGAGTAGGAATTGGTGACTTTCACCCGTGTTAAATACTTTACTTTTCATTTCGAATATAAGGGAAGTAAAAAAATATAGCTTTTCTTAAATATTTTATTTTCTTGTTTGCTCGCCACTTTATAAAATCATTGTATGTATTCAAATAACTTTCCTTTGAAATTTCTGGCAAACGATTTTGGATTACTGTATTTGCCTCGTCTTTAACCGAATCTGGAGACATTTCAGAATCGCTTGAACTCATTTTTAATCAAATATTAGTCAAAACTCAGATTTTGAATTTCGGTAAGTACAGCTTACAGAATTAGTATTCCGTCAAATTATAATAGTATTTTTATGGAACACACCGCTTCACCGCCGCGGGCTGTCTCGCTTAATAGGTATTTATTTTTAATTCACACTGGCTGTTACACTCACAAGACCGCAGACTACCTAACCAAATTTAGTTCTATATTTAAAATTCATTCCCGCCCTAGGGAGGGAAGCCAGTACTATGAATCTTTCCCGCCCAAGGGTGGGAAGCAGCATTTTCCACCCGCTACTCAGATCAAACAAACACTACTTTCCGAGTATGAGAAATGAAAAAATCTTTTTTCCCATGCGTGACACATGGGTGAAAGGGTCATCGAGCCATAAGTACGAGTACATACTCGTGCGTTTATCAGTTACTTAAGCACATGCCGCCGGGCTGTAGCGTGGCGTTAATGGATAAAATCATAAGATAAGTATAAGTAATGATATTTAATAGCGGTTGTGACAACAGCTGAGGAGTGACTAACAGCCGTGGTGTGGACGTGTGATGCTAAAGAGTGAGGAGCATGTGACCGACAAAAGTTATATGATCTTAAACTACAAGCATTTATATAGACTACCTAATATTATTAAAAAGTGGTAAAATTTTTTGTTTGTAAGTTTGTATTTAGGGTGTTATCTTTGGAACTACCAGTCGGATTTGATAAATTATTTTTGCATTTGATAGCTTGATTCTTGAGGAAGGTTATAGGCTATTTAACATCACGCTACGACCTTCAGGAGCCGAGTAAAAAGAAAAAAGGTCAGATATAATGCTAAGCGAAAACGAAGTAATAGCCCAGGCGGGCGACGCAGTGAGTCGGGAAACAAGAAATTTCACGCGGACGAAGTCGTGGGCAAAGTTAGTTTTAATTAAAACAATTAGGTACAAGCACTTTTGAATTGTCAAGGAATCGGTTTTTTTGCCCACGTCAGCATGGGCGTGAAAATACAGCGGCGGGATTAGTCGCACCCTGGATTTTGAACTCTCAGTGTTGAGCCGACCATTGAGAATTCGACAGAGTGCATATCAGTGCTTCGAAAAAACACACTGTTGGGTGCTGGCAATGAAAAAATCGCCTGTGCGTACCTGGGCATAGTCAGAAAGTTAGAGCTGATTGTGGTGGTGGTAGCCTATGACAAGTTTGACAAGACTCGGCCCTGCGACAGACAGTCAGACAGACTGGCTTTCATAATAATTGGTATTATGGTATTGTTGCTTTGTTGGCACTTGACTGACACCCTTTAGGCACGGCAACCCAAAACGAATAATATCCTCTACCAAAAATTACAAATGAGTTATCGCTATTTTCCGCTTGGATTATATTGTCGATGTGCTACTGTGTAATATCCCGATTTTCTAATGCAATATCCCGATGTTCTACTGCAATATCCCGGTTTTCTTTTTTTTTTTGTTTCACACTCATTATTTATTTTTCAGCAGTCTTAATTTGTCAATTATTTTTTGTTAGAAATCTGACACACATTTGCGCTTTCTACCATCGCAAACCGCACGCAGTATCCCGATTTCCAATTAGTTTGTTTGACTCACATAACTATTAAAATTTATTTTTCAGGCTTCCTAATTTCTTATTGAAATGATTATGTTTAGGTTTCCGTACCCAAAGGGTGCCCAACCCTATTACTAAGGCTTCGCTCGCGCCGGCGCGCGGCGCGGCGGCGGCAGCGGCGCGGCGCCGTCCGTCCGTCACAGGGCTATATCTTTTGAATTGAACCATAATAGGTAGACACTTGAAATTTCACAGTTTGTAAGCAGTTATTTGGATTTTCCATTAGGAATTTCTAAGTAGCACCCCGGAGTCTAGATGTGTGCCCGGTTGATGGCAATAGGCTCGCCCCCTATTACATGGGACTTAAACATAACTGGCGAAACGTGGGTGTACTATATATACACCTCTGCCTAACCCTTCGGGGATTACAGGCGTGATGTTATGTATGTAAGTAGTACTATGGCCGCTATAACAACAATTAATAAAAATAAAGGCGTTCTATAAATTTTTTTTTCTACCTTTTTTTTTTAAACGTTGCCCCACACTAGTAATTTCTCCTGTATCGTGGGTGCGCTTACAAACATTTAAACTCACATACACAAACAGCCAGACCCGGAACAACTACTTATATGTTATTAAAATATTTGTTCCGTGCGGGAATGGACCTCGCGACACGCAGCGCAGCAGTGAATCGCTTAACCACTGCGCCAACCGTGCCGTCAATTTCTGCCTAACCCCAGGGGAAGAAAACATAAGTTTATGTATGTACTATAGGTACCTATGTAAAAATTAAAGGCGCGTATGCGTATGGGTTCCATGCGAAGCATGTCTGGCGTGACTATGAATGATAGGCTGAAAAATGATGTTACAACGGTGTGGTTTAAAAGAGAATGCAGTGACAAAAAATTAAAAGAGTATGCTTAGATGGTGTGGTCATGTTGAGAGGATGAATGAAAGGCGACTAACAAAAGGTATTTACAAAGCAGAGGTGAGTGGAAACGCTGAAACGCCCTAGGAATAATTGGTGATGTTCTTCAGAAAGGTCAGGTGCGTAGTACTCGCAACCGGCGAGCGTGTATGACCAGATGTATGAACGTAGGCGATGCAAAAGGAGTAAGTAAGGAGCGTAGCAGGTGGCGTTCTATAGTTTCTGCCAAAATAATCATGTTTTTAAGTAAAAATTAAAGGGTGGACCGCCATACAAGAAAGTGTAGTGTTCAATATTATACGGTGGTACGGAACCCTTCGTGTGCGAGTCCGATTCGCACTTGGCCGCTTTTTTTGAATTCTGACATACTTATATACTTTCTCCTTTAGTATGTATTACTTATTAGACCCTTGTTAGACCTGACGTTACAATTGAAGACCAAACGGGTTCTAATTCCATATCGGTCACAAATGTGCTCACACGCGTTTCTCCATTTATCACAAAGACTCGTGGACTCAATATTGCTGCTAAACAAGCTGACCTCTTGGCATTTAGCGGTTTGAGAACGAGATGCTCTCTTTATAACAGACTGGTTTAACCCTAGAACAGTCGTTTATTTAGCAATGGGACAACAATGCCAAATAGTCATAGTTTTGATTATAATTTTTATGTCTATTTAAAGAGTCGCGCTGCAAAAGAGCTAAAACAAACAGGCCAACTTTTCTTTTTTTTTTTTTTTCCTTTTTTGGCTGCGCACGGTTTTGTGCATTTAGCCAGTGTCATGTAAAATTAGGTAACAAGTACAATTATGAAATGAACTCCATTCAATGCATGATAAAGATGATAGATGATATCCCGCCCCGCTCCCCTTGAGTTTCAGTAAAGACGTGGCACTTTACTGAAACCTCGCGCGGGCTTCTTAAGAAAACTTAAAGTGATGTTGCACTGTTTTGTTTCATATGCTTACACTAATGCAGGTTCACGAATACTTAATGGTTTAATCCACCATTATTACACATTAATATTCGGCTAAACACAAGTTTTAGAAAATAAAACAAAACTGCTAACATGACGCTTCACTTTCCCGCCAAGAAGTCCAGGCCAACTTTTTTTTTTTTTTTTGGCTTCGCACGGTTTGTACATTTAGCCAGTGTCATGTAAAATTAGGTAACAAGTACAAAGTTATAATAATTATGAAATGAACTCCACTCAATGCATGATAAAGATGATTGATGATATCCCGCCCCGCTCCCCTTGAGTTTATGTAAAGACGCGGCACTTTACTGAAACCTCGCGCGGACTTCTTGAGAGAACTTAGTGATGTTGCACTGTTTTGTTTCATTTGCCTACATTAATGCAGGTTCACGAACACTTAATGGTTAATAATCCACCATTATTACACATTAATATTCGGCTAAACACAAGTTTTAGAAAATAAAACAAAACTGCTAACATGACGCTTCATTTTCCCGCCAAGAAGTCCAGGCCAACTTTGATAAGCTATTCTATTCTATTTTTAATTATGGCAAGCAAAGCCGATGGCGACTATTCTGCCAATGTCTAAGTGAATTGGAAAAGCAAATGTGCATTGTAAAACAAAAAAAAAAAGAATGATAAAAATCTTTGATACTACGGTTGAACTTATTGTAGATCTTGTGGGGTTAGTACTGGACGGATCAACTTTGATAAGCTACGACACACGTGACACGTGACAGCTACGTCCTACACTCGCGCTACGTCATTGTGCTGTCATTGTGTTATTCTAGTGTGCGTCTATTTTGCGGCCGCCAGTTGGAGGCCATTTTTTTTTGCTACGGGTTACCCTGGTTTGACTGTCTATATCTTTGAGTCATTGGTTAATATTTATTATTGGTAGAAAACAAAATTTCATCTAATTTTATCTCTGAATATTTATTCAGTGATTGTAATTACTTCAAATAGGCTTTGTAAAAAGAAAACCTACTTGGAAAGCAATTTTTGATTTCTTTGGTTGTAAGATATTTATTCCCTTTGCCTTTAAAATGGTTAAGATATTTATTTCTGAAAAAACAGAATACAATTTATTATAAGTAATGAACTAATGACAGACAGACTAGGAATGAAAAACACTGGTCGTTAGTACTAAGTATTATTTATTCTGTGCACTGGTTGCATACAAATAGATAAAGATTATTTAGAGAGGTAATTGCGTATTCTAACACACTATCTGGGGGCCAAGTCTGTTTTTTTCAATAATTGGTCATTATGACGACCATACCTAGGCAACGCCATGACCATTGTGCCAATAGTTTGTAACCTCCTAAATTCATAATGGCGTGACAGTGGTCCATAGGGAAGTCAAAATAATAGGAGCTTGTCAGTACGAGATTACCAAATACAGACAATTTTTCCAATGGAGTATCAGTGGCACGTCATTGGAAAATCATAAAGACGCCTTTCAATTAGGAGATTAGCAAAACTGTCAAACTCTACAATTACGGTGCCAATGATCGGCCATTCGGACACAACTGCGTTAGCAGACTTGGCCCCCTGTACCAATGGGTTTCATTTTGGACAGTTTAACAACATTCATTGTGCTATTTATGTTACTGAGCAGACAATTTTTTTGAACTTATGAAGCAATGGATTAGAAATATACTTCACAATCATTCAGATTGTAATTCAAACTGTGTTGAGCAATTAGGAAAAAGTAAAGTTCAAGTTAAAAGTAGGTACAATATTGTTAAACATTGACTAAACATTGAAACAATTCTAAAAGACATTGAGTTTAAAAGGTAGGTATATTTTATTTTTACGTAGATAAGTACAAAAAAATCTTTACAAACCCTCCTAGCCGATTGTGAAACAACCCGAAAGGTTGTTTCACAATCGGCTATAGGTTTTCATTTCATTTATGGGGTTTTTTTGTGTATGTAACTCTTTTTTTTTTTTTTTTTTTTTTTTGGGTGGGAAATTATCAAATAACTTCTCCCGCTCTGGGTGGAGCGGGAGGGAGTGTCAGACTTTTACTGACTAAAACCCACCGTGTTCCTTCAGATGCCTGTGTGCCAGGGCCACGATATCCCTTTCGGACAGGCTCGTAACCCTGGCAGGGTGTATGTAACTCTGACGTTAATATCCGATGGGCACTTAGACCAACGAGGCAGTATTGAAAGTTTTGTAAGTTATCCAGCGTGCTTCGTTGAGAATGTCGATGGAGTTTCTTGTCTGTTCTTATCCACAGGGACCTTCACTTTGGAACGGGCAACTAACTTCAACTTACTGACTGTCTGCTTAACAGTACAAAAGAGCCTGTAAAATTATTTAGATAATTGAAATAATAAAATAGCTTTGAGATATTTATACACCGAATCTATAAAATATATCTAGTTTTAAGGCTCTTAGAGACTCACGCGATATCGCGGGCGCGACAGGCACCGACAAAGAAATTGTCCTACTAGCTAGTGTCGCGTCGCGCCCGCGATATCGCGTGAGTCTGTAAGAGCGTTTATAAAAAAATTGCGATGTAAAGTGGTATTTTTTAACCAGTTTACAGAAAAAAATAAAAATATCGCAATTTTTTTATAAAACTAGATAGATTTTATAGATTCGGTGTTTCCTAACTGTCTGTTCTGAAAAGAAAGACGAAAAAACGACGAAAGTCGAGCGAGACATAATCTTGGTCAGATGGTTTTAATTTTGAGTCTTATGGCGCGAACATTGCTTTGGCTCCAACATTGAAATAACGGCAAAAGATACAGGTTTCTTAGGCATTCAGTAACATTCTGAGGTAACGGTACGGTACGCTTACTACCTAACTATTTATGTAAATACGTAGGTAAATATATTATCATTACTCATACCTACTCGGAAAGTAGTGATTGTTTGATCCACTACAAAGTGAAAAACAATTTTTATTTCGGAAGTCGGTGGCAAAAATACTTCCGAAATTAAAGTTATTTTTCACTTTGTAGTGTTTTTTTGAAAGTCGATTGTTTTTTTTGACATGAATATTTACTTTGTAAAGTTATTATTTTAATTATTGTGAATGTGAAGACTATGTGGGTCATTGTTTTTTATTTTTCTCTCTCAGTTAGTTTTAATCTGGGTCTGGCAGTTTGAGTAATCTAGCTAAGCGGCTTGCCCAAATGTCCTTTCTCTGTTATTGTTCGTCGAATCATTGACCTCATTAAACATTAAAAATGGCGTATACGGTAGTGATGCGGTGGTGTGTGCACTTTACCAGTCTGTCATTAGTTATTGCATTCCAGTTTGGGGGGGCACCGCTAAGACTAAACTGCTTGGATTGGAACGAGCGCAATGGGCTGTGCTCAAGGTGATGCTTAGCAAGCCGTATAGATTTCCTACAAGTGACTTGTACGCGGAATTAGTGTTGCCCAAATTCAGTCTTGGTCTTGCAGTCTTGGTCTTGTTCTTGCGTTTTTGCAAGACCAAGACCAAGAACAAGACCGCGTATTTTTAGCAAGACCAAGACCAAGACTGACCGTGCAAGACTTGAGCAAGAACAAGACATAGCCTGCAAGACTCTTGCGTCTTGCAGCTAGGACTTAGCGCTATTTCACTGAGTAGTTAGGTGTAACAGTTCGGTGTATAGGTAGGTACGCTTAGGAATTCTATGAGACGCAAAAAACTGTATCAAAGAATATGAAAAACTGGACCTATGCGCATTACGACTAATACCATAAACATAGCGAATAAAAAAATATCTATTAAAATCAAACTGAGTGCATGCATAGTTATGTTTTAACCATCGGCACTTTGATAATGCGGCATCAAAGGTTTTGTACTTACTTCTCAAAGAAATTTGCCGCTTTTCGGAAGTACATGGTTATGATACACGCGCCGGCTTCTTTTGAAATCTAAAACAATCGTTGCCGCCACGCCGAAATCATAACATTTGTGACACTATTTGATTGCCGCCATAGGGCGTAGGTATACTCATGCAAAATAATTTCGAATTTTTTTAAGAGTACCTACAGGTGTTCCAAAGAATAAATAAGTTTCAGAGTGCTTAGAATGAAAATGAATACATTATACTGATCACGCAAGTAGTATTATGATTAGGTTATAAATCAAAGCTTATAAATCATAAATGTTTATTAAGAAACAGTTACTTCCATGGAAAACGACATATAGGTCAGTTGATTTTTCGAATTTCTTATCAAATCTTCAGTTATTTATTAATCTGCTTGATCTTTACTATGGCTATGTTAATTCAAGCTCACAATGTTCCAATTCTAATACGTTTTTCTAAGATTTAAAGTAAACTTTAATAAATAGTAATAGACTAATAGGTAATTGCAAGACTTGCAAGACTCTTGCTGCAAGACCAAGACCAAGACCAAGACTGGGAGCGCAAGACCAAGACCAAGACCAGGTGTATTGGCGCAAGACCAAGACCAAGACTGGCTAAGTCTCGTCTTGTTCTTGCATTTGGGCAACACTACGCGGAATGCAGGGTACTTACTGCACGGCAGCTCTTTGTGCTCAATGCCACCCTCAGGAAGCATAGTCAGGTTCCTCCATTAGATCCAACCACTCGTTAAGTCAAATCTGCATGCCCATCTGTTTCTCACAAAACAGCTCTCGCTAGCTGCCAGCTGGGGTCCCTATGTTGTTTCGAACGCCGCTGTTGCGACACACGCTGTTGCGAATTATTTTTCCACTGCCTCACAGGTTCGAAAGCTCACGGACTCGAATGAAGTAGTCGCGAAAGACGCTGTTTCGAAAAACATTTTCACTGCCTCATACGCTCGAATGCTTGTGATTTCGATTTATTTAGTCATAAAGTGTACAGAAAAGTATTTAATCATTTGGGTTAGGTTAGGTTAGAACAGTGACCATTAACGCGCGAAGGCGAGCGAGCGAAGCGAGCGTGCCGCGGCAGCGGCCGCCGAGCGCCAGGTCCCCTCTATTGTTGGTAAATTCAGTTACCAAAACAAAAACTCTTCATCAATATCCAATTTAACTAAATTACTATACGTTATATTAAATGATGATGTTGACACCGAATTTGTTGATTTTATTTAATTACTGCTTAAATACTTTTCTGTACACTTTATGACTAAATAAATCGAAATCACAAGCATTCGAGCGTATGAGGCAGTGAAAATGTTTTTCGAAACAGCGTCTTTCGCGACTACTTCATTCGAGTCCATGAGCTTTCGAACCTGTGAGGCAGTGGAAAAATAATTCGCAACAGCGTGTGTCGCAACAGCGGCGTTCGAAACAACATAGGGGACCCCTGCCAGCTTTATGTCATGAGCTCACTCATTTACAGAAGGGTCAACAAACATATCCATATAAGTAATTTAAACAAACATGAACTCAAAACCAAATTACAAAACTGGCTGTATAATCAGGACTATTCCCGTACAGAAGACCTCTTTTCTAAAATAATATAGCCCGCACGTAATAATTATTATTCTACAAAAACGTATACAGAAACACATGCAACATCACACGAACACACCTTACACGACTACACACACCCCCGCACACACACACACCCACAAAACACGTCTCCCCTCTCATACAACACACCATTCATATTCATATAAGTTAAATCAGGTCATAATGGGTTTAATAACACACAAAAATAAAGGTTTCTTTTGTACACGAAGTTACAGTAGAACACTGACTCCTAGTTCACAGGGTTCCCCTAATTTAGGAGGCAGGGTTTTTCACTGTTTGTGCAGCCTTTTCCAAAATCAAATGTACCTATTGTGAAATGTATTGGAATTGTTTAAAAAGGGTATTTTGTGTCAATAAACTTATTTTATTTTTTATTTTTATTTTATTAAGTTCTGAGTTGCTGCACAGCTGCACGACTACTGACAAATGCGTGCACTGACTGGACAGGCCTAGGTCCAGCAGTGGACGTTTTTCGGCTGAAATGATGATGATTCCAACAAGTGGATTGAAGAAAATGTTTTGTAGTATTGTTCGGTATTGTTGTTTTGTTTTCGAATTCCCCTTAAACTTATGGCGAAGATTTATGAAACAATGGTTAAACCTGCTGTCTTGTATGGATCAGAATGTTGGGCCACAAAAGGTATGAAAAAAAGACAATTGCATGTAGCTGAGATGAGAATGCTAAAAGGGATGTGTGGTATTACCCGAATGGATATAGAATAAGAAATAAGTACATTAGAGGAAGTCTGAAAGTGACACCGGTGACTGAAAAGTTGCGTGGAAATCGATTGTCATGTTCGGCCCTGGTTCAGGCCATGGTTCGGAGCGAAAGTGAATTTGAGGCCGTCACCTCCTTCTGCGAAACAGTAATGGTCGCGAAGGAGGAGGCAGAACGCGTGAGGGAGAGGCAAAATCCGCGCACTCGCACCCCTAGTCGCCGCAGGAGACGCCCCGGGCGTCGGAAGTCGCAGGCCGATTCACGGCCACCGTAGGCGCGGGCTTGCGGACGGTGAGCGATGGTTGGCTCGCCGTCCGATAAGGACCAGGCCCGGGTCGACGGCACATTGTGTTCCACGCGCGCCTAAAAGAGATGTCAGCACCAATTGACGGGGTCCGAAAGGGCCAATGCCTGCCAGGGTTACGAGTTTGTCCGAAAGGGATATCGGGGCCCTGGCACACAGGCATCTGAAGGAACACGGGTGGGTTTTAGTCAGTAAAATTCTGACACTCCGCTCCGCCCAGAGCGGGAGAAGTTATTTGATAATTTCCCACCCAAAAAAAAGATGGTATGGGCATGTAATGCGGAGGAATGAGGAAAATGTCGAGAGGAAAGTTTTGAGTATGCACGGCGTATGTTTGGCTACACGAGTAGGGGAAGACCAAAGAAACGATGGATGGACTGTGTGAAAGATGATATGGCTAGAAAGGGAGTGACTACCGACATGACGACTAATAGAGAAGTATGGAAGAAAGGGACATGTTGCGCCGACCCCAAATCAATTGGGATCAGGGCAGGAGAATGATAAAGAATGACAGTTACTGTGAACATATTTCTGAAATTTTCTAACTGCGTAAACTAAGCTGTTAAGTATATTTTTTGCCCCTGATTGTACATAGAATAAATGTGTAAAAATATCAACCGACCATGAACTGCAAAAGGCAAGAGGAATTTAAGTATTCAAATAAAACAATCAACATCATTTTTATTAGTCACAGCTTTTCGTACGACTCGTTTTATGAAGTTAGATAATAATGGAAAATATATCTCTGGAAAAAGTTACCTAAGTTTTTAAACAATTTGGGAAGGTTTTAAAGATAAAGATATAGAAGATATATGCAAGTGGTCCCAGAATTAAGAGGAGGCTCCCTATTTTTATGTTAATTTGCATGAATATTCTGAAACAGTCACACATACAAGCAAAATTAAACTTTAATTCTTTTTCTTTCCATGTTGAAGACAGTTACGTAATTGTATTATTTTCTCTCAATCAATTTTTTATTCGAAAATCATGTCTTTTTTAAGGATAATTCTAAAAAACAAACAAGATTGTTTAGCTTTACGTCTAAAATAAATATTCACAGCAAGAAAATATAGTTTATTATCCCGACACAAGATATTTTTTCTCTGGATCAATTATTACTTTAGTTATAAAAGAAATAAGAATTGAGACTTACCGCTATTTAGTTTCGTGCTCGAACACGATCAAAGAGTGCACGCGATATTCAACTTTATTACTGATGTATTAGCGTTTAGCACATAACGCAGTGGCGGGGAGCGAGGGGCGGACCTTGCGTTCGAAATTTGATTTAGACTGCCTGCTCTTAACGCACAACCTCTTGAGGGGTTATTGTAACTCATCATTTTAATATGGGAGCAAACCTCAAATTGCAAAAAAAATAATCAGCTGTTCCCTAAATAATTATGTATATTATGTCAAATAACACTTCATAATGTGGAGAACAGCAGATTTTTTTTTCGCGATTTCAGGTTTGTTCTCATAGTAAAAGTTCTTCTTTTCTTTCTTTTCTTTTTGGCTTCGCACGGTTTGTGCATTTAGCCAGTGTCATGTAAAATTAGGTAACAAGTACAAAGTTATAATAATTATGAAATGAACTCCACTCAATGCATGATAAAGATGAATGATGATATCCCGCCCCGCTCCCCTTGAGTTTAAGTAAAGACGCGGCACTTTACTGAAACCTCGCGCGGACTTTTTGAGAGAACTTAAAGTGATGTTGCACTGTTTTGTTTCATTTGCCTACACTAATGCAGGTTCACGAACACTTAATGGTTAATAATCCACCACTATTACACATTAATATTCGGCTAAACACAAATTTTAGAAAATAAAACAAAACTGCTAACATGACGCTTCACTTTCCCGCCAAGAAGTCCCCATAGTAAAAGTTGTTCCTAATGACGAGTACAAAGACCCCGTAAGAGGTTGGGGACATGTAGTATATATTATGTTACGGCTAATACCCGAAGTGCGGCTACACCTAGTTTTAGCCGGTTAGAACTAGGTGTAGCCACTTACTCTTGGTTAAACCTAGTACGAGCCGATTGTTTTCGGGTAAAATCATTTGGGTTAGGTTAGGTTAGAACAGTAACCATTAACAAGCGAAGCCGAGCGAGCGAAGCGAGCGTGCCGCGGCAGCGGCCGCCGAGCGCCAGATCCCCTCTATTGTTGGTAAATTGGTTTTATCCAACAGGGATTGTCTGGACCTATAATTCTAACCGGCTAAAACTAGGTGTAGCCGCACTTCGGGTATTAGCCGTAACATATATATAAATTAGATAGATATACATTGCTTTGCCTTTGTGGACAGACTATTAATTTAGATTTGTTACTGTTGTAATGGCAATCTTGTTAATTGGTTTCAACAGATTTTTATTATTTTAGTAATATTTTATATCGATTCTTTTTAGGGTTCCGTACCCAAAGGGTAAAACGGGAACCCTATTACTAAGGCTCCGCCGTCTGTCTGTCTGTCCGTCCGTCTGTCACCAGGCTGTATCTCATGAACCGTGGTAGTTAGACAGTTGAAATTTTCACAGGTGATGTATTTCTGTTGCCGCTATAACAACAAATACTAAAAAACAAAATAAAATAAATATTTAAGGGGGCTCCCATACAACAAACGTGATGTTTTTGCTCGTTTTTGCTCGATATTGATAATGCCAACAGGTAGACGGTTGAAATATTCACAGAATATTTAGTTATATATTCACTTTAAAAATAAATAATTAAATTAAAATAAAACAAATATTTAAGGGGGGCTCCCATACAATAAACGTGATATTTTTTCCATTATTATAGATAATGGTACGGAACCCTTCGTGCGCGAGTCTGACTCGCATGTGAATGTGAGAACGTAGAAGCTTTGTAAACCAATTTCTATTTTGTTAAGTACTTGGTACTTGTTGACGGGCCTACACTGTCCTCCCATAACTTGAAAACATTGTTGCAAGCCCATTATTTTTAAAAGAGTAACCGTGGAGTTTCGTGCCGGCTCTTCTCCATATGAAACGACCAATTGGAACCGTGCACCTAGCTTCTGACGTTTCATAAGTGCCCATGTAGGTTTATGTGAAATAAAATATTGTCTTGATTTTGATTGATTGAAGGTGAGCTTTCGTATTCTGCACGATCACTCGAGTAGGTTCCAAGTGAACAATTGTAACATCGTTTGACCGACTTTTATACATATTTTATTAGTTTATGACTGGTTTTAGGATTCTGTACGTCCATATGAAAAAACGGAACCCTTATAGGATCACTCGTGTGTCTGTCTATCGGTCTATCCGTCTGTCACAGCCAATTTGCTCCGAATGAACTGGACCAATTAACTTTTAATTACACATGATGAATTCCTGTCTAGTTGTGAGGGTCGCAAATATATATTTTTAATACATTTTAATTCATTTACTAATAAATAGATAAAAAAATTCCATCCTCTTTATCCCCCCCAGCCCTTTTCTCTCCGAAACTACTCTGTGCCTAAATCTTTTTAATTTAGAAATACATAGTTTTTTACTTATATAATAGATTACAGGAAAACTTATATGAAGTATATATGGTCTTAAAATAAAATAGTAAATCTCTCAATATTGTGCATACGAACTTACATTTGCAGTTAGAATGTTTGGGAGAACATGTTTTACAACTACAATGTTAAGTTTGTTCTTGGGATAAAAACATTTTGTACAAAATGTACCAGAATCCTAGAATTAACGCACAACGTCTTAAGGGGTCATCGCAATCGCGAAAAAAAATCAGCTGTTCCCTACATTTTGACGAGTGAATAACTCGTCAAAATGTAGGCAACAGCTGATTTTTTTTTGCGATTTCTGGTTTGGTCCCATAGTAAAAGTTGTTCGTATTGATGAGTACAATGACCCCTTAAGAGGATGTGCGATAATTGTGGGGCATGTATAAAAAATATTCATCGTACGGAACCGGGCAGGGGCATTTGTGTATAGAATTATTTATGTACCTACGTGATGAGTGTTGTCTTTTGTAATTGTATTTAAGAGCGTCGCCGTACGGTATTATACAAACTTTCAAGCCCTTGTTTTTCGAAATGACTGAACCGATTTTAATGAAACTTCATACACATAAGCAGGATACAAAGGTCTAAAAAGTTACTTAAGAACATTTTCGAAAAATAGTGTTACAGCCAAATTAGACCGATGTTAAACTTTCCATAGATAGAAACAGATATTTCCAGTTATCTGTTTTCATATAGGACATTTCGAAAATATTCATACGCTCTTAAGTACTAACAATAGTTTCTAAGTTTTTGTATAGGTTAGGTACTAACCTTTGGATCTTAGTTGTCCCAAAATAAATTAATTTAAAGGTAGGTAAATGGGCATTTTGTTCAGACCTGTGACCCACCAGCGACCATTAACGAAACTAGTCGGAGTATGTTAAAGACCATGAATACTACCCAATGAGATGAACCCTCACCACGCGAGTTCAACTCACACTTGTCCGGTTTTTCTGTAGAACAGTTACAACACCATTCATACTTTCGTTATGATTACAAATGCTATAGGTACTTCCTCATAGTCAGTTATTATGTCATGATTACCTATTACATGTTCTTGAGTCTCGACTGACTGAACTGCCTCGTCGGTCTAGTGGACACAAACGCTACTGCTAAGCTTTTAGGTCATGGGTTCAATTGCCAGGTCGGGCAAAGTGAATTTCTTCCGTCCGGAGTCTGGATTTATGCCCAGTTAGTGGCATTACGCTCGTCCCTTATTACATGGGAATTGAACTTAACTGGGTAATTACTATATTTTAAACTATAGTACAATGTGTGATTGAATTAATGAATATTATGAAAGTTATAGTTTGTTCAGAATCGTTTCCTGAATCGATTTTTGTCATTAGGGTTCCGTACCCAAAGGGTAAAACGGGAACCCTATTACTAAGGCTACGCCGTCTGTCCGTCTGTCACCAGGCTGTATCTCATGAACCGTGATAGCTAGACAGTTGAAATTTTCACAGATGTATTTCTGTTGCCGCTATAACAACAAATACGAAAAAACAGAATAAAATAAATATTTAAGGGGGCTCCCATACAACAAACGTGATTTTTTTGCTCGTTTTTGCTTGATATTGATAACGGCAACAGGTAGACGCTTGAAATATTCACAGAATATTTAGTTATATATTCACTTTAAAGATAAATAATTAAAATAAAATAAAACAAATATTTAAGGGGGCTCCCATACAACAAACGTGATTTTTTTGCCGTTTTTATAGATAATGTCGTAAAGGTTACATAGTGCTTCTGATGGTATTGTTACAATTTTGGAGTATTGAGATGGAGACATAATGGTACGGAACCCTTCGTGCGCGAGTCCGACTCGCACTTGGCCGGTTTTTTTAATATGCTACCTAAGTATAGTATGTGGGTGTAGGTACTATAAATATAGTCACTTCCAAAAGTCAGATATTTTTGGAAAGGTCTTTGATTATTTACTCGTATATGTCTAGATAAAATGTCGCTCAGCAAAAGAACTAAAACAAACACGTCAACTTTGTTATGCTGGTGTGAGTGACAGCTACGTCCTACACTCGCGCCACGTCATTGTGGCTGTCATTGTGTTATTCTAGTGGGCGTGCATTTTGCGTCCAACTGTTGGACGCAAATGTAAACGCAAATTTCGACGAGTTCACAGTTTTTAACCGACTTCCAAAAAGGAGGAGGTTATATGTTCGGCTGTATGTTTGTTTTTTTTTAAAATTTTTTTTATGTATGTTCACCGATTACTCCGTCAATTGTGGACGGATTTTGAAATTCTTTTTTTATATGGAAGGGTATGCGCCCGAGGTGGTCTCATTGCCACCAAATCAGAATCTGATGAGGGGATCCCATGGAAATCGAGGGAAATGCTCAAATGTTATAGGCATACCTATCAGTAGCGAAGCTACAACTTCCAATTGAGGGAAGCCGAAGAAAACATTCTTGTTAAGTGCTCATAAACACAAGTTATCATCTAAATTTATTACCTCAAAACTGATTTAATTTTTGAGGTAATAAATTTCTTAGTTTAACGCCATCTATTGCCAAGTATTAGAACCAAAGAGACGCTTTACTACACAAACAAAATTATCATTTTTTTACAGAAATAAAACTATAATAGGTACTATCGATTATGATGGATGGACTGTGATCGATTATGATGAAAGATGATATGGCTAGAAAGGGAGTGACTACCGAGATGACGACTAATAGAGAAGTATGGAAGAAAGGGACATGTTGCGCCGACCCCAAATAAATTGGGATAAGGGCAGGAGGATGATGATGAGGTATTATCGATTATAGTTTTATTTCTGTATATGTATTGTAACTAACTAATTAAATGCAAAAGAAAACAAAATAAAAGTTAATTTATCTGTCAACAATTCGACTCAATAAAATATTTGTAAACTAGTATCTACGAAATTCAACAACACCTGATTCTATCTCGTTCTCGCCTACGCATTTTCTCTTTCGCTCCTGGTAATAACTCGCTTGAGAACGGCTTACCTCGCACCATAACTAGCGGTGTTTGGGAACCCCCGATTGCTACCGAAGTAGCGTGGTCAGAACTACGATTAATACTGTATTCTGACACACCATGTGCGGCTTATTGGCGCTAGTGTCGGAATCCTTTAAGACAAAAAATGTAAACTGCGTTCGCGATTTAGAATAGACTATAGTTACGCGTTGTTGTAATGTTTTTTATCTTAAGATGTTTTAAATACTTGTAATGTGACTATGTATGTACCCATATTATTTGGTAATAGTAAACTCAAGTAGAGTCGTTGTTCCGAAGGGAAACCGGTAGGAATAGGGTTGTATGAAGCCGTCGCCCCTGATACCTATAGCGATTTCAGTATTTTTATAGTAACTCGTGCATTTGCACTCGAAAAGCACCTCTGAAAAATAACTTTAATTTCGGAAGTCGGTGGCAAAAAACTAAAATACAGATCCAAAGACAACAACTTCCGAAATTCAAGTTATTTTTCAGTTTGTAGTGTTTTTTTTGAAGTCGGTTGTTTTCTTTTGTAAAAAGTTTTTTATAACTGTCTATTTAGACATATTTATATCGTTGAGTATAGTGATGACTTCTTGGCGGGAAAGTGAAGCGTCATGTTAGCAGTTTTGTTTTATTTTCTAAAATTTGTGTTCAGCCGAATATTAATGTGTAATAGTGGTGGATTATTAACCATTAAGTGTTCGTGAACCTGCACTAGTGTAGACAAATGAAACAAAACAGTGCAACATCACTTTAAGTTCTCTCAAGAAGTCCGCGCGAGGTTTCAGTAAAGTGCCACGTCTTTACTGAAACTCAAGGGGAGCGGGGCGGGATATCATCTATCATCTTTATCATGCATCATTGAATGGAGTTCATTTCATAATTATACATTATTAATATTAGTTACAGCTTTGTACTAGTTACCTAATTTTACATGACACTGGCTAAATGCACAAACCGTGCGAAGCCAAAAAGAAAAAAAAAGATTATAGTGATGAAAATGTGAACAAATGCATCAGAAATCGTACACCTGTGGACGCCAATATTACCACCACTTACTAATTAAATGCTTTGTGCTTATTTGAATACTTAAACACGAAATTCTAGCTGTAGCTTGCGAAATTCAAATTTTCTTACGTTTTTGCTATTTGTAGCTCAGTGTCTAATCGAAATCAAAAATCGAAAGTGGCTAATCCATTGCTTCATAAGTTAGAAAAAATTGTCTGCTCAACAACGTAAATAACGCAATGAATGTTGTTGAACTGTCAAATTGAAACCGATTCCTGCTGATAGTGTGTTACGCAATTAGCCCTCTAATATGTATTTGCAGAATTATAGTCATTAGAATCATTAATACAACTCTCTAAGTTAGATTTGTTCCATTTAATGACTTTTTCATGAAATCATGACATTGGGGAACAAATCTAACTTAGAGAGATGTGTTAATGATTCTAATGTTAATAATTCTGCAAATACTTATTTGATATATTTTATATCAAGAAAGAACCTGACTCTGACCTGTAAATTGCAAAAAACGTAAGAAAATTTGAATTTCGCGGGCTACAGGGGTTTTTTACATTTTTTAAATTTTATTTCTCTCCTTCGGTGAAATAAACGCATGATGTTACGTTAAATTAATGCTAAAGGCGAGTAAGGTTCAAATGTATTGCTATTTCGAATTTTAATCGATCGCCCATTTGCTATTCAAATTAATGAATTTCTAATTCTGAAGTAAGAAATGAGTCAAATGATTGCTTTTGTTGTTACGAAAAAACGTGTTGAGGTAGTCTACATATTCACAAATAAATAGAACAGAATAGGTACTTACTCTGTATTATGTACACCTTAAAAGTTACGTCGTTGAATCTAGCAGCGCCCCGCGGTTTCACCCGCGTAAGTCTCGATCCCGTCGGAATATCGGGATAGATGATAGCCTATGTCTTAATCCAGTCGGCTACCTCCATACAAAATTTTATCAAAATTGGTCCTGCCGTTAGAGCGTGAAGAAGTAACAAACATACACACACACTCAAAAACTTCTGCATTTATAATATTAGTGTGACTTTACATAGGGTGACGCAATGGGCGGTCTTATCGCTAAAAGCGATCTTTTACAAACAAGCTTAAAACAACCCCAGCCTTAAATAACTTTTAAGTGATGTACAGACGCCAGCAGGTCAAGCTACCCGAAACTGTCAAAATTTCCCACTCAACCTTGAACCATAGGCTGTAGCAGTAAAGTTGAAAATCTATTAAATATTGTAGTAGCTTGATGTGCTGGCATCTGTACATATATACATATAAGTCAGGGAAATCGATACTATCCATCCATACTTAATATTATTATTAAGTAAATCAAAATCAAAATATTTTATTTCACATAAACCTACATGGGCACTTATGAAACGTTAGAAGCTAGGTGCACGGTTCCAATTGGTCGTTTCCTATGGAGAAGAGCCGGCAAGAAACTCCACGGTTACTCTTTTAAAAATAATGGGCTTTTACAATGTTTTCAAGTTACAGTGTGAGTGTTAATAGGTATGGGAGGACAGTGTAGGCCCGTCAACAACGTTCTCACATTCACGAATTAAAAAAGAATCTAGGTATGTAAAATATTACTAAAATAATAAAAATTAATAATGTAAATATTACTAGTAGTTCTGTGAACAGTAGACCTAGCGCGAGCACATTTTTAGGGTTCCGTACCCAAAGGGTAAAACGGGAACCCTATTACTAAGGCTCCGCCGTCTGTCTGTCTGTCTGTCCGTCTGTCACCAGGCTATATCTCATGAACCGTGATAGTTAGACGGTTGAAATTTTCACAGATGATGTATTTCTGTTGCCGCTATAACAACAAATACTAAAAAATAGAATAAAATAAATACTTAAGGGGGCTCCCATACAACAATTTTTTTTAGTTTTTTTTTTTTATAGTTAATGGTACGGAACCCTTCGTGCGCGAGTCGTGTACTCGCACTTGGTGGTTTTTTTTGTATTTCTTGTTATAGCTGCAACAGAAATACATCATCTGTGAAAATTTCAACTGTCTAACTATCACGGTTCATGAGATACAGCCTGGTGACAGACAGACAGACGGTGGAGCCTTAGTAATAGGGCTCCCGTTTTACCCTTTGGGTAGGGAACCCTAAAAAGAATTATCGAAAACAGATCTCATAAGGCGGATATCCAGTAGCCCTCTTTTTGCCCCTTTTTGGAGGAGGTATCCTCCAATAAAAAATACCCAGCGATATTTTTTTTCGAAATTCTATAAAGTTGTACAACCTGTGTACCAAGTTTCGTCCAGGCGGCCAAGTCTGCTATTTTCAATGATTGGTCATTATGACGACCATACCAAGGCAACGTGCAACGCCATGACCATTGTGCCAATAGTTTATAACCTCCTAAATTCATAATGGCGTGACAGTGGTCCATAGGGAAGTCAAAATAATATGAGCTTGTCAGTACGAGATTACCAAATACACACAATTTTTCCAATGGAGTGGCACGTCATTGGAAAATCATAAAAACGCCTTTCAATTAGGAGATTAGCAAAACTGTCAAACTCTACAATTACAGTGCCAATGATCGGCCATTCGGACACAACTGCGTTAGCAGACTTGGCCCCCAGATCGGTTGTAAAATAATATGACCTGTAGAGGAGTACCAACAAACTGATAGAGGAAAACAAATGCCAGACTTGAAGCAGAGACGCTTCGCTCACTTGGTCAATAAAAGCTTAACGGCTGAACAGATTTCGATGAAATTTGGCACATAGGTAGATCATGACTTGGGTTAGGTCATCGGCCCCCTAAATGGGTCCAGAGACGGCGGTCTCGGGGACGTCCGCCGCTCCGTATCATGCAAGAGCCGAGGTGGAGGCGCGTATGTTCCACGCGCGCCCCTCTTAGACCTCGCGGGGGAGTTAAACACCTCGATCCCCCCACTTGAACAGACGGGGCCCGCAGAGGCGGGCCGGTACCAGCCGGGGGCTGCGTTGAAGAGTGCTTAAGTGCCCCGTAACCTCCGGTCCAAGTGTGCGAGGGAACACGGGGAGGTTTACTCAGTAGAAGTCTGACAGATCCTTCCGTCCGCCCCAATGCGGGGGACATCCATGGGAATTTCCACCAGTTACCAAAACAAAAAAAAAGGTCATAGGATCGAATATTTTCATTCTAAATATAAAATAACCAGCGACCCGCCCCTACTTCGTACGGTTTAAAGCGCTTGATAAAACATTATACACAAAACCTTAGTGAATTATACACTTTGCATGAACCACTTCGTCCATTCATTGGTGAAAACCGTGTGAAAATCCGTTTAGCAGTTTTTGAGTTTATCGCGTTTAAAAGACAGACAGACGTGGTGAGGGGGACTTTGTTTTTAACCATTTTTTAACCGACTTCCAAAAAGGAGGAGGTTGTAATTATGTCCACAGAGTAGGCAACTCGTTCATGGGTCAATGTATACGCTTTCACAACAAACTTCCTACTGACATTTGAAACTTACCCATTAAACGATTTAAAAGCTGTATTAAAACCAAACTTTGTAAAAAAGGGTACTATAAAATTTCTGATTATTTAGAAGACAAAAAAGCTTGGGATTGAGCTGCTCGCTCTGCAAGCCTTGTGATCAAACTGGAAAACTTGACATTTAATGTTATTATGCATGATTTTATATAAATATTGACATTGCAGAATATTATATACAATATTACATTAATGTTTACTTTGAAAAGTATTATATTTACTGCTTTAATTTATTGTGAATGTGAGCACTATGTGGGTCATTTTTTTTTTTTTCTCTTTAAATATTTTCCTATTATTTTATGCTTTTTCTCAGTTTTAATGGAGGTCTGGCATTTTGAGCACTTTATGAGGCCTACCCAAATGTAATTTCTTTGGTATTGTTCGTCGAGTCGTTGAGCTCCTTAAGTCTTGAGTCGAGCTGCACGATTACGACAAATGCTTGCACTGATTGGACAGGTCCACTCAAAATCGTGTGGTTCTTTCCTCAAAAGACCATTTCAGACACAGATCTACATGGTCCTCACATGATCTGACCAAGATTATGTCTGGACTTTAAAAGAGACTTTGACCCCTGAGTTTGTTTCGCCATTTCTTCTCACGGGTAGTCAGATAGGAAATGTCGACTACATCTAGCTTATTTTTTACTTTTTAATATGACGTGTAAAAGTGATTCCGATATCCTATTTACAGAATAAACGATTTCATTTCATTTCATTTCATTTCGACTAAGGTATTTTTTTAAATGTATTTTTACCCATTTCGCCGTCAATTGTGGACCGATTTGGAAAATTCTATTTTTGTTTGAAAGGTATGCTCTCTAGGTGATCCCATTGTCACCAAGTCAGAATCTGATGAGGGTATCCCATGGAAATCAAGGGAAATCCTCAAATTGTAAAGGCACACACACATATAGCGATTTGGTATTTTTTATAGACCCACTAAAAAGTGAAAAATAAAAAACTATTTTTTTCAAATAAAAAACAACCGACTGCTAACCACTTTTTTGAAAAAAGTTGTTTTATAATACGTAGTGATAGTGATGTGTATCAGCAAATTATTAAATGCCACCTACCACCATACCACCGCACCGTACCGTATGATACCTTAAACAAATTCGTGGAGGTTGGATGTCCAGGTTGAAACCTCTACAGTACTTATCATAGAAATATTATATCTATGGTACCTACACTATGGTTACTAACACAATAAATATATGAATAGTAGATTGTTAAACAAGGGTCGAAAGGAATCAATTCCGTCAAATTATAATAGTCTTTTTTAAATTTTAAATATGGAACACACCGCATCACCGCCGCGGGCCGTCTCGCTTAATAGGTATTTTAATTCACACTGGCTGTTACACTCACAAGACCGCAGACTACATAACCAAAGGAGATGTCCGCTTTTTGTATGGGCGTTGGTTTTTTATTCCGAGAAAAATCTAACCAGCGCCAAACTACACTTAAATAAAAGCGACAAAAATATGAAATTTGTAACCACTGAAATAATATTTTTAGACCCCTCCATTTAAGAGAAAAAATATAAAATATTTAATGTTAGTACATATATGTTATTTGTTGATGGCAACCCAAATAAAATCTCCCACACACTTTGACAATGTCTAATTTGACAGCTGATTATATTCGTCAGTCAAAATATGACATAAAGTGTTGACTGACAGGCATCATCCGTCTGATTCGTCTGCTGTCAAGTGCTGTGATGCTGTCACACTTGTCACAGGTCACACTGTCTCGTCTCGTGCATTCGTGATAACGTGCTTTCATTGATTTTCCTGATTTTACTGACTTGGCTTTTCACAACGGATTCTTCTACTTTGCACATGATTAGGATACCAGTAGCTTATGAACCTTTAACCCTGACGACATTGCTTTTTCATAACGGTTATTTGATACTGCACGCGTTTAGGACTTCGGATTTCGGATTTAAAACCCGCAATGTAAGTACTGTTCTTTATTCTTATTTAGCTCCCTATGGGTTTTATTTGCATAACCTTTGCCTCTTTTAAGTCCACTGACAGTCTGCAATCATTAACATCCATTTCTATTTTCAGATTATTGTTACAGTTATGGCTCTCTGCATGAATTGCAACATAGCCACACATGTTAATCAGCAGTATGAATATAACGATTTAAGCATGAGCCCGGAGATAGTCTCAATAATTGAAGAATGGACTGCTCAGGAGGTAATGTAAATTACCTAAATGTAACTTTTTTTTTAATTGTTTGGTACCAGTCTTATGTTGAAAAAGATTATACAGTACTAATTTGCTCAAAAAACATGCAGAAAAACGATACTGTGTTCTGAACATAAATTATTTTGTTTTTAGGTAACAGACGGAGATTGCATTTGCCAAGAATGCATCAACCTATTGCTGATAGAACTGAGTAACAGAAACGACCATAACATTGGTGACCGACAGCTGGGTCATCAATCAGTATGTGTGTGTTGTGGTGTTTCTATCTCAAGAAGAACAGGCAGGCGCTCTCGTCCCCTACCTGATGGTCATCCTGAGCGGGCTTATATAGCTAGCATCATCAACACCCGTCAGGTAAATATGTAAATTAAATATTTTCACTTGATAATATTGTATTACTGATTACTGGAACACACAATAAATGAAAACTTAATTTCAGATCCCTGCTAATGCTCGAGCATGTAATGCCTGCTGGCAACAAGCTCATAACAATATTCACGAATTGATGGAACCACCAAGAGAGGCTCAAGTGACTCAAGACAATGTAGAAAGTAGGTCTAGCTCTGTGGCTGCACCTGTAAGTGCACTCAGTTCAGAAATTGATTTTGTCAATGTAGTTCAAAATGAGAACAGGTATGTAGAACTAGATGGTTACAGTCGGACACCGGATTCATCAAATCATTGTTTTGTTCCCGAGTGTATAAATATGGAACGTTTGAGAGTACCCATGTACCTTAGAAAACGAATATTAATTGACTATAAATTATATGTCTCACCTAATGCCCGAGTATGTGAAGGACATTTAAGTGTTTATAATTGGGAACTGTTGAATGAATTTCAGTTCACAACGCAATTTACCCTGAATCATGTTGTAGAAATGTTAGATTTATTAAGAAAAAAAACAATTAACATTATTGATTTTGAAAATGTGGAAAATATGAATAACCATATATGTCATTACTGGACAGGCTTGACTGTATTGAATTTTTTAACAATACTCAGCATTATTACCAATCAATTATCAGCTGTGTGTCGAAAACCAAAAACGGCTTTAGGATTATACCTTATGAAAATAAGAACTGGGGAGCCAATTAGACGAATTGCATCATTGGTTTGTATAAATAAATCAGTAGCATGCAGTTATATGAAAAAGGCACGTAATTGTATGAAAGAATTTTATGTACCAATACATTTAGGTGTCAATCGTATTTCTCGAGCAAGCCTGTCCAGTAGAAATTAATCCCACAGGGTCTTTTTGGAACAGCAGAAAATAACCCCATAGTTATTTGCGATGGAACCTATGTATACTTACAGAAATCGTCAAATTATCTGTTCCAAAAAAAATCATACAGTTTACACAAGTTTGCAAATCTTGTTAAACCTTTTTTGCTGGTGGCCACCGATGGCCACATTATAGACATATTTGGACCATACGCAGCCACAACATCTGATGCTACAATTATGAAACTGCTGTTCCAAAATGAAAATTCTAATTTAACGCAATGTTTTGGACAGAATGATGTATTTATTCTTGACCGCGGCTTTAGAGACTATCCCACTGCTCAGATCTTTGGGATATTCTGTGTACAAGCCAGAGACCATAAGTGAAGGCGAAACTCAATTATCAACTGAAAAAGCCAATAGATCTCGACTAGTGACACTGTGCAGGTGGGTGGTAGAAGTTGTAAACGGTCGGTTTAAACGGGATTTTAAAATCTTTAGAAATAAATATTTTAATATTGGGTCTAGAAATCTTATGGATGATTTTAAAATTGTAGGAGCCATTTTAAACCATTTCCATCCCGTTTTGACTGACCGTCCTGATGCCCAAGCTATACTGGACAGAGCTAATCAGAGAATGGCCATGCCAAATTATTTAGCTGACTATGTGATTGGGCATCAGCTTAATAGACGCCGAGCCAGTTTCGTACAGATAAATGCTCAAATACCACAGCTGAATATGTTCTCTACGATGGACATGTCAGATTTAGTTCTATTTAGCTTAGGAATTTATCAAATTAAACAGGCTCGCTCTTATTATGGGGAACATATTCGGCCGAACGGTACTTTTACTGTAGAAGTAAGTGAAGATTTACTATTAATAAACATTCCAGGCATTTCGTCATCACATGAAACAGCTTTGATCAGAGGACGAATAAAGTCACGCCACTATAGTAATAGAGTGTATTACACATATATTTTACTCAAAGTGGCAGAGACTAGTTGGCAAAGCTGTTTATCTGACTATTATTGCAGTTGCATAATTGGAAAAAGAACTGTTGGAAGCTGTGCTCATGTGATGACAATTGTCTGGTATCTTGGATGGGCCCGGCATCAAAATGATATAATATCTCCACCTGCTCAGTTTCTCGACAATATTTTAACAAGAGAAGACATTGAAAATGAAGAAAATCAATAAATGAATATCTAAGACTATACAAAGTTTTATTTCATTCCAAAACTGTAAGCCGACGTTCGCACGGACATAAAGATATCGCGACGGGATATTATCGCGCAGTGCATTTTCAATGCTATGCTTGGCGCCGAGAGATGAAAATCCAACAATGTGTTTTTTGACGCGCTGGGATACACTGTTGGATTCTCACCACCGAGCGGTGAAAATGCAGTGCGCCAAAAAAAATCGTGGTATTTTTCCGTTCATGCGAACGTCCAATTATAGCATAATAATTCAGTTTTTCAATAGCATATTTTGCTGAAAAGCTTTTCATCTACTTACGATCTCGATTCCAAGTCATAAAAAAGGAATTCTACGTAATTAAAAAATGTTCTCAATCAGTAGATACTATTAACATATTAAAATAATTACTTATTAAAACTTGCACATAAACATTCTAAGTAGCCATGATAATACCTATAGAGTGCCCTTTCAGTTCTAAAAGGTTAGACTAAACATTTTTGACTGAAAATACCCCATTTCATCATATTTCTTATTGTTTACTTTGTCATAATCATCCATCAAATATCTAAAGACAATAATGACAGTGCCATGTGTCAATTTTGACAAGTTTTGTATTTGTTTAGGGTGTGTTCACTTTTTTTTTTTTTTTTTTTTTTTCTTTTTGGCTTCGCACGGTTTGTGCATTTAGCCAGTGTCATGTAAAATTAGGTAACAAGTACAAAGTTATTTAAATAATTATGAAATGAACTCCACTCAATGCATGATAAAGATGATTGATGATATCCCCGCCCCACTCCCCTTGGATTTAAGTAAAGACGCGGCACCCCACTGAAACCTCGCGCGGACTTCTTGAGAGAACTTAAAGTGATGTTGCACTGCTTTGTTTCATTTGCCTACATTAATGCAGGTTCACGAACACTTAATGGTTAATAATCCACCACTATTACACATTAATATTCGGCCAAACACAAATTTTAGAAAATAAAACAAAACTGCCAACATGACGCTTCACTTTCCCGCCAAGAAGTCGGTGTGTTCACTTTAATATACTAGTTAGTTAGAAAGGTTTGTTCGTTTTAGGAGTAAATTCACACTAAAATAAAAAAACCATTTTTCTCAAAAATGGAAGCCTTTAAAAATGTATGTTATAGTTAGAAACACTAGCTTTTGGGTTGTCTATCCAAATATATTTAACTGATCCTGGTTAGAATTATTGAATAATAAAAAACCATTTTTGGACATGTCCTTTAGTTTTGTATTTAAAATTCATTCCCGCCCTAGGGAGGGAAGCAATTACTATGAATCTTTCCCGCCCAAGGGTGGGAAGCAGCGTTTTCCACCCGCTAATCAGATCAAACAAACACTACTATCCGAGTATGAGAAATGAAAATAATTTTCCAATACACATCTAGCGTGCGTGAATGTTATTAATTAATTTATTTAGTAATTTGTATCAATTGTAATCATACCTACTTCCGTCAAAAGAGAATGTAGGTAATGTAATGTAATATTTTCTGAATGTCTCTCGGCAATCATCACATTTCCGTCTTTAGCAGCTCTCCTCCCATTTTAAAATAAATTACATAATAGGTGAAAAGAGTAGTATCAACTCTATATAAGTACTTCCAACTCGATTGGGAGCGTCCGGCCTACAC
The DNA here is from genome assembly GCA_963921375.1 of Tiliacea citrago. Classification (NCBI taxonomy): domain Eukaryota; kingdom Metazoa; phylum Arthropoda; class Insecta; order Lepidoptera; family Noctuidae; genus Tiliacea; species Tiliacea citrago. Next base: position 11,930,095 of record OY992808.1, on the reverse strand, counting down.
CAAGTGCAAAGGGCAACTGAACTGAAAGAAATCCGCGTCTCCCTTCTCCCTCTCCGAAGCCGTCTGACGAAACACGAAGTTTGCCGAGAGACATTAAGAAAATAGAAGCACTGCACTAAACCATTTTTTCATAAATACTTTACAAATACAAACATCAAGTGTCTAGGGATCAAGGTATTTTTAAATATATATTTTATTGCCCTATTGAAATTAAATAAAAATGTCTATTTAAATTGATTGAAATATTTTCGTATGTAGAAGTACCTACTCTCTGCTTTTGCATTAAAGACTTTTCGTGAATTTGTGGATTTCTCACCTTAGTCAATCCTGACATTAAAATGCAATAAAAAGATAAACTTATTTTTTTTTATGTTTTTACTGCGTAAAATGAACAATTAGTAGTCTGGATTTCCGCCGTTAAAATGCGTACCACAATCGCAGCGATCGGCAATTCGGCATACCTACTCAATATGAGTTCATCCATATCACGTTGCGGAATGGCCGCCCACGTTCGTTCTAACAGGCGAAAAAGATTTTCTGGTGTGTTTACGGCATTCATATTTGGCAGGGCTCTTCTTTGAAGCATATCCCTTGCGTGCTTAGTGGGATTCAAGTCTGGCGATTGAGCAGGCCAATATAGGACGTTGATATTAGCTGCGGTAAGTGTGTTTGCAACGAGCCTAGCAGTGTGTGGACGTGAGTTATCATGCATAAGCAGAAATGAAGCACCAAATTGGGTCCGCAAAGTAATGACAACATCTGATACTCGTACAATCGTTTCAGCGCAAATATGTACCTACATTGAAATTGCCTCTGGATCAAAATCAGTCCGGTTCTTCCGCCGATCCAAATACCCGCCCATATCATGATTGTTCCAGCACTGTATGCATGAACTTCTTGGCATGATTTTGAACGTTATTGGCTTCCAGGGGTCCTCTAATACCGTGTACGTCTACTATCTGGCCTCATACCAGAGCGAGGTTCGTCAGAAAAACACACAAAACGCCACTCTTCTTCAGCCCAATTTCTGTGTTCACGAGTCCATTGTAAACGGGCTCTGCGATTGTGGGGCTCAATAGGTGGCACACGTAGCGGCCTTCAAAACGGAGATTGACTTAATGCAAGCGATTTCTTATGGTTTGATCGCTTATTCGCATCCCTGAAGAGGTATGAAGCCTCGTAACCAATATCATCGCGGTCATTGTACGATTTTGTCGAGCAGTAATTTGTTCGATTTTTTCTGAGTGTTGTGATGCGACCTCATCCTCCATGTCGCTCTGTCAGTCCCAGTGATGCGGTAACGTGTCCAAAGTCGACTTATAAAGTTATAACACTCTGCGTAGTGCCCAGAGCGATTGTCACAGCACGTAGCCGAGAACGCGCCCTCACGCCCCTAGTCGCCGCAGGAGACGCCCGGGGCGTCGGGAGTCGCAAGCCGATTTCCGGCCACCGGTGAGCGATGGGTAGCTCGCCGTCCGATAAGGACCAGGCCCGGGTCGACGGCGCGTTGTGTTCCACGCGCGCCTCAAAGGGACGTCAGCACGAATTGACGGGGTCCATTAGGGCCAATGCCTGCCAGGGTTGCGAGTTTGTCCGAAAGGGATATCGTGGCCCTGGCACACAGGCAAATGAAGGAACACGGGTGGGTTTTAGTCAGTAAAAGTCTGACACGCCCTCCCGCTCCGTCAGAGCGGGAGAAGTTATTTGATAATTTCCCACACAAAAAAAAAAACCGGTTGTCTGTAAAGTCGGTATATTGACGATAGTTGAACGTGACAACGTCATAAGCCTTAAATGGAACGCCTCAGAGCGAGGTAACGCCGCATGAGAGGTAACGCCGCATGAGTCATGTTTATTCGTGCGTGCAGCCGGCTCCATCGAATTATAAGACGATGTCACGTCAAAAAAAAAAACGTAGCCGAGAACCAGCTTCCAACATTCCCACAGCTCTGATCATTTCTTCTCGGGCTAAATAACGTCTTCTCTCCATAATAACGTTCTTTTGTAATGATTCCACTCAGAAGTATGGCAGAAATTTTACTGATTTGGCCTCAAACCCGTTACAGGATTATATACTTAGGAATACGACTTGACAGAAGATTTTCATCTTTTGATCGAAATTCAAAAACTATTCCCTATGACGAAATTCACTAACAGTATCCATAATTATGAGTTTTTGTCCAGATTTTTGGTAGCTAGCAAAAACGTACTTGATCCCTAGACACTTTTGATGTGTGTATTCATTTCTTTGACCTTATGGTGAAGTACTACTACCTTTTGGAAGGGGCAACTAGAATCAATTCTATTTTTTTGTATATTTTGACGTTCAAAAGTGCCTCTTATGTGCATATTTGAAATAAATAATTTGACTTTGACTTTGAAGTGACAAAAATACTCTAATAACTATTCGTAAGGTTGAATTAACAAAGAAACAAATAAGACTTATTTTATGTACGGCACCACCTATGTATACTGTTTGTCATATTATTATGGTATTTCGCATAATTATTTGTCTAAATAATGTTATCTTGAATGGAGTTTTATAGGATCGCGCTCACGGCCTTCCGGTATGTTCGGTATTTAACACAATACTGGTCTGTCTTTAGACAAAACTATTTGTTTCTATAAATGCCATGCGTATTGCGCACAGTATCATAGAATATAACCTTTGATTATTTAAATATGTCTAGATAGAGTGTCGCGCTGCAAAAGAACTGAAACATATAGGCCAACTTTGGTAGGCTGGTGTGCATGACAGCTACGTCTTACACTCGCACCACGTCATTGTGCTGTCATTGTGTTATTCTAGTGTGCGGGCATTTTTCGACGTGTTCACAGGTTTGACTGTATATCTAGACATATTTATATCTTTGAATAGAACGGAGTTTTACAAATCGATCTTGAAAAATCATCCATTGGGTGCATGCCGAGACCGTCGTGCTTTACCGGACAGCACGTTAAGCCGTTGGTTCGGGCTGTCGTAGATGATCTATGACAGTCGTTACGGGTAGTCAGAAGCCCGAAAGTCTGACAACCAGTCTTACCAAGGGGTTTAGTGTTACCCAGTAACTGCATGGGTTGTGGAGGTCAGGTAAGAAGTCGCTCCGTGTAAAAAACTGGTATTCAGCTGCATCCGGTTAGATTGGAAGCCGACCCCAACATAGTTGGAAAAAGGTAGGCAGATAAATCGAAGCTTTTACTGGAGAGTCTCAGATATTATGCCATAGTTTTTTTGTCCTAACTACTTAAACATAGGTTTGTTTATACCATAATTTCCGCAGTATTGAAAATTTACCTACCAGAAAATTCACAAAATAAAATACAATACCCAAAGATTTGGCAAAGGTTATGTAAATTGTAATTAAATATAATTAATCACAAATGGTAAACTCCATTGTTTCCCATTTCTTGAGAACGGAAGCCATTTTGAATTTCATTTGACATTCGAGCTGACTGGCACTTAATTTTTAAAATACATTTGTTGACAAGCTTGCGCGCGAGACTTCTTGGCGGTAAAGTGAAGCGTCATGTTAGCAGTTTTGTTTTATTTTCTAAAATTTGTGTTTAGCCGAATATTATTGTTTAATAGTGGTATTTTTTTTTTGTCTTCAAAAACGTTGCCCCACACTAGGAATTTCTCCTGTATCGTGGGTGCGTTTCAACAAACATTTAAACTCATATCATACACAAACAGCCAGACCCGGAACAACTACTTATAGGTCATACAAATATTTGTTCCGTGCGGGAATCGAACCCGCGACACGCAGCGCAGCAGTCAATCTCTTAACCACTGCGCCAACCGTGCCGTAAAATTAACCCGGATTATTAACCATTAAGTGTTCGTGAACCTGCATTATGTAGGCAAATGAAACAAAACAGTGCAACATCACTAAGTTCTCTCAAGACGTCCGCGCGAGGTTTCAGTAAAGTGCCACGTCTTTACTGAAACTCAAGGGGAGCGGGGCGGGATATCATCTATCATCTTTATCATGCATCATTGAATGGAGTTCATTTCATAATTATTATTAATATTAGTTACAGCTTTGTACTAGTTACCTAATTTTACATGACACTGGCTAAATGCACAAACCGTGCATTTAAAAAAAAAAGCTTGCGCGCTTCGAATTCGTCTGACTTTTTATAAATTCTATCTAACTAGGTAAATAACTTTGATGAATTAGACAAATACCTATTTCCGATTCATAATTCTTAAGTATGTTTTAACGAGTTATTCCCAGTTCGTCACGATTCTTACAATGTCAAAACTATTCCCCCTTTGTTTAATAAGCGACTGTATAGCCGCATATTTTTGACGTTTTAACGTCTCATAAGTTTAATCAACATTTATAAATAAACCCCTTCATGTTAGGGCCGATGCACACGATCTCGGTGATGATAACGGTGTCGCTGCGGCGGCGGCGGCGCGGCGGCGCGGCGCGGCGTCCTAAATACAAAATATCCATGAAATGCCACACGGTGCGTTCCGGTCTCGCACCGCACGTACAGCTCACCTGCAACCCGCGAGACAAGACGGGGAGGGGTACGCGATGCGACGCCGCGCCGGATCGACACCGCTCAGTAGTTTATGCAGCAGAAGAAAAGCCGAAATCATTGGGCTACGGGGCGTAATGTTCAACGTTTCCGCGCCGCAACGCCCAAGGGACCGCCACGCGCCCGCCAATGCGGTGAAATCTGCGGTGCGGCGCCGTACCGTGTGAACAGGCTCTTAGGCCTACTCATAAAGTTAGGTGCCTAGGTGGTTATACTCCATTTGAAATAAGATTAGATTTTAAATAAACCTATTTTACAGTCCGTTCAACCGATTTAAACTTCTATTGCGTTGGTGGCATGCAAAGAGAATATAATATAGTCTTTGGTGGCATGACAAATGAGAGCTGTAATAAACAGTTGGTATTGTAACCACGTTTTTGCTTTTAACGCCACCCTTATACCTACGGGATAGAAGTCAAAATCGGCTATACGGACTGTAAAAAAGTTTATTTCAAATGGAGTTTATGTATCTCGCATTGTGTAGGATTTCCGTAAAATAAGAGGCCAGCGTATACTGGAAATGTATAGCTTGATGTGTAGCCTTTGTGTACATTGTCATCTGTAATTCGCTAACTATCTCACGTGCTACTTACTCTGCCAGTAACTTGAGCGATCTTCTACACGCTCTGTTTAACAGCCATAATTTAATGATATTATCTGTCGTTTCATATCCGGAAGAGTTCGTTGACTCGAACGTGCATTTTGAGAATATTCTCTAGTCATGTTGTCTGGCTAGTCTTTTCCCAACTAACGGATTGGGTTCCAGCCTCAACGGATGAAGCTGAATACCAGTATTTTACATGCACCGACTGCCTATCTGAAAGCCAATACTGGTATTTAAAAACTGGTAAACAGGGAATAGGTACCTACTTACAAAAAAAACACTACAAAGTAAAAAATAACTTTAATTCGAAAGTCGCTGTGTCTATGGATCTGTAATTTAGTTTTTTGCCAGCGACTTCCGAAATTAAAGTAAATTTTCACTTTGTAGTTTTATTTTTAGAAGTCAGTTGTTTTTTTTTTGCTAAAACATTTTTAATATTCACTTTTTAGTGGGTCAGTTTGTAATTTATCTAAGTTGCAATAGCCTAATGTCAATTGCTCATCACCTTTTACAAAATATTGCTTTTCCCGATGCAGGAACGTTAATTGTCGAGGAGTTCTCCTCGTAAGAACCAGGAAAACTGCCACAAGCATTGTGACGAGCATAAATTGCTTAGCAACCATATTGAAGTACTTAATCGAATCGCAACCCGTTAAATACTTATTATTAAGTAGTTCCGGTGGCCATCTGTGGTCTTCATCATCAGTTCCATTCACCAAGTGCAAATACATGAGTTACTAAAAAAAATACCCAAATCGCTATAGCTGTGCCTATAAAATTTGAGGATTTCCGTCGATTTCCATGGGATCCCCTCATCGGTGTTTGACTTGGTGACAATGGGACCACCTCGGGAGCATACCCTTCAAACAAAAGAAGAATTTCACTGAAATCGGTCCACAATAGACGAAGAAATCAGTGAGTATAAATAAAAAAACAAACATAATATAACCGCCACCTTTTTGGAAGTCTGTTAAAAATCAATAGGGATCGTCCGAAGGATGAAATAAAACTTATAGAAGAAGATTTATATTATATTATTCCATTAATTGCGTGCCTGGTGAATCGAGACGACAAACACTTCCCAACAGAAAGCACTACACGTATTTTTTTTTGTTATATGTATCAAGGTGTATTAAAAATATATTTATCTTATAATGTCAAGTCTTAGGTTCTTAAAACTTTCCTGGTAATATGTATTCCTCCATGTATAATATTGAGAGTATAGAATAGTTATAGGGTTGCGAGTTTGTCCGAAAGGGATATCGTGGCCCTGGCACACAGGCAAAGGAAGGAACACGGGTGGGTCTTAGTCAGTAAAAGTCTGACACGCCCTCCCACTCCGCCCAGAATGGGAGAAGTTATTTGATAATTTCTCCCATTCATTCATTCATTTTTTCTTTTTACAAACGAGTTACATTCGTCTACTCGTTTGTAAAAAATAACTTACAGCAGTAGTATTATAAATAACTAGCATTGGCACGCAAATAACGCTTCTACACGTCAATTTTTTTTTTTTTTAAACTAAGCGAGTTCGGTGTTCCCTATCTGACAACTCTAAGAAGAAAGACCGAACCAAACTCAGAGGTCACAGTCTCTTTTAAAGTCTAGACATAATCTTGGTCAGGCAAAAATAAGGTTTTAAATCGCACAGCATCAAGAGACATCTCGTCTTTACCGTTTCTCACGGAGGTAGTTATGGTTTCATGGTGACATGAGCATAGATAAAGTAGCTGTGACAAAGTACGGTCCCATGGTTTTTTTTTATTTTTTATTTAATGAGTGAAAGACACGCAATAGTGTCAAATACTGATGTAACGGTGGAGTTTCTTGCCGATTCTTCTCCATACGAAACTACCTTTAGGTAGGGGCGCGGCGCGCGGCGCGTAGATCCAGTTCTATTTTTCTGTAAATTTTAAAATCCTCCATCATCACTTTCGTAATTACTTTATGAATGCCAACGCATATTACAGGCGGACCGCACCGCACATTTGTATGAGAATGCATTGCAATGCGGCTGTAGGTAATGTGCGCTTAACTTTAGAAGTATCTCACGCAAGAAAATTACCTACCTGCTAACTAGTTTTAACTCCTAGTCGATTAGCAAAGCTCTTTGTAAAGGAGCTCGTCCGGGGAAATACATATTATATACCTACTCCGTTGGTTTAGGTAATAAAGGTAAACAAATCATAAAAAGGATTTTTATAGATGATACTTTCTTGTATAAAAATACGTTGTAAATTATATCCAAATTAAATTTATTTTAGATTTTTACGATAGTTTTGTCTTTTATTACTGTATAGTATGTTTAACATTATCATTTATTCTTAAACTACCTACTCTTCGTAGATGTAATTGCTTGAGCACAATGTTTTTGTTAGATTTATAATAATATTAGGTATAATATTTTGTAATCTGTCTATTGTAAAGAGCCCAAAAAGACAGGTTCCCTAAACGTCAACGAAATCGAACGTTGCTGAATTGAAGAGTACAACTGTGACGTAGCATGTCAACTGAAGTGACAGGTATTACGTTTAGGTGGTTACTTGACAGCTCTCTCGTCACGTGGTTTTACCAACGGATTATAGGTAGGTACCCCGTAAATATTTTTACTGCCAAGCAGTGTGGTTGAGGTTCAGGTTTGAAGGGATATGGTTCTAGCAATGATATTATATGTAATAAGACGTATTAGGCTACCTACTCAACATTCGATCTTCAAAAACGGCACAATGTAGTACTATTAGGCTGCCATCAGACGGACTGCATCGCAGCAACCGCGCGCAGTCGATATATTCAACTGCATGCAGTTATCTGCAGTCGGATCTGACATTACGCAGTTGACGCCACGCATCTGATCTAGCCCAGGAGCTATGTCTAAGATTTGACGTCGAAATGGAAGCACAGACGTTACTTCTCTTATTATTATTACGGCGATGACGCCGGCAGTGGTGTAATCAAATTGAAAAACTGCAACGTGCAGCGCGGATGTGGTTTGATCCATTGCTATTATTTGTCCATACAGAAGGTGATTTTTTCATACTGTATCCGAAATTAAGACAAAATGAAGGTAAATTTTACAACTACTTTAGAATGTCCATTGCTGCATTTGATCAATTAAACGATATACTAAAAGAATCAGTATCTCATCAATCATTACTGCGCTTTATTTTGTCACTATATTCTTGACTTTTATAAATCCAAATGCTGACTTCACTTTTTATAAGAAATAAATAAGTGTCTGTATCAAAATCCATTTTAATTTAAACCGTTCGATGCAACTTGCGCGCGTTATGCTCCTTGCATACTAACTGTATGCGGTTAGCGATGGACAGCGTGCGCCGACACTACACGACAGTAGCCGACTGCGTAAAGTTGAAGTCACCACTGTATGCAGTTAATATTGACTTCATACGACTGCAGCCGACCGCGTGAAGTTGATATCATGACTGAACGAAGTCGAACGTACAACTGCGTGCAGTTGAATATATCGGCTGCGCGCGGTTGCTGCGATGCAGTCCGTCTGATGGCACCCTTAGATGACACGTGAAAGTAGGACGGCATGTCGTAATTATCAGGAGCGAAAAAGAGAAAAGACGAAGAAAATGTGGCTAATATGCCATATTTTGATGTGCCACTTGCGGAGCGTGTCTATTCCTTTTTACTTATAATATCATTGGTGTACTGTCGCAGATGGATTGTCAAATCCACTACGTAACAAAACAACTCCGTTATGTACACACGAAAACGTTGTAAAAGCCAATTATGTTAAAAGAGTAACCGTGGATATTCTTGCCGGCTCTTCTCCATAGGAAACGACCAATTGGATCCGTGCACCTAGCTTCTGTCGTTTCAGTGCTCATGTAGGTTTATATGGGATAAAATATTTTGATTTTTATTTTGATTAGAGTTCGAGCTGCTACTAAGAAATTCGTAATGAAAAACCCATAACACTACTCGCTGTCGAACCCAGGACCCCATACTCAGTAGGTGCCCTTGTGATCACTAGATGTCCTATCTTAAAATAACGTTCTATCTTCACTTGTTCCAGAACATGTTTCAATACGAATACGAAAAACGGCCGCCATCATCAACATCATGCGACAGTCGCGCCACGATGACTACGGACTGGAGCCGAACGTACCCGAGCGTTCCCGAACGCATGCCGAATGCGCGCCGACCGCTGCCGCCGAGACCAACCGTCATACACCGAGTTCCGGATAAAACTACCGTGAGTTGGGAAAATGTTGCTGATGAGTTGAGCCACAGTTGCGCAGCTGTGGTGTTTCTAGGGTAGCCATAATGTGTCGTCACGCAGGTTCCTTCACTGAAGTACCTATTTAATGTTTTCTGATATCTATATACGTCAGATTAAGAGTAACCACATAGTTGCCACCAGGGTTTGCGAAGATACATAGCGAGGAATTTGTGCGATTCCCCCACCACTAGCTTCGTACTTATTGGATATCACATTCTTCGCTCGCTACGCATCTCTACCCATCCCTGATGGAAAGGCAGCCGACCCTTATTACATAGCCTACCAAAAGGGGTGAGCTTATTGCTATCAATCGAGCACAAATATCGAGACTTTGGACTGCTATTAAGCAATTTCTAATAGAAAAAAAACCGGGTTGTGGCCTGTGTCGTGAACACGGCTGTGTGTTATACGTGAATGTACGTATATCGGGTAATATTTTCATCTTTAATCCTATCGATTGCGAGCTATCGAGTGGTGTACTTTAATTAAATTTTGGATGTATAATGTATATGTTATAGGCAAACTCCGAAGCTCCGGCGCTCCTAGGTTGGACTGGTCAATCCTCAGGTCAGACTGAATGACTTAGTCAAAGCCCAAACAAATGTAAATTTTCGGCCTTTGACTAAACAATTTTCGTCAAACCTGGGAGAGACTAATTTGGTCAGGCAAACGTCAAAACACAATTTTATTAAATCGGGGTTTGACGAGTCAAACTCCGATATAGGTATAAAGTGTCTTATCTTCGTATATTTGGAAGCATTTTATCATTTAAGCAGCTTTCAAGTCTTAAGAACCGCTTAACTCTGCCAGTTCTGACACCTGATTGGTCAGCTTACGTGATTTTCACTTTTATATTTGAGATGCTTTGAGAGAATGCCGTGTGGCATTAGGCCCGCCTTTTGTACGATGTGCAATAAAGTATAAAATAAATAAATAAATGCTTTGGAATATACGGGGGTTAGGTTAGGTTAGGTTAGGTTTACACGGGTCCTGGGCGGCAGTCGCTTCCTTCTGCGAACACGTCATGTCACAGAAGGAGGCGGCAGAGCGCGCGCGGGAGGATGATCCTGCCGCGGCGCCGCTCCGAAGGCGGAGGAGGGGTCGAAGAAGACGTCAGTTTGAACGTCATCTCCGACTCCTCCCAGGTGGAGGCCAGCAGGCAACGGGTGCGGGGGCACCCTTACCTGTATTGCACAGGCCTCCACCAGTGTCGGACGGGAATGGTCAGGTATTCCCGGCCATTTCCGTAGCCCCCCAGTAACGGGGGGGCATGAGGGGCCCGCCAGCTAGGCGGGCATGCGCTGGGAGGGTTGTGGAAGAAAAGGCTGAGCCGTTATCCCATGGCCCTCCCAACACGGCGATGTGGGAACACCGCTGAGTTTTAGTGGGTATACTGTAGTGACAGGAGTCCCACATACCCGGACTCGTCCCCCACGAGCGGGCATGCGTAATGCATTTCTCAACGTGAAAAAAAAAAAAAAAAAAAGGTTTACACGCCCGCACGCTCAATGAACGAACATGAAATGACAAAACAATCGGTCGGAACACCGCGAGAGACATTATGAACCTGTTTAAACATGTTCAGATCAACGTTTGACCGAGTTTTGCAGTCGCTTCTAGGATTGACTAGGCCAAAACCGAAACAGAATAATTTACTTTCGACGTTTGACTGAAAAGTTAGGAGCTCCTGGGTTTGACTAAAAATACTTCAGGCAAAGGGCGAAATTGAAATGTATTTCGGGGATTGCCTGATGGCTTTGGCCAAACCTAGGATAAACCAGTCCTTCCGCGAAGAGACTGTGTATCGGACTTTGACTATAACATATACACCAAACTGTGGGCCAATTCGGTATGTAAAGTATTTTTCAGGTATGTTTTTTATATTTTTATTTTAAAGTATTATAAACACATAATTTCACTTAGTATTTGAAACACATAATTTCATCTTTTTGTTTTTACAAGCTGTAGTTATTTTTATATATTTTTTTAAAGTTTTGTTCGTGCTGATTTCTAAAGTAGCCTGAATAGCTTAGGATGTTTGCCACGTTTAACACTTATTTAAAAACAAAATTCAGTAAAGTCAAACAGTCAAATTTGACAGTTAATTTGTTTACATTTCATACGAGATGCGATTTCCGTACCTTAGTTTAAAGTTATAGCTTATTAATCAAATGAATGGATCAAAGACTACTTCTGCTACGTGCTTCATACCGTCAAGTATAAACAACACAATAAATAGCCGACACAAATTGATTGTTAGTACAGTTAAACCATTTCACGAAGTCCGTTTGGTTATTGCAATTTGAACCTTATGTTTACCGCCATTAGAGCGACAAGAGAGGACTTCGTGAAATAGAACATCTGTAAAAGAAACTTTAAAAAAGAAATGGTGCGAGGAAGTAAACGTTGAGTACTAGTCTGTGCGGCGTCAGGGGCCCAAGTCTGCTATTTTTATAAATTCAGTCATTCCGACACGATCCCATTGTCATGCCATTGTAATTTTGCTAAAAGTTCGTAATCTGGTAAATTCATAATGGTCGATCAGTGGTCGGTCAATGTTCTCGTAATATAATTGGGTTATTATAATGGCATTATCGTATTGCCATTATTATAAAACCCATTAGTAGAAATTTCATTCATTTGTCATTATGTACGAGATTACCAATATATGCAATTTCTTTCAATGTAGTGTCAGTGGCCGACCATTGGAAAGTCATAATGACGCCATTATAATAGTAGATTACCAAACTTGTCAAAATCAACAATTATGAAATCAATGATCGACCATTCTGACACTATTGTAATAGCAGACTTGAGGCCCTGTTTTATTGTGAAGATCATTTGAACGTACAGTACGATTCACGAAAGATGACCACAAATGGCGGCCGTATTTTAGGTCCCTTTGGAGGTGCGAGGTGAGGCGCGGGCGGAATGCGTCAAGACCGGAGTGACGCCATTGGTGCGCGCGCGTCTCGTGATAGGCTGCTCTTATAAGTATACGTATTCATGAGTGTACGTGCGCAGACGGCCGCCATTTATGGTCATCTTTCGTGAATTGTACTGTAAGTTAAGTTTTCCTGAGGCGATACATCGATGTGATTCGACTTGTACTGTCGGCCGCTGGTGAAAAACTACACTATTTACCCATTTGAATAGAATAATAATAAGTGCTTCGTGTGAATTTGTCGTTGACATTGACACTTGACACATACAGAACAACTTAATTATTTAATTACAAGAGGCACTGAAAATTCCCAATTCAGGCTACTTTGGATAACATTTAGAGGTCAAATAAAAGTCATGTGTTTTTAAGTATTTTTGTGAAAATAAATACGATCTTATAATTATAAGACCTATTAATAGAAAAATAACTCATAAAAGCTTAAAATCTCTAAATGGTTTTCGAATCCGGCGAAATTAGGTTAATTTTTACTTTACATACCGAATTGCATAACACACTATCAGTAGGAATCGGTTTCAATTTGACAGTTCAACAACATTCATTGCGTTATTTACATTGATGAGCAGACAATTTTTTCTAACATATGAAGCAATAGATTAGCAATATACATCAAAATCATTCCGATTCTGATTCAAACTGTGTTACGCAATTAGGGTGCAGTATCCCCCGATTTTGTTAACATCAGTTTTCTGAATTGCCTCCAACTATGGAAGCAAATTTAAAGACGTATTCACGTTAAAGATCCTGTAACGCTTTGCAAACGCAGGACTAAAGTCGTAATATTAATTCACTGGAGTAATCTGACATGTGCTAGCTGTCACTTTTTATAATAAAACCGTCATATTTTATTTATTGTAATGGTGATCGTTTAGTATATATTTTTTTAAATTGTAAAATTAATCAATAATAATAAGTGTAGAAGTCTAGAATACAATAAATATAACCATTTTATTGTATTGCCGATTCTAATGATTATAATTCTGTAAAGCCATATTTGTTACGGTCGCGAATCATATTTAGATCAACTAAAATTTTGAATTTCGCGGGATACCTTAGCGCATCCCCCTTAATAATTCGACTTCAGGGCCGATAATGCTCAGTAGTTGCGCTTACGACCACAAATTTTCATAAAAATGTGTTCTGCGCAATGGGCTGTTTCACGATTGCTAAAGCGATAGAATTTGCATGATAGTAATTATTGTTCTGGCACCGTACATGCGTAACATAATATCAATTTTGAAGTATATTGCTAAATCCATTGCTTCGCTCGAAAAGTTTGTCTGCACAGCAACGTAAATAACGGAATGAATGTTTTTTTTTTTTTTTTCTTTTTTCCGTTTGGGTTCGCACGGTTTGTGCATTTAGCCAGTGTCATGTAAAATTAGGTAGCAAGTACAAAGTTATTTAAATAATTATGAAATGAACTCCACTCAATGCATTATAAAGATGATTGATGATATCCCGCCGCGCTCCCCTTGAGTTTAAATAAAGACGCGGCACTTTACTGAAACGTCGCGCGGACTTCTTGAGAGAACTTAAAGTGATGTTGCAATGTTTTGTTTCATTTGACTACATTAATGCAGGTTCACGAACACTTAATGGTTAATAATCCACCACTATTACACATTAATATTCGGCTAAACACAAAATTTAGAAAATAAAACAAAACTGCTAACATGACGCTTCACTTTCCCGCCAAGAAGTCCGGAATGAATGTTGTTGAACTGTCAAAATTAAACTCCTAATCATAAACATTTATTTGCACTATGTATTGGTAGTGTTGGTCATAAAGTAAAAGTTCTTAGTACATAGCCAGATATTTGACATGCAATACATTACAATATATTTAATGTTGGAGTATATTATCTATGTCCAATGGCATGCTAATGCTAGTTTCTATTATTCATAAATTTTATAATTTATTCAATATTAATCATCGTCATATTAATTTAAAACAGATTATTTTTCATTATTTATAAATTCATTTACGTAATTACCCCGCGGGTCTGGCTGTTTTTTTGTAAGTAATGTGTTGTAAGATTTGTGTCTGCACGCGATAATTCTAAAGGAGAAATTGCTAATGTATGGCAAAATTCACTGTATAGAAAGAGTTCTAAAGGTTTACACACTGAAAAAATAAAGGGAGGACAATCATGATGAGTTCCTAATAGATCTTTGGTAGGGAGCTCGGTCGGGAAAGTACTTACTACGACCATACCAGAAGGCCAATGTTGGCCTGTGATTTGACTGCTATGAAAAATATATTAAGTGATTTTTTTATCTTAGAGCCATGGACCTAAGAGCTAATAGGTACTCAAAGATTTTTATAGGTGTTACTAAAAAAGACGATTTGTGAAAAAATAAATAAAGTCGGTGTAAAAATTGAGAAATTACACGCTTTTGAAATTATTCTTTACTTGTCACGCAAAACGATCATTGTACTGATTTACTCTCAAAGGATTTTACTGAATGGCGGAATGGCGCGAAGTTACAATGGCGTTCCTGTGTTGTGACACTTGTGACATATCGCAGCTCAGTTACTCAGTGCTGTCTGTCTACAATAGACAACGGATACAACTTTTGAGATATTTAAACATTTTTTTTTACTGTTGCTTAATTTTTTTGTTCATTCGAAAAATCTAAATTAAAACAGTCAAATACCCTATTCTCATAGTTAAAAAAAAAAGCCGGCCCAGTCCATGTCAGACCACGCACAATGATTCCGTAGTTGAGAAATGGGATGGATTTCCTAAGAACAAACTTATCATTGTAGTTGAAAAACATGTTCTCCCATACATTCCAATTGCAAAAATGTAAGTTGTTTGACTATTATCGCTAACTTGTAAAGCTTACTAAGTTGTGATAGTTTTCCTATTATTCTATACTACCTGCGCCCCGCGGTTTCACCCACGTAAGTCTCGATCCCGTGGGAATATCGGGATAAAAAGTAGCTTATGTCTCAATCAAAATTGGTCCAGCCGTTTGAGCGTGAAGAAGTAACAAACATACACACACACACACTAACACTCACATACTTTCGCTTTTATAATATTAGTGTGATTGGCTAGCTGAACTCCGCAGACGCGACGCGTATCATATCGACATCTAAACACGAAAAAATAAAAATGAAAATAAATAGATTTGTTGATTTTTTGAAGTAAAACGTCTTTACGCACGCTTGACGTGGGGGAGTAGGTGAATGCGTGACGTCAGCATTACAGAAGCGAGCTGACGGACCGGACGTTGAGAGGGAGATATGAGTTAGTGAAGATAGAAAGAGAGAGAGTTACGTTTCGTATATTACTGATTAGTATTACTATTTCTAAGTAAGTTTTACTTCAGTCGTGTGGTAAAGTACACTCGTTTTTTTTTGGGTATTTCCCGTTGACCTAGAAAATCAAATATATATTTTTTCCAGAAATACCTTTATTTTTCACACTAGAGAAACACTATGAAATACAAACTCTTTTTGTGTTTAATAAAATCAATATTGTGCATGCGTAAATGTTCATCCCAACTACGGAACCTTTCAACACGCACTTGGCCGATTTTTTTCTCTTACATTGTCGCTGTTTTTTTGTCTATATAAAATAATTAAACTCTTAAACAACTTTACTTTATCTTCCAGGTACCTCTAAAGGTGTGGATCATAGCCAGCGCCTCGTGCTTCGCCGTATGTGCAGCTCTGGTGCTCGCCACAGTGGTCATCACCAAATGGGGAACCTCTGACGCCTTCACCACACGAGAAGTGTTCCAATCACCGGTGATTATTGAGTTTTGTTCTAATTTACATCATAATTTGTGTACAGACGCCAGCAGATCAAGCTACTACAATCTGTCAAATTTCTTTAATAGATTTTCAATTTTATCCCCACAGTATAAGACTCAAGGTTGATTGGGAAAATTTGACAGTTTCGGGTAGCTTGACCTGCTGGCGTCTGTACATATGTCACCGTATAATTACGAACTTCGTTAATTTTAATCTATTGGTATTATTTCCGTTAGATTATAAACTGTCGAAAAATTGTGAAATGCAACAATCCATTTACAATTTAAAGCATTATTTTTCAATAGTTTATAATCTATCCATGGGCAACTAACAAATTGTGAACTGGTATTATACAGGGTGGCCCAAAAGTCGTGGATCAAACGCAACTAGGGGTTAGATGGGGGGGTCATCAGCTGCAAAAAGTTGTTCTACGGCAGGTCCTTAAGGTCAACCCCTGCAGAGTTATAATTTATTTTGTGTTTTTATGAGAAAATTGACTTTTTTTAACACAAAACTTATTAACAAAATTCTTATTAAAATTCGAAAAAATCTACATCCTGTATCTTTTTTATAATTTTCACTAAATTGGTACTGATGAGTCCTTGCGTTAGACATGCTATTTATGGTTGTTTATTGGGTGTGTTGAAGATAATATTAAGTTTTACGATTTTTTTTTCTCAAATCATAACTTTTTATTTACTTCGGAACCCCACTGTGAAAAAAAAAATACTCTACCGAAAACTGACTCTGTATTACAAGTTTTGGCGCATTTAATAGGGATTCTGAAAAGGTATTACACATGGCCATGAGTGGCTCTAATATCTTTCTAGGACGAATAAACAAAACAACGATTGTGAAATAATTGTTTTATTAAGCAAAACATTTTACAATAAATGCTCGAACTTCAGTTTCGTTAAGAATATGGTTTAAATTATTTTGCAAAAAATTTAAATACTGAGCACCAATCAGCCTTGCTGGCATTTCATGCAGCACCAACTGCTGGCCAATTATACCAGCCCACATGTTAATACCAAACAGATGCTGGAATCGATCATTTCTTATGATATGGGGGTTCACTCTGGAGTAAAAATGTAGATTGTGGATATTGAATATTCTTCTAAAAGTTGACTCATCCGTCCATAAAACCTTGTTGAAGAACTGCGGATACACTCTGTGGTATCTTAGCATCTCTCTGCAAAACCGCACTCTAGGTTCATAGTCACCGGGCAGCAAAGCTTGCACCCTTTGCACGTGGTAGGCGTGATATTTGTTTCTGTTAATGACACGTTGCACCGTCGATCTTGGAATCCCGAGATTACGGGATATTTGGCGTTGACTTATACTAGGATCCAATCTTAATTCTCTCAGCACTTCATCTTCATTTTCAAAGTGCACCACTGGTCTGCCTGCTCTCGGAGCATGCTGACCGGGTACGACTCCCTCCATGTACGAATTATGTACGATAAAGGCCCTGTAGTCCGGAAAACGATCACGGTTAGGGTAGCGTTGACGATATTCCCTGGCAGCAGCCCGGGCATTACCGTCGCAAAAGCCATACAGGTAATGCATTTCTGCATACTCCCGTTGGGTGTATTCTCTCCTCACAGCAGCCATCTGTCCACTTTTGTAGCCAATCCGTCCGATTCCGAATCTAGTCCGATTCACACAGCACCGGTCACAGGTAGGCAATCTATCACAAGTCCGAAAAACAAAGCGTAGGTCAAAGGACAGAAACTGATCACAAGTCGTCGTAAAACCGAGAAAAAGAACACGTGCGTACTCACAGGCAGGAAGCGAGTCACTAAAGAACACTAAACATTCTACCCCGCCCCGGCCGGCCCGGCCTTTTGTTTCCTAGAAGAGATATCGCTACCTGAACTGACGGGCGAACCGGCCTTTTATTGACAAAGGATTAAATGGTTAGTGTAAAAGAGAGGCAGAGAGTCTTTGTCATTAATTGTATTAGTTCCAGTTTATTTTTAAATAAGCCTAACCGAGTTTTATGGTTGGGTTAACTTTGGCCTTGCTACGAATAATCGTCCTTGAAAGATATCAAAGCCACGCATAGCCATGTGTAATACCTTTTCAGAATCCCTATTAAATGCGCCAAAACTTGTAATACAGGGTCACTTTTCGGTAGAGTATTTTGTTTTCACAATGGAGTCCGAAGTAAATAAAAAGTTATGATTAAAAAAAAAAAAAACTTAATATTATCTTCAACACGCCCAATAAACAACCATAAATAGCATGTCTAACGCAAGGACTCATCAGTACCAATCTAGTGAAAATTATAAAAAAAGATACAGGATGTAGATGTTTTCGTATTTTAATAAGAATTAGTTAAAAAAAGTCAAGTTTCTCATAAAAACACAAAATAAATTATAACTCTGCAGGGGTTGACCTTAAGGACCTCCCGTAGAACAACTTTTTGCAGCTGATGACCCCATCTAACCACTAGTTGCGTTTGATCCACGACTTTTGGGCCACCCTGTATACTGCTTGCAACATAACGCACATTGCGCTAATAGCCTGCCTAGCTGCGAGCAACTTGGAAGTAGCGCTCGCCGGCCGCTACCGCGCAGCACCGCTCGCTTCGCTCGCTCGGCTCGCGCGCAGTTGGTCACAGTTCTAACCTAACCTAACCCATTTCACCCAGTTGTCAATTTATACTTTTCTAAATATTATATTGTAAGAAAATGTATGTTCTTATCACTACATAATATAAAACAAAGTCCCCCCCCCCCCCCCGCCACGTCTGTCTGTCTGAGCGCGATAAACTCAAAAACTACCGAACGGATTTTCATACGGTTTACACCAATGAACAGAGTGATTCATGACAAAGGTTTATGTGTATAATTCATTCAGGCTTTGTGTAAATTGGATGAAATATGACGATAACTGTTGAAGATCTTGGAAAAAATCACGCCGACTGGGAGGTTTACTTTCATGCGCCGCGTAAACCAATAGAGTTTTATGAAAACAATGAATGAATACGGAATTAATACAATTGATTACATAGATTAACACATAGGGTTCTTTTAATCCTGGTAGTACGTTCCCGTGGGATATTTTCCGACAGCCACGCGGGCGAAAGCCTGATAAAGAATAAATCATCATTCGGCCAAAAAAGTTACACTGCTGGACATGGGCATCCCCCAGGCATCACCCGGCAAACACATCAACCGTCCCCGTGTTTATCGCATTCAGTGGAGTCCGCGACTTTCTTTAGAAAAGTCAAAAAGACGAGAATAAGTTTTGCAGAAAGCAAAGTCTATTAATAAATGGGAATTGTTTTGTGCCTACCGGCTGTACTAAATAGGTCCAGTTCAGCAGCCAGTAGTAGATAAAGTCAAGGGCAAAAATATAGGACGTTAAGCAGTATGCATTCAAACACAGGGTCGTCTTTGTCATTGGCCACTCTGGACAAGTGCCCAGGGCCCCGCAATCCATGGGCCCCCCTAGTTTCTGTCAGCGTCGTAGCTAGAGGCGGTCAAAAGAAAAGCTAAGTAAATTTCAGATGGGTGCTAAAATAATCGAGCTCACTTCGCTCGTTCGTAGGTATATATCCTACGTTTTTTTAGTTCCTAAACTTTTCTGCATAAGTCGACAAACTAACTTGTATTTCTGTATGAATGGTCAAGAGAAATCCTAACCTATCTGAGGCGGGGTGCTATAAATTTCGAGCTCGCTCTTGCATCAGTCCTACATCCTGCATTTTCCATATCCTAAAGTGCCCAGGGCCTCCAATAGATTAAAGACGGCCCTGTACAAATACATACAGATTTCGTAAATGTTTGTCATGTTGTGATGTGCCATAAGGATAGAGTTGATGATATCTTTTATCTTTACAGGAACCCATCCACTCGCCACAGTATCCCAAAACAACAGAATTTACCCCAGACTCAGATGAAACGGAAGAGAATGCAATCCTAGAAAAACTATCAATTTTCAAGAACATTGTCGCAAATAGAGAACATAAGAATTTGATATCTAAAACGCAAATACATCCTGTACACGACGAAATACCACATGAAGAGAGGAATATTAAGAAAAAAGATAAAGCTGTCATTGACGGTGTTCAGGAGGGTTCTGATACAGAAGAAAAAGAAACTCCTAATAAAGAGGCTGTGGTAACAAAAGTTGAAGCAAATGATACTAAGATGAAAATAGTTGAAGATTATATTCCGAGTTTTAAGCCAATTTTGCCGGATTTGGATTTACCTTACGGTTATATGGATGGTACGTACTCATTATGTTTTATGGTACTGCCTGGTCTAGTAGTCGTGCGATTGCTGAGCGCTGACCTGCACGAGAACCGTAGAGAAGCGTTGTATCGACGGAAGAGTAGACAAAAATTACGTTTTCATGTAGACAGTAGCATATTTTCGGTAGACATGCGATTTCTTTTCTACAGTAGAGTAGAAATAGAAAGCGTCCTACGCCTGCAGGGGATTCCCAGGTCTTTCAAAGTGTTATTGAGTTTTCCAACAGGAATTTCTTACCGGCAGCCCGGAGGCTGGATTTGTTCCATTATTCGGGCACAAACGTAACTGCTACTGAAAAATTATATATTAAAAACCCCAATAGATAGATAGTTACATAGGGAGGAATATAAGTATTATTTATTGCAACATTGAGATTTTAAGGGTTATATAACAAAGGGAATCACGAAATGCGGTCTTATCGCCAAAATAAATCTCTTTACAGACAACCTTTGGTTACCTATGCGAACACTTTGCACCGTAGGAACGAGTTATGTCGACGGAATAATACACAAAATGACAGATTGTAGAAAGATTTCTACCGTCTTAAGCAAGGCGTTGTTAAAACTGAAGAGAAGAAATGTTTCTATTCTTCAGTCGACAAAAGTCTACAATGTCAAGCACGACGACCAAATTTTCTCTACTTTTGACACATCGGGTAGAAACATTTCTTCTCAACAAATTGTTAAATAGTCTACATCACATCGGACCTAGACAAGAATCGATATTGATTTTGAAAACTCAATTCAATATTTTCACCGTCAAACTTCTCACTGAACAATCTGGGGCCCAAGTCTGCTATTTTTATAAATTTAGTCATTCCAACACGATCCCATTGTCATTTTGCTAAAAGTTCGTAATCTGGTAAATTCATAATGGTCGAGCATTGGTCGGTCAATGTTCTCGTAATATAGTTGTGTAATAAATTGATTTGATTTGATTTGGTTATTATAATGGCATTGTCGTATTGCCATTATTATAAAACCCATTAGTAGAAATGTCATGTCATTTGTCATTATGTACGAGATTACCAATATGTGCAATTTCTTTCAATGTAGAGTCAGTGGCCGACCATTGGAAAGTCATAATGACGCCATTATAATAGTAGATTACCAAACTTGTCAAAATCAACAATTATGAAATTAATGATCGACCATTCTGACACTATGGTAATAGTAGACTTGAGGCCCTGGTCAGTGGGACCCCCAGTGAAAGGGTTACATGCTAATTCATTGAATGGGTTTTATACTTGAAACCCAGTGAAATGGTTCTATACCTACTTGAACATGAAAAAATCATAATATTATGTTATTTCGATATCCGCCCAGCACGCGTAACATGACCAATTCTATCTCTATTCTACCCTGGGACCATTTTAGTTACCATTTTAGATATTATTTATTAGATAGTTTTTATTTATTTTTTTCTAAGCAGTTAATCAAAAACCCATACGGTGTGGGTAAGTTTGAATGGCTTAAACTAAGCCGTTTAAAAGGGTTATCGATAGGGTTTTTATCGAAAACCCTTTCAAGGGGTAACCAAAATTTAATTTAAGCCGTTCAAAAGGGTTACCCATATCGTATGGCTTTTTGTTTAACCGCTTAGAAAAACCCTATCGAAAACCCTTTCAATGGGTAACCAAAATGGTCCCTGCTTAAAATAACTTAGCAACTGAGTACAGCAACTTTACTTCTCTTACAGCTAAAGACGACTACTACAACGACGAAAATCTCTACGACGACTACATGCAGAGCAACACGATGACAAGTTATCTTATAGAAAAAGTTCAAGAGCTACACGAATGGGTCTCTTCCGACCCTGATCTTTCAACTAATGAGACTAAGAGAGACAGCGATTTCGGAAGCCTTCTAAAAGCACTAAACGAGAGCTTAGTCGAAGGCGATGTGACTATAGTCATGCAGAAGCTAAGAGATTTGTATTTCGGAGAGAACTACACGCATTTTAATAGCAGCAGGAAGGTTATAGTGACAAATAGCACTGCTTTGTTATCGTTTGGTATCTTGACTCTAGATGTGATGTTGTTGCATAATATCCAGCTTATGGCGTGGGAGAATCAGGTATGTGTGGCCTCTAAACTTTTATTATAATCACTCTACTTATAATGTTCCTATAGCTCGGACTCGAGCTTCGTATCTGGGGGAGGGAGCGGGCTGTAATCTACCACGTAGTCCCAGTACGGGCTGGTGGAAAATCTATGTAACCGTCATTATCCTCTTACATTTATCCAAACTTATTGTGGGGGGCGCTGCACGTCTTCTTCCATACACCTTTAGTAGCTGACACCTCAGTAGTCACCGTCTTACGAGCCATATCATCATTAACACAATATATCTATTGTTTATTTGGCCTTTTCCTAGTCATCGGCGCAACATGTCCCTTTCTTCCATACTTCTCTATTAGTCGTCATCTCGGAAGTCACTCCCTTTCTAGCCATATCATCTTTCACACTGTCAATCCATCGTTTGTTTGGTCTTTCTCTACTTTTATAGCCATCGACATCCATACTCAAAACTTTCCTCACGACATTTTCCTCATTCCTCCGCATCACGTGCCCATACCGGTTACCTATCATAAGTTCGAAAAATATTTGACCTAATTTCATTTCACTTCTGCCAGTGGCCCAATCAATTCGATTTTTTTCGTTACTCCGACGTTTCATTTGGTCGAAAAACTTTTTACTGAATTTACACTTAGCCGAAATAACATTTATTCGAAGTATTATGTTTCCGAAAATTCATTATACCACTGTTTTAATTACCATATTTTTATTTCACCAAACGCCTAAACAATAGAGGGGATCTGTACCGCAGCTTCGGCTCGGCCTCAGCCGCGGCGGCGGGCCTTCAAACCACCTGCTCCTCAGCTCGCGGTGTGTACATTCTGGGGGTAGGGCAGACAAGACTGCGTGAAGTCGGTTTTGCAGCGATTCGTTTCTCACAAAATTTTGTAGCACAATATATAGACTTTTTATGACACTATTTTAATTTAATATTGAAAATGCTACAAGTAACCGGCTATATATTTGTGACCAAATAATAGTCCGTAAAATTATGTTTCGGTGTGATGAAATTATGGCAAATGAAAAAAGTTCAAAAGACACTTCGGCCAATAGCAAAAAGTTATTTTGTAAATCGGCGAAATATAGTTCGGTAAAATAATACCTATGACACAATGATACTTCGATGATCTAAAAATATGTCAAATAATGCATATAGCAAAAAAGACGTCGGTCAATAGTTTTCGGTAAAATGAAATTCTAACAAAAAAAAATCGGAAAAGTGATCGGTTCTCGCCCACGACAACAGATTTCCGCACAACTTTTCAGTCACCGGTGCCACTTTCAGACTTCCTCTTATGTACTCATTTCTTATTCTATCCATTCGTGTCACACCACACATCCCTGTTAGCATTTTCATCTCAGCAACATGCAATTGCCTTTCATTGAATCCCTTTTGTGGCCCAACATTCTGCACCATACAGACAGCAGGTCTAACCATTATTTATCTTCCCCTTAAGTTCAAGGGAAACACGGGAGTCGCAGATTGTTCCCGTGATCCCCTAGTATCCATTCTTAACATCATCATCATTATTTCAGCTGGAAGACGTCCACTGCTGGACATAGACCCTCCAATCCATCCAAATTCATACCCAAAACTTTCCTCTCAACATGTCTCACATTCGTCTGTATCACATGCTCATACCATGACAACCGGTTTCCACACAACTTTTCAGTCACCGGTGCCACTTTCTTCCTCTTACCCTCTTTCTCTCCCTCCCCCTCTTCCTGTTTCTCTTACTTACCACACCTCTTTTGTAGCCCAACATTCTGAAAAATACAAGACAGCAAGCCTATTCAATGTTTTATAGATCTTCTTCGCCATACTTCTAATGGCGGCCATATGCACTACGGTCCGAATCAGGGAGTCACAAAATGTTTCCTTGGTTTACTAAGCTGATTAAAACTGTTTTTTGAATTTGCAGGAGTTAGCCAGAACCAAGATGATGAAAGATCCAGACGTGTTTGCGTTTAACGCGCTTTTCCTGGACCCCAGCAAAGTGGAGACAAAACAAAATGAAGTAGCTCACGATGGATCACTGTTTTTGTAAGTACAATAACATACCATCATCATTACAGCCGAAAGACGTCCACTGCTGGACATAGGCCTCCCCCAAGCACCGCCACTTGGACCGGTTCTATGCTTCCCGCATCCAGCGGATACCTGCGGCCTTCACAAGGTCATCGGTCCACCACATAGCCCGAAGAATTGCCAAACTTAAGTGGCAGTGGGCAGGGCACATTGCTCGCAGAACTGATGGCCGATGGGGCCGAAAGGTTCTGGAGTGGCGACCGCGTACTGGAAGACGTAGAGTTGGAAGGCCTCCTACAAGGTGGACCGATGGCATAACGTATACAAACTACTACTAAAAAACAACCTACTTTGAAAAGTATTATATTTATTACTTTAATTGTTGGGAAAGTCAGCACTATGTGCGTCATTTTTTTTTCCTTATTTTTTTTTTTCTTAGTGTTAATGATGGTCTGGCATTTTGAGCACTTTATGCGGCCCACCCAAATGTCCTATCTTTGGTATTATTCGTCGAGTCATTGAGCTCCTTAAGTCTTGAGTTGAGCTGCACGTTACTGACAAATGCTTGCACTGATTGGACAGGTCCACTCAAAGCTGATGTGATGTACCTTATTAGAAAGCTTATTTATTATGCTACTCGATTATAGTTAAATCTGATTTTTTCAGGCGCCCGTTTTTGTGAAAAAGTGAAAAATGTTTCAATACAAACAAAACGCACATAGTCTTTATTTATTCATTTCTATGCAATATAATTATTTTATGTGGCTAATGTTTCCGTTTCTATTAAATACTTTGAGATTTTATTATAATTAAAGCTGCAGCTCCATGAAATTAAGACAAAAAATATTGATTATCATGACAATGCAATAACAAAACGTATCGAAAAAAGTCAAAGCTGTAAACTCGGACTAAATATCCGCTGTAAATGTCAAGCCGAGTCCTGCTGACTAACGTTGTCATTGTCACGTCATTTGCCACAGGGCTGCCATCCCTAAAATATAAATAATGCTTGTAGAACATTTTATTTTTCAACACTTGTTTTAAAAAAACGGGCGGCTGTAAAAAAAATTAAATGCTCAAAGACATAAAAATAATTACCCTCTTTCAGCCTATATAGGTCAGAAGGCTGTTTAAATTTTCAATTATTTTAGTACCAAGCCCCATACATTTCGTGAACGTCTCCTTTGTGTGGTACTTTCCTCAAAAGACACTCATTAATTCAGACAACGGACCTACATGGTCCTCACATGATTTGACCAAGTAATCTTGGAATTAATGCTCCATGTCCGTAGACATAATTGTCTGGACTTCGCACGCTCAACCTCATAGCGATTGAGACGGACTTATTCTGTTGTTCTCTGAGTGAATTCACAAGGAATGCATTGTATGTAATTTGTTATAGGTAGGTACCATGAGTGTTAGTACTTACCTATTTAGAATAAATAAGTTAGGATAAGCGCTTTTACCGCATTGGGTTACTCTGTAATGGTAGATGTAAGAAGAAAAATAAATAAATAAAATAAAATACTTTAAAAGAGAGTTTGACCCCTGAGTTTGTTTCGCCATTTCTTCTCAAGGGTAGTCAGATAGGAAATGTCGACTACATCTAGCTTATTTTTTACTTTTTAATATGACGTGTAAAAGTGATTTCGATATCCAAGAAAATTTTTGAATTATTATTAAATTTTTAATTTCTATTAGAAACAAGACCAGAAAAAAAATCATATGAAAATGCGTATTTAACGCAGTTTTTTTATTCTTTCAGAAAACGCTTGAATCCTCGCCAAGATGACTTGGATTTAGGCAAGAACCTCTTAGAAAACATTATGGAAGTCGGCATGAGTACTGCGCGCGCCGCTATACATCTTGGAAGGGCTTATAAGAATACCAAGTAAGTTTTATTTTGAAATTCATTTATTAATAGATATAGGCACCTGCCAGCTCACGACTTCGGTCTCGCTTGGTGAAAAGCGATGAATGAGGTGTGCAATGGAATGAGCGTATTGTACAGTAATTTTATCTCACAAAGCAACGCGCGCTTTACAGTACTTGGGGTTACCAAGGGTAGGGACCACGGAAGTGGGGGGAAGAGGAGGCCAAATCAAACTGGAGGGGGGCGCCCCCTCCAATTTTACTACCCGTTAAAGAAGGTTTCTCTGTGCTATTCTTTATAGAGTTTTGGTTTTCCGTAAGAAAAATTGTCGGAGAGAGCGGATCATAAGAATATTTTTACTTATTCCGACTATCAATGAAGCAGAGAAGACTAAACTATTTGGTTTCGTTTTAATGACATTCCTAAGAATGTGCGCCTCTCAGCCGTCTACGCAATGCCACGTCAACGCAACCATGCCAACGTCCGGTGTTTGGTACCGTCCAGTAAATCTTCGCAATATAATTAATAAATAAAATATTTTTATATTTTGACTGATAATTTGATAGACCTAGTCATCTCTGTTTCGTCTTATAGCTGCAGTAAATTGACCGGAGGAAGCCGGGGCCGGAGATTGAACGAAGGGGTGACCAAAGAAGTTTCACGCGGTCCCTGACTAAGTGTAGAAACACTGTGAATTGTGTAAGCGCAGGAGCGCTCAGTACCGTCCGAGACATGGGCGAAGTCGGAAGTGTTTGTGTATGTTTAGTGTTTGGGTATGCTACTCGTCATCACGCACATATTCACAGCGTATTTGAACACTTGGTTACCACAAGTAAAGCGCGCGTCGCTCCGTGAGAATAAAATACAGTACCCAGCCGTAATTTAAATGGTCCATCGAGTTTTAGGATAAGTTCGGCTATGTAGAGCGTCATCTCTGTCACTCATACTCGTGTTCCAGTCTCTTTCCAAAGCTCGATGTATCAAATTTGATATTTACAGCCTGAGTACTGTGAGGGACTGCACCCAGGAGATGATTTACTGTTCACTCTTGCTTTGAAGTTTTCTTAACCAAAGAACCAAAGACTATCAAACTTTTTATACTTCATACTTTTTATGAACGACCTATTTATTATAATAATTATTTTACAGAAACATTCTCAACCAAATCTCAAATAAAGAACTGCAAGCTACCAACATACAGAACCAACTGTCACGCAACCTTGATGCTAACACACACGCGCTAAACCACTTACAAACGTCATTTGACAGCACGCACGGTGTTGCCACCAATGGTAGTTTTTACACGGAGTTAGATTGTGTTTGGTTGCTGTATTGTAGGAATCTGGTGGCTACTACTAAGTTAAACCCACCTTACAGTACGATGGCTAGGATCAATGGGTAAGTATTTTTTATTTATATTCTGTTACATATAAGGTGTTAGCAGAGATATCTATAGTGTTAAGTACACCCACATTTCGCCAGTTTTGAACATAACCCCCAAAGGGTTTGGTAGATGTGTACATCCGCATATTTTTCACCAGCTATCGGTTGTTTTCGTTTGTTTTGTTTAAATTCCCATAAATAGAAGTCAAGTGAATTGGCATAAGTCCAGACTTCAAGCTCCTACTGGATTTTCAAACAACGCTGCCGAAATTGGGAATCAAAGCTAGGTCCCCACAATAGTTGCTTTTAAAAGGAACGTACTAGCATTGATGACCACACGTGCTCACTGCGTAATAGCAGTTCCAGTTTCCTTTAAGCCCATGTTTCCTCAGGATGTCTCTTCATCATCAGCGAGTGATGTCTAAGATAGATCAATAAACTAAGTACTCGTGAAGTAACGATGCTTAGTTTCTGGTCAAAATAAATTCTTACGCTATCATCACTCTCTAAATGTAATTAGTCACACATTCATCTGTATAATTAGACAGTTTCAACTTAACATCTTACCACTTTTACCACTGTTTCCAACAATATTATTTTTGAATAACATTATTAAATTGAAACATCATCGACGAAAATTGAGGTTATGAAATTAAGCTCTAAAGGAGACGTTCACGAAATGTATGGGGCTTGGTACTAAAATAATTGAAAATTTAAACAGCTTTCTGACCTATATAGGCTGAAAGAGGGTAATTATTTTGACGTCTTTGGGCATTTTTTTTTTACAGTCGCCCGTTTTTTTAAAACAAGTGTTGAAAAATAAAATTTTCTACAAGCATTATTTATATTTTAGGGATGGCAGCCCTGTGGCAAATGACGTGACAATGACAACGTCAGTCCGCAGGTCTCAGCTTGACATTTACAGCGGATATTTAGGCCGAGTTTACAGCTTTGACTTTTTTCGATACGTTTTGTTATTGCATTGTCATGATAATCAATATTTTTTGTCTTAATTTCATGGAGCTGCAGCTAAAATTATAATAAAATCTCAAAGTATTTAATAGAAACGGAAACATTAGCCACATAAAATAGTTATATTGCATAGAAATGAATAAATAAAGACTATGTGTGTTTTGTTTGTATTTAAACATTTTCCACTTTTTCACAAAAACGGGCGCCTGAAAAAATCGATTTAACTATAATCGAGTAGCATAATAAATAAGCTTTCTAATAAGGTACATCACATTAGCGTTTAAAAATCGTCTGAATATTATACCAATTTTGACCTCTCCTTTGTCAAATTAAAAAAATCTATACGTTGATTTTAAATTAGAATTTCGGATTTAAATCCTATTAATATTATAAATGAGAAAGTGACTGTTTGTTTGTTAAGCTTTCACGCTAAAATGGCGGAACAGATTTGGATGAGATTTGGCTTTTGGGTAGACCATGACCTGTATTAGGACATAGGATAGGTACTTTTTATCCCGATATTCCTAAGGAATCGAGACTTATACGGGTGAAACAGTGGGGCGCAGCTGGTATTCAAATAATCAAACTAAAGCAATCAATTTAAAAGTAGCACTACAGATTGGCATCCACAGGTACATTTTATGATCCATTTGATTACATTTCCCTCAGATACGTTTGAAACAGACCACGATCTTCGATCGAATATTGTACTAATCTTAAACTAAACTACTTGTAGGTACTTACTATTTGAAAATATGTTTATATCCACTTTTTATTTTTTTATTAATTAGGTACTCTCATAATTTGTGTAATACCGTATTGTAATAAATTATAGGTTTTATAACTAAACTAGCTGCGCCCCGCGGTAACCTATAATATAAGTTTAGATAAATTATTATGAATTTAATATTTTTTCTGCTATTTCAGCGTGGCGCTAAGAATGCTGACTGGCGAGCTAGCAGCCAACAAGGCGCTTGATACTATGTTGTACGAAGTACTGACTGGCTGGACTGAGCTTAAGTGCAATGACATGTTTCCTAGGTAAGTCTTGTTCAGTTACTCTGATCACCAGTTTTGAAAAGAAAATACGGAATTAGTTCTTGTTTAATTTCATAGTAGTCTTTAAATAACTACTGCTGAACATAGATCCAACTTATTAAAACAATAACGTAACATATAAACGCCTATATTTATTTATTTAACGTAAATAACACCATAACAGCTATAATGTGCCAATGCGATGTTACTACAAAAAAACATAGTACATCATACTTATACTAAATTAACAAAAATAACAATAAAATGGCCTCTAAAAATTCATCCTGAATTTTCCCACAGAGGTGTATGAATTACTATTCACACACCTCTGTAGACACATCCACATTTCCCCAGTTATAATTAAGTTCCATGTATCAATTTGGCTCATTGTGAATGACCACATTTCATAGGTCATCACTGGCAACACGCACTGGTCATAGACTTTCATCTTGAGACACTGCGGTATGTGAGACGATAAGATATGGCGTAGCTTCCCGAACGCTGCCCAGCTAAGATAAGGCGAGCCTATTACCACCAACTGGGCACAAATCCAGATTCTGGGCTTTTATTGAAAGTTTAACATAAAAAACTAATATCTATCACTTTGCCTGAACTGGGTATCGAATCAAGGCCACGTTGCAGTCACATCTGGCCACATTGTAGTCACATCTGCGATCACCCAACGAAACAGACTTTATTTAATTGAATACATTTTTTATAGATGCAGTAAGGTCAACGCAGCGTCAATAGTAATTGATACAATTCTACAGTCGCACCGAAAATCTCCAGCTTCTAACAGAGGATGATAATTGGTTACACAATAGTAAAATTAAATAAGTGTCCCAGTTTAGTAATACTTAATAATTAACGAATTTACCAGTACACTAAGCCAGTAATTGAACAGCCTATATTCGATTCTTTTCACAGATTTATAGACACCGAGGATAGGAGTGTTGTTAATAAAAACTACTGAAATAGTAGAATTTTTATTGCATTAGCAACATTTTTGTTAACATCGTTAAGTTGGTAATTGTTAAGTTTTAAAATTTTGAATTTTTAGTTTGTAATTTTAGATTTAAGTTAGTTTTGTCGTAATTTTTAAGAAATTTTCTTAAAATTATGATAATTTCTTATTAATGCACAAAACCAGGGCTACAATGAGGCATTCCTGTTGGAAAACCCCAGGACCTAATTAAGTACTTAGTTTAATTAATAAAACTGAAAATTGTACTTTTCAAAAGTACAGAATTACTTATTAAGTACAAACATTAAGTTATTATTTTTATTACAACATAATAATGTTGAGGCTTCAAGTTGTTAAATGATAGACTGATAATTTAAAATAAAAAACTTGATTTATAATTTGTTGGATTTTTATTTTATAACTAGCGACCTATCCCTGCTTCGCACGCTTGCAATGGACTGACGTGGCGACGACATTTCTGTGCATATATATCTAAATTAAGGAGCTCGTGGCTATATGTAATAACAATCGCACGGGTCGATCCATCAGGTTAAGCTACGCTTGCCGGGGTTGGTCCGTGGATGGGTGACCATCTTTACATACCGAGACTCCTCCGTGCCTCGAAAAGCACGAAGGACGCTATCACATTTTGAACTCGCTCGAGTTTAGGTATCTGAATCGCAACACAACAACATTACGCGCACGCACACATTGAAACCGCTGACCGCTCGATTTTATACGTAACTTAACTAATCTTGGTACTTGAAGGTATATTTTTTTTAATTTTACTGGTATTGATTGAATAAAGTTAATTGTAAGTTTGCAATCGAATTTGAGTAACTGTGGCTAAGTACTATCTGCGTGATAATTATGTTTTTAGTATTTTTAAAATTCATCAGCCATCAGGCAAATGTTGGAGCATTACATAATCAAATACTAGCCTGGGAGTTTATCGTAGACTTTTGTTGTGATATTTAAAAATAATCATTGCCTTATGAAAACAGTATTTTATTTACTGAGACTGGGGCGCGATTTCAGTACTTATGATAAAAATTAAAACCAAAGTAGGTAGTAAAAAGTATATTTTCATTTCATGTTTCAAAGAAGTTCCCAGCTCTTTCTAGGGTTCCGTATCCGAAGGGTCCAAGCGGAGCACTATTGCTGTCACTCACGTGTCCGGCTATCACACAGGTTTTACAACCAAACGGTTGATGAAGCTACAGTCTTTAAATTTTCACAGTATAAGCATCTTGTTAACCCTTGTTTTTTCTTTATTCATGATGAGATACTTCACGCCGCAATCAAAAAGAGGTGTGTGGCTACAGGGATTAGCTGTTCAAAAAAGAAATCTATCTCGATTATTTTTGTGCTTTTTGGCTTATATTCTCTTATTGCGCATTCTTGATCCTGGAAATAAAAAACCGCTCAAGAGCGAGTCGGACTCGCGCACCGAGGGTTCCGTATGTATATATGATGTTGATGATTTCTGAAAAACTGTGCTATTTAGAGACATCGTTTTATTTTTCCTGTAGGTAATCTTTATATAAACTTCTATCACACAGAATAATTTCAGATTTTTATCTATGCAAACTTCGGAGATAAGGGGAACGGTATTTTTTTTTACATATTGCACCAAAAGACGGAAACTACGCTGCCTAAAAAAAAGAAGATTTTTGAGAAGGTGCAAACAGCGCTCTTTCATATGATACCCCACATGCCTTAGTAGCTCCATTTCAATTTTTTTTTTCCCTTTCAGTCCGTTTTGCAAAAAAGGTACATTTTTTTTAATTTCTTGTTTGCAAAATAATTGGGCAAACGTCATCTAAAACTATTCTAAATTTCAAGTTGATAGCATTAGTAGTTCTTGAGATATCCAGGTGCGACAGACAGACAGACTTAGTCTCACCATAAGGGTTCTTTTTTACCATTTTGGTACGGAACCCTAAAAAGACAACATTAGTAAGTACCTAAGGTAAATCAAATAAAACAAATTACCAACAGACGTATATCAACGTCTGTAATAAAACTCCAGAGTAGATTTGTGATTTCTGAATGAAAATACAGTCTCATTACTTTTGTTTACTGCTACGTGTACGGTTTTTTTGTCCTTTATCCAAATTTCTGAATTCGTGGCATCTGTAATAATAAATGTAAATAATTTAGCAATGCACACCACAATCAGAAACCATACTTGGTGTCGAAAGTTATAACCATCTACTATTCTGGATTTATGAATTGACAACTAAGTCGATTTATCACCAAAATGTACATCCGCCATCATGAATCAAAAGTTGGATGGTATATTTGTTAACACCACCTTCAACAATTGATAACAAACCTCCACAATTGCTAACAATGTCGAATTTTTATTTAAAAAAATACACCCGTCATGTTGGATAAAAAAAAAATATGAAATACGTAATCACCACCCCCAAAAACCCCAAAATTGACTATGTATCGAATATCTCAAAAAAAAAAATATTTCCGCCATTTGATTAAAGATAATATAATTATTTACACAATGTTTATCCGTAATCTACAATCATGATTCATACAAAAAATTTGAACTATGTATTTATTTTTAAAACAAATTCCAATAATCGTACTTACTTTTATTTCGGTTCGAAAAAGTATCAACTTCGTCCACCCACAGTATACAATACAGCACACACTTCTGTACGTAAATATTTTTTTGCGAAAAATCGATACACCGATGCTTCCACGAGCGCGTCTGTGCGCGGAATGACGAACCGCGAGTAGAAAATGTATGGAGAAATTTGAAGGCGCTTCTTATTTTAATCATAAATAAAAAAGTTATTTTTTTACTTACAAAATATTTAGTTGACCGTATAGAGGACTATATAAACAATAGTTTGTTATTATTTTTATGAATAACTATGCAGTGGATTTAGCTATATGGGTTCCTATTCAGACCTATATTTTTTTTATTTGTTGGTTTTATTGTGATTGTTAAAACGTATTTTTGTAAAAATTTGTATGGGGCTGCACAATTTTTATGTGCCCATTCTGGAGATGAATATATTATCTTTAATTTGAGACAATGATATCCTTGCAGTTGTGACTCCTAATTCGTTAATACGGTACCTGAAAAGCACTGATATTTGAGGAAAAATGTGATAGCGTCCGTGGATATTTGACAGTCGTTACGGGTCGTCAGAAGCCCGAAAGTCTGACAACCAGTCTTAACAAGGGGTACCTGTCGTATTACCCAGTAACTGGGTTGTGGAGGTCAGATAGGCAGTCGCTCCATGTAAAATACTGGTATTCAGTTGCATCCGGAAAAAACCAGTCAAGCCGGTCAGCGGGCGGGCGGTGCAGAGGGCTAATTGCGTAACAGACTATCAGTAGGAATCGGTTTCAATTTGACAGTTCAACAACATTCATTGCGTTATTTACGTTGTTGAGCAGACAATTTTTCTAACATATGAAGCAATGGATTAGCAATATACTTCAAAATCATTCAGATTCCGATTCAAACTGCGTTACGCAATTAGGGTACAGGTCTGCAGTTGGGAAAAGACTGCACATTGATTTCAAGGGACTGTCATGCGTTTAACGGGTTGCGATTCGATGAGGTACTTTAATATGTTTGCTAAGCAATTATGCTCGTCACTATGCTTAAGGTGAGTGGCAGTTTTCCAGGTTCTTACTAGGAGCAACCGAACACAACGTCCCTGCATCGGGAAAAGCAATGTTTTGTCAAAGGTGATGAACAGTCGCCATTAGGTTATTGTAACTTAGATAAATTACAAACTAACCCACTAAAAAGTGAAATATAAAAAGCTTTTTACAAAAAAAAAAGTTCTGACTTCCAAAAAAACACTACAAAGTGAAACATAACTTTAATTTCGGAAGTCGGTGTCTTTGATCTGTATTTTAGTTTTTTGCCATCGACTTCCGAAATTAAAGTTATTTTTCACTTTGTAGTGTTTTTTTGGAAATCGGTTGTCTCGCTCAAGAAACGTACAAAAGATTTTAGGTCCCGTGTCAGTAAAAGAGATACATAATAATTACAATAATAGTTGAGCACCGACCGTTCACCCACCGCTGCACCGCACCGGCGCCGGCGCGGCGGCGAGCGGCGAGAATAGCTCTGTCAAACAAACAACTCGCTTCTCGCTAATCGCCGACGGTGGGACAGGGGCCATAGCGAGATTTTATTTTATACCTACACTCCGTTGAAAAGGCACTTTACCGGCTGGGACGGGGTATTCAAGGTCCTGGGATGATTTCCAACGAGTGTACGACTAAACGCCGACAGACACTACGCCGACAGACTGAACACCGACAAGACTTTACTTTGACGGGACTCTTCGCCGACAGGACACTTCGCCGACAGGACTCTTCGCCGACAGGGCTCATCAGCGACGCAATTTATCTCCGATAATCAGATACTTACTTTGGAAATCGATTACTTATGCGTTTCTTGTAATTATACAATTCACACAAAATAAACGACGTTACAACATTGTAACTTATAATATGGTACCTACCTAATCCTAAAACATTAACTATTGTTTTAGGATTAGGTAGGTACCATATTATACGTTACAATGTTTTCTATTAATGCAAGTCGTTTCTGGCACTCGCCGGCCGCTGCCGCGGCACCGCTCGCTTCGCTCGCTCGGCTCGTGCGTAGGAGGTCACAGTTTTAACCTAACCTAACCTACCTGTCGGCGAAGAGTCCTGTCGGCGAAGTGTCCTGTCGGCGAAGAGTCCCGTCGAAGTAAAGTCTTGTCGGTGTTCAGTCTGTCGGTGTAGTGTCTGTCGGCGTTTAGTCGTACACCGATTTCCAACCTTTCGTAGATTTAAACTTATAGCCCCAAATTGCTTGGAGCGGAGAGAAGAAAATGAGTTTTTTTAGCTACTTTACTGAACCAAATTGCGGTATTATGAAAGATTATCCCCATCCTCATTTATGTTTTTTTTTTTTTTTACCAACCATAACGTACGGTATGCCTTGCCGCAGTGAATTAAAAAAAAAAAAAAAAAAACACTACCGCTTTAAATTAAAGGATTACTTCTTGGCGGGAAAGTAAAGCGTCATGTTAGCAGTTTTGTTTTATTTTCTAAAATTTGTGTTCAGCCGAATATTAATGTTTAATAGTGGTGGATTATTAACACTAAGTGTTGCAGTAGGCAAATGAAACAAAACAGTGCAACATCAGTTTAAGTTCTCTCAAGAAGTCCGCGCGAGGTTTCAGTAAAGTACCACGTCTTTACTTAAACTCAAGGGGAGCGGGGCGGGATATCATCTATCATCTTTATCACGCATTGAATGGAGTTTATTTCATAATTTGTACTTGTTACTTAATTTTACATGACACTGGCTAAATGCACAAACCGTGCGAAGCCAAAACAAAAAAACAAAAAAAAATTAAAGGATTGCTCATTACGATATTTCAAATATAGAAAAAAAAATCCCAGCCGTTAATTATTAATATTATTATTAATCCATTTATTTCAGGTAACACGACCCAAATATACATACCTTAACCTAAGAATACATATCATGCTATAACGTTTGTGTTAGTATATGAGACTTAAAACTATGTTAGTAACAAACACCGTTTCATATCATTTTCTTACTGTCACTACATTAAGCATACAGCAATGGTTAATGTAGTGACAGTCGAACCTCTCAGCCATCATCCTCAAGATGGTGTTGGAGATGGCGCGGACCCTGCGCACCAAGGATGTGCACCGTTTCCGCATCGTCGCATAGAAACAGTCAATGCGCGACTCAGCGAACATCCCCGACGCACTGCAGTGCCGAGGCAGCCCCAACAACACCCTGTAGGCATTGTTGAATTGGACTCGTAGGGCACTGTACTGCTTTTGAGTATAGTTAGTCCACAGGGCGCTCGAATAAACACTAAATAAACAATACGCTCTAAAAAGAGTGTTTTTTACTTCCTTCGAGCATCGTGCAAACCTGCGAGCTATCATGTTCGCTCTAACAGACAACGCCCTACGTTCCCGCCATATGTCTGCATCGTCTTTCAGGTCAGACGTCACCAGATGTCCAAGGTATTTGAACGTGTCAACCCTCTTTAGCGGAACATTATTTAACTTAATGCTAGGGATACTATCTGGACATTTACCCCTTGCCCTGAAAACCATACACTCACTTTTCTTGGCATTATAGAGCAGGCCATGACTGAGAGCATAATCCTCACAAATGCCGAGCAGCTTAGACAGGCCACAGACCGAGGCGCTGAGCAGCACCATGTCGTCCGCATAGCTAATGTTGTTTACACAAACTCCACCAACATGACATCCGACACGCGTGCTGCTCAGCCTCTCGATGAGTGCGTTTACATAAAGGTTGAAGAGCGTTGGCGAGGTCAACCCCCCTTGCCCCACCCCGCACACCAACCTGTATGATTCAGACAGCGTCCCAGACCATCGAACTACGTTGACCTGGTTCCCATACCAATATTTGAGAATACGAATGCATTCGTTTGGCAGGGGTGTGTCATTAAGTTTATCCCAGAGGATATCATAGGAAACCAGGTCAAACGCTTTCGTAAGGTCGAGGAAGCAAGCATAGACTGGTGTTTTGCGATCAGTATAGTACTTGACAGTCTGCTTCAAACACAGAATAGCTGTCTCAGTGGACAGTCCCGATTTGAAACCGAATTGATTGTCATGTAACGCGAGACAGCCACTCATCCGTGTGTTAAGAATACTGTCAAGCACCTTAGACAGAATTGTAGCCAGAGAGATGGGTCTGTAGTTGTTGGAGTCGCTTATATCACCAGTCTTACTTTTCACGATCGGTACCACCACGGTCTGCATCATAGCCGGAGGTAGATATGAATGTCCCAGACATAAGGAATAAAACATAGCTAGAACCCTTGGAAGATGGACGCCAGCATATTTAAGATGCTCGATACTCAGGTCATCGTGGCCAGGAGACTTGCGTCGGGTCATGGTCGTGATAACCTTTCTAACATCTTTGGCCGTAAACCTTACACTGAGCTCCTGCCCCCGAGTCACACCTTCACGTCCCGACCGTGATGGTCCCAAAGGTGAAGTCACCATGAAATGGTTTTTGAACATATCAGCTATGGTTTTTGGATCAGTAATGCCACCAACGCTCACAGGCAAGCCCGGCCGTCTGTTTACTTTGTTCGTAGATTTCCAGAAACTCCGAAAATCATGGCTGGCGTGATGCGTTGCCAGAATGTCCATTTTAAGTTGCTCACTGTTATTTTGACACCACTTTAATCGGCTTTTAAAGATTTTACGGGTTAATGTTTCACTGTTTCCGAGAAATAAATTGTACAAAGTGCCAAAAAAACCATTTTCGAGACCTAAATGATACCTGCAAAACAAAGTTAACATTGTTTAAAACGGCTGGCAGTATAGTTATAGCTTTATGGGGTCCCAATAAATAATACGAGTATGTGTCAATCCCAGCAGCTTTTTTAAATATTTAAACGCCTTTTTGCTACCCCAAAAATGTATTCATTTTAGTACCTACTGTACTTGTAGTTGCAAATGACGTCATGTAACGTCTTGTCAAGATAAAGATCATTTTATTTGTAAAAACACATGCAAATTCAGCATGCAGGATGTCACAATATTAGGTGTCACAAGAGGAGATCAATCGCGATACGGGTGAGAAAACGTTGTGGAAAAGCGATTGAAAGCACACTACGCGGTCGCTTTTTTGTAACCACCTAAACTTGGTCGGGTTATCACTTCCTAATGACTTTTATTTTATTATCTCGTAATCTCGTTAATTATTATAAGTACTACGCTGAAATTTTACAGATCAGATATAAAACTGAACTAAGCAACTAATAATTGATATAAAATTCAGTTTATTTATCCACACAGGTTTATCGGTGGCCAAATAACTCCGCGCGCATTGTGACCGTGAACGTGGAGAACTGAATTTCATCATAATTTGTAAGTTACTTACAGGATACTAATGAAACTTCATATACATTTGAAGGTAGTTACAAGCAACAAAATAACGTTTAAACTAAGTCTTTAGAGCTCTTATTTAGAGTGTAAGGACCTATTGAAGTATTTTTATATTTAATGGTGCATTATTTTGTTTTTTTTATTGCATTCTAAGAAGTTATGTACAAAAGATGATAAGAATCCGCTTAACCGTTTCAGAGATCCAGCAAAACCACAAACGTTAGATACTCCAGCAAGATCTCGAATAACTTCGCAGCCGAAGAAAGAACAAATACAAAATAAGGTGCAACATTTAGCTCGTCTAGACAACTAATTTTATAGCAAATACTTGTTTCAATATCCCCATTAAAAAAAAATGTCAGGCTGGGGTATCGATATAAACGTTACCCCAGCAGAAAATGTTTTTGTGAAATAACTAAAAAACTATAAGTGCAACAAATTTAAAAATGTGGGCAACAATTACAGAAGCTGGGCAACTATTATCTATAAGATTTAAATACTATTTTTTAAATTATTTTGCTGGGGTAACGCACACATATTTAACTAGCTAAACCAATGGAATACACAACCTTCGAACCGCGAGAGATTCCTGATGGAAAAACTCAAAACTATACTTTAGTTGTGATTTAGTACATTATCAAATCAATGAAAAACTGCTCTACTATTTTGAGTTCTGTCTACGATGAAGGTAGTCGGTAAGTATTACTCGTTCTTTCCCAAAATCTTTGGCAAGTGAACCGTAATTCCTTAGAACACCCAGTTTAAGACACCGCTCCACAGCAGCCCACGTCTAAGTTACGTGTACACACGGCTACGTATCCAAGCTATACATTTCCACTACAGGGTCAAATTAAATTAGCTAGCCAAACTCCACAGACGTGATGGGAGTCGTTTCTAATCATGATAAAACAAAAAATAAATTAATTTTGAACAGTTTTTGAGAGAACTGCCTGTAGTCATTTGAAATATCAGTTTAAAAATCGTTTTTTTTTTTTTTGTAAACTTCACAGACGTGATGGTTATTGATAGGTAAACACGATAAAATAAAATAAATACTGATTTTCTCAACTCATACCTCCAAGTAACAACACTACCAGCGGTCGGTGACCCCAAAAAAAATCATCAAAATCTTTTTCATGTTTAGATATCCCACACGATACCCATCACGTCTGTGGAGTTTCGCTAGCTAATTTAACGTGAGCCGGTATATGCTGACCTCTCATTGTACGGAAATCCGATACAATGCGAGATCAGCTTATACTGGAATTGTTATGTAGCCTTCTGCATGCTTCGCATTGTATGAAGTTGTAGGAGGAGGGATCGTCCGCTGCGACCCACTACTAA
This sequence comes from Tiliacea citrago, assembly GCA_963921375.1. Taxonomy (NCBI): domain Eukaryota; kingdom Metazoa; phylum Arthropoda; class Insecta; order Lepidoptera; family Noctuidae; genus Tiliacea; species Tiliacea citrago. Next base: position 11,890,053 of record OY992808.1, on the reverse strand, counting down.
TGGCAATTATTGCGATTTCGTAATAATTTAACTAGCATGGGAATTCGTGTCTTAGCGTGTTAATTGCTATTGCTATGCTATTTGCTATAGACGATAATTGAATACACGACCCTAAGTTCGAGCAAATCAAAGACATTATGGTAATAATTGCTAAACATCATTCTTCCTGCTAACGCTAATAATTTAAATAAATTAAACAATCACATTCACAAGCATTCATTCAATATAAAACCCTATTGTACGCGCAAATCAAAGATAATAAGATAACAATTGCTTAACCCATTCTTCGCAAGTTCGCAGCACCTGCTATTAAACTTCACTCGCGAACGAAGTCACGTTCGCGTGAAACCGATTGATTTAGTATACCAGACTTCCCGTGGGTGCGACGGAGAGCACACGCTACCGCAGCATGCGCATGCGCGACTCTCTCTCTGACGTATGATAGTTTAGAAAAGTACATCGCTTCGCATTTCACAGAATTTCGCGACTACTCGTACACTTAATTTGCTAAATGCTAAATGATCTATCACACGCTAACAATGGATGCGGATTCCATCACTACGACCCACGGTCACAGATTACCAGATAAATCAGTCCATACAAAATGTTCAATACCTACTGCTGTATTAGTCTACATCTTCGAGTCGCTAGACGCTGCGAACGAAAATATACCTTACTCGTACAAGCGTAAAGTGAGTTTTGTTTTGTAGCTGCCCGCCGCGCCACGCGGCTGTCGGCAACCCACTGAGAAATAGGTCGCGTGCCTGGTAGGTATAGCGTGGCCATTCAATAGGATATCGCTACGCCCCCGCAAGGGGGCGTGGCATGCAGTGCCGGGACTGTAAGTCCCCTGGCTGCGGAGGGTACGCTGTGGTCCGCAACCCAACTACGGACCCCTCTCTGTGTTCGCCTAGAGCGGCTAGTGGCGGCCGGCGGACACATTTTATTAAAATAAAATGCGTCGATGTGAGTAGTTGCTATGTGTAAAACTGTAGGCGCGCCGCGACGCTAATTTATATTAGCGCCGCTTTCTTCACGACACCACGGCGGTCGACCCCCACCAAGTGAGACCCCCGGTTGCCCGGGGGAGGCCCAGTGAAGGTGACCAGCGACGTGTGTGCTGACTCGACGCTCCTACAGAATAGGTGATTAGTCCCCGCTCGTCTCGATCTCAGAGCTAGCCGATCACGGTCCGAGCTAAGGGACTGTCATGCGTGTGTGAGCGGCATTGTACTGTGAAACACCGCTCAGTGTCTACACGCATCGCAGCCCGCGCCGCGCCTGCGTGTATGTGAGTATAGATGCATGTATAGTAATGGATGTCTGTTGTTAGTTACGTGGCATGCCTATATTAACTTAGAACACGCCACGCAACAGATGTATGAGTCATCTGTGGAGTTCAGTTGGGTCGGGTAAGCCGCGTGTAACCTGAGTGCGGCTAACCCGAGGCGTCCAGTCCGGTGATGGGGTCACTCGTCCGCTATCAGGTCGCGGGGCAGGGGTCTCGCGTCAGGGGGGCGCGTATGCCAGGGCGCGATCTGCTTGACATGGGGCCAAGCAGACACGTCGGCAAGCGCGTACATCCCTTTCGCGAGACGCCGCACGAACTCATCCAGGCCCTCAATCCCGAGGTCCCGCTGGATAACATCTTTCCTCACGAAGCAAGGAGCGTCAACGATGGTCCGCAGCGCAAGACTTTGTTGCGCGCGGAGCAGCTTCCGGCTCGACTCGCTCGTGAGGGCGAACCAAGCGGGGGCGGCGTACGTCAAGATAGGGCGCACGTACAACTTGTACACGCTCATCTTGACGCGCGCCGGTATGCGGGACGAGAGCACAGGTTTGAGCAGGTTGCGGGCGACCCTGCCCTGTGCGGCGACCTTGCGGACATGTGGCCCCATAGTGAGCCGACGGTCGATGGTCACACCCAGGTATTTAACCCGGGGCGCCCAATCGATGTCGGCCCCATGCAGTTTCAAGGGTGGCGGGAGAGGCGCGAACCCGGTGATTATCGCCTGCGTCTTACCCACGTTCACCGACAGCCGCCACTTCGACAGCCACTCGGGAAGGAGCTCCAGGGCGCGCTGCATTTTGACCGCCGCGTACTTCGCATTAAGCGATGTAGTAATGTACGCGGCGTCGTCGGCATACAGCGCGAGCATAGCGTCGGAAGTGGTGGGGATGTCGTCGGTGTAACGCGAGTAACACGCCGGCGACACGCAGCTGCCCTGCGGCACACCAGCCAGCACCGGGCGGGCGCCGCATAGCGCCCCGTCGACCACCACCCTAAAGGTCCTGTTGGAGAGAAAGCTAGATACCACCCTTACAACGCGACGGGGCGCGTCCGAGGTGGACATTTTGTACAATAGGCCCTCGTGCCACACACGGTCGAAGGCCTTCTCCATGTCGAGGAATACTGCCACCGAGTATTCCTTCTTGTTTAGCGCGGCTGCGAGGTGGTGCAGTACCCTCGACAGCTGGAGCGTCGTGCTATGCTCCGCCCTGAACCCAAATTGCTCGGGGCGCGGCGCAATGTGGGGTTGGAGATGTCGCAGCAGGAGTGCTTCGAACACCTTGGAGACTGTCGGCAGTAGGGTGATCGGCCGATAGCTCTCCGGCTTCAGGATATTTTTCCCCGCCTTGGGCAGCATAACGACGCGCCCTTCCTTCCACGAGGCGTCAAAGGCCCCGGTGCGCAGTACCGCGGTAAACAGGCGCGCCAGCGCCGCTACCATGCGGAATGGCAGCTGGCGCAGCACTGCGTTGGTGATACCGTCGGCACCGGGGGCCTTCCGGGGCTTCGTGTTGAGGATGGCGCGCCTAACTGCGCCCGGCGAGAAAAAGACGGGGTCCTCATCGGGAGCTATCGGCAGTGCGAAGTAGTCTCCCAGGTGCTTCTCGACTGCTGCGACATGATCAGTGTCGCTGGTCGGGTTAGGGCGGAACTGACGTTCCAGGTGCTCGGCGAAGACCTCCGCCCGGTCCTCCGCTACATACTTTAGCGCCCCGTCGCTGTTGAGTAGAGGGCGCACCGGGGCCGGGGTGTTCGTAAGCTGGCCGCAGAGCTTGTGTAACGACGGCCAGCTGTCCGCCGTGGCGTCGATACGATCTTCCCAGCCCGCTGCGGTATGCGCCCTGAGCTCGGCCGTCACTTTCTCCGCGAGACGGTTTAGATGCCTCTTCAGCGTCGGGCATCTGAGCTGTGGCCACTGCTTGCGAAGGCGCCTCTTCACGGCGATCATCGAGTTAATATGTGCCGGCAGGGGCGGCAGTAGCGCTCTCCCCTGCGGCAGTGTTCTCGTCGCCGTTTCTAAGGCCCTTTGGATGCAAGCAGTGACGTCACCCGCCATCTGGTCCACGTCCGCGGCAGTGACGATAGGCCGAGTCGGCGTGGTGATCTCTAGCTTCTCTCTGAAGGCTTCCCAGTCTGTTGATCGACGTGGCGCGATCGGCTTCAATCGGGTCGGCATACCCGATATGACGACGAGTACAGGCTGGTGGTCCGATTGTAACTCGTCGTCTATCACTTGTTGTGTGATCTGGCAGTGCAGCCCTTGGTGGACTACGATGTCCAGCACGTCCGGTAAATTGTGTGCCGTGTCCGGGTAATGTGTCGGCCGGCATCTCTGGGCCGGACACCGTATAGCCAAAGGCTTCCGCGTCCGCAAAGAGCCGTCTCCCCTCGGTATTCATAGTGTTACTATTCCACGCTGGGTGTTTACTATTTAAATCACCGGCGAGGATGGTAGCCATTTGTGGCGTATTTATAAGCGCCCGAAGCTCTGTGTGATCTAAGTGAGCCACGGGCGGCTTATAACAAGCATACAGGTTTATATCCTCGCCGGCTAAATGCAGCTGTACACCCAGCGCATAGAACGATCTAAGTGACGGCAAGGGGATCTCTTGGTGGACGACTCTTCGCCTAACAATGACCGCCAGACCACGATAGCGATTATTGTTTGCCGACCTTTCATCCTTCCTATAAACGAGATATCCCGGGAACCTAACCCTATCTTCGGGTCCCAGGAGTATCTCGCTTATGAGCGCCACGTCGATATCCTGTTCCCTCAGGAGATGGCGGAGGGGGGCGACCTTATTCCGGAGGCCGCGGGCATTCCGATGGATCACCCTCAGTGGCCTAGCCATTATACATGGCCAGTAAAGTGGCCAGGCCATCGAGGATGACCATTTCCACATCTTGTCCCTGCCTTATTGCTTTGATAAGATCCATCAAAAGCTTGATGGCGCAAGCTGTAAATTCTTTCTTTGTCGAGTGGGCGCCGGTGGCGCCACCACTCGTGGAGTCTCGTCTCGGTCTTGTGATTAGTTCACAGTTTTGCCGCTGTGGTTTGGTGGCGCCACCCGAAGCGGTGGCGCCGCCTCGCGGCTTTTGTGTGAACTTATTCTCGTGAACGGACCGCTGCGTTATGCCCGGCGCCCGCGGTCTGTTTCACAGCCTGCGTCCTATTTAAGGCAGGGGCGGCCTCGAGAATCTCTTCCTGGGTCGGCGGGGGCGGATTGGGTTTGTTCCCTCTGCCTTTACCCCCGCGCTTATTCTTCTTCTTTTTCCCCCTCCAACGGAGGCGGCTTGGGCTTCGTTCCTAGGCGTGGGCTCATTGGCCGCCGCCATCAGCGTCGTGCCTTGAGCCTCTGTGTCCGTGGCCTGCAGTGGCTGGCCACTGGCCACTCTTGGTTGGCGTGTGGCCGTGATGGCGACGGTCCCCGCTCGCTTGTTCCTAATTTCTACTTGAAACACGGTGTGGCCATTAGTGCTGTGCACTCCCTGAGGTATGCGCGCGGCGAGACGGGGGGGAGAATCGGCTGCTGCGCTCTGTCAGTGCGCCGTCAACGCTCGTGGCGCGCGTGGCGTTCTTCGCCTCCCACCTCGCCGCGCATACCTCAGGGAGTGCACAGCCTGCCAGGGTTGCGAGTTTGTCCGAAAGGGATATCGTGGCCCTGGCACACAGGCAAATGAAGGAACACGGAGTCAGTAAAAGTCTGACACGCCCTCCCGCTCCGACCAGAGCAGGAGAAGTTATTTGATAATTTCCGACCCAAAAAAAAAAAAAAAGGGAGTGGCACAGCAATAATGGCCACACTATAGTTAGCGCGCGTAATTACATGGAGTGATTTATCTGTGCCACGGGTGCGGATACGTGCAGCCGCGCAGCTAACGTGGCATACCTCTCCGTGCACATCATACGTAGCAGTAAACGGTCGAATTTATCGTGTTACAAGATTGATGGTTTTTATTAAAACTGGTCGCAATAAAACTAACAATAAAAATATTATACTAGTCGTTCAAACTGTAACGATAAAGGACATGGAATGTACCGTGTACCGAAGTTTTGTTTAATATTGTGTGAGTGAATTTATTTTTCTAAAATAACTTAAAGGCTTTGACCCGCCGGGGTTGCGGGTTTTCTCTGAAAGGGATACCCGCGTCCGTAAACCTGGCACACAGGCAACTGAATGAACACGTGTGGGTTTTAATCAGTAAAATCCTGACACCCGCTCCGCCCATAGCGGGAGAAGTTATTTGATAATTTCCCACCCAAAAAAAAAAGCACGCCTGTGAGAAAGGGTAGGTAGAGTGTATAGTACACCCACGTTTCGCCAGTTATGTTTAAGTCCCCTAAAGGTAGGTAATATATAGCTATTAACCGGGCAAAATTCCAAAGACGGCGCGCGGCGTGACCACTTCCCTTGTTTCCTTCGCTTCGGCTTGTTCGCCATACAATAACACTAATAGTTCTCATAAGTCTCTCGTTGGTCTCGTTGGTCAAGCGCTAGTGCTGAGCATGAGGTCCTGGGGGTCTACTCCGAAGCGCTAAACCGAAGTATCGACCGAATGTTCGGTCGCTCCTTTACTACGACTAACTATAGCTGCCTACGGCGAAAAAAAAAGGCACTCGAAGAGATAAGCCGAAGTCAAAACTGTGACTTGAAGTCGGGTAAGGACTCAAAGTCAAAAAAGGAAACTTATAAAGAAAGTTATAAAACGGCCGAACATTCGGCCGATATTTCGGTTTAGCGCTTCGGAGTAGACCACCTGATACTAAATATAAGAAATATTTTCTGTAGCTGCAACGGTTTAAGAATAAAGGATAGGTACGAAATTCGTTATTACGGGTACCTCTTATCTCTCGGAAAATAAAAATCCATGAACTGAATGAAATTTAATCAACTAAGCTCCAATGTTGGAATCATATCCAGATTTTTAGAGACAATTCTCTGACTCCCCTCGTCCAAGCTCATAAGATTCACCTTAACATGTTTCACCATAGCTGTCGTTAGATTTGAGCCCGGTTGATGGCAATAGGCTCGCCCCCTATTACATGGGATTTAAACATAACTGGCGAAATGTGGGTGTTCTATGACTGCCTAACCTACCCTTCGGAGATTACAGGCGTGATGTTATGTTTTATAACATAAAATATGTGAGGCGCGCAGCCCAAGTAGCATTATGCCCGTTCGGCAAATCCGCAGCTGCAGCACGCGAAATTCAAATTTTCTTACGTTTTTTGCTATTTATAGTTCAGTGTCAGGTTTGATCTTGATTAAAATATGATTCGCGACTTTATCAGATATGTATTTACAGAATTATAATTATAATGTCTTGATTTCATGAAAAAGTCATTCAATGGAACAAATCTAACTTACAGAGATGTTTGAAAGATTCTATTGATTATAATTATTTTGGATTCACCTTCACTAACATTAGGCCGCACCTAAATTAATGTATAAATCAGGGGTTCCCAACCCTCGCGGTCTCTAACTTTCTTTCAAAATCACCACTCCCCCGAGTTACATATGCAGAAAAGCTTAAGAATTTAAGAGCGAGCGCAAGCGGTTGGAACCCATGGTCTAAATAAAACTGCGCTATTGGATTTGAACGCTCAGCTCAGCGCCGAAACTTGAAAATCCAACAGGGAGTTTATTAATGTAATATTTTCCAGGTACCATTCCATTAATAAAAGCAGTAAGCCTAAAGATACATGGGCTGATAAACTTTGGCGAAAACTGGAGCTATGAGTACCGCGTCCTTAGATCCGGAGCAAAACACTCTCATCACCAGTATGATAATAAAGCGGAGCGGCAAACAGATCAAGAGCAACTGCGCTTGCTTGAAGAGAGGCTGCGCAAAGAAGCGGCGGATCACCGCGAAGTAGTTCATCAGAAAGATGTACAACATACTGATAAACACCACAAAAAACAAAAACACAAAGGTTCTGTTAATTCAGCCATTCATAACGCAGAACATGTTGAAAAACACGAAACAAAATCTAGCTCCAGTAGTGAAAGCAGTTCATCTGACAGCGACTCCGCAAAACAGAGAAAGGCCACCGTGATGATTTACGACGAAACAACGAAAAAGACCAAGATTAAAAAAATACTAAGATTTCTTTCAGAAGAACGAGATTATTCAGAAACACAAGAATCCTCGAACCCACGTGAGTCGTCAGAGAGCCCTGCAAGTTGGACCGATAAAACAAGACATGTCACTCCTGATGATGATGCTACGTCAGCCAGTCATGACTCCAATATAAATATTATAAATCATTATGTAAAGCCCAGAGCCCCAAGAGGGCTATCAAGTAAAACACTGGAAATTACCGTTAATAAGACAATAGAAAGTTTCAGTAATATGATTAATAAAACTATACCAACATTATCTATGTCTACGCAAGTAACGACGGTTAGAACAGGAAATATATACACAGACACACACAAAGTCCAAGATGACGCAAAGATAACTGAATTTACCAACCACTTATACAAACAAACATTAAATGTGTTTGATGCTGTCAAACAAAAGACTGACCAGGACTATTTGAAGGTCCAACTCGATCTTCTAGCAAGAAGCTATGAAGATAAATTCAAAGAATTCCTGAGAGATACTAATAGTCAGAAAATCAAGACAAGGTTGGGAACTCAAAAAGTAATTCTGAACACGATTGACATGTCTAATCGTATTTTAAGAAGACTAATGAATTTCATGATCGGTGATTTGGATAAAAAAGGAGTACTCAGACACAATGCAGCTAGCGCTAACATATTCCAGAAAGCTATAGAGACGGAACAAAAACTGCAGTTAGTTCATGCTTGTAAGAAATTCGGTATATGTCGCAGTGGACCGGGCTTTTCAGCGTTCTTAACCGATATTCTGACCACATTATATAAATGTGACGATAAGAAATTCAAGCAAAGCATAGACGCTTTCACCGAGGTAGTTAAATACATGAACTTCTATAACGTATTAGAGTTGCATACTGAGAAAAAATTGAAACGTATCATCGAAAAGATTGAAATGCAGAACATTGTAATCTTGAGGGCGATAGTTCTGATATTTAAAAATACAATAACGAATCAAAATAAGCCGATGATTGTGAATAATTTTAGCGCTCGTCAACGCATCGTGAATTCGACGCTAGCGCTTTTAGAAATCATCGATTTGATGGACACAAAGATCCCGAGAAACGAATCAAATTCTTTGGAATGGGCCGATATGAAGAATAGTTTCGAAGAGTTCGCAGCTGGTAAAAGATATGACATCTTAGAAGTAACGACAGCTATGGTGAAACATGTTAAGGTGAATCTTATGAGCTTGGACGAGGGGAGTCAGAGAATTGTCTCTAAAAATCTGGATATGATTCTATCATTGGAGCTTAGTTGATTAAATTTCATTCAGTTTATGGATTTTTATTTTCCGAGAGATAAGAGGTACCCCTAATAACGAATTTCGTACCTATCCTTTATTCTTAAACCGTTGCAGCTACAGAAAATATTTGTTATATTTAGTACCAGGTGGTCTAATCCAAAGTATCGGCTGAATGTTCGGCCGTTTCTTGACTTCCTTTTTTTTTTTTTCTTTGAGTCCTTACCCGATTTCAAGTCACATTTTTGTCTTGAGTTATCTCTTTGACTGTCTTTTTTTTTCTTTCGGCGTAGTCAGTCATAGTCGGCCGTAGCCGAAGCGATAATCCGAAGTAACGGCCGAATGTTCGGCCGCTTCTTGACTTTCAAAGTTTCCTTTTTTGACTTTGAGTCCTTACCCGAGTTCATGTCATATTTTTGACTTTGACTTATCTATCGTTTTATTTTTCTTCTCCCGCCTTCGTTCGCTGTTGTCAGGAAACGGCCGAACATTCGGCCGATACTTCGCATATATCTTCGGAGTCGACCTCAGGGAACGGCCAAACATTCGGCCGATACTTCGCATTTATCTTCGGAGTAGACCCCAAGTTCTAATAGTCCCTCAGGCACCTGACCAGGAAGCGACCAGCTATCAACAGTTTTCTCGCTCAAGAAAAGTACAAAAGATATACAATACAAAAATACTTTATTGTCAAAATTAGCATATTCAATAGAAGAAGAAGAAAGAAAGCAAAATTATTTATTCTGCACAAACAAAACGCACAGTACAACAAAATAAGTCAAAAAAAAAAAACATACAAAGTAGCCAAAAGCCTCGCATCCAATACTTTAAGCATTCTGACAATCTTGTCCATTGGTTGATGTCAGGGACCAAAGACAATTTACAAAGTGTTTACTAACTAGTTTATAATCTCATTCTATATATATTAGTCTATGGTCTATGTGATGACAACAAAGTCGACAAACAAACAATGAAAACAAAAACAAAATGCCGATTGCCGAGTGGAAAAATAACTACTTTTGAAACAAACAAACTATACTAATTATGAACAATTACAATAACCGACATCAATACATTTACGTGTTTGGAGCCTTCTTTTAAGCAAAACAGTGCCTGTATTAGAAGACTCGAAGTATAATATACTTATTAATAGTTGATCGCTGTATGTTCACACCGCCGTGGTGCAGCAACAAGAGCTACGCTCCCTTAGCAGGCAGAACACTCGCTAAAAGTCCCGTATTTTTTTTTTTTTGGGTGGGAAATTATCAAATAACTTCTCCCGCTATGGGCGGAGCGGGAGGGCGAGTCAGACTTTTACTGACTAAAACCCACCCGTGTTCCTTCCGTTGCCTGTGTGCCAGGGCCACGATATCCCTTTCGGACAAACTCGCAACCCTGGCAGGCATTGGTCCTACTGGACCCCGTCAGTTGGTGCTGACATCTCTTTGAGGCGCGCGTGGAACACAACGCACCGTCGAACCGGGCCTGGTCGTTATCGGACGGCGAGCTACCCATCGCTCACCGTCCGCAGGCCCGCGCCTACGGTGGCCGGAAATCGGCTAGCGACTCCCGACGCCCGGGGCGTCTCCTGCGGCGACTAAGGGCGCGAGGGCGCGAATCTTGTCTCACCCTCACGCGTTCCGCCTCCTCCTACGAGAGCATTACTGCTTCGCAGAAGGAGGTGACGGCCTCCCATGCACTCTCGCTCCGAACCATGGCCTGAACCAGGCCCGGACGCGAGAGATCGCCGCCGCCGATCGCCTCCGTGAGGACACGGCGGTGCTCCACCCAAGCCGGGCAGACCTCCACCGTATGCTCCACCGTGTCCTCCGGGCGCTCCACACAGTGGTGACACCCGGGCGTTTCCTCCCGCTTTATCCTGAACAGGAACCTCCCGAAACAACCGTGTCCGGTGAGGACCTGTGTCAGGCGGAAGGTGAGGACGCCGTGGCGCCTCTCTAGCCACTCCTCAAAGAGGGGACTTATCGCCACAATCGTGGCGTGCCCAGCGCTGGGTTGCGACAATCGCACTCTCCATGTCGCCATGAGATCCCGCCGGAGCTCTGTCCGCTGTGCCGTGATTTCTCGCGGCAGCGGAGTTTCACCCCGGCGTTTCGCCTCCTCGCGCCACTCCCAGATGTGCGCGAGGACTTTTGCCTCCAGATCCCATGGCGGCAGTCCGGCAAGGAGGCTCGCCGCCTCACGGGAGACCGTGCGGTAACCCCGTACCAGCCTGATGGCCATGACCCTTTGGGACGCGTTCAACCGCTGGGCTGGTCGCAGCCTTAAAGAACGCGCCCACACCGGTGCCCCGTAAAGGGCCATGGACCGCACGATCCCCGCGTAGAGCCTCCGGCAGGAGTCGTTTGGACCCCCTAGATTGGGCAGGAGCCGCTTCAAAGCAGCCCCGGCCCGCTCCAGTCTGGGAGCCAAACGTCGAAAATGCTCCACGAATTTCCACCGGCTGTCGAGGACGAGTCCCAGGTACTTCATCGTCGACTCGACGCCGATGTGAACCCCTCCCGCCGTTATCTGGGAACCCGACAGTGGCGTGTTCCGAGGACCATAAAAACACATGGCCTCGGACTTGTGCAAAGCCACCTCGAGTCCCAATTGCCGAATCCTATCGACGATTGTCGCAACCCCACGTGCCGCCAGTTCGGCCGCCGCCTGATGCGACCTCCCCTGCGCTAGGACCAGCGTGTCGTCAGCGTAGCAGACTACGCTGACACCGCTAGGGAGGTCGGCACACAGCACCCAGTCGTACCCGATGTCCCACAGATGCGGCCCCAGGACCGATCCCTGTGGGACACCGCACGACATCTCTCGCCGGTTCCAATCTCCGTGGTGACCGGGGTAGATGACGGCCCTGTCCGTCAAATAGGCCTCGACCACGCGACAGAGGTAGGTCGGCATCCGGTGATACCGAAGTGCCTCCGTAATGCAACTCCAGGGTATTGAAGGCAGGCGATGTCAAGAGACACCGCCAAGACAACCCCACCCCGGGCAACAGCATCCCCCGTCGTGAGGGCTCGAACGCGCATGATGGCATCCACCGTAGAGCGCCCCTTGCGGAAACCAAACTAGCTCTCCGCCAAATCCGGCCCCACCCGCACCAAACGTCAACGTCCCGTATAACGTAAGCCATATGATTTGGTTGAAACGTTCTGTTATAAAAGTCCCGTATAACAGAACGTTTCAACCAAATCAAATGGCTTTTGAATCTAGTTTTAAGTAATGCTTGAGTATGGAACAGTGACGTTCTGTAATACGGACCTAAGAGACTCATGCTTAGTAAATACTTATACCAGCGAGTAGCTTTACTTTGTGTAAATTATTTCATCACCACTGCTCTCAAAACGGTGAAGGAAAACCGGCATGTCCAAAAAAAAAACCGGCCAAGTGCGAGTCGGACTCGCGCACGAAGGGTTCCGAATCTATAAAAACGGCAAAAAAATCACGTTTGTTGTATGGGAGCCCCCTTAAATATTTATGTTATTCTGGTTTTTAGTATTTGTTGCTATAGCGGCAACAGAAATACATCATCTGTGAAAATTTCAACTGTCTAGCTATCACGGATCATGAGATACAGCCTGGTGACAGACGGACGGACAGACAGACAGACAGACGGCGGAGGGTTCCCGTTTTACCCTTTGGGTACGGAACCCTAAAAACAAAAATCCAAAGACATGTAACTTAACACGCACTGGGCCTGCGTGGTGAACTACTCTCTGTAAGAGGGAGTGGCCTGTTATCCACCTCGCGGGCACAGTACGGGTTGGTAGATCATGTCACATGTCTTCGAGTTTTTGGCTCTCACTATGTTTTCCTTCATTTACGAAATTATTATCGCCAAAATTATACCGTTTTTAAAGTTATTTGGCGATAAGAAACGTCGTGTCTCGATGAAGTTCAATCAAAAGGCCATGTTTACTTCGAAAAGTTAATTTGTATTCTCAGTGAATTTCCACGTTCATTGTTACATATTTAACATGGCATGTATGCGTCACCACATAAATTCCGAATGACTAAAATTGTGCGTAATTATATATTTTTAGGGTTCCGTACTTCAAAAGGAAAAAACGGAACCCTTATAGGATCACTTCGTTGTCCGTCTGTCTGTCTGTCAGTCTGTCAATATCCTTTTTCTCAGGAAGGCGTGGAGGTATCAAGTTGAAATTAATATCAAACACGTTGGTCTATGGTCCCTTAAGCTCCAAAAAACTCAAGCTTCCAAGTCATCGCAATAAAAAAATACGGCGATATAAGCGACATTATTGCGACATATTTCGATACTCGCCAATAAATCCGTTGACCTAGAAATCATGAAATTTAGCAAGAAGCAATGTCTTACAGCACAAGTATAGGAAAAAGTCCGAAAATCGTAAATTTGTAGTTTTATCACATAAAAAAAAATTGCGAATATCTCGCACATAAATCAAAACCTATCTAGGTACTTTCCGTTGACCAAGAATCATGAAATTTGGCAAGAAGCAAGGTCTTCAAGGACAGCACAAGTAAAGGAATAAGTCCGAAAATTGTTAATTTGTAATTTTAGCACATAAAAAAAAAAACTTTTTTGCGGTTACAAACTTAAATTTTCAGTTGAAAAATTGGCCGTGGCGTATAACGATGTATGGGAGAACATGTTTTTCAACTACAATGTTAAGTTTGTTTTAGGGATAAATTCATCCTAAATACGGAACCCTTCATTGTGCGTGGTCCGACACGCAATTGGCCGGTTTTTTACAATTTCTACAGTATCCAGGCGAAAATATGGCACATCGAGATTTAGAAAAAGACTATCACACAGGGTATGATCAGTGATAGAGATGACGCTTTAAACTGCAACTGCAAACAGCAGATTTTAAGGATTTCGTTCGCAAAGAACAAAATCAAGTCATTTGTTCAATCTAGGCTGAGAATCAGCCGAAAATATCATAATCTCGTCAAGCAATTTTGGCCGTCTAGAGATCCCATTAGGACTCAATTCGTTCGTAAAGCGATCGTTATCTATGTCGAGACTGCGAGACTCTGGTATGTTTGATCGCTAGTTATCAGTAGGTAGAACAGAAAACGACTACGCGGCCATCACAAGTTCGTACGAACAACGTTCGCGCGAATTTGCGATGGTCGCGTAGTCGCTTTTTGTTAGGACGCGGGTTAAACTGTGTGCCAAGAGTAATTTGACATAGTTTGGAGTTACTCGATTAATCAAATGTATACGTAACTACAACCAGTTGTTAACAAGTGGTCGCTACAGTCGTCAGGTAGACATTATTTTTAAGGTTTTACAAAAGTTTTATTACCTCCAAAACCGTTTGGGATAAAACCCGAAACGAAACAAATGTTTTATATATATTCTACTCAAAAATCTGTGTACGCGATTGTACTGCATCACGTTAAATTTGATTGCTTGATGTTTTTCTAAATAGCAACAATACCTGCTTACAAAATGCATTTTCTTTCATTTAGGTTTTGTAAATACTCATGGATAGTTTTAAATATTATACAGAGAGAATGCTGCAGCTGTTTATATTCTGTAAGTTTAATTCTATTCTAAGTTTTAGGTAATACATAAAAGGCATAAATAAATACGAAAAGTGAAGGGCCTGTTTGATATTGGCCAAATGAATCATCAAATAATTAAAATAAAACAGAATTTGTATAAAATTGTGATCTATCTAGTTGAAGGAAACTTAAAATAGTTTGATGTGGAAAAGCAATGCTTTTCTTGTATTTGTCTCATGTTTTATAAGTATGAGACTCATTAAATTATAGAGAATGTCGGAAAAGAAAGAGCGTACGTCAGGATGTATCAGAAAAGTGTGGTATTTTCTCGCGATTACGATGCGGGTCCCGTGGAGAAAGTGTTTCAGTTTAGTGGTCTGTACATTGAGGTAGGAATACTAGGTGTGTACCACAACCTTAAATATGACAACAACACTATTCTGGTAGAAGACATACCTACTGTATAAGTAGGTATACGACGTCTTGGCGGGAAAGTGAAGCGTCATGTTAGCAGTTTTGTTTTATTTTCTAAAATTTGTGTTTAGCCGAATATTAATGTGTAATAGTGGTGGATTATTAGTGTTCGTGAACCTGCATTAATGTAGGCAAATGAAACAAAACAGTGCAACATCACTTTAAGTTCTCTCAAGAAGTCCGCGCGAGGTTTCAGTAAAGTGCCGCGTCTTTACTTAAACTCAAGGGGAGCGGGGCGGGATATCATCAATCATCTTTATCATGCATTGAGTGGAGTTCATTTCATAATTATTTAAATAACTTTGTACTTGTTACCTAATTTTACATGACACTGGCTAAATGCACAAACCGTGCGAAGCCAAAAAGAAATGAAAAAAAAAAGTAGGTATACTCGCAGGTAAAATAGGCGCCAGATTTTTTTGTTAGATAAATTTGATCCTTTGAGAATTGACATTAAGTATACAGGGTGGAAACTTTCAGCGGGGCAGTAAGGGGAAGTACCTTATCCGTTGCGCGTTTCTCAAAAATATAAGGATAGTCTCCTAAGACCATTTTCGCGTAGCTGCAACGGATAAGGTACTTCCCCTTACTGCCCCGCTGAAAGTTTCCACTCTGTATACCTAAAATTTTAATTTCAACAAGGTTTTTTACCTTTATTATTTTAATATTATTATAGATATTTTTGTTTTGTTTAGTACCTACCTGGTACTTGTTGACGGGCCTACACTCTGCCATACTAATAACACTGTAATTTTTTAAAACATTGTAAAAGCCAATTATTTTTTGAAAGACTAACCGTGGAGTTTCTTGCCGGCTCTTCTCCATAGGAAACGACCAATTGGAACCGTGCACCTAGCTTCTGACGTTTCATAAGTGCCCATGTATGTTTATGTGAAATAAAATATTTTGATTTTGTTTTTTTTTGAGGTTTGTTTGAAGTGTATGGTCGGTCCTTATGTATTGATTGAATTGCCCTCATCGATTGGTGGCCAAAAACAAAAGGATGTTGTTGATTTGTGTTTGCAATCGAATTTTCGATAATCTTTGAATGCAAGAATAGTTTTTTTTTTTTTTAAGTGTTGATTCCTTCCCTACCTATATTAAAAAAAGGGCTGCACTTGCATAGTGCGAACAAGGATAATCGTTGGTTGCTGCCTCATTTAATTAAAAACATCTAACGGGCCTCTGCGGACTTTGGCCCTTCGTACGCCTATCAAAAGCCCGGGACCCTGGAGTCCCGAGATATGTCCAAGACATTTTTTAAATAATAAAAAAAAAATATATTTTGCATTTTTACGGGCGGTCTCAGTTGTAGATATTGCAGTTAACCATATTATCTAGATATATCCATTTGTTGTAGCTCCAACTGAGACTACCGTTGAACGGGAGCCGCTCGGCTTGCTTGCCATGTAGGTACTACTTATAAGATTAATTCAACGAAATGCTTTAATGACCATATTTTTCAGACATCCTCTTGCGCACATCCACCAGCGCCATGGAATATGGTTACGAACGAGACTTGGACGACCAACCAGAATTCACGAATTACGGCAGACAGTCTAAACAGCAGAGGTACGATCAAATTCTATCTAACATGTATTCTTTATTCAAAGAAAGATCCGCGGACAACAACGATAACAGTAAAAGCATTGATACTAACGACTTAAATTACAACCCTATTAATGACGACAAAATAGAATTTGATGCAGTACTAATACAGGTTACAAGTGCGTTGGACAAAATTAAAGAAGAATTAATAAAATTTAACAATGATGGCATCTTAGCCTTCGATTTACCTGTTGCTAAAAATGAGAGAAGATATAAAAGAGATATTACCAACGATACAGTTACAAATGCAACGTCAACGGAAAATAACGTTACAGTAACCGCTAGTTCAACGCAGAAACCTGCAACGGTTATTGATAAAATTGAAGTGCTAAGAGCTAAAAACGAAACTGTGAAAACTGAAGTTCTTCGTGCGAATAACGATACTGATTCTGCTCTTAGTGGTCGACGAATGATTCCTGTGATGGCCCCTCCGCCAGAGTTTGTGGCTACTACTTCAAGAGTCAAAGACAAACTACTTTCTTATCTAGAGGATACTTTTAACGAAGTCGAAAGAAAAATAAAACCGTTAACGAATATCAAAATTGCGTTATCCAACGATGATCATTATAGAATCGGATATATTATAGCTACAATAGATACTTTAGAAGTGAATTTGAAAAAGTTGAAAAACGATATGAATTTGCATCAACATTTCTGGGGCGATGAGAAGATTTTGGATTTGTTTGATAGAATCAAAGCTACTAACACTGTAGCAACGAGCTTGATAGAATCGTTGAAGAAGTATTTACCTAGGAATTAAGTTAGGTTTTTAATGAATAAATAAAGCTTATTTTGAACTAACCGTTTTTTTCTTCTTACCTTACTCGACTTCGTACTGGTTGCTATTTTATTTGTATAATTTATTACTTTTAAAACATTGATTTTACATTCTGTGATTACCATAACTCACACACTGACTTGTTATTTTAATTTTTTTAAGAAAACTGATACTTTTACGCAGTTCCGGATTATGCAAATGCGGGGCCCGTAGCAAACTCTATCGTGGGGCCCTTGATCTGCTATGGGTTCTGGGGGATGCGCTAAGGTAGCCCGCGAAATTCAAATTTTCTGACGTTTTTTGCAATTTGCAGGTCAGTAACAGGTTGTATGTTGATCTAAATATGATTCACGGCCGTAACAATTAAGGCTTTACAGAATTATAATCATTAGAATCAGCATGCATATGCATATACAGCTCACTCTTTGTAGGATTATATCTTAGCCCGTGCTGTTCGGCATACCGTTCACAAATGGAGAGTAACTTTCTAATTCCACTGATAGTAGGGCTAAGCAGCACCATGTCGTCTGCATAACTTAAGTTATTTAAACATACTCCATCTATATGGCATCCGACATGAGTGCTGCTGAGCTCAACAAGCAGCTTATTTACGTAGATATTGAAAAGCCTCGGGGAAGTTAGACCTCCCTGCCTAACGCCGCACTCGAGTTTATACGGGTCAGATAATGCATTAGATCATTTGACGAAGTTCCTCTGCTTGTCATACCAAAAAGATAACGTAGACACTAATGCAGTAGGAACGCCCGCATCCAGAAGCTTCTCCCATAAGACATTGTAAGAAACAAGGTCGAAGGCCTTAGAAAGGTCCAGGAAACAAGCATACACAGGTGTTTTCCTGTCATTATAATATTTGACAGTTTGCTTCAACGCAAGTATAGCGCTTTCGGTAGATAGCCCTGCACGGAAACCAAATTGTGTGTCGTGTAACTGGGTGTATCTACCGAGGTGTGAGTCGAGCACACTGTCAAACACTTTGGCTATCACAGTTGCCAGTGAAATAGGCCTGTAGTTACCTTTGTCTGCTATGTCCCCTGTCCGATTCTTCACAACAGGTACAACAATTGTATCCAATAACTCCTGAGGTAAGTAGGAATGTCCCAAACACAAATTGAATAACATAGTCAAAACTCGCGGCAGATGACTACCAGTATTTTGAAGGTGCTCGATGCTAAGCCCATCATGACCAGGTGATTTACCCCTCTTCATACCTTTGATCATAGATTTTAGTTCTTTACATAGAAACCAGACGGGTGATCCTGATCGGCAGGTCTCAGCATCGCGCACCCTCGGCACAGACTGAAGAGGTGAGCTCACTTTAAAATGGTCTTTAAAACAATTGGCTATCTCAGTGGTATCGTTTTTACCATCCACGCTAACTGGTAAGCTTGGAGTATTATGTAACCTTTTAGTACCTTTCCAAAAAGATGAAAAACGTTTTTCTGAGTGGAGTGAGGCTAAAATATCCATTTCTATTTTTTCTTGGTTTTTAATGCACCATTTCAATTTTGATTTAAATATTTTACGACTTAATGTCATATCCTCAAAAATTTGACCACTACTGGGTTGACCATACCACATCCATAATTTAAATTTAATTCTAGCCTGTGTGTGAAATTCTTTAACGTGTTTGTTCCACCCTTTTATACACTTTTTTCTTACAATGCCTTTTGGGGTTCTGCCTATACTAGCAGCTTCACTTAATATAGACACAATTTGACCATACATTTTATCCAATAAAAATGTATGGTGGGTATTATCACAAAATTTATCAGCACAAAGTTCAAACTCTTTAGGAAAATCTAATTTCTTTAATTTATCATTACATAACGAAGAGTATAGACTGATTTCCCCTGGTTTTCGTTCCCCCCAACATACAGTTATTCAGAGACTTAATTACATTAGCTTTCACTCTTATAACATTAATATCACATTCTATTTTTAAAGGAAAGTGATCAGACCAGAACGAATCATAAATAACTTTAATGCTTAGAATTATTTTTCCTGCCGACTGTGTAACAATAACAAGACAATGGTCAAGCCAGCGCTTACACCCGTGTGCGTCACTGATAAAAGTGTGAGTTTGCGTTGACATTCTTAGGTAATCAATGTCCGCACATAATAGGTCTTGCTCAGTACAAAAACTAAGAAGTTCGTTACAAAATGACTCACCCGGGTGCGCGTTGAAATCTCCCAATAAAAACACTGATTCAACATTACTATTTTGTATGATAGAATACATTTCACTGAGACATTCCGTAAAATGTGGTAAGTTATCACTAATAAAAATAAACTTAATGCTGCAGTATTTACGACATAACGGAGGATCAGTCTAAGCCATTTGAGGTAGTATACGGTCTTAATTAGTAGCTCCGGTGGCCATCTGTGGTCTTCATCATCGGTTCCACTTCACCAAATAGTGCTTTTCGTGATGCACGAGTTACTATAAAACAGATACCCGAGTCTATAGGTGTGCCTACAAAATTTGAAGATTTCCCTCGCGATTTGACAATTGGACCACCTCGGGAGGCATACCCTTTCAAACGAAAAAAGGATTTTCAAAATCAGTCCACAATTGTCGGAAAATCGGTGAGCATAAATCAAAATAAAATAAAAATAAAACCAGCCAAGTACGAGTCGTACTCGCGCACGAAGGTTTCCGTACCATTATCTATAAAAATGGCAAAATATCACGTTTTTTGTATGGGAGCCCCCCTTAAATATTTGTTTTATTTTAATTTAATTATTTATTTCTAAAGTGAATATATAACTAAATATTTTGTAAATATTTCAAGCGTCTACCTGTTGCCGTTATCAATATCGAGCAAAAATGTCAACCGTCTAATTATCACGGTTCATGAGATACGGCCTGGTGACAGACGGACAGACAGACAGACAGACGGCGGAGCCTTAGTAATAGGATTCCCGTTTTACCCTTTGTATACGGAACCCTAAAAACAGACGGACATAAAACCCCCTCCACCTTTTCAGAAGTCGGATAAAAAGTAGTCGAGGGCTAAGTAGCTTCTTTGGTGGAACAGGTACCTATGGTTCGAAGTTTTTTATTTTAAAAATAAAACAAAAATCTTTACGAAACATTATAATTATTTTCATATTTACAAAAAATAGTTACATATAGCCTTAAGCTAACTTACTCAATATTTTATTAGCTTAGAGTCCATAAGCCGATAGGGCCGAGGCAAATCTGGTGAAGTGCGGGGGAATATCAACCTTGCATTAGTTGAAATAAAGTTGAAAACTTAAAAACTTCAATTAGTCGGAGAGAGCATCAATACAGATAAGACGCGGGTAAGGTATTAAGTATTCTCAACTTTATTTTAAGAAGTACAACGTTGATATTTGTATGGCGGAGAACCCCACGCTTTATTTCGTTTCGCCAGGTCTTCGCCGGCCGATTGAATTCTTAAAATTAAACCTTATACAGAATAATTTTAGACATATCTCAAGAAAGAGACAGAACTATAAAGCCCCCATCTTTGAATTTTATTCTATTTTCAAATCCCATGTCAGCTAATATTACTGGTCGTTATTATTTTAATGAAACAATCACAACTGCAAAGATGAGATTTGACTGTAACCAGCGTATATCAGTAAGGTGTGGTACAAACCATCAAACTGAACAACTACCTCCATGGGACCATCATCGTATCTAATAGCGAAAAAATTATGAAGTCTCATATAAAATTTCAATACTTAATCGACCCAAATGTCGGACGGTCGATAATAGTATTATGTATTGTATGATTAAACATGTTGTATATTTGGGGCCAATAACAATAGTTTCGTCTCTTTTACAAATCCCTACGTTAAAAATTTGAGGACTGTAGCGGCCACCATTTTAATAATTATTTGTTTTTGGGTTAAAGTCCAAGATATATTTACACAAACATGACTGAGAAAATCGAATATTAGTTTCAAGTAGGCAATTTTATTTCCACATTACTGTGAAAACTCTGAATCAATCTGTCTAGCCTTTTCCCAACTATGTTGTCGTCGGCTTCGTCTAACCGGATGCAGCTGTATACCAGTATTTTAGTTGCCTATCTGACCTCCACAACACGATACCCCTTGGTAAGACTGATTCTCTACTTTGGGTTTCTGACTACCCGTAACGACTGACAAATATCTACGAATGACAGTCGGGATCAACATGTTTTCCGAAGCACGGAGGGGTCTCAATAGTAATGAGATAGTCACCCATCCACGAACCGACTGCGGCAAGCGCTACTTAACCTTAATTATTAATCCTTCAATCCCTCTCGTAATTTCTATTTACACATATTAAATCGAATATTAGTTTCAAGACACTAAATTGATTGTGTAAATTCTGATTAAACATTTATAAGATTACAAAAAAAAATACATGTGATATCCACCAACCCGCACTGTGCCCGCCTCCCTCGCCCAGAGAGGAGGCCCGAGTCCCAGCAGGACATTATAGGCAGATTATTTTACGGGATTAAACACTGCATACTGCTGGGGAGTTTGTTGCGCCACTTCTTCTTCCCAGCTAAAGCACTAGGAAGTGGTGAAGGACGGGCGTTTTTGGGGGACTGTCTTATGTAATTTCTGACGTTCGAAAAGTGCTGAATCCCAAGCCTAGTTTGAATAAATGACTTTTGATTTTGATGATTCAGAAGCCCGAAAGTGTGACAACCATTCTTACCGCGTAGTGCGCTCAGCTCACACCGAGACGCGATGCGACGCGACGCTGCGCGCACACTTTAAAAGAGCGACTCAAAATATAACTTTATTTCTACACGAAAAGATACACATTTCATTGTGAGAATTTAGGATACGTTACACCACGCAGCACTACGCCTCGTGATGCCTCGCGGCGTAGAGCGACGCATCGCGACGCAGCGGAGAATCGCCGGTACGCGCGGCATGCAAGAGCGTCTCGCGGCGGCGCGCGGCGCAGCGCGAAATCACTGGCCTCTTCCAGTATCGTCACGTCGCGTTACCCAGTAACTGTGTTGTGGAGGTCAGATAGGTAGTCGCTCCATGTAAAATACTCGTATTTAGCTGCATCTGGTTACACTGGAAGCCGACCATAACATAGCTCGGAAAAGGCTAGGCAGATGATGCCAGCAGTAAAATTAGGATATTGACATAATTCTTGAAGAAAAACGGAAGTACATTTATTTATTTTTCATATCCGGAAATGAATTCTGGTCATTGAGAAATAAAAAGTCGAGAGGTGTCGTGGGACACTCGGTTGGAACGAAGTTCTTTTCGACTTATATTAATGTATTAAAGAAGCTCCACAGTACTTTAACACCCGCGCATCCGAAGTTTAAATTTTTTTTGACGTGACAACGTCTTATAATTCGATGGAGCTGGCTGCACGCACGAAAAAACATGACGCATGCGGCGTTACCTCGCTCTGAGGCGTTCCATTTAATTCTTATGACGTTGTCACGTTCAACTATCGTCAGTAAACCGACTTTACAGACAATTTCTAAACGTAGTTATATTTAAAGTTTAAGTTATACAGGTTGGAAGGGACATCGACGCGCATCCTGTTACCATGGATTCAGTACATCATTCTTGACCCCACTGTGTTAAAAAATTTCGACAAAAAAAAACCTACGGCTTTGCGCACTTTGGCGATATTCAAAAATACACTAAAAACGATCCATTCTACAAAAAAAAAAAACAATATGCTACTGTAAAAAAACGCCGGGTGTCTAAGTAAAGTGGTTCCGTATTAAAATAACAGGCACAAAGAAATAAATGAAAAACGTTTGAGAGTAACTAACTTAACAAATAAACGTGTCGGGATGGTCAAAATGTTACACTTTTTTTTTGGTCTAGCTCTCATTTGCCAAGCGTGCGGAGTATAACGTGCACTAAGGAACTTCGTTCCAAAAATGGCCTCGTTCAGAACCGCTAAGCGCCCCACACTGGTCCCGAATGATAAAAAAGTGGACATTAAGAAATTTTTGACAGAAGGTCAACGGATTCGGCTGATTTTTTTTTTGTAGACAGCTGATGCAATTACAAATCACTTTTATAGATTAAATTTTTGCCAAATAAGCCGTATTTTCAGAGAAAAAAAATATTGAAATATTTTTTGTATGAAAGAAATCCTAATTTTGTCTTTATCTTCCAAGATTCAAACGTATTCAAAATAAAACTTAGCGCAGCTTGTAGAGGTGCTAATTGCTCACCACTTTGTCATAGACACTCTTCTGCGATTTTGTGCTCCTTTTGAGTTACAGGCACTTTAAATATTTTTTGTATAAAAAAATTCTAATTTTGTCTTTATCTTCCAAGATTCAAACGTATTCAAAATAAAACTTAGCGCAGCTTGTAGAAGGGCTAATTGCTCACCACTTTGTCATAGACACTCTTCTGCGATTTTGTGCTCCTTTTGAGTTACATGCACTTTAAATATTTTTTGTATGAAAAAATCCTAATTTTGTCTTTATCTTCCAAGATTCAAACGTATTCAAAATAAAACTTAGCGCAGCTTGTAGAGGGGTTAATTGTTCATCACTTTGCCATAGACACTCAATTGCGATTTTGTGCTCCTTTTCAGTTACAGGCACTTTAAATTTTTCGTTGTCGGATGAGCTTTACTAGTTTTTTGTAGACAGCTGATACAATTACAAGTAACTTTTAAAGATGTATTTTTTGTTAAATAAGCCGTATTTTCAGAGTTAAAAAATTAATTCAGGCGGATTAGAAATAATCTTGTTAAAGATAGACTAAGATGTAATAACATTTTCATCATTAATAAGTAACTCTTATAAATGTCTTTCTATTAAAAAAAGTCTTATTTTAAATATATCAAATAAACAACTTGGATATCTCAAAACGTGTACAGACATGTTCAGGTACAGGTAATTTATTGTGTGACTCATATTCAGATTATAAGCATTTTTTGGTAATGAGTCATTGCTTAATTAGCCGATTACTTACAATTTGGGCTATATTTGGTCATCTAACGCTAGTGAATGCGTCGGAAACGCTGAATGATAAAAAGGTGTAAATTGCAATTAAAACTTTTCCTTCGTACTTTAACGGGCTTAGGACCGACGCATTCACTAGCGTTAGATGACCAAATATAGCCCAAATTGTAAGTAATCGGCTAATTAAGCAATGACTCATTACCAAAAAATGCTTATAATCTGAATATGAGTCACACAATAAATTACCTGTACCTGAACATGTCTGTACACGTTTTGAGATATCCAAGTTGTTTATTTGATATATTTAAAATAAGACTTTTTTTAATAGAAAGACATTTATAAGAGTTACTTATTAATGATGAAAATGTTATTACATCTTAGTCTATCTTTAACAAGATTATTTCTAATCCGCCTGAATTCATTTTTTAACTCTGAAAATACGGCTTATTTAACAAAAAATACATCTTTAAAAGTTACTTGTAATTGTATCAGCTGTCTACAAAAAACTAGTAAAGCTCATCCGACAACGAAAAATTTAAAGTGCCTGTAACTGAAAAGGAGCACAAAATCGCAATTGAGTGTCTATGGCAAAGTGATGAACAATTAACCCCTCTACAAGCTGCGCTAAGTTTTATTTTGAATACGTTTGAATCTTGGAAGATAAAGACAAAATTAGGATTTTTTCATACAAAAAATATTTAAAGTGCATGTAACTCAAAAGGAGCACAAAATCGCAGAAGAGTGTCTATGACAAAGTGGTGAGCAATTAGCCCTTCTACAAGCTGCGCTAAGTTTTATTTTGAATACGTTTGAATCTTGGAAGATAAAGACAAAATTAGAATTTTTTTATACAAAAAATATTTAAAGTGCCTGTAACTCAAAAGGAGCACAAAACCGCAGAAGAGTGTCTATGACAAAGTGGTGAGCAATTAGCACCTCTACAAGCTGCGCTAAGTTTTATTTTGAATACGTTTGAATCTTGGAAGATAAAGACAAAATTAGGATTTCTTTCATACAAAAAATATTTCAATATTTTTTTTCTCTGAAAATACGGCTTATTTGGCAAAAACTCAATCTATAAAAGTGATTTGTAATTGCATCAGCTGTCTACAAAAAAAAAATCAGCCGAATCCGTTGACCTTCTGTCAAAAATTTATTAATGTCCACTTTTTTATCATTCGGGACCAGTGTGCGCCCCCGTCATAACAATAAAACTTTATATTGGGTCTCGTTCAGTGTCCTTGAGCTGAACTTACTAACAGTACGAGTAACACGTTCACGGGCGGTACGTGATTGTACGTCTATGTATGATTTGGCTATGACACAACGTACGTTTAAAAAAAAAGATCATGTTCGGCGGAACGTTCATTTCTGACGACCTTTCAAATAAAAACTCGATGATGTGGACTTTGTGTCACAAAATATCAAATACTGTGAACTTTACTGTCATATACAGGGTGCTCGGGAATTCGACCTATTCCTTGAAAAGGGTTATACTAGAGGCCATTTCCAACAAATTAAGCCCCAACCCACACATTTTTTTCAAGTAAAACACGTCTGAATTTAAAAAAAACCAGCCAAATGCGTGTAGGACTCGCGCACGAAGGGTTCTGTACTATTATCTGTAAAAACGGCAAAAAAAATCACGTTTGTTGTATGGAAGCCCCCCTTAAATAATTGTTTTATTTTAATTTAATTATTTAATTTTAATTAAAATTAAATATTCTGTGAATATTTCAAGCGTCTACCTGTTGCCGTTATCAATATCGAGCAAAAACGAGCAAAAAACATCACGTTTGTTGTATGGGGGCACCCATACAACAAACGTGATTTTTTTTGCTCGTCCGTCTGTCACCAGGCTGTATCTCGTGAACCGTGATAGTTAGACATTTGAAAATTTCACAGATGATGTATTTCAGTTGCCGCTATAACAACAAATACTAAAAAACAGAATAAAATAAATATTTAAGGGGGCTCCCGTACAACTAACGTGATTTTTTTGCTAGTTTTTGCTCGATATTGATAACGGCAACAGGCAGACGCTTGAAATATTCACAGAATATTTAGTACCTAATATATTCACTTTAAAAATAAATAATTAAATTAAAATAAAACAAATATTTATGGGGGGCTCCCATACAACAAATGTTATTTTGTTGCCGTTTTTATAGATAATGGTACGGAACCCGTCGTGCGCGAGTCCGTCTCGTACTTGGCCTGTTTTTTTTATAAATGAGCACTCGTTTACCATCAGTCAGAAAAATAACAAATAAGTGTCGAGAGGGAAGTAATCTAAAAACCTCTGTAACTCTGAAACCATTAATTTTCGACCCCTAGTTGGCGGAGCTTAATTTGTTGAAAATTACCTGCACCCCTTTCAAGAAACCGGTCGAATTACCGAGGACCCTGTAGAATAGGTATTTGACCATTTCTAAATTGTGTTTTCAACGCTCGCAACGTGTTTATATGTCCCGCACGCCTCCCGCGTCCCTACATTTGATCCGACCGTGTCACGCGCGTTTTAGCTTCGCAGAGGGATATCGTGGCCCTGGCACACAGGCATTTGAAGGAACACGGGTGGGTTTTAGTCAGTAAAAGTCTGACACGCCCTCCCTCTCCGCCCAGAGCGGGAGAAGTTATTTGATAATTTCCCACCCAAAAAAAAAATGTATGTAAACGATGACGTTTCTGTCATAAGGTCTTCAAAACTTCTAATATTAAGCAGCACTACGTATTTAAACGTAAAGTCTATTCATATGGAAATTGATTGTGTCATTCTAGAACACAGATTCAACTGGTACCGTCCGTGAACGTGTTAATTTCATATTAAATTGTAATATTTCACAAATCTTATTTCAAAAGAAGTTGCGCGTTCTTCCCTTAAATTTCTTAATCTTAAATTGAACTAAAAAAACATATAGGTAACAAAAATAGAAAATTATCTTTTTTTTTATCATAAACATTATTTATTCAGAATATTATAGTATTTTAAGCATAGCGCGAATGATTTTGACGTAGATATCGTAAAGTAATAGAATTTTACACCGAAAAAAAAAATGCATGACCTCCTTTTTTTGAAGTTAGTTAATAATACAACAGTCTTATTACACTTTGGTTTAATTGTATGTAACATGCTCAATTTGTCAAAATTATTCGTGCTAAGCCTACTTATTTAAAATCATATTGTATATGCCTAGTAATTTATTTACAATTTACGATAAATCATGGCCGGTTTGAACATAGGTCTCCGGTCTTCATTATACCGGATGACTTATTTACAGTCTTGAAAAAAATAGGGTATATTAGGTGAACGGAGTAGAAGCCTATGGCATAGTCCTTTTTTATAACGTACCTAGTAAGAAATTGATCTATGAATAAATACTACACATTTTAAGTAATCTTTTCATATCAGAACGATAAAAAAAGAAATTTTGAAAACAAAAGAAAAACGATAATAAAAATATCGAAATTCAAATCATACGCACCCTACTAAATGCGCGGCGAGTAACTCTCGGCCGGCTTCAAAGGATAGGATCGCGTTAAGAGTTCATTGATAAATTATTTCACGTGAGATAAGAGGCTTCTACTCCGTTCACCTAATATACCCTATTTTTTTCAAGACGGTAAAAAAAATCATCCAATAAATGTGTAATAAGAAGCATGCATGTTTGTTCGAATGTGCTGCCTAGATTAGTGAAATATAATAAAAACTGTCTGGCTATGTATATACATTTTTACATATTTGGTAATTTATTATTTAATAAATTACCAAATATGTAAAAAATTTAATTATTGTAAATTATTTAAAATCCAATTATATAAATGGCTCAATAATAATAATGACTTTTTTTTAAATGATTTTCAATATAATATATTTCAATGTCATAATGTATCTTTAGTAAGTTTGCATGCTTTAGTTTTAAGCAAAACATGTTCGATCTAATATTTTTAATAACACCTTGTATAGTATATATTATATTTTATGCAAATAAAATATTTTTCTTAACTTACGCTCCGAACTTTCGCACGTGTTCTCTCACTCACACTCTCCCCATGACACCATTTGGATCCTAAAAAATGTTATTGCACAGCATCCTGCGCAAATTTCGGACCGGCCATGATTTATCGGCCATATTGTACCATACAATAGCTTTTTGTGAAGTATTGACTGAATTATAACTAGATCAACTACTATTGCGTTGATTCTGCTGTGCCAACTAAAATTAATTTCGGCTATTTCCATCTTTTTCTCGCACATAAAACGAGAACAAGATGGAAATTGATAACAGCTGTCGATTTGAGAAAACACATAATCATGGTATATTAGAAAATACTTATTTATGAACAGTGTCTGAGCCATTGAATTTATAAAAAAAGAGGGAGCCACATGATGTGTAACGTCTTGCTTGACATCTCAACTTGGTAATAAGCAGCGTACTTACTAATTCCATGCTATTAAAAAGTACTTAGTTATTCCATGCCCAAGGTGTCACTTCCTGTTACACACTTCCGTCCCTTTCCACGAAATCACTCCCACAGAAAGCGAAAGAAAAGCTGTTACACATAAAAAAATGCGCGTGGAGAACCGTAAACGTGATAGAAGTGAAACTTCTTACAAAATAACGGAAAAAAGAGATTTAGTGTGAGAGACAGAGAGTTATATCTTTCTGCTGTCTCATGCAACGAAATGTACCAAAACGTGACGCGACCTTGAAAGTTCACTCTAAATTCGCGTCCGATTATCTAATTGCAGCCTACCCCCACGTCCTATGTAAGATGAATCTGTACGACGTAGTAATGGTTCTAATTCTGTAAATACATATCTGTTATAGTTGCGAATCATATTTTGATCAAGATACAACCTGACACTGACCTGCAAATTGCAAAAAAACGTAAGAAAATTTGAATTTCTAGGACTACAGTTGCGGATTCACCTTAAAAGCGATCGTCGCGGTCACATGTCACTTTTTGTTCGGTGAACCTGAACGCGTGGTCGCGCCGACAGAGGGCGCTTTTCGTTTTCCAAACAAAAAGTGACATACGTTCGCGACGATCGCTTTTAAATAGGAGGCGGCCTAAGAAGTTTCACTTCAAAAAGATAATTACCATTAACAATAATAAATGACTATGACGGGGAAGACCAAAGAAACGATGGATGGGCTGTGAGAGAGATGATGCTGCTAGGAAGGGAGTGACTACCGAGATGACGACTAATAGAGAAGTATGGAAGGAAGGGACCAGTTGCGCCGACCACCAATAAATTGGGATCAGGGCAGGAGAATGATCCTGATGAAATGATTATTGAAAAAGACATTTTTTTTTTAATTTGGCGACTACTTGCTCAAGAACAGAAATGAGTACTTCTTAAGTTTATAATGCTTATTTAGAGCACAAATTCAAAATTGCTGGAATTTTTCCCCATAATTACTAACAAACTAAAATTTGAGAATAACAAAAATTCTCCCATATTTTTGGGGAATAGCCATAAACTTGACAACATTTACTCAAGAACTAATTAGTTAACTTTTACTCAAGCATCAAAATTGAATTCCTCAGGAATCATATCCATTTCACTGCTTTTTGCCGACATTAAATCTTCTAACGCAATTTTATCATTCACCTGTCCTCTCGAATTATCATTAATCTGTTCTCGAGAATTATCATTAATCTGTTCTCGAGAATTATCATTAATCTGTTCTCGAGAATTCTCATTACCCTCCCCGATTTGAGCGTCCAAGGCCTCCATGAGTCTAGAATCCTCCATTTCTTCGGATTCTGTAGAAACTTTACTTTTCCCACTGTTCACTATAACGCTGATGGCGTTTGTATAATCATTCTCATTTACATCCTCATTTCTTTGGCTGTAATCGCTCTGTTCCTCATTCTTCTGGCTAATGTCATTAATTTTTAACTCAGAATTTTGAGAGTCTTGATTTAAATTCTCGACTGAGAATTCTTTTGACTGAGATTTATTTTCGACAAGATCAGTATTCTGTTCCGATAGTGATGTAGAGTTATCGTTAACAGCTTTATCGATAGTTTCTTTATCGTTTTCGCCTACATCATTATCGTTGAGTAAGCTTTCGCTGCCACCACCAACAGAATTAGAATCTTGATTATTTTCATAATCTATTTTGCAACATTTTTCATCACTTTTCGCCTCGAAAGCATCGGTACCAACATTTTGATCCTCATCTCTACTAACCGATGACGAAATATCTTTTACTTTAGACACACTTTCGTTTTTACTTAGAACCGTGCCATCATCGTAATCAAAGCTAAAATTATTAAGAGTACCATTATTAACATTGTCTATTCGCGATGAATCGCCATTATTATTATTACTTAAATTATTATTTGAACCTTCCGTATCATTGCACACACTACTACAGTTTTTAGAAGCACTATTAATGTCTTTTTTGTCTTGTTTTGATACTTCATCATCATTTGTGTCATTATTTTCATTTTTCTCAGCAGTACTGTCAATAACATCATTTAATTTTACATCATTTTGTGCTTTTTGATTATTTTTCTTTAAACTGACATCATCAGCAGCTATACTGGCATCATCATTATTTTTCTCGTTGACAGAAACTTTGCCATCGACATCAGTGTCATTGTCAACAACACTTTTGTCAACAACATTCTCGGTTTCATCTCCATCATCAACTTTAGCACCTTTGTCATCACTGACATCCATACTTTTGTCCGTATCACCTTTCTGAATTTCATCACCCACCTTCTGACTTTTCTCATCCAACTCATCATCATCCCCCAAATTATCGATGATATTATTAATATCTCTCGTCACATCATCTTCTGTCTCAGCCAGAAGAGAATCAAACATGCTCTTCTCTTGTTTTACTCTTCTTTTCTTCTTAGGAACCTTACCCAAGCATTTTTTAGAGAAGAGAGTTTTTAGAGTGAGATTGGCTAGAGTGTCAATCTTCTTCTTGGGATTGAGAACCGAACTGCAGGTATCTGCATCAGATTCACTCTCTTCTGAGTCCCAATGTACGTAGTCTTCTTCTATATAGAATTCATCTTTAATTTCGTCCTTAATGTCCACCATCCGGTCGAGCTCGTCGGGATCGGATTTTATTCTGAGACTCGATACTGATGATATATATGGATACACGCAGTTTTTGTCCAAGCCGAAATCCTGTGGAAAAGGGGTTTTTTTAAGGGGATTTATGGCAGAAGCGCCAGGGTAGCGTGTGAAATCAAAATTTTCTTATGTTCTTTGCTATTTGCAAGTCAGTGTCAGGTCATAACAATATGTTGATCAAAATATGATTCGCGACCGTAAAAATATGTATTTACAGAATATAATCATTAAAATCACCAATACAACTCTTTAACATTGTTCAATTCTAACATACAGTCTGACACTGACCTGCAAATTGCAAAGAACATAAGAAAATTTGAATTTTGCGGGCTACCTTAGTGCCTTTCATACGTCCCGGTTGCCGCTCAGCCGGTGCCGACTGACCGGTAATACATTCAGCCACGACCACACGACCCGATTTTATATGCAGTATCGTCTGGACGTCTGACGACACGTGATTAGGAGACAAAACGACGTGCGCGTGCTGTCATTATAAGTCCAGAGGCCCTAACAAGCACGAGCGACGTAAACAATGAATAAATTTGAACGAATGACGCTGTCAGTACAATGTCAAGTGATACGGATTTTATTTCGAGAAAATGGCGTCTAAAGATGTCTTACTACTTTTTAATAAACTAGGTGTTACTTTAAATGTCGACTGTGTTTCGGTGCTTAATTTTACATGACACTGGCTAAATGCACAAACCGTGCGAAGCCAAAAAGAAAAATTAAAAAAAAGAAAAACTAAAAAAAAAAAATATGGATCTTTATTTAGTTTGTTTACTTACGTATGAAACGTGATTCCATCTTGCTTTTTATTTTTTTTAAGAATAGTTTTTGCACCCTTTCACCGTAGAAGTCGGCATTTTCGTGATAAAATAATTTAATTTGTTTCAGCGAGATGCTTCATTGACAAACTAGCTGTAATTAATCGGTTTGGTGTAGTTTGGTTGTAAATGTGTGCGTGTGAGCGTGTATGCACAGAGTTTGGTGTAGTTTTGCATGCTTTTTCTAGGTTTAGGTTTTTTATTTGGTCTGAGGTGATTTCCTATTTGATTTATGATTTAGATTATTTTTTCCGTGTTTAAGGGACTTGAAACTCTCTTGCATAATGTTAAATACGGGATGCATTATCAGAATACATCAGTGTCTCTGAATTTGAGTTTTTGTTGGTAGACACATATTGCTTCTTTTCTCCGTGGTTGTACTAGGGCGACCGACTACCCGCCGCACATAGGGCTGAAATTCAGCTTTCAATTGATTTTTTAAGTGATGATTTTTTTGGTTGGATGTTCTTTAGAAGACTGTATGCTAAAAATATAAAAAAAAATGAATATCATTGCAAACAGCTAAAACAGCATTTAAAAAAAAATGGACTGGACATTAAAATCGGTGATAACTCAGCCATTCCAATCTAGAGCAGTGGTGGCCAAGTGGTAAGGGCCACGATTTACGAGTTGTAGGTTCGAACCCAGACAGGCGCTTTAATTTGGGTAAATAATTTCATCACCACTGCTCTCAAAACGGTGAAGAAAAACATCGTGAGGAAACCGGCATGTCCTAGAACCAAAATTTCAAAGACATGTGATATCTACCAACCCACACTGGGCCCGCGTAGTGGATTAAGGCCCGCTGCCTCTCACAGAGCCTCGTGTCCCAGAAGTAGGAACATGCTGATTATATGCTACTTAGTCTTCTACAGGACAAAAAATTCACCACTTAAAAAAATCTAATGTTGCGTGTTCCATACAGCACGGTGATTCCGGCCACCAGCGAACCAGTAGGCGGCCACCGGGCGCAGTTGTGGATCCGGTGTGCACCCGGCGACCGCATGGCGGGCCAATTACGCCGGGTACGTGGGAAAGATATCACACTTAGCCGCCGGGTACCGGGAACCGGCAACCGGTACATATGAAAAGGCACTTAGCGCAACCATTAATAAATATTGGTAGCCTTCGTAGCTATGTATGTTTTAATCATTTAAATCGATTTATTTACAAATCAGTAAAAAAAAAATCAACGTCCATTAATTTCGGTAGGAAGCCGATTTATAGACTTCTTATTTTTTTTTTTTTTGAGAGAATAAAAACTTACTACAGTGCCACATTGTGTGACTGCAAAAAATGAAAATTATCTTCTTTAAAATTTGAAGTACATTAAAACGCACTTCCAAGGACACAGTTGGATTTTGAAAACATGGATGTGAATAGCTATGCTAATCGGATTGTGTTCTTTAAGGTTCTGGCCTTTGCCACAGTTGGTCGCAGTAACTAATCAGGGCACCCCGAACTAATGGGTTAGGTTAGTACTGTGACCAACCACGCGCGAGCCGAGCTAGCGAAGCGAGCGGTGTCGCGCCAGCGGTGAGCGAGCGCTACATCCAAGTTGGTCGTAGTTACTTGGATGTAGCGCTTGGCCATTTAGTATTTTTAGGAATTATTAGAGCTTCACAAAAATAAGGCACATTCATTATACAGCGTGCCGCTTTAATGGAGACATTAATTTAATACACATATACTTACGGTTTCGCGTTTTATTTTTATGAATATATTTTAATTTCATTAAACATTATTATTTATTGATTTATGTAATTTTTTTTAAATTGTTAATTTGCGCCAAAATGCTTTTGGAGCAATCTGTACGCTAAAGAACTGGAGCACAGAGGTCATTTACCGGGGTCACGGATCATAACATCGCATCAATGAAATTAAAACGAATAACTAGCAAAAGTACGTGAATTGAAGGAAAGACATATCTTTATTATTTAGTTTGTTTGTTTCAAAATTAAAATTTTTCAATGTACGAATCATTTTTTTTTATCATAATATATTTTTTATGATTACCCGTGTGTTAAATTAATGTCGCCATTGTATTAGAATGTTTAATAATATTTTATTAGAAAAGCAAAATGCGAATTTAATACACTTCCGGACTCCTAAATCGAGCATGATGCACTTTTTGTATAACTTTTTAAATGTAATGAATCTAAATTCAGAACAATGATGACACCAAAATTATGGCCAGTATGTCGGCATTAAAACTGCATAAAAACTTTAACTCATGATTACTTGATGTTTTAAGCTTTTATACTTCACATGGAATTGGACGGTGGCTCGATATAGGACTCCGGGAATGTATATGCCATAAATAATGGTCTATCTGTCTATTATTTAAAGTGGCACTTACCGCGGTTACATTGGACACGTCATAGTGCTCTTGTTTGAGGTTCGACAGTAACGGATCGCAGCGAGACACTCGAATCTGTATAGGCCTTAACTTGCCCAGTAACACCGGGTCCACCATAAATTCACCTGCGAAAGAGATAAGAATGATTTGTTTAATAATAATAGCAATGGAAACCCGAGAAGGACCATATAGTGACCCAATTGGTGATGTTCTTCAGAAAAGTCAGGTGCGTAGTACTCGCAACCGGCGTGCGTGTATGACCAGATGTATGAACGTAGCCGAAAAGTTTTTTTAACAACTGGTAGTTGTCTATGATGGTCAGTATTCGATATAATACTAAGCAGTTGATGAATATTTAAAATCATAGAAGTGACGAGGTTCTCTATTTGTGAGAAAAAAACGCCAATTTCATAGGTGGGAACCCAATATTTACAAACATTGTAAAAATATACGCATTGCTAAAAAAAATTAAGTAATAGGTCAGTGTATCAGTTGTATTTCAATTCAAAATGTACTATCAAGGAATTTCATATCTATACACCTTAAGGACTATTTTTGCTTGCAGCGCTCGGCCGCTATAGAAATCTCATCAACCAATAGCATCGCACCATCAGATTTTTGATGAGACCCTTGTTTTTATAATGAAAAAAAAAGACAGTAAAAAACCAGCTGAGGTGGTGCATATTTTTTCAATGGAAACAATTTCAATGGGAACCCTCGTTCGGTCGTAGTTCGAGATCGTTTGGGACAAGTTTATGTGTTTTTTTTATGAGTGGGTTTGCTATGCTCTCAGAAAAGTATAATATAAAATTAGAATTGAGTAGCTTCACAATTAGCAGTTTTTGGGGTAAGAGGCGGAAAATTTCCATAATACTTTAAAAGCGCCAAACGCGGTATCGTTTCGGTATAGTATGCTCGGTATACCGAAACGATACCTCATTGCTTTAATTTATCAATTTATGCAGTACCGTTTAATTCGTTGTAATTTATGCGCGCGCCTATATTTCAATCGAGTATTCCGAGCATGCTGTAAACCGTGTGACGTGAGCGAGTACAGCACTGCAGAGCTGCAAAAAAACAAAGTATGTCCAATTTTATAAAATCTACAGTTTACACTTTTTCTTTCATTTTTGGGATACCCCGATACGGCATCCCATAGTATTTATTGAGTGTCATAAAAGTAAAAGGGGCGTAAAACAGATGTGGTCATCGTGTTCACGGGATTTTGTTTTGAAACTGGTTAGATATGAAGTTCCGCAATAGTACATACCTACGATACCTACCTACATAATCAGCCTATAATATTCCCACTGCTGGGACACAGGCCTCCTCTCTTCGAGAGGGAGTGGGCTGTCAATCTACCACGCGGGCCCAGTGCGGGTTGGTAGATGTCACATGTCTTTGAATTTTTGGTTTTAAGACATGCCGGATTCCTCACGATGTTTTCCTTCACCGTATTGAGAGCAGTGGTGATGAAATTATTTACATAAAAGTGCCTGCCTGGGTTCGAACCCACGACCTACAACTCGTAAGTCGGGGGCTTTACCACTGGGCCACCATTGCTCACATCGATACCAACCTACAATACGTAAAATCAAAATAATTCGTGCGGGCGAACTGTTTTGCCTACAGTACTTACATAATTTTCTGAAAAATATTAAATGATCACCTTTTTTCTTTGCAGTGCAGCTTTGTTCATGCTTCTTCAAATTCTTCAGCAACGCGTAACTTCTTTTGCATTTACTGCATTTTCCTGCACAAAAGTACAATAGGATAAAAAAAATGTAATACCGGACGAGCCTATTGCCATCAACCGGGCAAAAATCCTGACTCCGGGCTGCTATTGAGAAATTCTTAATGGAAAAACCCAATAACACTTTGCTCGACCTGGGAATCGAACCCAGGACCTCATACTGACAAATAGCGAACATAACTGGCGAAATGTGGGTGTACTATAGGTGTACCTCTGCCTAACACTTCGGGGATTACAGGGATGATATTATGTTATAAAAAACTCAAAAGCCAGAGGGCTGGTCTATTTTTTGGGCAAACAATCAGCATCGCCATACGTGGCAATGCTGCCAGCCTTTTGGGCACTTTTCCTGTTTACAGCGATGCGGATGAATTTGCTTCATTCAGATTTATTTATTTATTGTAAAACATAGGTACACTATAAGTTCTTAGTTGGTAATACAGTGAGGGCGCTATGTTTTGCCTCTAGGGCGTACAAAAATAATAATACATGCAATATCATTAAAACAAGAAATTAATATAGGTATATGAACCACAAATAACAAGTAAATAAATTAGATCTTCAGAGAAATAATAAAAATAAAAATGTCCGCAGTTATTGTAATAAAATGAAAATTGTCAACACTTACTTATTAAGACTATTAATGAAAGTGAATTATGTCATAAATTAAAATTAGAAAGAAAGAAAGAAAATAAATTTATTTGACCCAGGTTAAGGCACACAATATTCACACAAAAAACAGCAAGAAAAAAAAAATGCTTAAAATAGTATTGAGTGCCTCACGGCTGCGCCAAATAGGCCCAGTTCAGCAATTAATGCCAGACGACTAGTGCCTGACGCTGGTTTTCAACTGGACCTTATGTTACGAGGACGTCTTACGGATGTAAATCAGTTTATAGGTAGTGTGTAAATATTTAAATAAAATTAGATAGATATGTGTAACAAATAATAATATAAAAAAAAAAAAAAAAAAAAAAAAATGTTAATATAAACATAGATAACGAAGTATTGCATTTATTTTATTTTGTTTATTTTTATCTCAGCTGCACCGGTTGACGTCATCACGTCAACGCCGGCTGTCGCTGAAAACCAGCGCTGGGGCTCTGTCTAGCTAGGGTCGCAGCATTATGCTGAGCGATGGCCGTTTTGCGTGAATGTGACGCATATTTTCCCTCAACTTATTCTTTCGTGTTTGTGTTTTTATTTCTTTGCGTTATGTTTAATTTTATTGTATATAACCGGACCTATGCCTAAAATACATGGAAAAGTCAAGATTTTTAATGATTTGAAGACATGCTCACAGCTTGTTGATGTATGATTCTGTCCCCTCCTTTTTAGGGTTCCGTACCCAAAGGGTAAAACGGGAACCCTATTACTAAGGCTCCGCCGTCTGTCTGTTTGTCCGTCTGTCACCAGGCTGTATCTCATGAACCGTGATAGTTAGACAGTTGAAATTTTCACAGATGATGTATTTCTGTTGCCGCTATAACAACAAATACCAAAAAACGGAATAAAATAAATATTTAAGGGGGCTCCCATACAACAAACGTGATTTTTTTGCTCGTTTTTGCTCTATATTGATAACGGCAACAGGTAGACGCTTGAAATATTCACAGAATATTTAGTTATATATTCACTTTAAAAATAAATAATTAAAATAAAATAAAACAAATATTTAAGGGGGGCTACCATACAACAAACGTGATTTTTTTGGCGTTTTTATAGTTAATGGTACGGAACCCTTCGTGCGCGAGTCCGACTCGGACTTGGCCGGTTTTTTTTAATATACATGTACACATATTATTATTCTAAGTATGTTAGCGTATACAGGATGTCCCAGAAATCAACGTTAAGCACGAAACGGGTGATAGGCAAAGTGTTTGACTTTTATCAGAAAAATATTAAAAAAAAAATCTTGGTCATGTACTTTTTACATTATAAGTTTTAAAAAATGTATCGGAAAAACTGACATCCTGTGATGATCTTTCAAGTCCTGTGACTACAAATATTAATTTTTCTTTGTTTTATTTCTTTGGTTTTACAGAAAGGCTATTCATGGGTAACAACAGAAAAAAAAAATGACAACACGATATCGTCAATTTTGTGTGAAGAGGCAACGGGAATTATTATTTACAATATTATAAACCAACATTTTCGAATAAAAAATTGCTACCAATGGAGATGAAGGAGTAATCTATCTGTGGCAATTATTTATTACATTTGGCTTTGTTAAATTTTGCCGCAAAATGTACCGAAAAACTATGCAAATTTTTGTCAGATTTTGTGATAGCGTCCTTAAGGTACCCTTACTGCCCCATCTCATAAATCCAACCTATATTTGTATGCCCAGGGGCATACAAATATAGGTATATTATACTGACGATAAGTCAAAGACAATTACTACTAGCGGATAAAAAAATGTGATAAAAAATAATGCGATAAATTCAGTTGCAGGTTTTCTATAGTTAATGACTGTTTATCATAGTTTCTCCACAATAATTACAATAAACTTAATACAATTCTACATCGCCAATGAAAATAAGGGATTTTGGTGGCATGAGGAACAGAGCGTAAAGTTCACTCATCCACCATAGAAAAGGGGGAGGATCCTGCAACCAGACGGGTGTTGTGTCTGGTGGGCAACTGCCCGACGGTTGATGTCGGGACGTTGTATATATGGTAGTTGCGCGGTAAACTCTGCTTGCGCGTTGCAGGATTTACGTGACGTCAGTGTGACGCATAGTTCGCATGTAGCGATGTTGATGCTGTTACAGGGTTATGGTAAGTTCTTTATCGAAGGTTATAGCATCCCGTAAGACCAACGAGGTTATCTGCTTATCTATAATCAAGAAGTTTACATACCCATGCTATACTGAGATTCAGCAGAGTTTTAATAGGCAACAAATCAATTGTTGCATAATACAAACTACAAACATCGATATCGAGACGATCGACAAATTAAAACATTCAATCCCTACAAAAAAGTGACGTCAAATATGTTCAATTTGTCGGCGCGATTAATATTATGTTATACCCATGCCAAATTACAGTTTTCTAGTACTAAGAGTCTCTGAGCTGAGCCGCGGACAGACAGACCAACGGACAAGCAAAACAATAAGGTATTCTTGTTGACTACGGAACCCTAAAAATACTCAACAACCATCATTAACATTAATCATTTTGTGAAACTAATAAAACATACCTTCATGATTTTTTATAAAATGTTATAGATTAATGGTTTTATTCCTTTTTTTTGTATAGGTAATTTGTTTTATTTTTCAGCGTATTTGAACGCAGAAGATGTGAACGTCATCTTAGTGGACTGGAGTTTCGGCGCCGCGGGCGACTACTTGGTCGCACTCCCCAACACCATCAGATCTGGTCAGTACTTTCTACTGCCTGCTTTTCTCCCATTGTCATCAGCCTACAGCAGTCCACTACTGGACTTAGACTTCTCTGATCGCAGACCATTAAACTCGATCCTCAGCATGCGTTAAGATAACGGGGTCTAGATGAGAAAACATGACTCACCTCCAGGTCTATGGTCTTCTCCCAGACACCTGTGTTCATCAAGTAGCTTGTTGGTCGCGAACAAATGCCAGCACTCGTCACATTTGACGTCGGGCACCTCTTCAAATGGTATGCATTGATTTTTGTCAAAGTGCCTGAAGAAAAAAAAACGAGTATGCTTTAGTCAACACGACTGAAGTAAAACTTACTTACAAATAGTAATACTAATTAGTAATATACGAAATGTAACTCTCTCTCTTTCTATCTTCACTAACTTATATCTCCCTCTCAACTTCCGTTCGCTCGCTTCCGTAACGCTCTCGTCAGGCATTCACCAGCTTAACCCCAAGTCAAGCGTGCGTAAAGAAGTCTTACTTCGAAAAGGTGCCTGTTTTTAGACTTTTAATGACATTGACAGGTTCCATTGTTGGTAGCAGAAGCATCATAAGCTTATAATGTTGCCACTGTTGGGACACAGGCGTCCTCGCTTATAATGTTGCCACTGTTGGGACACAGGCGTCCTCGCTTATAATGTTGCCACTGTTGGGACACAGGCCTCGTCTTAAGAGAGGACGCCTGTGTCCCAGCCCGAAGTAGAGTGGGCCGTAATTCACCTCGCAGGTCTAGTGCGGGTTGGTAGATGTAACATGTCTTCGAATTATAGGTTCTAGGATCCTCACGATGTTTTCCTTCACCGTTTTGAGAGCAGTGGTGATGAAACAATTTACACAAAGTAAAGCGCCTGCCTGGTAGACATGGGTAGCTTGCGAGGGAGTGATATAAAAGAGCTAGCTCTTTCCAATTGACGTCGCTCTCGCTCACTCACTCGTCCGCGAAATACCTCACTTAACCCTTAATTGGTCGCGTGGGGTGTCATGCACCCCAAAGCAGGTTTTTAGGCTCACAACTTTTGAAAATTTGAATTTAGCGCGTTGGCCTTATTTATTTATTTATTTAAACTTCTCACACACAATTAGGTACAAAGGCGGACTTAATGCCTTAGGCATTCTCTACCAGTCAACCAAGGATGGTGAAGAGATAAGATGGCCTTCTACGAGGGCTGCACTAAAAGTATCGGGAATGGAATATTTCCACTGTTCCTGTCATATTAAAATCTTTTTAATTGAAAACTCCTTGGTTTTAAAAATCGAAAACCATTTATTTATTTAAAAAAAGATTCTCGGTCTTGTCACAAGGTTTTGTCCAACTTGTTTAGTCGTTGAGAAAATGGAATTGACTCGAGAAAATTCAAGAGCGATGATTTATTATGACTTTCGAACTGGTTTAACACAAAAACAGTGTGTTGACCGGATGATTTCTGCATTTGGTGATGAAGCCCAATCCAAAACCACCATTTATCGCTGGTTTGCTGAATTTCAACGTGGACGTGTCAAGCTCAGTGATGATCCCCGTCAAGGTCGTCCAAAAACTGCAGTCACCCAAGAAAACGTTGATGCTGTGCGTAAGCTGATTGAGGAAGATCGACATGTGACATACCGCGAAATTCAGGCAACTTTAGACATTGGCATGAGTCAAATACAAATAATCTTGCATGTACAATTAGGTGTAAAAAAGTTGTTTTCCCGATGGATACCGCATTCGCTCTGTGAAGAGCAAAAAGCGGCTCGCGTTACTTGGTGCGTCAGAACTCTCGAAAGATTCCACGCAGGATCCTCAAATGCTGTATACAACATTGTATCAGGTGACGAATCCTGGATATACGCGTACGAACCCGAAACAAAAAACCAGTCACGAGTTTGGGTGTTCGAAAATGAGTTAAAGCCAACAAAAATTGTTCGTTCACGGAGTGTTGCAAAAAAAATGGTGGCCACGTTTGTCTCCAAAACCGGCCATGTTACGACTATTCCTCTTGAGGGACAAAGAACGGTTAATGCAGAATGGTATGCTAGCATTTGTTTGCCACAGGTCGTTTCTGAACTCCGTAAAGAGAACTGCAACCGCCGCATCATCCTCCATCACGACAATGCGAGTTCTCACACCGCGCACAGAACAAAAGAGTTTTTAGAGCAAGAAAACATAGAATTATTAGACCATCCGCCGTACAGCCCCGACCTAAGCCCTAATGATTTCTATACTTTCCCTAAAATAAAGAATAAATTGCGTGGACAGAGATTTTCATCACCTGAAGAAGCTGTGGACGCCTACAAAACGGCCATTTTGGAGACCCCAACTTCCGAATGGAATGGTTGCTTCAATGATTGGTTCCATCGTATGGAAAAATGTGTCAAATTTCGCGGAGAATACTTCGAAAAGCAATAAATACATTTTTAAATAGTAATGTTGTGTCACTTCCTTGCAGTGGCGAAACCACTGTATAACACGATTCCTACCGGCTTCCCTTCGGAAATTCGGAACACAACCACTGTATCGTCATTGAAAAATGGCACAATCAGTAGTGTTTAATAATGCCAAATAAAATGTATAATCACACAGTAGGTATTTAATACACCATACAATTAAAACATTACAAAACGCCTACATTACACTTTTGTCTTTATATCCCAACAACAAAACATTTTGCTCTAAAATAACTCACAGGCGCATCTGGCTTGCTGTGAGTTCAGTTTATAAACGAAATCGACGTTGTCAGGAGGAGTTTATTTTATATAGAAAATATTTTATTGCTCCGGCTTATCTCTCTTATAAAATCACCCTTCGCCACTGCTTCCTTGATTCCCGAAATTTTCAGTGCCGCCCTCGTAGGTAGCTTCGTAAACACGTAAAACGTACACGATTCAGTTGCGAGCGACGGTCTGATGTGGACGGTTGGGCTCGGAGAGCGTGTTTGGGGTGCACGACACCCCAGGTGACTGTGTGCAATGAGCATATGAATATAGTCTGTCAAAATTGTGACGATTAAAACTAGGATTAGTAAAAAAATATTTTTCATATTTAAAAAAAAGTTAATTATGTTAAAAACACGTTTAAAAGTTGATTAATATGTAAGTTCAAATGTTCTAATTAATAAGTCTGATTTTGCATATATTTCGTATTTTGTTTAATTTCCTAAATCTGGGGTGCCAAACACCCCTCGCGACCGCTTATGCAACTTTTTAGGCGCGCCCAATTGAGGGTTAACTAGCACAGTTACCTCACTCAGAATTTGACAATGACTATTGAGTGAGCCGAGCCGTTTCTTCGACGCGCGCGCGGGAGTCAAATGAGCTAACATTCGGCGTTTGAGTCACTGAGCTATTGAAGAGCTAGTGAGCTAGAAGAGTGATATAGCTCTTTAGAGTGAAAAAGCTAATCGCTCGTTTTCTTTTCAGTGAGCTATTTCGCCCATGTCTACTGCCTGGGTTCGAACCACCTACAACTCGTGTCGGGACCGTTACCACATGGCCACCACGCCCTCATGGATTTTTGTATGAAATATTGAAAGTACAGGACAGGTCTTTCGGGTCAGCAAATAGTAAAATGCTCTAC
This sequence comes from Tiliacea citrago, assembly GCA_963921375.1. NCBI lineage: Eukaryota > Metazoa > Arthropoda > Insecta > Lepidoptera > Noctuidae > Tiliacea > Tiliacea citrago. The sequence continues at coordinate 11,847,066 of OY992808.1, read as the reverse complement.
TTACTCGTCAAAGGCTGAAAGATGTACGAAGTCAGCCTCACATCTTCTACAGGTGTACGGGTTAGATCTGTTTTTGTGATGTTTGTGATGCATCGACGCTTCCTCTGCCGACAGGAACCATAAGCCACAGGGATTGCATGCTAGCCTGCGATCAAGAATATAAACATCACGCTTGTATTCCCCAAAGAGGTATGTAGAGGCACTGATATTATAATTAAAAAGAGATAGATATGATATACACGCTCTGCAAGTGGCACGTCAAAATATGGCTAATTCACACACACACTAGACATGGGCAAAATGTTTTTTTTATTTTTTTATTAAAAAGAACCAGATTTTTAAATAATGAATAACAATCTAGCCTATAAGGCTAATAAGTAATTTTAATCTAAGTAAATTTTTTACGTGATAATTATTTTAAAACTTAGTATAGTGTTGATTGTACTTTACACAAGTCCGTCCCACTTTCTTAGAGTCTGATATAATAATGTAAACACTTTTTTCATGTGTTATATGTGTGTCATTGTCACTATTATGTCTACACTACACTAACTCAAAAGGTTTTGTTCGTTTTAGTCTTCGCACTATATTAGTTTGGTCTAACAGCTGAATTGCCTCGATGTTCACATGTCGGTGGAATCGCTGTTCATGGGCCTCAGCAATTTTCTGGATTATTTTGGTGACTGGCTCCATTTTTAGGTTACGATAGAAGTCGTCATTTCTGAATGGGCAAAATGTGTCACTAAAAAGAAAACATTGAAATGTATCTTTTGGATCACTGGGACATGTATCACTCTTTTATATCCTTATCAAACTCAAACTCAAAGCATTTATTTCAAATAAACCATTTGCAGGCACTTTTGAATTGTCAAAGAGTCGGTCAGTTAAGTCAGAAAGTGGAAGCTATTTGCCCATTCCAAAACGTAGATCTCTATGGAGAAGAACAGGCAAGAAACTCCAAGGACACTTTTAAATCAAGATATTACAAAATCCTGGGTACATTATTCTTGTCGCTTCTATATGAGAGAACAATGAAAAACAAAAATAAATATATTTAAAAAAAAAAACAATTCAAAACATAATTTTAAAAGATTACAAAATAATATATATATGTATCAGTAGCTCACGCTCGCGCGCACGACCTAATATGATGGTCAAACAACTCACTCTTTCCGTCTTGCGAAAGAGCGACAGAACATTCTAAATAGGGAGGTGCGAAAGAGACGTCTGGACTTTCCGAAGATTTGTTTACGAGTGTGGCAGTGGCTGGCAGTGTTGCCAGTGGCAGATAGTCAAATATAACATGAGACAGCTCAAAAAGTAACATTAACATATTTTCAAAATAATTTTGGAAAACGACACTAATATTATAATATGGCACTATATAGTATTAGTGTTTATTAGTACAAACAAAACTCTAAACTACAATACAAAATATAGACAAACTGAACTGACACGGACGCCACTAGACGCTCGCTCGCTCGCTCGCCTCCGCAAGCGGAAACGAAAATGTAGAAATACACGCGAGTGAGTGAATAAGCGTTAAGACGAAGTGACAGATTTTCGCGCTGTCGTCGCGTCCGTCAATTTGTGTCAGTTCACAAAATCATCGAAAAAGCAACAACTTTCTTGGATCCGTTCCGTTTCACAATAATTTTTTATTTGCTGGTAAATATTTATATATGTTTTATTAAGTCCTAAAAGTAACGTAAAAGTAACATTTTGAGTCGTGTAACATGGAGGTAACATGAGAGGGTCAAAAGTAACGTAAAATGTTACAAAAGTAACATTCTGGCAACGCTGGTGGCTGGCTGTGCGGTTGCGTTGCGATACAGATTGAAAAAAAAGGCCGTGAGTGAATGAGTTTTAAAGATACACTGATACATTCGGATGTGAATGTATATGTTCTATGTTAGAGGGTTTGGTTTCCGGACTTAGTCCTTCATGTGGACCATTGTGCGTGGGCCATGGCGGCCGTCATTGGTTTATTCCAACCAGCCCACCTCCCTCCAGAAGCTAATTAGGTCTTCTGGTCTGCATAGAATATCTGTGAAAGATCTGGGTGACCCGAGGGTTTCTGTTCTGATCTGGCTGACGCCTGTGCAGTAAAAGAGCACATGCGTAACGGTTTCATCAGCCTCCAAGCAAGCCCTGCACAGAGGGCTGTCCGTTATGCCTATATTGTGGAAGTGGTTATTTAGTGAGCAGTGTCCAGTGAATAGATATAAAGAGTTATTGATGGAAACGGATTGATTCATATCTTTTTTATCTATCTCTCCTGAGTCACACAAACGCCTCAAGCAAGTATCGTTTAATTTAAAATTGTTTAACACTTATTGCATAATAACTATTTAAAACTACCGGGAAAAGACCCTGATTCCTGTAACCATAGGTTATAACTAGAGATCGGATATTCGGATGCATATTTACCTAAAGTACGTTTTTTTTCCGGGCAAAGGATACAAAGTATGGAAACGGCTTCTTAAAATAGATTTTTATTCCGGGATCGCGGGGTTTCATTAATGACAGTTTGTAGGTATACAATTTTGTATTCCTGAGTATAACAAATATTTCTTATCTATTTAGAACTAGGCAAGAATTTTGTGGAAAATATAACACGTTTAAAAACCACTATTAATATTTCTTGAAAATTCTAAAATGAAATATATTTATTCGGGGATACACAGAACAAAAGAGTAGTTCTTAAAAACTTGTCAGTCCTGGAAACCGACACTTTTTCCCGTACCGAAGCGCACTCCATACTAGTCAACTCTCAAACTTTAGGTGAATATGCATCCGAATATCCGATCTCTAATTATAACCTAGCGCAGGAGTCAGGGTTTCAATATACAGGGTGCCCGGTAATTCGACCTATTGCTTGAGAGGGATTATAATAGAGGTAATTTCCAACAAATTAAGCCCGTCAACTAGGGGTCGAAAATTAATGGTTTCTGAGTTACGGAGGTTTTTAGATTAATGTTCTTTTCAGACTGGTCATCAAAACCAAATAATTTAAAATAACTACTTCTCTACATACCATACATAACATCACGCCTGTAATCCCCGAAAGGTTATTCAGAGGTGTACCTATAGTACAACCACGTTTCGCCAGTTATGTTTAAGTCCCATGTAATAGGGGGCGAGCCTATTGCCATCAACCGGGCACAAATCCAGACTCCGGGCTGCCACTGAGAAATTCCCAATGGAAAATCCCAATAACACTTTGCCCGACCTGGGAATCGAACCCAGGACCTCATGCTCAACAGTCGCGCTTGCGACCACTAGACCAACACGGCAGCCAAACTACTTCTCTCTCGACACTTATTTGTTATTTTTCTGATTTGTGATAAACGAGTGCTCATTTATAAAAAAAATACATGCCCTAAATTTCCATAATTTCATAAAAAAAAGGTCTCGAGTGCAAAGGACAAACCATCTTTATTTTTTTAATTTAGACGTGTTTACTTGAAAAAAATGTGTGAGATAGCGGGGCTTAATTTGTTGGAAATGGCCTCTAGTATAACCCGTTTCAAGGAATAGGTCGAATTACCGAGCACCCTGTATAAATGTAACATACTTTTATGTCAATCAAATATTATATTCTTAATATTATCAGAGATTGAAATAGGTAGAGCTTATTTACCTAAACTTCGAGGAAGGAAAGGAAGTAACATAGAGTGGATAATACCTCCTCTAACATCCCGGAATAATTATAATGACGTTTAAATCCCGGGATTTCAAATGACGGGTCGTCAGAAGCCCGAAGATCACAAACAGTCTTACCAAGGGATACCGTGTTACCCAGTAACTGGGTTGTGGAGGTCAGGTATGCAGTCACTCCATGTAAAATACTGGTATTTAGCTGTATCCGGTTAGACTGGAAACCGAACCCGACATATAAAGCTAGACAGAGAAATACTAGGCAGATTGATTGATTTATTGCTTTAGTAATAAAAGATATAAAGTTTCTAATACTAACCTGTTCTAATACTATCCCATTTCTTCCCGTGGGTGTCGTAAAAGGCGACTAAGGGACTTACTAGAGAATGGGCAGCAGCGTTCTCTATGCATTTTAACACCATACTGCGATCGCCAACCCGCCTGCCAAGCGTGGCGATTATGGCAACCCTCCCCGCTTTTTGGGGAGGCCAATGTCCAGCAGTGGACGTCTTTTGGCTGAAATGATGAATACTGACCTGGGACTGGTGAACCCAACACAATGTACTTTCATATGACTCATATATCCCTGCGAGGTCTTGTTGGACTGCCCGCAAATTGCACACTTATACACGCGAGCTGGTGACGGCGCTCGCTTCGGTGATATTTTTGGTGGTTTCGACGGCGTTATGGTAACACGGGGTGACGACTTCGGTGACGGCTTTGGGGTTTGTGGTGATGTTGTTTTTGTTTGTATCCTGTAAATAGAACATTTTTTTTTTCAACATACTTGCTTGTAAAGTTTCTCTTATGGCAACGCATTTAGGTTCATAATTCAGCTTAAATACACTCGTTTTCTTTCAAAACAATGAATATTTTTGTGAATAAATAAACTATTTTAAGTTACATTTAATAAATCAAATCAATCATCAAAATTATTGTCATTTCATCAAATTATATATTTTCACCTTAATTTGCGTATTCCAAAACATTATTTTGTGTTTATAATATTTTTTATATAGGCTGTTAAGCGGAATAAGAAATGAGTACATAACAGGAAGTCTGAAAGTGGCACCGGTGACTGAAAAGTTGTGCGGAAATCGGTTGTCATGGTAGTCGTGCATTGACACAAAAAACCGGCCAAGTGCGAGTAACGGTTCCGTAGTTGGGATGAATTTATCCAAAAAAAAAACTTAACATTGTAGTTGAAAAACATGTTCTCCCATACGCGATATACGCCATGGTCTATTTTCCAACTAAAAATGTAAGTTTGTAATCGCAAAAACTAAAAATTAACGATTTTTGGACTTTTTCCTTTAATTGTGCTATGAGACCTTGCTTCTTGCCAAAGTTTATGATTCTAGGTCTACGGGACCCCTATTTATAGGTTTTGATTTATTTGTGAGTATCAAAATATGTCGCATAAATCTCCGTATTTTTTTATTGCGTAGACTTAGAAGCTCGATTTTTTTAGAACTTCAAGGGACCGTAGACCTACGTATTTGATATTAATTTCAACTTGATACCTCCACGCGTTCCTGAGAGTCTTGACAGACTAACAGACAGACAGACGGACAACAAAGTGATCCTATAAGGGTTTAGTTTTTTCCTTTTGAGGTACGGAACCCTAAAAATATCTAAAATTCTCACAACAAGCCCTTTAATTTGATATGTCACAGGGTACAGTTTGCATGACATTTTTTTAATTTGCTAATTTGCCCCCCAAAAGTGACCCCCATATTCAAAATTCATTTATTTACGTTACAGTTTCGTGTTTGGGCCACAAAAATTCGTATCTGTCCCAATTTACAACTTAATCGGTCCAGTAGATTCGGAGCAAATCGGCTGTGACAGAGACACGAGTGATCCTACATGGGTTCCGTATTTTCCTTTTGAGGTACGTAATCCTAAAAAAACAAAAAACGAACATAAATTCTCAGTCGTAAAAACAGGACGGAGACAGAATCGAGCGCCTTACGAATACCTTGACGGCCGATAGATGCCAATTGCACTTCACATAAGATATGAAATCGAGATTGCGAATGTTTTTTCACTTTTATTGAAAGATACGCTAAATCGTCAACACGGCCGTTTCCGTCCATGCAGATTCACCGCCACTGCCGGCGCCAGCTCCAAACACCAGACACGGGAAACAAAATAATTTGTTGCTTTCTTCACATCCACACAACAAGGTGTTTTGAAATATTGTTCAGATTTTTAAAACCACGCGTAAAAGATTTATTTTTCGTAACACATTTTTGAGAAAGTGCAATTTCGGGACGTGGTGGTCCCTTAGCTTTCAGTTCGATACGCATTTCGAGTCTTTTCACAATTTTTAATAAAAGATACACTGTATTGTTCCATTTTTAATACAAATGTCGCGCACAAACTATTTTTAATAATTATTTAGAATAAACACTGCGAATCTACTGACAGCCGAGTTGAGCCGACCGTTTGTTTAACATTTGTCGTATTAACTCGACTGGGGCGGTCAATAGGTTAGGGAGTTGTATTACTGATTCTAACTCTATAAAATCATATTTTGATCAACATACAACCTGACATTGACCTGCAAATTGCAAGAAACGTATGAAAATTTGAATTTCGGGGACTACCTAAGCGCACCCTTAAGAGGAGGCTCCCTTTTTTTTGTTTTTGGGTGGGAAATTATCAAATAACTTCTCCCGCTCTGGGTGGAGTGGGAGGGCGTGTTCCTTCATTTGCCTGTGTGCCAGGGCCACGATATCTCTTTCGGACAAACTAATGTGACTATGTTAAGTTGCATGAATATTCTGAAACGAGTCACACATACAAGCAAAATGAAACTTTAGTAGATGATTTATTGGATCTTTTTCTTTCCATGTTGAAGACAGTTACGTAATTGTAATATTTTCGCTCGATATTCGATAATCATGTCTTTTTTAAGGATAATTATAAAAAAACAAACAAGATTATTTAGCTTTTATGTCTAAAATAAATATTCACAGCAAGAAAACATAGTTTACTAGCTGCGCCCCGCGGTTTCACCCACGTAAGTCTCGATCCCGTGGGAATATCGGGATAAAAAGTAGCCTATGTCTTAATCCAGGGTGTCAGCTACCTCCATACAAAATGTTATCAAAATTAGTCCAGCCGTTTGAGCGTGAAGAAGTAACAAACATACATACATACACACACACACACACACACACTCACAAACTTTCGCCTTTATAATATTAGTCTGATGTGATGTGATTATCCCGACACAAGATATTTTTTCTCTAGATCAATTATTACTTTAGTTATAAAAGAAATAAGAATTGAGACTCACGCTATTTAGTTTCGTGCTCGAACACGATCAAAGAGCTCACGCGATATTCAACTTTATTACTGATGTATTAGCGTTTAGCACATAACGGAGTGGCGGAGAGTGAGGGGCGGACCTTGCGTTCGAAATTTGATTTAGACTGCCTTTTTTTTTTGGGTGGGAGGTTATCAAATAAGGAGGGTGTGTCAGACTTTTACTGACTAAAACCCACCCGTGTTCCTTCATTTGCCTGTGTGCCAGGGCCACGATATCCCTTTCGGACAAACTCGCAACCCTGGCAGGCATTGGCCCTAATGGACCCCGTCAATTCGTGCTGACGTCTCTTTGAGGCGCGCGTGGAACACGATGCGCCATCGACCCGGGCCTGGTCCTTATCGGACGGCGAGCCACCCATTGCTCACCGTCCGCAGGCCCGCGCCTACGGTGGCCGGAAATCGGCTTGCGACTCCCGACGCCCGGGGCGTCTCCTGCGGCGACTAAGGGCGCGAGGGCGCGAATCTTGCCTCACCCTCACGCGTTCCGCCTCCTCCTTGCTTCGCAGAAGGAGGTGACGGCCTCCCATGCACTCTCGCTCCGAACCATGGCCTGAACCAGGGCCGGACGCGAAGGATTGCCGCCGCCGATCGCCTCCGTGAGGACACGGCGGTGCTCCGCCCAAGCTGGGCAGACCTCCACCGTATGCTCCACCGTGTCCTCCGGGCGATCCACACAGTGGTGACACCCGGGATTTAGACTGCCTGCTCTTAATATAAATATCAATGCATACTTGACTCTTTTAGTAGGCGTCTCCAATTTAACAGGCTCCTTATCCCTCGTTCGCTTCAGTCGTGGCGTGAGTAACGAATTGGCTTCATTCTGTTGACAATCATCGTAAAATTATTAACATTAGTGGCAAATGTGAGTGTATTTAGGTTTAGGTTAACGTAACCTAAACCTATAAAAAAAAAAAAGAAAAACAAAACATGATACAGTTCACTTAAATGAGATTTAACTTTTAACATATACAGGTTGTCCTAGAAACCAACGTCAAACCGAAAACGGGTGATAGGCCAAGCCCTAAGCTTAATCAGAAAAATATTAAAAAAGTCTTGGCCATGTACTTTTTACATTTTAAGTATCAAAAAATGTATCGGAAAAACTGACACCCTGTGATGATCTTTCAAGTCCTTCAACTACATATATTAACATTTATTTATTTTTTCTTTGGATTTACAGAAGGGTTATTCATGGTTACATTACAGAAAAAAACTTAAAAGAAAAATTAATATTTGTAGTCACAGGACTTGAAAGATCATCACAGGGTGTCAGTTTTTCCGATACATTGTTTGATACTTATAATTTGAAAAGTCCATGGCCAAGATTTTTTTTATATATTTTTCTGATAACTGTCACGGCTTGGCCTATCACCCGTTTCCGGCTTGACGTCGATTTCTGGGACACCCTGTATAATCGTCGTCTAATGACGAAGCATGCAGAAGTAGAATAAGTAAAACTATAAAAACAACGTACGAGATCAACAGCAAACAAAGCAAAAGTGTAGGTATAAAATAAGTTAACACAGCTGGTCAATTTGACACCAAGGTACTCATTTTTTTTTTTTTTTTGGGTGGGAAATTATCAAATAACTTCAGGAGCGGGAGGGCGCGTCAGACTTTTACTGACTAAAACCCACCCGTGTTCCTTCATTTGCCTGTGTGCCAGGGCCACGATATCCCTTTCGGACAAACTCGCAACCCTGGCACGACCAAGGTACTCATAAGTATTGATTAGTCACTTTGTGTGAAACACAAGCAACGATTCAGAAGCGAACTACTGTGTGAATGTGTTTGTGTGTGCTAATAATAATAACGTTTATTTGGACTCAATAAAATATAGCCTAATACAGTTGTATTCCTAAGAAATAGGATACAAATCATGGAAAACAGTGCTCTTCCGTGGTAAATTTGGTGCAAAAACATACATGACAATTCCAAAATTAAATAACCTAGACTATGAAAGGAGGTAATTAAGTCCAAAACTTGACGGGTGAGTGATGTAAATGAGTGCGTGTGGTGTGTGTAGTGTGGATGTAGGGTGTGAATGTGTGTAGTGTGGATGTAGGGTGTGAATGTGTGTGGAGTGTGTAGTGTGGGTGTAGGGTGTGAATGTGTGTGGTGTGTAGTGTAGATGTAGGGTGTGAATGTGTGTGGACAATTATAAAAAAATATAATATAATAATAATAAATAATAATATATAATTATATTTTTTTTTATTATTATTTATTGTATGAGGTGTGAGTGTGTACGCGAACGCTAGTATAGTGCGTGCACGTGTTTTTTTTTTGTGCGACAGGTATATTCTCGGAGATTGCTGATTATTTATAATTTTGATTATTACGTGTGCTCTGGTTTTGTGTTCTTATTTTGTATTATTTAAGTGTACTTTTATATGTAAGTATTTTATATTACATACATACATACATAACATAACGCCTGTAATCCCTGAAGGGTTAGGCAGAGGCGCACTTATAGTACACCCACATTTCGCCAGGTATGTTTAAGTCCCATGTAATAGGGGGCGAGCCTATTGCCATAATTCGGGCACAAATCCAGACTCCGGGCTGCTAATGAGAAATTCCTGGTGGAAAAACCCAATAAACACTTTGCCCGACCTGGGAATCGAACCCCGGACCTCGTGCTCGCCAGTAGATCTTGCGATCACTAGACCAGTGGTTCTCAAACTTTTTTGGAGACTGAACCCTTTTCGAAAACGAAATATTTGACGGAGCCCTAAAGTAATCAAAAATGGTTTTATGTATATTCTTCATTAATAATCATATTACTTGACATTAAAATTTACATATTTTTTTTACTTTTGTTGAAATATTTAGATTGATATTATGTTACTCAGGTACCAGAGTAAAATAAAATATATTAGGTAGACACTCCTTTAGTATTATTTTTTTATTCTGACCAGTATTTTTGCGGAAGCTCCACAGAGGCTTTGCGGAACCCTAGGGTTCCGAAAAGCCTCTCAACTATTCAACTATTATGTCTAAATGTCAACTATTATATATTTATTTATTTATTTTATTATTTATGTACACACAGTAAAATACAGAGAGATACGACATAATTATAATACTAGTACAAAGGTACTGCTTATTTCTTAAGAAATTTCTTCCAGCAGACCTGCGAAAGGAGAAATGAAAAAGAAATGTAGACAATAGTGTGTGAGAACAAGAAGAGAAAAATATGAATATGCGAAGTCTTAAACTAAAATGATAAATATACCTATACTATACCATATACATATAAAATTTACACACGAATACGTACACGTACACACGTGCAAAAAAACTTACATATACCTAAAGAAATACATAAAGCATATATATACAAACATATATATAAAAATATTCACAGTTGAGAGGAAAGGTAGTGCTCTTTTAATTGATATTTAAATGAGGAAATTGTTTTTAAATCATGGGGCAAAGGTCACTGTATATTAATAAAATAAAATAAAAATATTTTAGACAAAAAGTCCATAGGCAAGGCAAAGTTGTTAGTAACAAGAATTTTGCTTATAACTAGTGTTAGTAACTAAAAAGAAGTAACTAGACACACCCGCACAGTAGGATCATCGGTCTCGCAACACATGTTCAGTGAACCTACTGAACAGAACAGGGGGTCTACTCCGAAGCGTTAAACCGAAGTATCGGCCGAATGTTCGGTTGTTTTATAACTTCCATAGTTTCCTTTTTTGACTTTGAATCCATACCCGACTTAAAGTCACATTTTCGTCTTTGGCTTATCTCTTTTTGACTGTCGTTTTTTTTTTCTTTTTCCGTAGTCAGCCATAGTCAAGCAACGGCCGAATTCGGCCGATACTTCGGTTTAACGCTTCGGAGTAGACCCCCAGTATCGGGTCCCTCGCCAATCATCCTAAGGACGCTATTCGGGCTCCTCCGTACTCATCGCACTAGCGACACCACTTTTTATGCATAATAACGTAGAAATCAGAGTGTGAGTTGTGAAAAGACGGCAGTAGATGCCCTAGGAGGACATAATTATAGTGACCTAATTGGTGATGTTCTTCAGAAAGGTCAGGTGCGTAGTACTCGCAACCGGCGTGCGTGTATGACCAGATGTATGAACGCAGGCGAAGCAAAAGGAGTATGTAAGGAGCGTAGCAGGTGGCGTTCTATAGTTTCTGCCTACCCCCATGGGAGGCGTGAGTTTATGTATGTATGTAAAAAAAAAAACATAAATTATTTAAATAAAACTAGCCTTAGTTTCCTTCTTCAAAATCGATTTCGGAGTAACCTTCGGTGATTTCGGTTTATCCTGTAAGAAAATATTGTTTTAAATAAAAACAGATATTTTACTGATATTTCAAGTACTCATCATTATCATTCATTCATTTCCACCGCTGGACATAGGCCTCCCCCAAAGGGAGGGTTGGCCATAATCGCCACGCTTGGCAGGCGGGTTGACGATCGCAGTATGGAGTTAAAATGCATAGAGAACGCTGCTGCCCATTCTCTAGTAAGTCCCTTAGTCGCCTTTTACGACACCCACGGGAAGAAATAGGATGGTGCTATTCTTTACGTCCGGCACCACACGGTTTCAAGTACTACCAACCCTAATATTTCTTTTTTATATTCTTTTGATATCGGTACCCATCACGTCTGAGGAGTTTTGCTAGCCAATTTAATTTGACCCTGTATTACGGCGACCGGTATACGTAACACAACAAAGAGAAAGCTTCATACAAACGCGTACCAAGCGGATGTATACCAAGGAGTGATGATTTTTTTAGGAAAACATTTTTTTTTTTACAATATTTGTAAATATGTGAGCACCATGTATGTATCTATCACATAATTGATTTATCTGCCATGGCTTGATTCTTAATTCTTTTTACCTATTGTGGTATACTAATTTTATTCTAGGTGCATTGTCTTCACATATAATTATATAATTAATGTACCAATACAAAATATTGTAAAACATTTTAAAAGAGTAACGGTGGAGTTTCTTGCCCATACGAAGCTACCTTTTGGAAGGGCCGACTAGAATCAATTCTATTCTTTTTTTGTAAATTTTGACGTTCAAAAGTGCCATGTAAGTGCCTATTTGAAAAAAATAATTTGACTTTGACCTTGATGTGGCGGCATCTATATCGCCACATGTGAACTACGCGTCACACTGACGTCACTCAAAATCCTGCATCGCGCAAGCAGAGTTTACCGTGCAACTAACATTATGTAAAACGTCCCGACATCAATCCTCGGGCAGTTGCCCACCAGACACAACACCCGCCTGGTCGGATGATCCTCCCTTTTCTATGGTGGATGAGTGAACTTTACACCCTGTTCCTTATACCTCTGTTCCACCTACGTTACTCTGTGGCGTCGTTCGTACTAACTCGGAAATACGAACATTACCAAAGCTCATACCATTTCTGGCTATTCTTAACAGAGTTAAAAAAACCGACCAAGTGCGAGTCGGACTCGCGCAAGAAGGGTTCCGTACCATTATCTATAAAGCCCCCCTTAAATACTTGTTTTATTTTAATTTAATTATTTATTTTTAAGGTGAATATATAACTAAATATTCTGTGAATATTTCAAGCGTCTACCTGTTGCCGTTATCAATGTCGACCAAAAACGAGCAAAAAAATCACGTTTGTTGTATGGGAGCCCCCTTAAATATTTATTTTATTGTTTTATAGTATTTGTTGTTATAGCGGCAACAGAAATACATCATCTGTAAAAATTTAATCTGTCTAACTATCACGGTTCATGAGATATAGCCTGTTGACAGACGGACAGACATACAGACAGATGGCGGGGCCTTAGTAATAGGGTTTCCAATTGACCCTTTGGGTACGGAACCCTAAAAAAAGAAGAGTTTATGTATTCGGCGAGTTTCTTTTTTTGTTTTCATGTATGTACTTCTTCGTGAATACTGGGCCGATTTACTTGATTATTCTTGATGAGTAACAGCTTTCTTCTCGAAGTCTGTGTCAGTTATTTCGTGAAAAGGGACGGAAGTGTGTAACAGGAAGTGACAGCTTGAGCATGGAACAAGTAACTACTTTTTAATAGCATGGAATTAGTAAGTACTATATAGATTGTAAGTAGAGGGGGTCGAATTTCGACCAGTGGGCGACCACTAGTAATGAATGAAATGAAATGAAATGAAATCGTTTATTCTGTAAATAGGATATCGGAATCACTTTTACACGTCATATTAAAAAGTAAAAAATAAGCTAGATGTAGTCGACATTTCCTATCTGACTACCCGTGAGAAGAAATGGCGAAACAAACTCAGGGGTCAAAGTCTCTTTTAAAGTCCAGACAATCTTGGTCAGATCATGTGAGGACCATGTAGATCTGTGTCTGAAATGGTCTTTTGAGGAAAGAACCACACAATTTTGAGTGGACCTGTCCAATCAGTGCAAGCATTTGTCGTAATCGTGCAGCTCGACTCAAGACTTAAGGAGCTCAACGACTCGACGAACAATACCAAAGAAAGTACATTTGGGTAGGCCTCATAAAGTGCTCAAAATGCCAGACCACCATTAAAACTGAGAAAAAGCATAAAATAATAGGAAAATATTTAAAGAAAAAAAAAAAAATGACCCACATAGTGCTCACATTCACAATAAATTAAAGCAGTAAATATAATACTTTTCAAAGTAAACATTAATGTAATATTGTATATAATATTCTGCAATGTCAATATTTATATAAAATCATGCATAATAACATTAAATGTCAAGTTTTCCAGTTTGATCACAAGGCTTGCAGAGCGAGCAGCTCAATCCCAAGCTTTTTTGTCTTCTAAATAATCAGAAATTTTATAGTACCCTTTTTTACAAAGTTTGGTTTTAATACAGCTTTTAAATCGTTTAATGGGTAAGTTTCGAATGTCAGTAGGAAGTTTGTTGTAAAAGCGTATACATTGACCCATGAACGAGTTGCCTACTCTGTGGAGGCGAGTGCGATGTACAGCAAGATTGTGTTTATTCCTGGTATTTAAACAATGAATATCGGACATTTTCTTAAAATTTGATATATTTTTGTGTACATACAATAGATTTTCAAATATATATTGAGAGGCTACAGTCAGAATATCTATTTCTTTGAATTTTTCACGAAGTGAATCTCTTGGACCTAGATTGTAAATGGCTCGAACAGCCCTTTTCTGTAAAACAAAGATAGTATTAATGTCCGCACAGGTTCCCCAGAGAAGAATCCCATATGACATAAGACTATGAAAATAACTAAAATAAACAATTCTCGCAGTATCTACATCAGTTATCTGTCGAATTTTTTTAACAGCATAGGCGGCTGAACTAAGCCTACCTGACAATTTTTCTACGTGTGGGCCCCATTGTAATAATTATTCGAATAAATATTTAATTATTTAGCTTTTTCAATTTTGAGGTTAACTTCTGTCGCTGCTCAGTTGCTTATTACCAAGGTGAGATATCAGATGTTACACATCATAATATCCGGCTACTGTAAGGCTCGCTCATTTTCTATTCGGATCATTTTTTATTTGGTTAGAGGAAATTCGCGAACTGGTCCCATAAAAACGAAAATCCAAAATCAAAGACACCGAATTCCGAAATTAAAGTTATTTTTCACTTTCAAGTGTTTTTTTTTTGGAAGTTGGTTTTAATGATTTTTAAAAAAAAAAGTGCTCTTTCTTACCTTTAAGCGACTGAGAGACATATTCTCATCTTTCGAGGTAGTACGATGGCGCGTCATCCGGGGAGGAGTGGGAGTTCGCTTACGGAAGCGACTGGGCCGAGACTCTGTTAGTATCCGGTTTTCCAGCTGTTGGGAGAAAGAAAACAATGCATTTTATAACATACAAAAAAAAAAATGTTTATTTCAGTTACCTACATAATGTTTAACAGACATGTTTTGGAGATCACCTTTTAAGCAAAGAGATGCTTGTGTCAGGTGACTCCGCTCTTCCAAATAACATAAACCGTGTAGGTATACAATTGAAAAACATATTTTAAAAAGAAAAATATAAAAATACAAAAAGGAACCGCACATTGGTGATGTATGAGAGTGGGTTTTTGAGTGCGTGTGTGTATGTGTGTGATAGTGTGAGCGTACATTGTGATATGAGTTTTGTTGGTTTAGTTTTTAGGATTCAGTTTAGGTTTTGGTTAGCCCTGCGATAGTGTCTTGGGATCGGAAGAAGCCAGTCACGGCTTCCTCCACTAACGATTTGATTACTGCAGTCCTATTAATTATCTGGCAGATTATGAAAGCGACGTTACCAAAGCCTCAATGTCATCGTAGGTTTTTCTCTTATGCCAGTCAGTCACAACTAGTTTACAGTCACGGAGTTTCAGAGGATACAGTATTTTTATATCACGAAGTGACGCGCGCTTTACTTGTGGTAACTAAGTACACGCTGTGAATGTGTGCGTGAAGACGAATAGCGTCAGCACATATCACACATCAGACTTCGCCCGGGTCTCATGCGGTACCAAGAGCTCCTGCGCTTACACTGACATTCCCAGAATCAGCAATACAACTCCCTAAGTTCGTAGAATCCTATTGAACGACTACAATAAAAACTGTAAATGTAATTTTAAAAAAAATTAGAAATATTTATATTATAATTTGTAGATATTTGCACACCTGTTTAGGTAGGATATGGTTCAAAGAACTTTTTTGTACCTATGTATCAACTCATGTACCCATATTCATGCAAATAAATGATTTGATTTGATTTGAATGTTTGTAAATACAATCTTGTTACAATAAAAAACCTCTGCACATACTTCAACTGAATGAAACAAAATTTAAATCATGTTTAAAACGCACACTATGCAGCCAGGCATATTATAAGTTGGGGGACACAAGAGCGCAAAAACTTAATTGATTAGCATTTGGAAATAGGTACTGTTGGAGCTGCTGAAGATTTCAAAAACTATCTTTGCATTGTATAAATTCAATCTATTAGTATTATATAATTGCATAGCACATGTGTGAGTACTATGTACTTACTATAAAGCTACCATTTACTGGGTACGTCTTTCATTGACTTGAATGTGCCCTGGCGGCTGAGAGTATGTCATGCTCACTGTAATGTCTCACTGATGGTGGCGGGTGTGTTGGATCATTTAGCTCCCTTCAAAATGGTTGAGCTGAATGGTGCTAATCCATGCGTCATGTTCGTGAACGGGCGCCATCAGTAGGGACTGGTCATCTCTTAGCGGCCATAGCTTATATTAATTTTAGAACTGTTTTTTTTTTTAATTATTTTTATTACGGACGCTTTGACGTTTTGCATCGTTCTCACATGTATAATTTCAACACAAATGATGTAACCAATATTTTGTAAACATATGTCAATTTAAATGAGTGGCCGTGGAGTTTCTTGCCCGTTCTTCTCCATATGTACCTACCTACTAAGCTTTGGAATGGGCAACTAGCTTCATCTTTATGACTGACCGACCCCTTGACAATTCAAAAGTGCCTGTAACTGGTTTATTTGAAATAAATGCTTTGAGTTGAGTAGAGTTGACTAATTCATGAAATAGTCATTCAATAGGATTCTACGAAGAGAGTTAGTTGTATTGCTGATTCTAATGATTATAATCCTGTAAAGCCATATTTGTTACGGAACATCGATCGGAATCATATTTAGATCAACATACAACCTGTTACTGACCTGCAAATTGCTAAAAACTTAATAAAATTTGAATTTCCCGGGCTACCTTAGCGCATTCCAGCGCACGACGCTCGATGAGTTAAAAATACTATACAATATAACATAACGCGTGTTCTTCCGGAAGGAGTACACAAAAGTGCACGTACATTTTCGCTTCTGCCTACCCTTCGGGTATACAGACCCGATGTTATAATGAATGAAGAAGATCTGTTCTAAAAGCTCTTCTACCGAGATTTTCGTCAAAGCAATTTCTCGTATTTACTCTGTAATTTTTTATTATTCATCATGAACATTCAGGAGATTTCAGTTTCAATAGGGTATTTGACTGTTTTTTTTTAATTTAGATTCTTCGAAACCAACAAAAATATATGCAAAAGTATAAAAAAAAAACTCTAAAAATGCCGAAGTTGTATGGTTTTAAAGACTATTGTAGACAGAGACAGTACTGCTTCGATCTGACGTCACAACACAGGAACGCCACAGTAACTTCGCGCCATTCAGAACAATGATCGTTTTGCGTGACAAGGATAGTAGAATAATTTCAAAAGCGTGTAACTTCTCCATTTTTCTACCGATTTTATAGACTTTTTGACAAGCCATCTTTTTTAATAACACCTATAACAATGAGCAAATAATAATAAATTCATATATATTTTTGATAGCAGTCAAATACCCCATATTAGCAATCTTGAAACTAATATGGAGTCATTTTAATAGGTAACATTTGATGTCGTCAGTTTAGTGAAAGCAAATCGTAAAATTACTCGTATCGGTCATTATTACAATAAGTATGTAATCGTAATTGAAAAAATCGTGCAGTTCTAACAAAACGAAAAAATATATTATGTTATGCCCGCCGTTACAAGGTTACGTTGTTGAATTTTGATGAATTGTCAAATATGACTCCATATTAGTTTCACAATTTATTTAAATGATTAAAGGCTTAGAAATCTCCGGATTGCTCTTTTTTGATTTGCTTTTTAGCTTCCTCCCCCAGGCTTTTCCATAGCTCACGGTCGTGAGTTTGTCTCCTCCATGTTCGGATCCCGCAGTAGTTTTCAAGTCGTCTTCCCATCTGTGAAATGGTCTTCATTTTCCTTCTCTGGGATAGCATTCTGTCTCGTCCTTGCCCCGTCTGCCGTTTTTAGTCCTGATGACATGACCTGCCCACTTCCATTTTAGTTTTTAATTGTGTAAGTTACGTCTACAGTATTTGGTTTTCTTCTTATAAGATTCTGATACTGAATCTTAATTCAGGGGATAAGTATGTTCAAATAATTGTTACAATATGTCATGTTTTCAAAGAAATATCAACTTTACACTTGTGTTATTTAAGTTGATTTCATAATGACTGAGGTGAGGCATGCTACACACTTGTTCGAGTCGGCATGATTCGGCACAGCCAGTATGTATTCGACTTCGCCGGCCGGCTGCGGTTTCCAGAACGAATGACAACTAGGTTATAAAAATTTGCAGTGGAAACTAATCTGTATGCATCCCTACATTAAGGTTACTTTTCCTTAAATTGTAAACACAGATTAAACATGTTATCCACCATACCTTGACTTTCAGCTCCGGCTCCCTCTTGACTTTGACCTTGGGATTCAGTTTCTTCTGCTTTGACAGCGGCTCCGCGTCCGAGTCTTCATTCACATACACCGGCTCCGTAAGACCGAGGATGCATTCACCGGCGTCCGGCTGCAAAGATATAATTTTTAATATCAGTAAGAGTTCCTTTTATTTCATGACTAGCGACCCGCCCCTGCATCGCGCGGTTTTTAGGATGTGCGAATTCGGGGCGGGTGAAGCTAGTTTATAATAATTATGTATATTATATGCATATACAGTGTGAGTCTTGTACTCACACTGTATATGCATATAATATGTAACTGTAACTGTAAAGTATGTAACTGTAAAGTACGTAGCCGAGTGCAAGGCTTTTCTTTAACAGTTAAGTAGGAAACTAAGTAGAAAAGTAGGAAACGTTGTGATTGACTTATAAAAATGCTATTTTTACTTTTAGAAAGCTGATACCATGGAGATCACTGACTTTTATTGAGATATTTTACAATAAAATTATTGTGAAAAAATTTATGAAAAATATTAGATTTTTGTTATAACATCAACCTAATTCTTAATAAAAGACTTTTTTTCTTTAGTTTTCAGTTTATAATGAGGCCCTATTATTTCCAGTCATTACTGAGTTTGTTTCATCGTGATAGATCGTTTAATTTAAAAGTTATACCGATTTGTTTACACAGGGGGATCTTTTTTTAAATATTTCTTTCCGAAATTAAGCTAAGTTTCCTTAATTTTGATATGATTATTAAGACTCACACTGTAGAAGCACTTTATGTAGTCTTGTATTTAGAATAATTGTATGCCAGTTTAAACTGCCAAGTGGTGTAAGTATTTGTGTTTTATCTGATAAAATATGAAACACTACTAAAAAAAAAATATTATAAATATGAAACTAACATCCAGAAGTCCAAACTCAAGGTCTGCCAATGAGCAATGGAGCGCAGTATACTAGTAAATTAATGGACGAAAAATAATACTGCGCTCCTAAACAAAGATAGGTAGGTAGGTTCCGTCAAAACTGGAAGGAGGACGCGCGGGCTCGCGAATGATGGAAGGGGTGGATGGGAGGCTTTTGCCACGGCGGGCTCGCGAATGATGGAAGGAGTAGGGGAGGCTTTTGACCAGGAGAGGGACAGAGTAGGCTTGAAAAAAAATATATATAAAAACCCGACTCTCTACTTATAAAACCTTCTCGCGAAGTTGTTTCGACGGAGTACTGGTCGAAATTGACCGAGGTCCGAAGTACGTGACTTTATACTTCAAAGAACACAGGACGCTTTGAGTCCTTTGACTTTGGCACAAAAACAGACAACGATTGGAAGTCGCCCGTGGCGAGCCGAGGTTGCACGAAGCGAACCGGAGTGCCCTTCTACACTCTCGAATGCGCTAAGTAAGCCCACGAAATTTATTTTTTAGGTTTTTTGCAATTTGCAGGACAGTGTCAGGTTGTATGTTAATTAAAATATGATTCGCGGCCGTAACAAATATGGCTTTACAGAATTATAATCACCAAAATCATTAATACATCTCTCTAAGTTAGATTTGTTTGAATTTCGCGAGCTACCCTTGCGGATCCACCTTAACTTCCGATCAACTTCGCGAGTAGTTTAGTGTAGATTTTACATTAACACTTTCGACTCCACCCACTTTTCGTAGAGCTCATACGCCATGCCGCCATACATAATTATAGCAAGTTCTAATGAAAAAAAAAACCGGCCAAGTGCGAGTCGGACTCGCGCACGAAGGGTTCCATACCATTATCTATAAAAATGTCAAAAAAAGCACGTTTGTTGTATGTATTTGTTGTTATAGCGGCAACAGAAATACATCATCTGTGAAAATTTCAGCTGTCTAACTATCACGGTTCACGAGATACAGCCTGGTGACAGACAGACAGACAGACGGCGGAGCCTTAGTAATAGGGTTCCCGTTTTACCCTTTGGGTACGGAACCCTAAAAAAATGAATAGAAATATAATTAAAAATGCTTGTATTTGAAAACCAACGAGTATACTATTAAAACTTGCTAAAATAAACAACTGATTTTATTTTCACAGTTTATAATTATGCTGTATTCGCTAAAAAAGCGGATATGTAAAATGAGCCCTCCGCGAGGGCTCCCGGCACTGAACCTGTTAAACAAATAAGACCCTTTTGCAAGAAAATCAAAATCAATCAAAATCAAAAGTCATTTATTCAAACTAGGCTGAGAATCAGCACTTTTCGAACGTCAAAAATTACATAAGACAGTCCCCCAAAAACGCCCACCCTTCACCACTTCCTAGTGCTTTAGCTGGGAAGAAGAAGTGGCGCAACAAACTCCCCAGCAGCACAGCTGTCTGTTCAGATATAAAACTTGAATCTATACAATAAAATGTAAAAGAATTTGCATTACGCAACACAACATTAGATTATTTGCCTTATGTTAGCTAGCACACGCCACTATACCAAAAAAAAACATAAAAATCGTCGAAAACTATACTCAAGCAGAAATAACGTAAACAGAACGTACCTAAATAAAAGCCTCCAGGCATAATGGGCGTGCCCGCCCACACAAAGCTATAGCTGCAAGAATATGTTAAACAGTTTTGTGAAGTTATGTTTTATGCTTACCGCTCCCTTAGGCATGGACTGAGGAGGAAGGCCGAGCCGGAGTCGCGTCCGCTTGTTGGTCTGCCGGCACATCTCCAGGAACTCGTAGAAATCATTCACCTTATCCACACAGAGCTCACAGATGAGGGGAGGCATCTTATCATCTTGGTGTACCTGGAAGAAAGAACAAAATATCTATGATACATTGTATAAAACAAAGTTGCTTTTTGAATCTGTGTGACCGCCATGGACATAGAGAATGGACTGGGCGTTCTGTGTTCAGTTGTGCAGTGAATACCATTGAGGTAGGAATACTATGGAGACGGCATATTCTACTATATGAAGAATAGTTATACAAATATCTATCATATCGACACAGTCATGTCATAAAGCGTTTTGTTTCTTTCTAACTAATCAAGAGCTACATATGAAGAAAGAGACATCTAAATGTTTGTCAAGGACTAAATTTGGCAGGACTTTTGTGTGACGTCAAAATCTGTTTATGCGTGACCGGTCGCCATGTTTAATGCCAAGTTTTGTAGTACAAAACTCGGCAATGTGCTGTCAAACGGTTACTTGCTTTCTCTCTCGCACTCGCAGTAACAACCCTATGAATGACGGCCATTTTAAATGCTCGATTTTTGTAGGTAGTCACGCTAATTTAGTAGATATGGCCAGTCCATAGGTTTATAAGTCAATGGTGAATACAGACCGAAAAGTACGAGAGAGCCAAAGCGAACTTGCTGCCAGGGGTTGTCTCTTGCTATAATTCTGATTGGTCCAATAAAAAATAAAAAAATATGTTATTGGCATTAAATAATTATGCTGTTGTTACATGGGTGGTACGTGTGCTACAGAAGTCAGTGTCTTCACCCGTTGCTGGAACAATAACATAGATGCAATAAAATTAAAATTATAAATTAAAGGAATTTAGTGAGTGGTTTGTGTGCGAGTGTTTGTGAGCGCGTGTTCGTGTGCGCGTGTTTGTGTGCGCGTGTTTGTTGTGTTTGTGTGTATGTGTGAGTGTATGGTATTATGTGTGCAATGATGTTTTCACTTTAATATATAGTATAATACTTTCATGCTCGTAAAATAGTAGTATCATCATCTGCCTAGCCTTTTCCCAACTATGTTGGGGTCGGCTTCCAGTCTAACCGGATTCAGCTGAATACCAGTATTTTACGACTGCCTATCTGACTTCCACAACCCAGTTACTGGGTAACACGATATCCCTTGGAAAGACTGGTTGTCAGACTTTTGGGCTTCTGACGACCCGTAACAATTGTCAAAGATCTACAAATGACAGCCGGGACCAACGGCTTAACGTGCTTTCCGAGGCACGGAGGAAGCTTGGTATGAAAAGATGGTCACCCATCCACGGACCAACCGCGGCAAGCGTAGCTTAACCTGATTGATCGACCCGTGCGGCAGTTATTATTTAGCCACGAGCTCCTCCTAAAATAGTAGTATAATCTATGATATTTAATTGATGTGGACTTACCAATCAAATAAAGCTAAAAATATATTTTAATTCATCTTAATTTTAATTGTCTGAATTTCTCTTGTGAAGAAAATATATCAATAAAAAGAAACAGTTCAAATTCGAACCTCAGTCCATTCTCTGTGTACTGTCTATGGTGACCGCTTAGATATTCTTAAACACACACTGGATTTTAATTCAGTTTTCACTATCATTTATAGAATTTAAAGTTGTCAAAAAGAATAGGCCCGTTTTGACATTTAACTTGAATCGATTTATCCAGTAACCATACTACTCGATACTTACGATGAATCGATTCAAGTTAAATGTCAAAACGGGCCTTTTATTTTTTGACAAGTATAATCCGGATGGTTTTTGTGTATATACCTACCTATATTAATATTTAACTAAGATATAGCACAGAAATCTTGATGTTTCCGGTCCTTCCCCGTAGTCAAACTATTTTGTCCAACTGATTTGACCGCAAGGAAATTTGAGCATGGATCTCCCCGTGGTCAAACTACCAAAATGATCCGCCCTGTATCTGTCGAGCTAATATTTGTTTACTATAGTGTACAGTTATGATTAAAATAAAAACCGTAATATAATTTGTGCGAAGTTATATAATAATGTTCCAAATTATTCTATCACAGTTACCATAATTGTCGCCT
Organism: Tiliacea citrago; assembly: GCA_963921375.1. Taxonomy (NCBI): domain Eukaryota; kingdom Metazoa; phylum Arthropoda; class Insecta; order Lepidoptera; family Noctuidae; genus Tiliacea; species Tiliacea citrago. The sequence continues at coordinate 11,824,086 of OY992808.1, read as the reverse complement.
AAGAAGGTTCGTTTGGACTTTGTAACTGCAGCTGCCAATACATTAATTCCTAAAACCAAATCGGTTTCCATCATCGGTTTCTATCATTTCACAAATTCTCAGTGGAAAAACAACGGAGACATCGTTGCGCTTCTATCACCGCGCCTGTCGCAAAAAAACAAAGAAAAAAAGAGAAACACCTAATGGGCATTTTGTACTTCTCGGCCACTTCTTCCCAAAACATTAATTAAAGGTTGGGAATACATTAACAGAATGTCCTAAAACACAAAAAAATACGAATATCATGAATAAGTAGAGAAAACCTTGCTCAAAACTACTAAATAGTTTCATCGCGGAATGGTGCGTGTATGGGGAATGGTATCGAATTAATAATCCTGTTGCCGTTCATATACCTAGCATAAAAAAAAAATCTATCTCCATTTATTTAAAAAAATAGCTGACATCTATTCCATCGTGTATTGACTCCTTTTGGCATTTTTGAATGATTTCGTCTGTATATATTAATTCACTCCGGCGAGGAGACGGTTCCTAGGAGGAATTGCTTTCTATGTCTAATGATGTTTTGAGCAAACGAGACACTTGCATTTGATTATGACGATTATATTATTATTACGACGCGACACTTGACAATTTTATCTTTGACTGTACATACTTAAACTGCTTGTATACAGCGTGCTAAAAAGATGCAATATCAATAAAGTTTGACCGCGGGAAAAATTATGTCTTGAATTGTGCCTTGTGGTCAAATCAGTTGGACAAAATAGTTTGACTACGGGGAAGGACCCGATGTTTCTACATGTCGCCATTATACCTGTGAGAAGTACCGGTTTCGCTAGTAAAGAGTAAATGAAAATACCTAGTATTTGGTTCATAAAGAATTCACGAGATACATTATCACGTGAAGACGATAATTATAATAATAATATGCTTAAAATATATGCATAATATTATAATTATCGTCGTCACAGCACACATCTTGTATATTATACAAGATGTGTGTTAACACTACATAATATATAATAAAACAAAGTCCCCCCGCCGCACGGTGGATCGAAAATCGGCTGTAGAAGACATAGGATCTCGATTTCTCAAATGTTATTTTTTTTGCTGGAAATGACTTCTGCTGATCATTACTGTTCTATAAAATGTCATATGAAGTAATTGTGTGCACAAATGGAAGAGTTATAATTTTTATAAGAAAAAAATGTATGGAGCTGACATGAAAAACGAGGATATCTCTGGAATCGCAAGGTTGGCCGTTATATCCTTGCACACTGTTATAGTACTATTTATTTGTGAATTTTTGACATACTTAATATCGCGGCATCACTTGCGATTTTTTTTTTGAAATCTTCAAAATTAACAAAAAAAAAAAGTATATGATACATTTTAATGCTTAAATATGGCTATACCAAGTGTAATTTACAATATTTTTTATGCTTAGACCAAAACATTCTAAAACCCAAAAACTACATAACGTAGGAGTGATTCATGAGGAAAATTTAGGTGTATAATTCATTAAGGTTTTGTGTAAATTGGCTGAAATATGACGATGATTGTTGAAGATGTCGGCTAAATTTATGCAGACTTACTGGCGTGCGCCATGTAAACCAATAGAGTTTAAAAAAAAAACAATGTATTACGGAATTAATACATTGTTTACCTGGATTAACTTAGAGGTACTTTTAATACATTTTTTTTTTTTTTTGGTGGGAAATTATCAAATAACTTCTCCCGCTCTGGGCGGAGGGCGTGTCAGTCTCTTGCCTGCTTCTGTTGCCTGTGTGCCAGGGCCACGATATCCCTTTCGGACAAACTCGCAACCCTGGCAGGCATGGGTCCTACCGGACCCCGTCAGTTGGTGCTGACCTCTCTTTGAGGCGCGCGTGAAACACAACGCGCCGTCGACCCGGGCCTGGTCCTTATCGGACGGCGAGCTACCCATCGCTCACCGTCCGCAGGCCCAGGTACTTTTAATCCTGGTAGTATGTTCTGGTGGGATATTTTCTGACATACTCACGGGCGAAGCCACGGGCAAAGCTAGTGATATGATGATTACATTCTCAATACCCTACAAAAAGTGACACAAACAGTCCCATTACAAAATCAAGAGTTCTAACTTTAGAGTCAAGCTCAAACCTTCAAGCCAGTTTTTGTACTTCAAAACTTATTTTGACCGTCATAAAGTTCTTGATTCAAAACTGAAAGATATGTACAGCAATAAGTTGTCATTTTCAATTAACTTCAAAAAAAGGTTTTACATTGGGCAAGTTTTTGTTTATTTTTTTCATTTATTTACACCGATTTCTCTGTGATAACTGGGCTGATTTATGTTTTTTTTTAATATAGGAAAGGAAGCTCACGCAGTGGTCCAATATAAATTTTATTTATTTTAGCTTGGGTAGTTTTGGAGTTAGCTTCAATAATATGTATTTAATCTACTTTGCGTATGTTGATGATATTATAAAACTTCCTAACACTGTTGCTTGCATAACGAGTATTGGTATACGAATTGGTGTGGCTGTCGGGTAGATACCACAACCAAAAACTGCAAAATAAGAACTTTTTTACAAAAAAAAAACACAACAGACTTCCATTAAAATAATTGGAAGTTGGTGGCAAAAAACTGCCAATTGAACAATGTTAAAAGAAAAACCTTTTTTTTTTAATTAGACCTTAATTTTATAGATAGTCTAGCATTTCTTCATTGCTAAAATGGTCAAATGGTGGTAATAATCCTAAATTGATATCTTTCAATCAATCTCAATCTGCCTAGCCTCTTCGCAACTATGTTGGGGTCGGCTTCCAGTCTAACCGGGTGCAGCTGAATACCAGTATTTTACATGGAACAACTGTTTAACTAACCTCCACAACTCAGTAACTAGGTAATACAATACCCCTTGGTAAGAGTGTTTGTCAGAGTTTAAATTGATCTCTTGTGATCAACATTTCAAAAATGAAATTGTTTGTCTTGGCTTAGACACAAGACAAGGATTTACTAAATTAATGATAAATAAGGAGGAGGGGAATGTAAAAGGCCAAAGAAAAGATGGATGTAGTGTCTGGAATGGATTTTAACATAAAGGTACATTTACAATAACATTATATTAAAGCTTGCTGTTGTTCACAGACCAATTGTTATGTTTCAATGAGTAAATTGAATATACAAGCCTGAGATAACCTATTTAGAAAGTATATTCTAATGGGTAACAAAATTAAGCCTTGCGAGAAATATATCACATTGTGCATATTCTAAACACCCTACCAGTATTTTACTGTAGTTTAATAACGCTTCGAATAGTTTTTATGCAATTTTATCCTGCTTTCACTCATTTGTTTGACAACAAACAATATATTTTATTCGATTATTTAGCGGAAGATATGATTGGGAAAGCTTGAAATAGGTTCCAAATGGTTGGAAATATAAACATATTGGTCATTAATGAAGTATTTTGTTTTAATTACCTCAATTTGTACACAATCGCGAACTTTTTGCTTCAGTTCCACATCGGTGTCATCCATGTCGACTACATTTTGAATTATCGGCATTTTGTAGCCGGCACCGGCTCCACACAAGCGACATGCTCTGTATATCTCATAAATCGTCTCCTTGTCCTTTTTAGAATTCAACTGGCGATCCATTTTCGACATTGTAGCATCTGTATGTAATTTAACAACTATGACGACGATTGCCGCTTTTCCGCCATTAGAAATGATACCACAATCGAAAAATATGAAAATCACAGCTAAAAATCAATTATTAAAACTGTGCATTTATGATAATCGACTAAACAGCCCGGTGAAAGTGAATACAACAGATTTTGTCTTTTTTTCCAACCGTGTGTTATATTAACTACGATAATATGGCCTGGGCCTGCCCCTCCAAAATTAAAAACGTTTGAAAGCATTTGTACGCACGTGTGTGTAATGAGACGGCCGTCAAACAAAAACAAATCACGGATTTGTTGCTCGACTATTAGAGTGGCGTCAAGTTAATCGCTTATTATTAGTATGGCACTGCATCTTGCTGCACTGACGTACCCTATGAAAACGACACATGCGTTGTCTTTTCTGAGTATTTAGTTATCTTGCACGATCGACTAGTTACAGGCTAGTTACGATTAGTTGACCTAAAAATCTGGTAATAACTGAGATATTACGAGTACTTACAACTACATACAAACTCTTTCGTAAGGATGTGACTACACACATTGAAATAGTTATTTGGAAGGGCGAGCCATGTTATCGTAGTTTATCTCTACACTAGAGCACTTATCCTTTATTACAAGTACATACATAGAACCCAATATTCTCAATCCAGAATTAAAGAAAAACAGTGCTTCCAGTACAAGCATTGACCTGCATAATAAATTGTATGGAGGTCAGTGAGCCCAAGGTACTACTTACAACTAGCACGGACCATTTAGGTTATATTAGTCTGTGACTCTGTGGTTCTCCTGAGTCTAAGTCACAGAACACATATACTCCTAACGGCGGTCTAAGTGTTCTGTGGGTTCTACGTTCTCTGTGGGTGGTTTTGGTTTGTCAATGTGCAGTGGTTTTGCGTGGTGTTTATTCGCTGAATTTTGCAGAAAAGTGCTAAAATAACTGCGTTTCTGTATTATTTAATCAAGAAAGTGTCGGCGTGTGCCGATCCACGTTTTTCAGTGCATTGTTTCTTGTAAGTATTGCATTTTTTAACTGAAAACTGCGTCTGTTTTTATAAACCTACCAATTTGAACGGTGTAACCGCCTTTCGGTTTGCACACATTTTTTTTTGTCATGACTGCACTATTTACTTTCTTTTAAATGATCTTGTGGGTATTACAATAAAGATTCACCTCCAACAGATATTTCTAGGAGAAAAAAATAATTTTATAACCTTACACCTTGAATAAAATGCGACTTTACGACTTCCTATAGAATATTCATCTGACCTCCGATGCGTTGAATTTGGTCGGTTAATATGTCATATTTTGAAATGTCTGAATAAATTCGTGTTATAACTACGGCTATTTTATAAAAAAATATAAAAATAAACTATTTGGCAGCAAATAAAATTGCAGTGATATTCTCTTCAGTTTGAAGTTCGTAAAAATTGGAATAGTTTATAAAAAAAAATTGAGTAACTTCACAGATTAAGGTTATATTAGAAACCTTTACCTAATAGCTATCCTTGGCCTATATAATATAATAAGAAATTCAAATTCTTTTAATATAGTGTAGTTTCGTTTTCGCGCTAAAACTACCCTGCTTTAAAATTATTTAAGAACAATAGTCATTTATTAATTGTACTGCATACCTACTTGGGAGGAAAGTTTTGAGTACATATGTGAATCGCTATAAGAGTAGGAGAAGACCAAAGAAACGATGTATGGACTGTGTGAATGATGATATGACTAGAAAGGGGGTGACTACCGAGAGCAATTTTTATGATTTAATATCAAGTTAGAGAAAGCGGAGGACAGGGTGTTGTGGCGCAGCCTGGGAGAGGCCTATGTCCAGCAGTGGACTATAGGCTGAGTTGATTGATCAAGTTTAAAAGCAGCAGTAAGAGTCTGATGAAGCATAAAGTCACACCTTTTTAGCTCCCTCATTTTTAGTCTTACTGTAATGTTGTGTGTGTGTCTGTGCGAACAATAAAATTCGCCTATTTCACCGGTATACGCCGGCACCGATTAGGTGCCGTAAACAATAGGTTCATTAGCAGTAGGTATTCCAAGTATACTTAGAATACCTAATGCGAAAATATCAAAAATGTTGATTTTTTACATTATGTTGTTGATTTGTCACCCTTTTTGTCAATGAGCGACATGTTGCGCCGACCCTAAATAAATTGGGATAAATGGTCGCTCCATGTAAAATACAGATATTTAGCTGCATCTGGTTAGACTGGAAGCCGACTTGAACATAGTTGGGGAAAGGTTTTGGAGATGAACATAGTTTACCTACTGGTCAATCAAATATTTTTGCTTACTCAATATACTATATGCCATTTGAAATAAGATTAGACATTGAAATAAACCTTTTTTACAGTCCGTTCAACCGATTTTGATTTCTGTTGTGTTGGTGGCATGACAAATGGCACCTGTAATAAACAGTTGGTATTGTAACCACATTTTTGCTTTTAATGTCATCCTTATCCCTACGGAATAGAAGTCAGAATCGGTTGAATGGGCTGTAAAAAAGTTTATAAAATCTTATTTCAAATGGAGTATAGCAGTGGTTCTCAAACTTTTTTGGAGACGGAACCCTTTTCGAAAACGAAATATTTGACGGAGCCCTAAAGTAATCAAAAATGGTTTTATGTGTATTCTTCATTAATAATCATATTACTTGACATTAAAATTTACATATTTTTTTACTTTTGTTGAAATATTTAGATTGATATTATGTTACTCAGGTACCAGAGTAAAATAAAATATAGTAGGTAGACACTCCTTTAGTATTATTTTTTTATTCTGACCAGTATTTTTGCAGAACCCCCACAGAGGCTTTGCGGAACCCTAGGGTTCCGCGGAACACACTTTGAGTATGGCTGGAGTATAGTGTTGGTAAAATAATATTACAAATATGTAACAGATACAGCCTGGCAGCTAAGCAAGCAGATCATGCAGACTGATTGCCAAAGGTGGAAAACTTTGTTAGAGATTAAGGAGATAGCTAAATAAATTGGGGGCTTTTATGTAACCAATTTGTCACTATTTTGTTTGTTATGTGTTTATTGACTATTTTATCAATACTCTGACTGAAGGAAAACGCAATTGGGTTAAATTTCCTCAATTGAATTGAATTCCGGTCTTTTGAGGACAGAACCATAAAAAATTGATGAAGATGATCATCATGTCCTCATTTTGCCTACTTACATGCATGTATGGCAAATACAAGAGTGCGCTTCCAAATAGGAGATGGCTAGGCTTGTGTACAGACGCCAGCACATCAAGCCACTACAATCTGTCAAATTTCTTTAATAAACCACCCTAAACCCATCCACCAAGAACTTAACACACATTCTGCACGAACACAATACACACCATTTATTTATTTATTTAGGCAACCAACAGCGATACATATAGTATGTTACAGAGATGTATTACAGTATTGTATGGCTAATAATAGGTTCCCTGCATAACTAGGATAAATAATAAACATGCGAACGGACTACCTACTAAGAAACTACTACAAAAGGTACAACTTTAGGTATTGCATAAGTTTAAATTTTAACCGATTATTACACCGATTTAAGTGCCTCAATGTTTTTAAATACCTGACATGACCTAATAACAAAGCCTAAATTCTTATAAGCTTTTGTGCTGACAAAGTCACCATTATATACTTATACACCTTCGCACACAGGACACACAGACACCATCACACGCACAAACACGAATAATCCAAATGTTAAATTAAATAAATAAATTAGATTTTATTATACCACTTTGTCGGCGTGATTAATTTGTATAGCCATGCCAAATTCCAGCTTTCTAGTACTGAGAGTCCCTGAGCTAAGCCGCGGAGAGACACAGACGGGCATGGCGAAACTATAAGGATTCCTTGTTGACTATGGAACCCTAAAAAAGCCTTGTACAAAATTTCATGTTCTAGATCCAGGATTGATTGATTTAAATCAAACTTGATTTTTTTCATTAAAATTCATATTCATTTATTGCATTTCATGTTGTTTACAGGTTGTTACATTATGATAGTTCCAAACAATGAACCCTGCTAGGGCACAGCAATGTATAGGCGACAGGTTTTAATTAATTTAACATGCTATCATTATTCATTATTAATACAATTTGTTGATATAGATTAATTTAAAAATTATTAATTATTATTATACATTATGTCATTCTTACAAACTAAATAAATAAATTATCATTTTCTGACTGATGTCTTATAGAGTACCTAGTTATGTATGTGTAATGTGTTCGAGTCGATAGTAATTTATTTATTTCTCAGTTAAAAATTATTTTAGGCTATAATATGATTTTAAGTTTAAGTAGGTCATTTTTGAATTTGTTGTCGTACTCTGTATCCTTAACTGAATTCGGGAGTTTATTATAGATTTTAACGCACATGGCCAGAGGCCCAGAACGAAACATAGCTAGTCTTGAAGTTGGTACCGCTAATTCGTTTAGATATCGGTTTCTAAGACTGCGTTGCTGTGGCGTTGCTGTTTTGCTAGCGGAAAAAGCGATGGGTATTTTCTCACAAATTTACTAGCTTCTAGGATATAAATACCTGTTAGCGTAAGAATTGTATGTTCTATAAAGTATTGTTTGCAACTTTCCGTACGTTCTATATTTACTAGGATTCGAACGCATTTTTTTTGTAAAATAAATAGTCGCTCTATATCTACACTATTTCCCCACAATATAATTCCATAGTTTAGCCACGAATATGCGTATGCGTAGAAGGCTGAAAGAGCTGTTTTGAGGTCGGTTGCTTTTTTTTTTAGTTCTCTTAAGGCGTATGTAAAGCTAGCCAATTTATTTGATAGGGTTTGTATATGACCTTTCCAGTTTATATTTGTATCGACAGTCAGGCCTAGCAGTGAAAAGTCGTTTACACATTGTAATTTTGTATTATTATATGAGAAGTCAATATCTACCTTTTCTTTCTGATATGGTCTATATGGGTATTTTTTACTTCTGATGATGAAAACAAAAAAAAAAAAATTGATCACCTTTACGTGAAATAGCTGTAAATATCAATAATTTAGGTCATAATCTACTATAAAAAAATATGTACCGAGCTTACAACTCTTTAGTTTTGCTAGAAATATCCAATAAAATTTCCAACGTCCATGGTAGTGACACTGAATCCAAGGAAGTGACTTTCCATACAGTTTTTTTAACCATGGAAATGGCTTCAAATCATGGACGTGACATTCTATATATTTTATATGAAAGGTGAAGTCACAAATTTTATTTTATCCAAGGAAATTATGATGTGTATAAAATAAATATGTGTAAATAAATAAATATATATGTACATTGGATTTATGAAATAAAACAAATGTTTAGAAAATCAGCTTTAATTGCTTTGAATTTTTAACTTTAACCTAAATCACATGTTTTATCTTAGGATTATGGTATCAACAATATTTCGTAATAAAATATGAAACATATAATATATTTTTTAAAGTAACTGCTAAAGAGATCAATAAACATTGTACTTATGGCACTTTCTAATTTCAGTCTTAATAAATTGTTAATATGTTAATATAAAAACGTTCAAGTTATTTTATAACTTTAGAAATATTTCTTAATTTAAATATTTAATTATTTATTTTTTAAAGTAACTAAGGAGATCAATAAACATTGTACTTATGACACTTCCTAATTTCAGTCTTAATAAATGGTTAATATGTTAATATAAAAACGTTCAAGTTATTTTATAACTTTAGAAATATTTCTTAATTAAAATATTTCGAAGTCATCATCGCTCTCACTGTCAAAGATCCTAATCCTACTCTTTTCAGACTTACTATCGCGTTCCTTATCTTTCTGTTCTTCAGTCTCACTATCAAGCTCATTATCTTCTTGTTCTTCGGTCTGATAATCAAGTTCTTTATCCTGCAGTTCTTCAATCTCACTGTCTAGTTCCTTATCTTCCCGTTCTTCAGTCTCACTATCAAGCTCGTTATCTTCTTGTTCTTCAGTCTGATTATCAAGTTCCTTATCCTCCTGTTCTGTCTCTCTCGACTCCTCACGTCGTTTCCGGGCAAGACGAATACCTGCTACTTTTTGCCTATTCAAATTAGAGCTATAGCTTGAAGTTGTCAGGCATTCTTCTCTGGAGAATGACGATCCAAGATTAACAAGCGACCTTCTGGAAACCGAAGAAGCAGGTGATGAAGCTGGAGAAAGGTAAGAAACATTTTTTTGAGAATCAGGGCTAGCTACGTTTTGGTCACCAGCAATGGACTCTGGAGTATTCTCTCTCAAACTTTGTAGTAGTCGCTCATTACGTTTTTTATTCTGTCTACTTCTAGCTTTACGTTCTCGCCATTCACGTTGATTAGCACGTCGTTCTCTTGGAGTCATTTCGGATACTAGTTTTACCTGTTTTTTGCGTCGTTTTTCTGCATAACGCAGGTTATCTTTTCTCTTACTGGCTTCATATAAGTCGGGGTTAGCCTTAATACGAGCTCTTCGTTTTCGTTCGCATTCTCTCTTTTGTTTACGAATTTCTTTTGCTGTCTTTGGTTTTTTATTTCTCGCCATCTAAAAAAAAGTAAAACATGTATTTTTTGTATGTAAAAGCGTTTTGTGTATGTATATGGCAGTAATTAAACAAACAGAATAATTAGAATGATCCAAGTCAAAGTTCACATCCCTGGACCTGTGGTCACTTCCATGGAGGAAAAATATCCACGTAATCAATGGAAGTGACATCCATGGAAAGGAAATTTTTTGGTTCAAATACGGAAAACTAACCTAAAAAATCTCGTCTTTGCAATCTATTTCGGCAATCGTAATTTGACCATCAAACCTACAAAACAGCAAAACAAATCTAAATTTAACATTACATACTTACTTGGCAAAGCAACCACAGTAGTGACCACGTATGCTTAACGAGTTTTAATTAGGTAATCTTATTGTTTTTTCACGACAAACGTATTGCAGCCAGTAAGAAATTGACATCTCATTATGGTTATGACAGGTGACGGCTTGTCAATGCTCACATAAATTCGGATACACGCAGTTTTTTTTGTCAGTAAAAAGTTATTGTGACCTTCGTCCATGGAAGTGACCAAAATTTAAGTCACACATTTTAATTAGGTTTTTTGTTCTCTTTTTGATCAATTGGATAGTAAGTTATAAGCTGATATGGGTCAGTATTTATTAGAGTTTAAGATAATAACCTTATATTTTAGAAATATCATGCTAAAGACTGGGAAAAAAATATTTTATCTGTAAATTTGCTTCAGTCACATCCACGGAAAAGACATTTTCACGATTATTTTTTAATATTTAAAATAATGTGATCAATAAATTTAATATATTTTCATGTAGTCTTCACCAGACATGGTAGCACTACCTTGATAAATATATCAAGTCCACGTGCCCTTTTTTATTAAAGAAAAAAATCTCTGTCACAGATAATTTTACTGAAAATGAGAAATACCCATATTGCATCAGCTTCGTCTTCGAGAAATTTATTTCTAAATTATGGTCCTTCAACCATGCCACTATATTAGGGTCCCGTTATTATCATAAGGAAAAATTATTGAAATGTCGTCAGCAAATAGGACGCTGTATGAATTTATTTCTTTAGGGAGGTTATTTATATATATTAGGAACGGATTAGGTACTTCGAATTTTATGTGCTATTTTAAAATGGTATTTTAATCGCTGCGGTATTCCCTGTATCTCTTTATGGCATTTATTGCACTGCCCTAAATCCCTTTTTATTTAAATCATGTATTTCAGTATAAAGGATCGTGCAGACTGGCGCGATATCGCAGGCGGGACGCGACACTAGTAGCACAATTTCTTTGTCGCTGCCTGTCGCGCTCGCGATATCGCACCAGTCTGTACGAGCCTTAATGCTGCCAAATAGGTTTTTTTGTTCGTCCAGTCATTCACATTCACATCACAACACAAATGAGAATTACAAATTCACAATTTTATTATTAGTAGCAGTCCGAAGTCTAGATTCGTGCCCGGTTGATGGCAATAGGCTCGCTCCCTATTACATGGGACTTAAACATAACTCGCGAAATGTGGGTGTACTATAGGTACACCTCTGCCTAACCCTTCGGGGATTACAGGAGTGATGTTATATATACGGATTCTATGTAGGTATATAAAATTCTCAGAAATGATTGCACAATTGGAAATGATTGCACAATGTTTACCAAACATTGCGAAATACGCAATACAATTCGAATTTCGAACTCTGTTTCTCTCTTTTATTAACCGACTTCCAAAAAGGAGGAGGTTATATGTTCGGCTGTATGTTTGTTCTTTTTATTATTTTTATTATGTATGTTCACCGATTACTCTGTCAATTGTGGACGGATTTTAAAAATTCTTTTTTTGTATGGAAGGGTATGCTCCCGAGGTGGTCCCATTGCCACCAAATCAGAATCTGATAAGGGGATCCCATGGAAATCGAGGGAAATCCTCAAATTTTATAGGCATACCTATAGTGATTTGACTATTTTTTATAGTAACTCGTTGCATTTTCACTCGAAAAGCACCATTCGGTGAAGTGGAACTGATGATGAAGACCACAGATGGCCACCGGAACTTCCTAATAATAAGTATTTCACCGTTGCGATTCGATTAGGCACTTTAATATGGTTGCTAAGCAATTTATGCTCGTCAAAATGCATATGGTGAAGTCACCATCAGTTCTCCTGGTTCTTACCAAGAGAACTCCTTAACAATTAACGCCCCTGCATAGAGAAAAGCAATATTTTGTAAAATGTGATGAGCATTTGACATTAGGCTATTGTAAATTCGATAAATTACAAACTGATCCGCTAAAAAGTGAAAAATAAAAAACTTTTTACAAAAAAAAAAAAACCGACTTCCAAAAAAACACTACAAAGTGAAAAATAACTTTAATTTCGGAAGTCGGTGGCAAAAAACTAAAATACAGATCCAAAGACACCGACTTTCGAAATTAAAGTTATTTTTCACTTTGTAGTGTTTTTTTGGAAGTCGGTTATTTTTTTTTTGTAAAATGTTTTTTATAAAAACTATAATCCTTAGTCTATGCATTTGTTGTAATCAACAAAAGAGGTTTTGACATTAAGGTCTACTTTTTTTTTGTAGGTACCTATAGTCTTTGCCTCATGTTTTTATCATTTTGCACACCTCTCTTTGGTATGTTGCACAATATTTCATTATAAGGAAAAACTGGGCAGTATAAATAGGCTGCCTGACGCAAATTTTGCTCAGTACAACCTAGTCACTCTGTGATGCTGGTTGATTTAATTAATATTAACGTTGTATGAGGTTGAAATTATACGCACTATATTTCGACATTACGCAACACACTTAAAAACAATACAGATAGAAGAGTATACCTGGAAAAAAAAAATTGTGGACATTAATAAAAAGTTAGAACAGTTTAAAAAATATTTTAAAAGAAGTTATAAAAGTATTGTTCAGTTTAAATATAAAAAAAAATCATAACTTCGATTGTTATGTAATTTAATCAAGTAAGTCATTTTCTTCACTGTTCTTAAAATAAGTAGTATAGGTACATATTTTAGTTTATTTATTATTGTCTAATTATTTGATCACATATCTTCTGTATACATACATATATTTAATTGTATTTCATCATTGCTTTCAAAACTGGAGTCATCTTTTGACAAAAAGTTTTGTGACTGCAAATAAAAAATCTTTGTTCAACAGTAGGTCAAATAGACTTGTAACCCTAAGCTTTTATTAGACCAGCTTTGAACTATAATTACTGGAATAACCTGAATGTATGGTTATTTACTCATAACATAACGCCTGTAATCTCCAAAGGGTTAGGCAGAGGTGTACCTAGTACAGCCTCATTTCGCCAGTTGTGTTGAAGTCTCATGTAATATGGGGCGAGCCTATTGCCAGAGCAGTGGGTCAGTGGTAAGGACCGCGACTTTGTAGATCGTAGGTTCGAACCCTGACAGGCGTGTAACTTTGTGTAAATTATTTCATCACCACTGCTCTCAAAACGGTGAAGAAAAACACCGTGAGGAAACCGGCATGTCCTAGAACCAAAATTTCGATAACATGTGACATCAACCAACCCGCACTGGGCCCGCGTGGTGGATTACGGCCCACTCCCTCTCACAGAGAGGAGGCCTGTGTCCCAGCAGTGGGGAAATTAAAAGCTGATTATGGTATTGCCATCAACCGGGCACAAGGTTACCTTATGATCTCGTAATTATATTTAAGGTAGAATTTAAGTTCGTTAGTGAGACGAGGCAGTCGTTTGCGCAGTGGTTGAATAAATAAATAAAAAATACGAGTGTGTTAGACCCAGGGACCGTACAACCCCGGTTAAGAGTTAAGCCTTTCGAAGGGGTAACCCATTCAATGGGTTACCTTTATCATGATGTAACCCATTGAATGGGTTTTATACTTGAAACCCAGTGAAAGGGTTACATGATAACCCATTCAATGGGTTCTATACTTACTTGAAACCCAATGACATGAAAAAATCATAATACTATGTTATTTCGATATCCGCCCAGCACGCGTAGCATGACCAACTCTATCTCTATTCTACCCAGGGACCATTTTGGTTACCATTTTAGAAATACCCTATCGAAAACTCTTTCAATGGAACGGGTTTTCGATAGGGTTTTTCTAAGCAGTTAATCAAAAACCCATAAGGCCACACCGTATGGGTTTTTGATTAACTAATTTTTTGAATTTTGAAAAATTGTATTTTTGAATGGCTTAAAGTAAGCTGTTCAAAAGGGTTACCCATACCGTATGGGTTTTTATGGAAAACCCTCTCAACGGCTAACCAAAATTTAATTTAAGCTGTTCAAAAGAGTTAAGGCTCATACAAACACACGCGATATCGCGGGCGCGACATGCACCGACAAAGGATTTGTCTTTGTCGGTGCCTGTCGCGCCCGCGATATCACGTGAGTGTGTAAGAGCCTTTACCCATATCGTATGGGTTTTTAAATGATAAATGATTTATTTCTGTAAGTAGGTTTGTACAAACACTTTTACACGTCAATCATATTAAAAAAAAACTAGATGAGAAGAAAGATTTTCGAAAATTCTCTTCTCCCACACCCGGGAATCGAACCGGCTAAAATCTGAAAAAATTGTACCCTGTACTTTTATTGCATCGATCGTTAGGGTCAATTATAAGGATGAAATCTCTCTAACAAACATGATAAATTAAATGAAAGGAAAACCAGGAAATCTGAAGTTACAAATTCAATGAGTCAAGTCAATTCAAAAATAAAGGAATGTTTCCTTTGAGTAAAACTTTCTATCTGCAGTATTAAGAGTACTTTCCCTCCAGGTGGCATTACAAAATTCCACCCTGTATATACGTGAGAAAGAAAATGTGTGCTCACATCTCTCTCTTACCCCTACAGTAATATACAAAACGTAACTCTCTCTCTTTCGATCTTCACTAACTTATATCTCCCTCTCAACTTCCGTTCGCCTCGCCCGATCACACTTTTCGTAACGCTCTAGTCACCAGCTTACTCCCCAAGTCAAGAGTCAAGCGTGCGTAAAGAAGTTTTACTGCATTATATAAATAATCTTAATTTCCAGATTTTCAATTTTACGTATACCACTTAGTATATAACATGATACATTTTGTCATATGAATGTAGGGTAAAACACGGTAATAAACCTCTGACACCCAAGCTAAGATTAAACTTGTGTTATGCGTGTCAGGGCTCTCAGGTTAACACCAGTTATACAAGTAAAAGTTCGGAATGCACGACTGCTTAGCCTGGTAACCTGGGTTGGATCCCCAACGGGCTAATTGCCTAACACACTATCAGTAGGAATCAGTCTCAATTTGACAGTTCAACAACATTCATTGCGTTATTAACGTTGTTGAGCAGACAATTTTTTCTAATATATGAAGCAATGGATTAGCAATACTTCAAACTCATTCAGATTCCGATTCAAACTGTGTTAAAATCAAAAGTCATTTATTCAAACTAGGCTGAGATTCAGCACTTTTCGAACGTCAAAAATTACATAAGACAGTCCCCCAAAAACGCCCATCCTTCACCACTTCCTAGTGCCTTAGCTGGGAAGAAGTGGCGCAACAAACTCCCCAGCAGCACAGTTACGCAATTAGGGTGCTGGGGGCCGATCGCGCTATTTCTCAACGTAATTACCGTTCGAACGGAACGTTTTTGGTTTTAGTTTAATTTGGTTTAGCTGGTGTAAGAAACGGTATCGCGCTTTTTTTTGTGAGAATATTGTTCGATCGATCGTTCCTCCAACGTAACTTCCAAAGTAAAGCTAAATCGTTTCCGTTGAAATGATTAGCGCGATACGAAATGTGTCTAACGTAACGTTTTGGTTGTGGTTTAGTTTTGGTATTAACATTCAAAATTAGCGCGATCGGCCCCCTGGTCTCTCAAAGTGTTATCGGGTTGGTTAGTTGAATTCACATTATTTAAAGTCTGGGTTCGAATACCGTGCACAGAAAGTTTTGTTAATAAACTTTAGTCTCTTAGCATGACTTTCCCTATTACTCAGACAAAGAATCAGAGAATAATATATTCTCAAAATTTATTTAACTGCCTCTGTGGTCTAGTGCTCGCTAGTACTACTGCTGAGCACGAGGTCCTGGGTTCGATTCCTGGGTCGGGCAAGGTTTTATTGGGTTTTTCCATCTGGAATTTCTCAGTAGCAGCCCGGAGTCTGGATTTGTGCCCGGTTCATGGCAATAGGCTCGCCCCCTATTAAATGGGACTTAAACAACTGGCGAAATGTGGGTGTACTATTTGAAGGTAAACTCCTGCCTAACCTTTCGGGAAATACAGGCGTAATATTATTTTTATGTTATGTTGTACATCAATAGATGTGGCGTCGATGTGACGTCATACATGAAAGTACAAAGAGTATGTACCACGCCCTAGCCACGTGATCTTTACATACAATTCCAATTAGCATAGCTATCAAATCCATTGGACAGGTTGTCGAATCAATAGAAAATGATACATTTTCGATTTTCAATGACTAATGACCGAATCCTATAATTCACTAACCATTATTTATTTATAAGTCATATTTACACCATTTAAAAACTAACAGACTTAAAATAATAATAATATGTACGAGTATATAAAAAACCGGCCAAGTGCGAGTCGGACTCGCGCACCTAGGGTTCCGTACCATCTATGAAAACGGCAGAAAAATCACGTTTGTTGTATGGGAGCCCCCTTAAATATTTGTTTTGTTTTAATTTAATTATTTTCTTAAAGAGAATATATAACTAAATATTCTGTGAATATTTCAAGCGTCTACCTGTTGCCATTATCAATATCGAGCAAAAACGAGCAAAAAAACCGGCCAAGTACGAATCGGACTCGCGCACGAAGGGTTCCGTACCATTATCTATAAAAACGTCAAAAATATCATGTTTTTTGTATGGGAGCCCCCTTAAATATTTGTTTTATTTTAATTTAATTATTTATTTTTAAAGTGAATATTTAACTAAATATTCTGTGAATATTTCAAGCGTCTACCTGTTGCTGTTATCAATATAGAGCAAAAAGGAGCAAAAAAATCACGTTTGTTGTATGGGAGCCCCCTTAAATATTTATTTAATTTAGTTTTTTAGTATTTGTTGTTATAGCGGCAACAGAAATACATCATCTGTGAAAATTTCAACTGTCTAACTATCACGGTTCATGAGATACAGCCTGGTGACAGACGGACAGACAGACAGGCAGACAGACGGCGGAGCCTTATTAATAGGGTTCCCGTTTTACCCTTTGGGTACGGAACCCTAAAAATCACGTTTGTTGTATGGGAGCCCCCTTAAATATTTATTTTATTCTATTTTTTAGTATTTGTTGTTATTGCGGCAACAGAAATACATCATCTGTGAAAATTTCAACTTTCTAACTATCACGGTTCATGAGATACAGCCTGGTGACAGACGGACAGACAGACAGACAGACGGCGGAGCCTTAGTAATAGGGTTCCCGTTTTACCCTTTGGGTACGGAACCCTAAAAACGAGGGGAAATAATCATAGGGCATCAAAAAAAGTTGATATGCACAGTATGAGAGCAGTACTCGACTTACGAGTGCTAACAGGCGCTTTACTTTGTGTAAATTTTTTCATCACCACTGCTCTCAAAACGGCGAAGGAAAACATCGTGAGGAAACCGGCATGTCCTAGAACTAAAAATTTAAAGATATTATGTGACATCCACCAACCCGCACTGGGCCCGCGTGGTGGATTACGGCCCACTCCCTCTCACATAGAGGAGGCTTGTGTCCCAGCTGTGGGAACATTAAGTTGTGAGTCGCCTGGAAAATAATTTACCCGTTATGTTTCTGTCATTAACAATTAAACATTTCTTTTGTTACAGACAATGATGGTGAAGGTCTAATATAGATTATAAGAAGAAGTGAAAAGTGAATTATAAGCAGAACCAGTAAGAAAAATTCATTAAAATGTTTCAAAAACCGGCTTTCGGGTCCACCACTGCCAACTTTGGTAAGTTCTGATAAATAATTTCTTGACTATTTTCTTGCGTGGATTACGGCCCACGCCTTCTCAAAGAGAGGAAGCCTGTGTCATCTTTAAAAGATTTTGTTTCCGACGCAATATCAGAAAGTTTTCCATGACGTATTTATGAAAACATTGATGATTCATATAAGCAAATATTTGTAAGTATGAGTCATCTCTGTTTACTTATGACGTAGAAGCGGGGAACCCATACAGCGGTATACAAGTTTGATAGCCGTGTTGAGGAAAATTATTTATATTAATGTGTTGTGAATGCCTTGTGTCGCAAGTACGACAACTGAGTATTGGGGTCTTGGGTTCAATTCCCTGGTTGGAGAAAGTGTTATTGGGTTTTTCTATTAGGAGTTTATTGCCTATAATGGCATCTATGGGACTTAAACATGACTGGAGAAATGTGGGTGTACATCTCTGCCTACCCCTTCGTGAAATACAGGCGTGATGTATCTAATCTATTATGACATCACATAATTGCTGATAAACTTTAAATTAAATATGTCAGTTTTCCTCCATTTATTGATAATAATGTAAACAAAACAGTACTTATTATTGAATTTACTGATAAATACCGCGATGCGTCATTGGAACAAGCTGTCTAAATCCAAGTCATGGTTTACGGATGTGCCAAATTTCATTCAAATCCGTTCAGCCGTTTTTACGTAACAAACAAACAAATAAATAAACAATCAAACTGACTTTCGCATTTATAATTTTATATTTTCTTGTCTATGTCTATGTGCCTGTAATTAATGTAATTGGTTTACCCCCAGATGCACGTAAGTCCATTAAATTTAATTCCCTATCTTAACTGTCTTTATCTAACGGAACGTATCAGAAAGTGACAGCATTACTTTTAATGGAGAATTAAATTTAATAGAACTGGCGGTAAACCGTGTTAATTAAAGTTAAAAATAAATAATGTTATTTAGGACTAGCGACCTGCCCTTACTTGACACTGTTTTTACGACTTTTATTTATTATATGTTAGTTTAGTATCTATGTATTACACACATAAACTTTCCGGAATAAATGCCATAAATTATGGTGAAAACCACATCAAAATCAATTGTGCAGTTTAGATCTAAGCGGGTCACACCACATCACACAGACACGAAAAGCGACTTTGTTTTATAATAATAGTCCTTCAGACCGAATTTCGGCCATGGCGAGCATGGCGACCAATTAGCGGAGACTAACCTTCGGCGCAGTTATTCTCTTCCCTCAGTCTCATAGTCCGATAGAACGGCAATCCGACCAGAGAGACATCAGGCCTAGGCCCAACGGCACACTGAGGCACGGGGCTATCACACCGCCAATTTCCAAACTCTGAGAAATTCCTAATGGAAAAAAACTCAATAACACTTTGCCCGACCCGGGAATTGACCCCAGGACTCCACGCTCAGCAGTCGCGCTTGCGTAAACAAGACTAATGGGGCTATACCATGTATACAAAATGTCCCAGAATTAACGCACAACTTCTTAAGGGGTCATTGTACTCATCATTATGAATATCTTTTACTATGGGACCAAACCTGAAATCGCGAAAAAAAACATCAGCTGTTCCCTACATTTATGTTCGCATAACTCGTCAAAATGTAGGGACTAGCTAATTTTTTTTTGCGTTTTCAGGTTTGGTCCCATAGTAAAAGTTTGGGACATTTTGTATAGATCAATTATAGATTATGCTGAAACTTCCTCCAATTTCCACAGGTTCCTTCAATTCGGGGACTGCTGCGGCTTCGCCTTTTGGGGGCTTCAAGCCGACGACCGGTACGAGTGCGTTTGGCGCTCCGCCCGCGTTCGGGGCCGCTACCTCAACTCAGCCTGCTACTGGTGGAGGTATGTACATCATCTTAAAGTATTTTTATCCCACACGCGACGCGCGCTTTATTTGTGGTAACCAAGTGTACAAACACTATGTAAGCGTGAAGACGTAGCGTCAGCACGTAACTTACACACACTTCCGACTTCGCCCGTGTCTAGGATGATACCAAGAGCTCCTGTGCTTCCACACATTCACAGCGTGTTTGTATACTTGGTAACCACAAGAGGTGGCCTGTGTCCCAGCAGTGGGAACATTATAGGCTGATTTTGATGATGTATGACGTCTTGCCAATACTCTTGGTATTGCGTGTGAATGCAGGGTCTAATTAAATTAGCTAGCGAAACTCTGCAGACGTGATGGGTATAGATATCTAAACATACTCAAACAAAAAAGTTAAAAAAAAAAAAGATATTATAATACAGGGGTGTTACTTAATTCTAAACTCGCTCACTCTTGATGACGAGAGGCGGAATTATTCCAAATTAATTTGATGCTTTTTTTTTGTGGGGTCATCGACCGCAGTTAGTGTAGTCGCTTTAAAACATAAATGTTATTTTTAGGGTTCCGTATCCAAATGGTAAAAAGGGAACCCTATTACTAAGGCTCCGCCGTCTGTCTGGTCTGTCTGTCTGTCCGTCTGTCACCAGGCTGTATCTGATGAACCGTGATAGTTAGTTGAAATTCACAGATGATGTATTTCTGTTGCCGCTATAGCAACAAATACTAAAAACCAGAATAACATAAATATTTAAGGGGGCTCCCATACAACAAACGTGATTTTTTTGCCGATTTTATAGATAATGGTACGGAACCCTTCGTGCGCGAGTCAGACTAGCACTTGGCCGGTTTTTTTTTTTGTAAAATTCACAGGCGTGATTGGTATCGTATACCTAAACCAGGGACCATTTTGGTTACCCATTGAAAGGGTTTTCGATAGGGTTTTTCTAAGCGGTAAATCAAAAACCCATACGATATGGGTAACCCTTTTGAATGGCTTAAATTAAATTTTGGTAACCCGTTGAAAGGGTTTTCGATAAAAATCCATACGGTGTGGGTAACCATTTTGAACGGCTTAGTTTAAGCCATTCAAAATTACCCACACCGTATGGGTTTTTGATTAACTGCTTTGATAAACCCTATCGAAAACCCTTTCCATTGAAAGGGTTTTTGATAGGGTTTTTCTAAAATGGTAACCAAAAAACTTACTAAAGATGACTGTATATAGTAGCGATGCGTCGCCCCGCCAGCAGTCGGTTTTACGTGCGGGTGTTGAATGTTTCACATCAAAAAGCTTACTACAGATGACTGTATATAGTAGCGATGCGTCGCTACGTGGTATGCGTCGCCCCGCCAGCAGTCGGTTTTACGTGCGGCTGTTGAATGTTTCACATCAAAAACTTTGTCTATTCTTGGTAGAACAGAGATAGAATTGGTCATGCTACGCGTGCTAGGCGGATATCGAAATTACATATTATTATGTTTTTTTCATGTCACTGGGTTTCAAGTAGGTATAGAACACATTGAATGGGTTATCATGTAACCCTTTCATTGGGTTTCAAGTATAAAACCCATTGAATGGGTTATCATGTAACCCTTTCACTGGGTTTCTACTATAAAACCCATTCAATGGGTTATCATGTAACCCTTTCACAGGGTTTTTACTATAAAACCCATTCAATGGGTTACATCATGATAAAGGTAACCCATTGAATGAGTTACCCTTTCGAAACGGTCGAGTTTTCGGTTGTACGGTCGTACAACCCCGGTTAAGGGTTAAGCCTGACCTAAACACGATAAAACAAAAACAAAACAGATTTTGTCAACTCATAGTTCAACAATACTACCAGATAGAAAAAATAAAAAAGTTGAAATCTTTTTATGTTTATTTTGTCGTGGTTATATGTCGATACCCATCACGTCTGCAGAGTTTCGCTAGCTTATTTAATTTGATCCTGTATAAATTGCCAAGGAATGCGCAATTTTAATTGCCCAGGTAAATGCACCATAACGTGAAAATCTACTTGAAAAAAAAATTCAACAATATCATCATTCCTCAGGTCTTTTCGGCACCACAAACACAACCGGAGGCCTATTTGGGGGCTCCGCAGCCTCGACATCAACCGCAGGCTTTGGTGCCAGCACCTCGGGCTTCGGATTCGGGGCTGCACAGCCGGCCACCGGGGGCCTGTTTGGAAATACTTCTACAGTCGGTGGAGGACTGTTCGGGGCTACGCATAATCAGACAGCTTTTGGGGCTAAGCCTACTGGTAAGACTCGGTTCTAATATTAAAAGTAGCATCGTCAGTTGTTGCTTCATTTTCATTTTATTATTTATTTTAATTGTTTATTTATTTTTAATCATTTATTTATTTTTATTTATTTATTTATTTATTATTAATCATTTATTTATTTTGAAATAATTTATTTATTTTTAATTATTTATTTATTTTTATTACATCTACCATTACAGGGTAAATACTAACAATCATGTATACTTGCATTCATTTTATATGCCACAGGCAAGAAAGCTGCATCGTGTAATGTTTTACGGACTAATTCATAAATGACACTTAACTTTTAAAAGTTCCGTTTTGACTGCTAAGGCATAAACGGATCGGAATTACCTGTAAAAAAATGTTTCTTATCTTTTATCCTTCTTTTCTTTCTATACCGCGCAATGTTTAGACGTTAAAGGCATCACTCATGTTTAGAGATCGGATATTCGGATGCATATTTACCTAAAGTTTGAGAGTTGACTAGTATGGAGTGCGTTTCAGTACGGGAAAAGTGTCGGTATCCAGGACCGACGGGAAGCCTAACCAGATGCAGCTGAATACCAGTATTTTATATGGAGCGACTGCCTATCTGACCTCCACAACCCAGTAACTGGGTAATACCCCTCCCCCCTTACCTCGATCGACCCGTGCGGCTGTTATTACTTAGCCACAAGCTCCTTTTGTACTGTGTATGCGGGTGAATAAATTTATATAATTTTAGCCTAGCCTTTTAAATTCTTGCCTAGTTCTAAATAGATAAGAAATATTTGTTATGCTTAGAAATTGAACATTTTATAGACACGTACTGTTATTAATGAAACCCCGCGATCCCGGGAAAAAAAATATTTTATGAAGCCGTTTCCATACTTTCATAGCTAAATATTAACTTTAGGTAAATATGCATCCGAATATCCGATCTCTACAGTCATGTTATCATGTCACATACTCTAAAATTATAAATCTAGATTCTTACAGGAAAAAAAACTTCCTTAACATTTTTTTACTAGGTACAGTCGGTGACCAGCATTACATGACCCCTCTTCCATTATTCTTCTTTGTATGCGGGGTCAGGTAATACTGATCACCGACTGTACTACAAGAAACATCTACAATTTTATTAATCGTTGATATTTCTATTAAAAACTGCAAATGTTTTTATTTTCTGTCACTTAAATTCTTGTTAAAATATTTGATGTCTTTCTCTGAATAAGTATTCATTGTTTATCTGTTGTTCCTAAACCATAATTGTCAAATAACTTATTTTAAACCCCCATCATCAGGGTTCGGCTTCGGTGGAACCACCACGACTGGCGCTACGACCGGCAGTCTCTTCGGAACCACTCCATCCACTGGGACTGGTCTGTTTGGGCAGCAGACCAACACCCTTGGTGGTGGTGGCCTGTTCTCCACTAATACTGGTAAGTGGACAGATCCATAATTATCATCATTTCTAGAAGATTCTCTCGTCATCATCTGCCGAGCCTTCTCCCAACTATGCTGGGGTCAGCGTCCATTCTAACCGAATGCAGCTGAATACCAGTTTTTATTTTAATATTGAGCGATAGCCTATCACAGTGATTTCAACGCATCTGCGATGTCTCTGGTACTTGTGACATTTTTTACTGACTTCCAAAAAAGAGGAGGTTTTATGTTCGTCTGTATGTATTTTTTTATTTACATAACAGGGGTAGTGGTATTCAAATTTATGTGAGGAAAAAGACTGACTTCCAAAAATAAAATACTATAAAGTGAAAAATAACTTTTATTTCGGAAGTCGGCGACTAAAAACTAAATAAAATACAACATCAAAGACACCAACTTCCGAAATTAAAGTTATTTTTCACTTTATAGTGTTTTTATTGCTAAACGTATCTAAATCATTCTGTCTTTGTGAAAAGTTTTTTGTATTGTAATTTTTTTTGGTAAAGGGGTTCCGTACCCAAAGGGTAGAACGGGAACCCTATTACTAAGGCTCCGCCGTCTGTCTGTCTGTCCGTTTGTCACCTGGCTGTATCTCATGAACTGTGATAGCTAGACAGTTGAAATTTTCACAGATGTATTTCTGTTGCCGCTTTAATAACAAATGCAAAAAACAGAATAAAATAAATATTTAAGGGGGCTCCCATACAACAAACGTGATTTTTTTGCTCGTTTTTGCTCGATATTGATAACGGCAACAGGTAGACGCTTGAAATATTCACAGAATATTTAGTTATATATTCAGTTTAAAAAAAATATATTTAACGGGGGCTCCCATACAACAAACGTGATTTTTTTTGCCGTTTTTATAGATAATGGTACGGAACCCTTCGTGCGCGAGTCCGACTCGCACTTGGCTGGTTTTTTTCACATCTTCTGGATGCTTACACATTGCCGCTAAACGTATTTAAACCATTGACAGAAACGAAACTATGTTTTAACTTCATTTAGCTTTAAATGTACTTAGTGATTTGTGGTGCAAATCTTGAGTCATATTTTTTTTTGAGATATCTGTTGTAAATAATATTTCTATGTACTTAAATAAATATGTTTCCTGTCTTTCTAGCGGGTGCTTTCGGGCAACAACAGCAACAGCAAGCAGGCACAGCGCACGTCAAATACAACCCCGTAGTGGGCACAGATGTGGTTGTGAAGTCTGGCACCTCGCAGAGCGTGAACATCAAACATCATTGTATAACTTGTATGAAGGTGATATAATCTACTTTTAACATACACACATACATAAACTCACGCCTTCCTCCCATGGGGGTAGGCAGAAACTATAGAACGCCACCTGCTAAGCTCCGTACATACTCCTTTTGCTTCGGCTACGTTCATACATCTGGTCAATTGGTCGTTTCCTATGGAGAAGAGCCGGCAAGCAATTCCACAGTTACTCTTAAAAATAATTGGATTTTACAATGTTAAACTAAGATAACATAGCCCGCCCCTCAAAAATCCAAAACGTTTGAAAGTATTTACGAAGCGCCACCAAGACTCAGAACGCATGTTGTGTGTACTGAGACGGCCGTCGACCAAAAAAAATATTCTAGAATTTATTTATTTGTAAGGATGTGACTACAAACATTGAAACAGTAATTTGGGGGGCAGGCCATGTGATTGTAGTTTATCATACATTTTTAATAGGTATGAGAGGACAGTGTATGCCCGTCAACAAGTACCGGGGGATTTACAAAATAGAAAATGGTCTACAAATCTACAGTCCATTAAGCATACAACATTCTCACATTCCATCTTTACATACCAAGACTCCTCCGTGCCTCGGAAAGCACGTTAAGCCGTTGGTCCCGGCTGTCATTCGTGAATCTTTGACAGTCGTTACGGGTCGTCAGAAGCCCGAAAGTCTGACAACCAGTCTTAACAAGGGGTGTCGTATTACCCAGTTACTGGGTCGTGGAGGTCAGATAGGCAGCATTCAGTAGCAATTTCCCATTGCTTGCGATGGTTTACGTTTTTGGTGAACGCCTGCGCTCCTGCATTTAAACATAACTGGCGAAATGTGGGTTTACTATAGGTACACCTCTGCCTAATCCTTCGGGGATTACAAGCGTGGTTTTATGTATATATATTAATATAATATTTGTCTGCAGGAATATGAGAACAAGTCCTTAGAAGAGCTTCGTCTTGAAGACTACGTGGCTGGCAGGAAAGGCAACACCAGCGGTGTCTTCGGAGGATTCCAACAGCAGACTGAGAATAAACCGCTGTTTGGAAATACTTGTAAGTTCACAATATTTTGTTAGCCTATGTTGTCCACTTCTGGGCAAAGACGCGTGGGCGTCCAAGCTAAAAGGGTCCAGTACTGGGGTATTGAATTAAGACTAGATTCTGTATCTAGAATAGTCAATTGATAATAAGGATTTAAAAAAAAAAAAACAAAAACTGGCACATTTTTTTTTCAGACATTTAAAGTTGAAACATGATTTGAGAAAAACAATTTCCAATTTGACATGCGTTTTTACTAAACTTTTCTCTTAAAATTTCTAGTACTTAGAAACATCATATAAAGTCATTAATTTACTATATGAACTTATAGATAATTAAGCATTAATCACACTAATATTATAAAGGCGAAAGTTTGTGAGTGTGTGTGTGTATGTTTGTTACTTCTTCACGCTCGAACGGCTGGACCAATTTTGATAAAATTTTATATGGAGGTAGCTGACACCCTTTTTTTTTTTGGGTGGGAAATTATCAAATAACTTCTCCCGCTATGGGCGGAGCGGGAGGGCGTGTCAGACTTTTACTGACTAAAACCCACCCGTGTTCCTTCCGTTGCCTGTGTGCCAGGGCCACGATATCCCTTTCGGACAAACTCGCAACCCTGGCAGGCATTGGTCCTACCGGACCCCGTCAGTTGGTGCTGACATCTCTTTGAGGCGCGCGTGGAACACAACGCGCCGTCGACCCGGGCCTGGTCCTTATCGGACGGCGAGCCACCCATTGCTCACCGTCCGCAGGCCCGCGCCTACGGTGGCCGGAAATCGGCTTGCGACTCCCGACGGGGCCGGGGCGTCTCCTGCGGCGACTAAGGGCGCGAGGGCGCGAACGTTGTCTCGCCCTCACGCGTTCCGCCTCCTCCTTCGCGAGCATAACTGCTTCGCAGAAGGAGGTGACGGCCTCCCATGCACTCTCGCTCCGAACCATGGCCTGAACCAGGGCCGGACGCGAGAGATCGCCGCCGCCGATCGCCTCCGTGAGGACACGGCGGTGCTCCGCCCAAGCTGGGCAGACCTCCACCGTATGCTCCACCGTGTCCTCCGGGCGATCCACACAGTGGTGACATCCGGGCGTTTCCTCCCTCTTTATCCTGAACAGGAACCTCCCGAAACAACCGTGTCCAGTGAGGACCTGTGACACCCTGGATTGAGACCTAGGCTACTTTTTATCCCGATATTCCCACGGGATCGAGACTTACGCGGGTGAAACCGCGGGGCGCAGCTACTTAATAATAAATTAAAATCGCGAAATGCAATTTTGTCACCCAACTTTACAAAACTGCGTATACGCAGTTTAGTTCTGGACTCCTTTAGCTTGGACGCCCACATGTTTCCATCAATCGCGATCTTGCACTTCTTCTTTAATTTTTAGGGTGCCGTACCCAAAGGATAAAACTGGAACCCTATTATTAAGGCTCCGCCGTCTGTCTGTCTGTCTGTCACCAGGCTGTATCTCATGAACCGTGATGGTTAGACAGTTAAAATTTTCACAGATGATGTATTTCTGTTGCCGCTATAACAACATATACTAAAAAACAGAATAAAATAAATATTTAAGGGGGCTTCCATACAAGAAACGTGTTTTTTTTGCCGTTTTATAGATAATGGTACGGAACCGGAACCCTTCGTGCGCGAGTCCTACTCGCACTTGCCCGGTTTTTGTTTTAATATGATTCCCATTATGGTATATTTTTACGTGTTTTGCAATTTGCTTGTCAGAGTCTGGTTTCATCTCGATCAAAATATGACCATATCAAATAAATGTATTCACAGTATTATAATCATGATTAGAATACATCTCTTTAAGTTAGATTTGTTCCATAAGAGATTTGTTCATGATGGAGCAAATCTAATTAAAAGAGAGGTATGAATGATTCTAATTATGTAAATGTGTATTTGTTACGGTCTTGAATCATATTTTGATCAAGATACAACCTGACACTGATCTGCAAATAGGCTAAACGTATGAAAATTTGAATTTCGCGGGCTACAGCTGCGGAAAGTATTTGCATCAAAGATCCCCTTTCGCAATTCTGTTCCATTAACTACGCATTCCTCTGTCGCACATGTCCGGATAAAGTGAATAGACTCTGATCTCGCCTGTATATTAAGACGCTGACAACAGGTAAACTGCGGTCACTGTTAGACTGCATACAAAAGAAAGAACAGCGCGATGACACAACGCTTGTAATTTATTGCAAAATATGAAGCAATTATCTATTTACTCAAAAATTTGTTGAGTAATCGAAAAAATTTTTTTTTGTTACCAAAACACGTTTCATGATTAACATATATTTTTTCCGCTACCACAAATTATATAAATTTGGCATTTTTTTTATTTAAGACAAGCCTGCTTTTATCATTTGCCACTTGTCAGCGCCTTAACGGTAAAGATGCCTTTGAGTTGTTATTCCATAGTAACAAAGTTTGGTTGCCGTAATTTAATACTGTTTTATACTTGCTTAAAAACTGGTCCTACAGACTACCTTTACAAGGCATTGTTTTTAAAACATAGGACTTACGTAGCAGTGTTTGATTTCCAAGTGAGCATATCCTATGGCCTGGACTTTGCTCCCTAATGCCATTTACAAGTGTCTTCCCGATATGGATTGGAATGTTTTGATCGAGAAAATGTTTATACTTTATGACAGAAATGGATGCACCCGTGTCTACTAATAAATGGTATGAATAATGATTATGTGATCTTATGTTTACGTAGCCTACGCTATTGCGTGATAAATAGTAGTACTGTCATAACGGACCAAAATAGTGTATTGAGGGCGAGAGCGATTGTTTGAATCCAGAGCGAAGCGAAGGATTCTAGAGTAAAAGAAAGAAAAAGCATTTATTGGGACTCGCACAGATCACAAATTAAACTACACAAAAACACACTCATAGAAACATAAAGAATAAAAACAAAAATAAAACAAAGTAAAAATGAAAATAGAAAGTCCTGTACGAGGCCAAAAGGCCCCTATCTCAGCAGAATCCTAAGCGTAGCGAGGGATTCAAAGTACGTCGCTCGAGGTTAAATAATTTTGGTACCGTGTGGTGCTGATTTTCATCCCCCTCTATTAGAAAAATGTACTTAATAAAAAACACATAAGAAGTTCCCTCGTATTTTTTTTTAATTTGGTGAACCAATGCCGCGTCGGCGGGCGCGCTTTTTTTTTATTACCGGCCAGGACTTTATCGAAGCGAAATTCGGTTAATTTTTTTAAATTAAATAGTGTTCGAAATTCAAAAGTTATTTCGTCACTGTTATTAAGTGCGCCGGAATGACCCATTTTGCTCGCACTTATCGAGGAACCCTTCGGCTCTTTTCGAATAGATGGGATGAAAATTATATTTTAGTCCCGAAAAAACTGGTCTTCATACCGTTGTTCGTTTACTATATTTTCCTGCGTCTCTGACTCGTCCAAAATCAAAATCCATTCATTCAAACTAGTCTGAGAATCAGCACTTTTCGAACGTCAAAATTACATAAGACAGTCCCCCAAAAACGCTGGGGAGAAGTGGCGCAACAAACAGTCCAGCAACACAGTTATGTATGTGTTGATTCCTAGAGGTGCTATGGAGTACGACGAAGATGATGTTGGTCGTGCTGGCATGCACCGACAGCTGCTTGATATCAGCGCTGTTACTTCCACCTGTACCGTATGGTGCCGGACGTAAAGAATAGCACCATCCTATTTCTACCCGTGGGTGTCGTAAAAGGCGACCAAGGGACTTACTAGAGAATGGGCAGCAGCGTTCTCTATGCATTTTAACTCCATACTGCACAAGCGTGGCGATTATGGCAACCCCCCCTTTGGGGGAGGCCAATGTCCAGCAGTGGACGTCTTTCGGCTGAAATGATGATGAGTGATGACTTCTACCTGCTGCGTTGTGGGGAACTATAATTTCTTCTTTTGAGTTAGTTGTACCCTATTTCAGATTTTCGCGGAAAATAATCACGAAATAAAATTGTGATCGCGCTGAGTCCCGGTAGAAGATTGGTCTCATTACAATACATTGTGACACTATTTGTCCAGTTTTGGTCAAGTCAAAGTCAAATCATTTATTTCAATCGTTGGGACATAAAAGGCACTTTGAAACTTCAAAATGCTCCGTTCAATGAGTCCTTCCCTTGTCATTCATATCATCCCTTACAACAATGCATACATCTTTTCTTTGGTCTATCTCCCCTTTTATCCATAAACATTTTTAGGGTTCCGTACCCGAAGGGTAAAACGCTACGCCGTCTGTCTGTCTGTCACCAGGCTGTATCTCATGAACCGTGATAGTAAGACAGTTGAAATTTTCACAGATAATGTATTTCTGTTGCCGCTATAACAACAAATACAAAAAAATTGAATAAAATAAATATTTAAGGGGGCTCCCATACAACAAACGTGATTTTTTTTGCTCGTTATTGCGCGATATTGACAACGGCAACAGGTAGACGCTTGAAATATTCACAGAATATTTAGATAAATATTCACAGAATATTTAGATAAAAATATTCACTTTTAAATAAATAATTAAATTAAAATAAAACAAATATTTAACAAATATTTTTCCCATACCACAAACGTGTTTTTTTTTGCCATTTTTATAGATAATGGTACGGAACCCTTCGTGCGCGAGTCCGACTCGCACTTGGCCGGTTTTTTTAAGTTTATCGTTCAAGTGCCTTTCTACGACGTTGTAATCTTAAAACTTAAATCCTTCTTTCCGTGAACAGAATGTAAAATAACAGCATATAATTAATATAATGTCTCCTCAACAGCATTCGGTCAGCCAGCCACAACCAGCGCCCCCTCAGTGTTTGGGGGCGGAAGCCTGAGCGGCGCGGGGGGCTTCGCACAACAACCCTCATCGTTCTCCTTCGCTAACAATGCGCAGACTACCAACACTACGGGACTGTTTGGAGCTAATAAACCGGCCTTCGGGGCTGCACCTACTACCGGTATGTTTTTACAACTTTCAAAGGTTAAGCAACTTTCCAAGCCATCCTAAAGCTGACCTCAAAAAATAGTAGTTGAGCATTCTCAGATCATGTTGAATGAGTTTTAAAAATTAATAAATTAATTATAAAAACAAACAAGATTGTTTGGCTTTTACGTCTAAAATAAATATTCACAGCAAGAAAATATAGATTATTATCCCGACACAAGATATTTTTTCTCTAGATCAATTATTACTTTAGTTATAAACGAAATAAGAATTGACAGTTACACAAACCAAGTATGTTAATTGAAATAAACATTTTTTTTTTTACACTATTTACTTTCGTGCTCGAACATGACCAAGGAGCGTACGCGATATTCAACTTTATTACTGATGTGTTAGCGTTTAGCACCACATAACGGAGTGGTGGGGAGGAAGGGGCGGAGTTTGCGTGGATATTTGATTTAGACTGCCTACTTTTAATGATGTTGCATATTAATAACGGTACTTTTGGTTCCAGGTGGTACAGGGCTGTTCGGTGCTACCACCACTCAAGCGCCTACTTTTGGCACCAATACCTCGACATTCGGATTTGGTGCTACCACACAGCCTCAGGTGAGTTGTATTTATTTTACTGATTAATTGAGTCCCGCGGTTTCACCTTCATAAGTCTCGATCCCGTGGGAATAAGAACTTTATCTCAGACGAAATTAAAAATGACACGATGGCTCAAACCTGGGTCTAAAGATAAACCTTGTTTTGTAATAAGGCCGGATATGTTTTAGACTTTCCTATAAATAATCCGTGTAGCTTTGGGAACAGCCACTCCGTTATATTCAATTCTAAAGGTGATACACTTTAAACCACGGTTTTACTCAACTGCCAAACTATATGCCGAATGTCAGGTCATGACTGAGGCAATTATATATTTTAAAAACAGTACTTCGGAGGCATTCGCTACTACCGTTGGTTGACAAAATCAATAAAAAGCGCTCTGGTGCAGTTGTTTGTTCTGGTGTACTTTGCAGAACAGCTTCTGCTAGTAGGCAATTTGACGCAGTAAGTTCGAGACTGTATAATGCTGTCAACAAAACCATAAATATTTACAGCATAACTAAACGAGAGGTTAAACATAAATTAGGTAATTGGTTGCAAACTTTGGATTATGTTCAAACTGAGATGCTTCTAAGCATAAAAAAGTAAATCATAATCATTTTTTTTGTTGACATGAAGGTATATATATATTTTTTATTTTTTATTTTTCATTTGTAGTTTTTGATAATGTAGATACTTACTATAATTTATTTCTCAATGTGTTTCGAAATTTAATGTATTTAATGTTATGGAAGTCAATTCCTAGGCTGCAAGGTTGTGTCTATGTAAGTCCGGTGGCATCCTAAGAACCACTAACTCCCAAAATACAAGCTTGACTTAGTTTGGGAGTTGGTAGATCATTTACTATGTGCTGATGTACAACCATCCAACATCTTCTTTAGCAGGCGCCGGGCGGCCTGCTGTTCGGCGGCGCCAAGCCGGCGGCGGGCTTCGGCGCGGCGCCGGCGGCCGGCTTCGGGGGCTTCGGGGCCGCCGGCGTGTTCGGCGCCAAGACGCAGGCGCCCAGCTTCGGTACACAGGCTCCGGGTGAGTTCATATTCATGGATATCGCTAACTAGCTTAGAAAAACATTTCATTATACTCCATGTTATAGATGGAGGCGAAATAATATGCCGTCTTGGTTTAGAATCAATTTGGAAGGTTGCAGGGCTTTGAAAACTAGCTTCTTTTAGATATTTTACCATTAAAATTGTAAGCTACGTGGTGCTTGTTCACAGAGAAAAGTTAAGATAGCCAACAACAAAAAATACTTTGGGCCGGCCCTCTCGCACCTTGCAACATTGTAATTTATTTTCAAAAATCTTCACGCATTGCCGACAGATGGCATTAAGAGTTCGTAACTTAATTTATTTAAAAAGTAACTATCTATAATAATCAATACGGATAATGAGGCGTGTGTCGTCCACACTCCATTTAAAATAAAATTAAAATTTTTAATAATCTTTTTTTACAGTCCGTTCCTCCGATTTTGACTTCTATTCCGTACAAAGATGGCAGTTAAAGCAAAAACATGGTTACAATACCAAATGTTTATTACAGCTACCATTTGTCATGTCACCAAAGCAATAGAAGTCAAAATCATCATACCAAAGACAATACAACCGGTCAACTTACGCAAATCCACTTTGTTTCCTTCAACCTTGACATTAGCAGAATCATCAGTAAAACGATGGGGCCAAGTCAAAATCGGTTGAACGGATTGAAAAAAGGCTTGCTTTAATTGGAACCATGCACCTACCTTCTGACATTTCATAAGTACCCAGGTGTAAATTTATATCAAATAAAATATTTTGATTTTGAAGATTTTTAGGGTTCCGTACTCAAAGAGCCTTAGAACCCTATTACTAAGGCTCCGCCGTCTGTCTGTCTGTCTGTCCGTCTGTCACCAGGCTGTATCTCATGAACCGTGATAGTTAGACAGTTGAAATTTTCACAGATGATGTATTTCTGTTGCCGCTATAGCAACAAATACTAAAAAACAGAATAAAATAAATATTTTAGAAGGCTCCCATACAACAAACGTGATTTTTTTGCCATTTTTATAGATAATGGTACGGATCCCTTCGTGCGCGACTCCGACTCGCACTTGGCCGGTTTTTTTTTATATAAAAAAAAACGTTTAAATTGCTAGGTATTTATACAAGAAAATAACATACAATATCTTTCCAGCTTTCGGCTCTATGACGACGGGAGCTTTCGGCACCACTACCTCGAGTGCGGGCGGGCTGTTCGGAGGACATCAAAGCTTCGGCAAGCCGACCACAGCTCCTACGTTCGGATTTAACACCCAGCAGCCAGGTCTTGGTAAGTCATCATGGTTTACTTCCAGTCTAACCGGATGCAGCGGTACTGACTGACATTTTGTATAATAAAACGAGCGAGCCTTCCAGTAGTCGCTATGATGCGTAATATCTGACATCTCACTTTGGTAATAAGCAACTGAGCAGCGACAGAAATAAACCTCCAGCATCTAGGATGTTACGAACGCCTTAAAATTTGCCTCCAACTGCATTTTTTTTTTTTTGGTTCTTAATAGATACTCGTTTTCTGTCATATTGTTTCTATCTTTTCAGTTAATTTTTTTGCAGTCGTGTTTTTTGATTTTTTTAATTTATTTTATTAACGGCTGCGGAGAACCTCAAGCGGCGTAAGTATGATAACCTTGTTGGCAATTATATTTTCGAGCCGTTTGGGGTTGAAACCCTCGGGCCGTTGGGTCCGAGTGCTCATGGTCTGTTTAATGGAATCTCAAAACGGCTAATTGACACTTCCCGTGACCCAAGGGTACCTTTTACCTTGGCCAGAGGCTAAGCATTGCCATACAACGTGGCAATGCCGCCAGTCTCTTGGGTACATTACCAGTCGACAGTGATGTGGATGAATTTTTCGACGCCATATTTTAATTTGTGAATAGTTTTAGATAGGATATAATTTTATTACTTTTATTAATGAATTAAGTAGGTTATTTATGTAAATAGTTGTTTAAAAATATTTAAAAATAAAAACCATTTTATTAACTTTTCTTATTTTACACTTTTTAGTTTTTTTTATTAGGTTATTTACTCACTTATAATAAGGTGAAGGCGACTTAAGGGACTTACTAGAGAATGGGCAGCAGCTCTATGCATTTTAACACCATACTGCGATCGCCAACCCGCCTGCCAAGCGAGCCGATTATGGCAACACCCCCCTTGGGGGAGGCCTATGTCTAGCAGTGGACGTCTTTCGGCAGAAATGGTGATGATAATAATAATAATCGTCTTCTTATTATTCACAGGTACAGGTCTCGGCGGTGGCCTAGGTTCAAACCAGTTCCAAGCCAAGCCTGCCGCGCCAGCCTTCGGTCAACTAGGTGCCACCATGTTCCCGCAGCAAGCACAGAACAATACCTTTAAGACTGGTGAGTTTTTACTGACCACCAATATAATAAGAAAAAAAAAAATGCAGATAGCAGTGGTGCAGCCACGATTCCTTCTACCTATTGATAGAATTATAATTAGAGATCGGATATTCAGATGCATATTCACCTAAAGTTTGAGAGTTGACTAGGTATGGAGTGCGCTTCAGTACGGGAAAAGTGTCTAAAGAAAATTTTAAGAACTACTCTTTTGTACTGTGTCTATCTATCTGCCTAGCATTTCCCAAACAATGTTGGAGTCGGCTCCAGTCTAACCGGATGCAGCTGAATACCAGTATTTTACATGAAGTGACTGCCTGTCTGACCTCCACAACCCAGTTACTGGGTAACACGATATCCCTTGGTAAGACTGGTTGTCAGACTTTTGGGCTTCTGACGACCCGTAACAACTGTCAAAGATCTACAAATGACAGCCGGGACCAACGGCTTAACGCTTAACTTCCAGTTATTCAATGGAACATTTACCGGTTTTGATTTATTTGCGACTTTCAAAGTATGGCGTATAAATGGCCGTATTTTTTTTAATTGCGTTGACTTAAACGCTTGATATGTTTTTTGCAATTTGCAGGTCGGTCTCAGGTTGTATCTTGATCAAAATATGATTCGCTACTATAACAGATATGCAATTATGTAAATATTGATTAGAATCATAAAAACATAATATCTCTAAGTTAGGTTTGTTACCCAATGTCTTGAATTTATGAAAAATCATTCAATGGAACAAATCTAACTTAGAGAGATGTATTAATGATTTTAATGATAATAATTCTGTAAATACATATCTGTTATAATCGCGAATCATATTTTGATCAAGATACAACCTGACACTGACCTGCAGATTGCAAACAACGAAAGAAATTTTGAATTTTGCGAACTACAGCTGCGGATCAACCATAACCTCAAAATTTAAAAAAGCTATAATTTTACTGAAATACTTATTTGAATATTATTCATTACTAGTGGTCGCCCACTGGTCGAAATTAGACCCCTTCTACTTACAATCTATATAGTACTTACTTACTAATTTATTGAGCACACTAATTCCATTCTACTGTAAAGTACTTACTAATTCCATGCTATTAAAAAGTAATTACTTATTCCATGCTCAAGCTGTCACTTCCTGCTACACACTTCCGTCCATTTTCACGAAATCACTCCCACGGAAAGGAAACATGTTGGACATCAATAATAAATAAAATAAAATGTTTATTTCAACAACTTACAATTTATTACATTTTACTTTTAGGAATGTCCTTTTAAGCAAAACAGATGCTTGTGCATGTTAGGACATTCCGCCCTTGCAATGGTTAGTGTGTTAATTGTATTTAAGTTATTAAATAGAACTTAATTAAACAATAGTAATAATAGTTGATTATATTTTGTTCCC
This sequence comes from Tiliacea citrago, assembly GCA_963921375.1. Classification (NCBI taxonomy): domain Eukaryota; kingdom Metazoa; phylum Arthropoda; class Insecta; order Lepidoptera; family Noctuidae; genus Tiliacea; species Tiliacea citrago. The sequence continues at coordinate 11,787,699 of OY992808.1, read as the reverse complement.
AGGCCTCGACAGCGGTCTCGGCGGCGGTATGTTCGGTAACAACAGTTCTTTGGGCGGCATGGGCATGGGCATGGGCGGTATGCTCAACAATCCTGCTCCCGGCATGAAGTAAGTATTCTCTTTGTTGTACATAAATTATTGTTTTTAGGACTCCATACTACTTCAAAAGGAAAATCGGATTTTAAATCGCGATTTAGAACTTATAACATGTATCAATCTGCGTAGTCTTTTCCCAATTATGTTGGGGTCGGCTTCCAGTCTAACCCCGGATGCAGCTGAATACCAGTATTTTACATGGAGCGACTGCCTATCTGACCTCCACAACCCAGTTTTGTGGATACAATGATATCCTTGGTAACACTGGTTGTCAGACTTTCGAGCTTCTGACGGACCAACGGTTTAACATGCTTTCCGAGGCACGGAGGAGTCTCGGTATGTAAAGATGGTCGCCCATCCACGGACCAACCCCGGCAAGCGTAGCTTTACCTGATGGATCGACCCATGAGCCATGAGCTCTCCGAGAACTTATCATTATTTCAGCCGAAAGACGTCCACTGCTGGAGGTCTGGTGCTATAGGCCTCCCCCAAGAGGAGGGGTTGCTATAATCGCCACGCTTGGCAGGCGGGTTGGCGATCGCAGTATGGAGTTAAAATGCATAGAGAACGCTGCTGCCCATTCTCTAGTAAGTCCCTTAGTCGCCTTTTACGACACCCACGGGAACAAATAGGGTGGTGCCATTCTTTACGTCCGGCACCACACGGTACCGGGAACTTGTACATGCATGTATTAAAATATGTTAAATGTTTAATTGACCTTTTGAAATAATTATTGTACAACCTATGACTGATCTCAATAAAATAACTGTTTGTATTTATTTCATTAAAAAAAAAAATCTTTTAAAAATTGTTTATTGCGAATTGATTCCTTTTTTTTTTTTTTAAATTTCGGAGTCAAAGTCAAATTATTTATTTCAAATAGGCACATAAGAGGCACTTTTGAACGTCAAAATTTACAAAAAAAATAGAACTGATTCTAGTTGCCCCTTCCAAAAGGTAGTTTCGTATGGAGAAGAATCGGCAAGAAACTCCACCGTTACTCTTATAAAAATGTTTTACAATATTTTGTTTGAGTACATTAATTTTATTATACCTTTTGCTGTGCCCTACAGGGTCCGTAGTACCTTAGCTTTAAGCCATTTTAACGCCTTTACCTATACATCATGGAATGCAAAAAAATATATGAATATTAACGAAACTATCTTGTTACAGCAACAGCCTCTCCGGGTCTTCAGCCGGCGGTAATGTCCACGAACAAATATTAACGTTAGCTGCCAGACCATACGGTGACTCGCCTCTCTTTAAGGATTTGTTACCGGATTCATGTGAGTACTTATTTTATTTACGTACCTTAAGAGTTGTTTATTTATTTATCTGCGTTTTGCGTTTTCAAACTCAAAGCATTTATTTCAAATAAATCAATTACAGGCACTTTTGAATTGTCAAGGGGTCGGTCAGTCAGAGAGAGTTAGCTAGTTACCCATTCCAAAGCGTAGTAGGTTCCTATGGAGAAGAACGGGCAAGAAACTCCACGGACACTCTTTTAATCAAAATATTGTGACAAAGTATTGGTTACATCATTCATGTTAAAATTATACATGTGAAGACAATGTAGAAAGATGTGCACGTTAAAAGCGTCCGCAATAAAAAGATAAAACCATTAAAAAAACAATTAAAATAAGTTAAAATAAGCCGTGGCAGCCAAGAAGATAAAAAGTTCTTATGTCCTAATCCAGGTCATGGTCTACGCATGTGTCAAATTTCATCCAAATCCGTTCAGCCGTTTTAGCGTTAAAGCGTAATGCTGGGGCCACATTGCGAACAACACTTCGCGCACTCATTCTCGCTTAGTAATTACAGAGAGCACACGAACTGTAATTCGCTTTATCGCGATAATGTAGCCGTTTCGGCTACATTATCGCGATAAAGCTGCTGTCCATTCGTAGAGAATGGACAGCAGCGTTCTCTATGCATTTTAATACAATACAGCGACACAACCAACCCGCCTGCCATGCATGGCGATTACGGCAACCCTTTGGGGTAGGCCTATGTCCAGCAGTGGACGTCTTTCGGCTGCAATGATGATTTTGATGAAAATAAATAAATGTTTAAACCATAAAATACTTATGTATTCTTCTGTTCACAGCAACAACAGCAGAAGACGTGCTGAAGCCCACCAACCCAGCGGCCGTGCAGGCCGTGCTGGACCGCTCCAGCAGCGCCGCCTACCGCGTGTCGTCGCCCACGGCGCTGCGCCTCACTGTGACGTCGCGGGCCACGCGCGATGACAAGGTATTTTTTTTCTTTACCCTATGCTGTCCCACTGCTGGGCAAAGGCCTCCCTCCACTCAAGGTATTAAAAAAAAAATATTTCTCACTAGCTGACCCGTGCCCACTTCACCCATAGATAAACATAACCTGTCTCTCCACTACTCCAATACTTGCTCAAGGATGAATATCCGGTAGGCTGAAACAATCCTTCCATATCCCAAGGACACGTCTTCCCTACCATTACCGCGCCCCCCAGTCTACTCTCTGATATACAATGGTCTCTGTAATCTCATGAAACATGAAGCTTCTGGGGCTAGGATGAATCTTTGGGTTTATTCGAGCAATCGAGTCTGGTTAAACCATGCTGGGGTCAGTGCATTTCATTCATTCATTCATTCACTAGCTGACCCGTGTCCACTTCGTTGGGCGGAAAGTCTTTTCATTTTTCGGATTAATATATAGCCTATGACACTCACAAATAACGTGGCTTTCTATGGGTTAAAGAATTTTCTTAATCGGTGCAGTAGATCCAGAGATTACGGTACACCCTCACAAACTTTACCTGTTTTTATTATTAGTATTGATATGAACTTAGATAACAATTCACTTAAAATTAGATACATACCGCCAGCTGCAAGTAAGTCCATTAAATTTAATTCCCCATTGAAGTCTATACATCTACTGAAAACGTAAGTTTGTAATCACAAAAAAAAAAAAAAAAAGTGATTTAACTACAAATTAACAATTTTCAGAGTTTATCCTTTACTTGTGCTGTGTAACCTTGCTTCTTGCCAAATTTCATGATTCCAGGTCAACGGGAAGTACCCTATAGGTTTTCATTTATTTGTGAGTATCAAAATATGTCGCATAAATTTTATTGCGTTGACTTAGGAGCTTGATTTTATTAGAGCTCCAAGGGACCGTTGACCTACCGATTCGATATTAATTTAAACTTAATACCTCTACGCATTTCTGAGAAAAAGGGTCTTGACAGACAGACATACGGACAACGAAGTGATCTTATAAGGGTTCAGTTTTTTCCTTTTGAAGTACGGAACCCTAAAAACGAGCGAGGTTTACCAGTAGTCGCATATGATGTGTAACATCTGAGATCTCACCTTGGTAATAAGCAACTGAGCAGCGACAAAAATTACTTCCTCTACGTACAATCTATATAGTACTTACTAACTCCATGCTATTAAAAAGTACTTACTTATTCCATGCTCAAGCTGTCCCTTCCTGTTACACACTTCCGTCCCTTTTCACGAAATCACTCCCACAGAATGCGAGAGGAAATATATTACGCACGACTTCCCACGAGTTAACAAAATTTTTCTATTTTAGAAATCCCTCTTCGACGGCTTAGAAGAATCTGACGCCAGTTTAGAAGACAAGCTATGTCTGAAGCCGTCTCGCAAGCGTCTCGTGCTGCGACCCAATCAGAGAGCTAACGACAGCCATTACGACTCTCTGGACCACGCTAATGATACCGGCAGGTTAGTAGGTTATTTAAAGAGATTCAGAGAATGTTGCCAAATGTGGGATGACATTATTGTCTAATGTGAGAATGAATATTGCCAAATGTGGGAGGGAATATTGCCTAATGTGGTAGGGAATATTACCAAATCTGGTGGGGAAATATTGCGTAATGTGGGAGGGAATATTGCCTAATGTGGGAGGGAATATTGCCTAATGTGGGATTGGATTTTGCCAAATGTCGGAGGGAATATTGCACAATGTGGGATGGAAAATTGCCCAATGTGGGAGGGAATATTGTCTAATGTGGGAGGGAATATAGCCTAATGTGGGAGGGAATATTGCCAATGAGGGAGGGAAAATTGTCGATTCTGTCGAATTACGGCAGAATCACAGCCGAGACGGATGGTTTACCGCGCTTTTCGAGGCTCGAAGGGCCGACTGACCTTAGTGATGTGTTTGTCTGACTGAGGACTGTTATGATTGATAACTTTTTTAATTTTTTTTCTTGAAAAATTGATTTTGTAAAAAAAAAACCATTTTTGGCGGCGTTGATGTACCCAAATTTAAATCTTTTTTCTTTCCTAGACATTTCTATCGGTGTTAATGTACCTAAAAGACCTAAATTTAATTGAATTTGTAATTTTGAAACCACTCATGTATTCGTAAAAATTTTTTTTTAGGTTTTGGTTGTTCATGTAGTTTTAGTTTTTAATTAATACATTTCGATACAACGTAAACATTGTTAATTAAATAAATAAACCTCTGCGGCTGCCATGTACCCCCAAAAATTATACAACAACAAAAAAAACTTATTCTTTATTTACAGATCTCTAGAAGACCATCGTGAATCAAACGGGGGACTGCCTTCAAGAGAGATGGGGTCCGAACAGCCGAACATGGACGAAGTTGACCGAAGACAGGACGAATTTGTTTCGTTGAAGAACGCGTCTGCTGGGCGGCGTAAGTGTTTCTTTTTTAAATATCTTTCCATAGACGGCACCGTCCATAGACATAGAGAATGGACTGAGCGTTCCGTATTCCGAAAAGGACCAAGCAAACATGCGGCCAGCACCCAGATCCTTCAAAGATATACTAAGCAGACCAGGAGACCTATAATCAGCTTCTGGAGGGAGGTGGGCTGGTTGGCATAACCAACGACGGCCGCCATGACCCACGCACAATGGTCCACATGAAGGACTAAGTGCGGAAACAAAACAAAATGAAATCGTTTATTCCGTAAATAGGATATCGGAATCACTTTACCACGTCATATTAAAAAATAAGCTAGATGTAGTCGACATTTCTAAAATCCCGTCGCGATATTTTTACGTCCGTGCGAACGTGGGCTAACGCTCAGTCGACTATCTTTCTATGTCACCGTCAAAGAGACTGTCACGCAGATAATTATGAGTGGACGACGCTCTACAATACCTGACCTCTGAGTTTGTTTCGGCCTTTCATCTCAGAGTAGTCAGATAGTAAACGCCATCCTCATCTAGTTAGGGTTCCGTAGTCAACAATGCGTAATACGATAGTAAAGCCCACAACTTGAAACGAGGCCGGAATCAGGCGGCAGGAAGCTAGATACAGTCATTTTCATAGTAAAATTTCACATTTTCTCAATTAACTCCTGAAATACGAGAGATAAAAAGAATTTTATCAGCACAAGTTTTGAAGGCATTTGATAGTTAAATACGATGGCATTATTAGTTTTTCAAAATTAGACTTTTTTCTCGGAAATGGGTAAGTCCAACCTCTCCTATACACTTGTTCCACTGTGTGTCTGTCTGTCTGTCTGTCCGTCCGTCCGTCCGTCTGGGCTTAGGTCAGAGACTAGTACTAGAAAGCTGTAATTTGGCATGGGTGTACATATTAGTTACGCCGCCAAAGTTGTAAATTAAAATCTTGAAAAAAAAATTTTTTAGTGTAACTTGTTACACGTAAAGTGGGGATGATATTTTTTGTTTTCCCGTCTATCCCATGGTGTGGGGTATCGTTTGGTTAGGCCGTTTAAAAATATTGTAAGTCTGTGAAAAACATTTTTCGATTCAGGGATCAGTTTGCGTAATATTAAGCTTTAAAGTGTAAAATTTTGTTAGAGTCAAGTGCCCCCCCCCCCCCCCCTGCCAGCTAAATAGTTGACTGGGGAAAAAAATCATGGCAGTAGTTTATATAACGAAATTTAAAGGAAACTATCACAGCTAAGTAGACCTTACAAGTTAACGAGTAATAGTCGACCAACTTAAATTTGCAGTTGAAGAATTGACCGTGACGTATATCGATGTATGGGAGAACATGTTTTCCAACTACAATGTTAAGTTTGTTTTTGGGATAAATTCATCCCAACTCCGGAACCCTTCATTGTGCGTGGTCCGACACGCACTTGGCCGGTTTTAAAAAAAAATATGATTGACGTGTAAAAGTGTTTGTACAAACCTACTTACAGAAATAAATCATTATCACAATGATATTATAAGTAGATACAATTATAAAAAGATTTTTTAATATTATTATTTTCTCTCATTTAAGATGGATGCTGACCCGCCATCTTATCTCTTCACCACCTTTTAAGTCCGCTATTGTACCTGATTGTGTGAGAGAAGTTAAGAGGTATAAGTTATACACACTCCGCAAGTGGCACGTCAAAACTTGGCTAATGAGCCACATTTTCTTCGTCTTCTCTCTTTTCCGCTCCCTATAATTACGACATGGCGTCCTACTTCCACGTGTCATCTAATAGTGCTACATTGTGCCGTTTTTGAAGATCGAATGTTGAGTAGGTAACCTGTCTAGCGTTCTCTATGCATTTTAACACCATACTGCGATCGCCAACCCACCTGCCAAGCGTGGCGATTATGGAAAACATCCCCCTTGGGGAGGCCTATGTCCAGCAGTGGACGTCCTTCGGCTGAAATGATTTATTGATTTATTTATTTGACTTTAAAATAAAACGGCCAAAGGCCAATTACATCAGTTAAAGACACAACACATTATATAAGTACAAACACAAAAGAATACAGCTACTCGACAGTCATACGCTCATCTCACAATACTCCAGACATGATGACAAGATCTTCTTCCATTCATCCGCGAACATGTCACAGTGAGGCTGAGCGTCCAAGAGAGTGTTGAGCGCAGAGAGTTTCCGAGGGACAGGAGACTGGGGTCGAGCGACGGTTCGACTCCCAAGGCACGGCGAACAATCTGTGCCTCCTGCTACGGTTATAGTTAATCGGAGCAAAAAGATGGGACAGTTCGTCATGCAATTCAGGAGCATCTGTTTTTCCGCGAAGGATCTTACACATATTAATAATTTCGAATTTTTTTCTTCTAACCTCGAGAGAATTGTAACCTAAACAGCCTAAAATAAAGTTTGAAGGGTACATAAACGGATAATATCCATTCAAACGTTTATTTAGATACCTAAAATCTTTGCACCTTTTCTAAGAGTAAAGTGTTTTTTTTTTTGTTACAAACAAGTACATTAAAAATAGATTTAATAGTGCTGATGTTGCTAAATGATGAACATATCTACGTTTTTTTACTTATAATATCATTGATTTATCATAATATGTTGTTTTCTTTTTCTTTCCAGAAGCTGACATTAGCTCTGGGTCCGACAGACACGGCAGTTGGTGAGTTTTATATCGTTTACCTTGTACACATGTAAAAATCCTTAACGAAGCGGTCATTATGATATTTTTTTTGTACCGAACCATACCTGGCAACCTTCTGGTTACGGAGATACTGAAGCTTACAAAGTTTTTTTAGGGTTTCGTACCTCAAAAAGAAAAAACGGAACCATTATAGGATCAGTCGTGTGTCTGTATGTCACAGGTGATTTGCTCCGAATCTACTGGATCGATTAAGTTGAAACTTGGTATACTTATGAATTTTTGTGACCCAAACACGGACGTACGTGTAACGTAAATAAATGAATTTTGAATATGGGGGCACTTTTGGGGGCAAATTTGAAAATTAAAAGAAAGGCTTGCAAAATGTATCGTGTGACATATCAAACAAATGAAAGGTCTTGTTGTCTCAAATATATATTTTTTATAATTTTTAAATATTTATTTTTAAATTTATAAAAAAAAAAAAAAACAAGCATACAGCCGAATATATAACCTCCTCCTTTTTGGAAGTCGGTTAAAAATAGCTGAAAATTGACCATTATTTCCGAAACTTCTGAGCCTAAAATACAGGAAAAAATTACCCTACCAAAAATCGACCAACGCGCCTAAAGCGCGATATTTTTTCACTAGTTTTTGTTTTTTTCATAATATTGTCCTACTTTCAGGCTCAGCTCTTCTAAACTGCCGTGGAATGACAAGGAGAAACCTATTGACGGAGAGCCAACACCGCGGCTTTATCCTAATTTAGGTTTGTATAAAAAGATAACATCACGCCTGATTCCTTGAAGGGCAGATTTGTCGGTTACCTTGGTTCGCCTGCAAGTCTCTTAATTACTGATTCGATCATACCATCATTCAGCACGTATTTAATCAATTGTTTCTTTCTCTCAGCAGACAAGGACATCCAAGTGCAAGCGTCAGAGCGTCGCGCCAGCTGGCTCACCACCAAGCCTCTTCGTCCGCCATTAGTGAACAATCCAGAATCTGCTGAGAACTCGGTCAGGGAGCTCGCTGTGAGGTCAGACCGCTCTTACGACAAGGAGAATATTGATACGCTGTCCAGTAAGTAGAGATTAATGTTATTAGAATATAGTATTTCAACATGGGGGAATATTGCCAGAATTGTTGAGGGAATATTGACAAATGTGTGAGAGAATATTGCTAAAGGCATGTTGGGTAACTTTGGTAAAAATTGTGAGGGAATATTGCCAAACAGGGTACGGATTATCGACAATACATCATGGGAATATTACCCAATGCCTTTACCAAAAGCGTCAGTGTCGCGCCAGCTGGCTCACCACTAAGCCTCTTCGTCCGCCGTTAATAAACAATCCGGATTCTGCTGAGAAGTCTTGTCAAGTCGCTAGCTGTGAAGTCTGACCGCTCTCACGACAAGGAGAATATTGATACGGTGTCAAGTAAATAGTTAGAAATACACAGAAATAGGAGCCCCGCCGAATTTGTCAAAAAACTAAATAAAAAAAAGTCATATTTCTGTAGAAATGTCGAAAGGAACCAAACCGAAGGAGTTGAGAGGAGGGTTTGTTGACTCGCTTCGCTCACTAGCACCTTCGAACCTAACCTATTTGAGTCGGGATTCCCTGATATCCGAGCTCGCTTCGCTCGCTCTTACTTTTTAGTTTTAAACATTGTTTTCGCAAATTAAACCATAAGCGATTTTCTCGGACACACTTTTCCTCATAATCCACCTTACGGCCTATACACGAGAGGCCCCGTTTTTTAAACGTGCCGTGTCTTTAAATCCTTTCTTTGGAATCGATAGACGGAATAACCGCCTTAAGCAGACTCCCTGAGCTTAAGGTGGCTATTCTGTCTATCGATTCCGAAGTATCGGCCGAATGTCCGGCCGTTTGAGTACGGCTGACTATGGCTAAGTACGACGAAAGAAAAAAAAACGACGGTCAAAAGATAAGTCAAAGTCAAAAACGTGACTTGAAGTCGGGTAGTCATTCAAAGTCAAATAAGGAAACTTTGGAAGTCAAGAAATGGCCGAACATTCGGCCGATACTTCGGATTATCGCTTCGGAGTAGACCCCCAGGTTCACAAGGTAGACTTTTGTCGCGCTTTATATTTTCAACGCTCTGCTTAGCGCCGAGAGTTCAAACTCAAAGCATTTATTTCAAATAAACCAATTACAGGCACTTCTGAATTGTCAAGGGGTCAGTCAGGGTTATAAAGATGAAGCTAGTTGCCCATTCCAAAGTGTAGTAGGTTCCTATGGAGAAGAACGGGCAAGAACGGCAAGTTGAAAATTCAAATGTGTGATTACTGGACGCGCTGGGATGCGCTCTGTTGGATTCTAAATGCTGGGCTCAGTACAGACAGTTCAAAATCAATTACGTGAAAAGTGGCTAAGGGTCAAGAATACCGTTCTAATTCCTCCCCCCTCAACCCAGTAACATTGACATGTTCGAGTGCCCCTAACACCACTCAAGAAGACACTTTTACCCTCATACCTTTTAAATTTAAATCCTCATCCCTTCCCTACCAGTAACATCGCTATGTGCGGGCAGCGGCGACCGGCTACAGTTCTGCCGACACCGCTGGGGAGAACAAGCGGAATGTTCTCGATGTGAAAAGATAGCGCATCAGATTGGTGGATTATATGGTTATTTTACGCTGATTTATGTTGGTGCTTGTATAAAGGTCTAGAGCATTGCGGCCGTTTGTAGTGTTAGATTGTTTATATAAAATGTTCAGTCGACGACCTGAGGTAAGTCAAGAACTTCACCAAGTGACTGATATGTCACGATGTCAAGATGACGGATACCACTAATGAACATGCGGTATCTAATTTACTCTAAATCTATGGTGAATACTTACCTCAGATCAACGACCGCACTAAAGTCATAAAGTAGAATGTGCGCTAGCCGATATTTTGTTTTATTAAGTAGTTTAATTAGATATACCTACATTTATACAGGGTCAAATTTAATTAGTTAGCGAAACTTCGCAGATGTAATGGGTATCCATAATTATACACGATAAAACAAAGAACAATAAGATTGATGTTTTTTTCTTCGTAGAATCATATTGAATGACTATTTCATGAAATAGTAATTCAATAGGATTCTACGAACTCGGAGAGTTGTATTGTTGATTCTAATGATAATAATTCTATAATGCTACCTACCTGTTGTTACGTTCGCGAATCATATTTAGATCAACATACAACCTGGGGCCAAGTCTGCTATTTTCAATGATTGGTCATTACCATTGTGCCAATAGTTTGTAATCTCCTAAATTCATAATGGCGTGACAGTGGTCCATAGGGAAGTCAAAATAATATTAGCTTGTTAGTACGAGATTACCAAATACAGACAATTTTTCCAATGAAGTATCAGTGGCACGTCATTGGAAAATCATAAAGACGCCTTTCAATTAGGAGATTAGAAAAACTGTAAAACTCTACAATTACGGTGCCAATGATCGGCCATTCTGACACAACTGCGTTAGCAGACGTGGCCCCCCTGTTACTGACCTGCAAAATTTTGAATTTCGCGGGCTACCTTAGCGCACCCCTCTTAAGATACTCGGATCCTTATAGTAATTAGACTAAGTACATGCTTGTTCTTGTAGAACTCCTGACACCCAACCTAGGACGTGTCCTGTATCTCAGGTGTAAATTATTGGCCTAGTATACCTCTTGCCCAGTTTGTATTTATGTTATGTTAGCTGTCGTAATTATTTGTGGTCTAATGGTCCAGTTCTCGGCCTTTAATTTCCGAGATATACGCAGTTTTGTAAAGTTGGGTGGAAAAATTGCATTTTGCGATTTTAATTGATTATTAATTAATGCTCAATTGATCTACAAGTTCATATAGTTATTCTCTAATCAAGCTTTTTCAGAGTTTCAACTTCAAAAGTCTGATTAAAAAAAATGTGCCAGTTTTTGAATACTTTTTCAATTGACTATTCTTGATACCGAATCTAGGGGCCTACTCCGAAGCGTTATTCCGATGTATCGGCCGAATGTTCGGCCGTTTCCTTTTTACGGCTGACCATGGCTGACTACGGCGAGAGAGAAATAAAACGACGTTCAGAGAGACAAGTCAAAGTCACAAACGTGACATGAAGTCGGGTAAGGATTCAAAGTCAATTAAGGAAACTTTGGGCCTCAAGAAACGGCCGAACATTCGGCCGATACATCGGATTATCGCTTTGGAGTAGGCCCCCTGGTCTTAACTCAATACGAGTACCCCACTACTAGGCCTTTTTTGCTTGAACGCCCACAATTGACTGCGATATCATCCATAGTTAGTAGTTAGCAAAATACCATCAATAAACACTAAATACACAATCCCACCAACCCGCACTGGTCGGGACCAGTGCGGGTTGGTCGGATTGCGTGTTGGATTACGGCCAACTCCCTCTCGCAGAGAGGAAGCCTTCGTCCCAGCAGTGGAAACAGTCGGAATATCACTACATATTATAAAACAAAGTCCATGCCGCGTCTGTCTGTCTGAACGCGGTAAACTCCAAAAATGCCGAAAGGATTTTCATACGGTTTTAACCAATGGAAGGAGTGATTCATGAGGAAGGTATGGGGTATATAATTCATTAAGTTTTTTTGTAAATTGGCTGATGTCGGTCAAAATCATTCCGACTGGGAGCTTTACTGTAAACCAATAGAGTTAGAAACAATATACTACGCAATTAATACATTGTTTACCTGGATTATGGGATATCTTCCTTCTACCACACGGGCGAAGCCACGGGCAAAAGCTAGTTCTATAGTAGTTTGATGATTATTTCAGGCACCAATCTACATGGTCTTCACATGATCTGACCAAGATTATGCCAGAGGGTCTACTCCGAAGCGATAATCCGAAGTATCGGGCGAATGTTCGACTGTTTCTTGACTATGGTTAACTACGGTGAAAGAAAAATAAAAACGGCAGTCAAAGAGATAAGCCAAAGTCAAAAATGTGAATTGAAAGTCGGGTAAGGACTCAAAGTCAAAAAAGGAAACTTTGGAAGTTATAAAACGGCCGATATTTAGGAATTTTGCTTCGGAGTAGACCCCCTGGGCTTTAAAAGAGACTGTGACCTCTGAGTTTGTTTCGGCCTTTCTTCTCAGAGTAGTCAGATAGGAAACGCCGACCTCGTCTAGTTTTTTAAATATGATTGACGTGTAAAAGAGTTTGTACAAACCTACTTACAGAAATAAATCATTTATCATTTATGCATTCTAACCTCTGTGTGTCCAACAGTGTCAGAAGAAGAGCACGTGTCACCTCGGGAAGCCCCCCCACACCCGACCGGCGTGAGGCTGACTCGTCCGGGATACTACACCATACCTACTTTAGATGAGATGATTGGTGAGAACATACTTTTTACCCGACTGCGGCGAAGCCAAAAAGGGAGGGTTATGTGTTTGACCTGTATGTATGTCCCTATGTTCCCTCGAAACTATTAAACGGCTGAACCGATTATGATGAATGATATGTCGTAAGATTTTTCTTTATTGCGCGAGTGTCACTGGGTATAAAAAATAAAAAAGGCGGATGTATAGCGCCAAAAGGTGTTTAAAAAAAAAAAAAAGTCCCAAGCCTATCGAGTGGGGTATCAAAATAAAGGGTTTTAAATGGTTGTTACAAAAATATATACAAACTATATGATTAAATTTAATTTGGAATGAGAAATTATAAAAGAACTATCCCAAACTTTTGGAGTGTGTAAGAAGCAGTTATCACCCGATTGTAAGTGGGTACCGTGTTATAATCCTAACTAAAAAATGTAAAATAAAAAAAGTAAATACGTTTATTTGCAAGAAATAAAAACACAAACACGAAAGAACAAGTTCATATTTTTTTTATTATTATCCTACTATTAATTGGTTATAACAATTTGTCCTTAATTAAAATATACAAGCTCTAAAATAATATAAAAGTGTCTGTGGAGTTTCTTGCCCGTTCTTCTCCATAGGAACCTACTATTTGGAATGGGCAACTAGCTTCATATTTGTAACTGACCGACTTGTTGACAATTCAAAAGTGGTTTAATTGAAATAAATAGTTTGAGTTGAGTTTGAGTTTGAATATGTTTAAGTAGGTATATAATAAAATAATTAAAAAGGAGGAAGTGCTCATTGGGCATCAAAAAATTCGTCCGCATCGCTGTCAATGGAAAAAGTGCCCAAAAGGCTGGCAGCATTGCTACGTTGGATGGCAATACTGATTATTTGGGGTAAAAATAGGACAGCCCTCTGGTTCCGTGAAGAGTCGACCAACCGCTTGGCGATGTCCAGAAATACTTTATGAGCACTCGGCAAAAGTAAATAAAAAAAATCTAAAAACCCGACTGCGTAAAAAGTGAAATTTAAGAAGATGCCCCCGACTACTTGAGATTAATCTTGTTTTTAGATTTTTAAATTATTTTTTTATAACTTGAATTGTATCGAGTGCAAAAGTATACAAAGTCTAAGGCTACATGCACGCGGTTTTTAGGGTTCCGTACCCGAAGGGTGCCAAACGGAACCCTATTACTAACCCTTCCTCTTAAGTGTACTGGCTTGCCGTTCTAGTGGTCGCAAACGCGACTCCTGAACATGAAGTAAACGGTTCGATCCCCGAACGAACAGTCATTGAATTTTTCCACCAGGAATTTCTGAGTAGCCGCCTTGAATCTGGGTTCGCTTCCGTTTAATGTCAATAGGCTTACCCCTACTACATGGAACTTAAGAGCAGGCAGTCTAAATTTAATTCCGAACGCAAGCTCCGCCCCTGGCTCTCCGCCACTCCGTTATGTGTTAAACGCTAATCCATCAGTAATGAAGTTGAATATCGCGTGCGCTCTTTGATCGCGTTCGAGCATGAAACTAAATAGCGTAAGTCTCAATTGTTATTTCGTTTATAACTAAAGTAATAATTGATCCAGAGAAAAAATATCTTGTGTCGGGATAATAAACTATATTTTCTTGCTGTGAATATTTATTTTAAACGTAAAAGCTAAGCAATCTTGTTTGTTTTTTTTATAATTATCCTTAAAAAAGATATGATTTTCGAATTAAAAAAAAAATTGAGAGAAAATATTACAAATACGTAACTGTCTCCAACACGGAAAGAAAAAGATCCAATAAATCATATACAAAAGTTTAATTTTGCTTGTATGTCTTGTGACTGTTCAGAATATTCATGCAAATAAAAATAAAAATAGGGAGCCTCCTCGTAAACATAACTGCCAAAATGTGGATAGTACTACATACCTCTGGGTCTGCTTACCCCTTTCCTCTTACAGGCGTAATATTACGTTTAACTAATAAATAATCTCCCATCCTCAGCCTACATACGTCCGGACGGCTCGTGCGTCGTCCCTCACCTGACCATCGGTCGTAAGAACTACGGCAATGTTTACTATGACTGCGAAATAGATGTCGCTGGCATGGATTTGGATAGCTTGGGTAAGTTTAATTATTCATTTAAATACTTTTTAGGTGCTTTTATTTAGGCATTCATTATACATTTCATTTTTAGGGTTCCGTACCCAAAGGGTAAAATGGGAACTCTATTACTAAGGCTCCGCCGTCTGTCTGTATGTCTGTCCGTCTGTCACCAGGCTGTATCTCATGAACCGTGATAGTTAGACAGTTGAAATTTTCACAGATGATGTATTTCTGTTGCCGCTATAACAACAAACACGTGGGCTCCCATACAACAAACGTGATTTTTTTTCTCGATTTTGATCGATATTGATAACGGCAACAGGTAGACGCTTGAAATATTCACAGAATATTTAGTTATATATTCACTTTAAAAATAAATAATTAAATTAAAATTAAACAAATATTTAAGGGGTGATTTTTTTTGCCGTTTTTATAGATAATGGTACGGAACCCTTCGTGCGCGAGTCCGAATCGCACTTGGCCGGTTTTTAATTGACTTGAATGTGCCCTGGCGGCTGAGAGTATGTCATTCTCACTGTAATGTCTCGCTGATGGTGGCGCGTGTGTTGGATAATTTAGCTCCCTTCGAAATGGTTGAGCTGAATGGTGCTGATCCATGCGTCATGTTCGTGAACGGTCGCCGTACACTTAATATCAGACAGGCTTGTATGCCTGTTAGTTTAAAATAACGACAAATAAATCAGCTATCTCAGACATTTGATTGTCAATCAATCAATCAACTCTTAGGACATAGGCCTCTCCCAGGCTGCGCCACAACACCCTGTCCTCCGCTTTCCGCATCCAGTCTGTCCCAGCCACCTTTTTAAGGTCGTCGGTCCATCTAGCTGGGGGGCCACTACGCTTGCCTATACGAGGTCTCCAGTCCAAGACGTATTTTATACGTATTTTTGTATGAAATTTCTGATGTTTCTTTTCATAATTCAGACTTGATTCCATAGTAAACTATCACCATTTAAATTATTTGACACTAACTACAAAGCGTGTTTGTAGTTGTTTGAGTAATAATTTGGTACCTGGTTAGGTAAAGTTTCCGGTGCTAATGACAAAACGTAATTGGACGCACATTATATAGTTTTCTCAAACATGCTTGGAAATTTGAGCATTATTTTGGCAACCTTCTTCGAGATAAATCGAAATTGCTGTACTAGCCAAATACATGCGAGCAGCGGCCACCAAAAGTTGTATGAAAATCCATATATGTTTACACGTTCGTTCATCAATGCCTCTTTTGCTGGCCGCTGCAGTAATGTAGTATATTTATTTATTATATTGGCTAATTGATGTTACACAATACGATAGATACAAGGAACGTATACTGGGGGTCTACTCCGAAGCGTTAAACCGAAGTATCGGCCGAATGTTCGGCCGTTTCTTTACTACGGCTAACTATCGCTGACTATGGCGACAAAAAAAAAAACAAGACAGTCGAAGAGATAAGCCAAAGTCAAAACTGACGTGAAGTCGGGTAAGGACTCAAAGTCAAAAAAGGAACATTTGGAAGTTATAAAACGATCGAACATTCGGCCGATACATCGGTTTAGCGCTTCGGAGTAGACCCTCTGTACCTAACTAAGTACCAAACTATCAATTGGTAGCAGAACGTGTTTCTATACGATACGATGACGTTTTCTAATCAAATGTTTTCTTTCCAGTCCACTTCCTCAACAAAGAAGTAATCGTGTACCCAGAAGAGTCTGTGAAGCCCCCCTTAGGCTCAGATCTGAACAGACGCGCGATAGTTACTCTGGACAGAGTCTGGCCGAGAGACAAGAGTGAGAAGAGAGCCATCACCTCACCTGACAGGTAACGTAATTTAACATCACGGCTGTATCACCGGAGGTGTATGCAGACGTGTATGGTACACCCATATTTCGCGAGTATATTAGGTCCAGAATTAAAAAAAAATGCTATAAAATAATCGTCTGAAGTGGATCCGCAGCTGTAGCCCGCGAAATTTAAATTTTCTTACGTTTTTTTTTTTTCAATTTGCAGGATAGTGTCAGGTTCTATCTTGATCAAAATATGATTCGCGATTATAACAGATATGTATTTACAGAATTATAATCATTAATACATATCTCTTAGTTAGATTTGTCCCATAAGAATAAATCTAAGTGCATTTATAAATTTAATTTCTTTTTTAGGGTTCCGTACCCAAAGGGTAATACGGGAACCCTATT
Organism: Tiliacea citrago; assembly: GCA_963921375.1. NCBI lineage: Eukaryota > Metazoa > Arthropoda > Insecta > Lepidoptera > Noctuidae > Tiliacea > Tiliacea citrago. The sequence continues at coordinate 11,770,650 of OY992808.1, read as the reverse complement.
ACTAAGGCTCCGCCGTCTGTCTGTCCGTCTGTCACCAGGCTGTATCTCATGAGCCGTGATAGTTAGACAATTGAAATTTTCACAGATGATGTATTTCTGTTGCCGCTATAACAACAAATACTAAAAAACAGAATAAAATAAATATTTAAGGGGGCTCCCACACTACAACAAACGTGATTTTTTCGCTCGTTTTTGCTCGATATTGATAACGGCAACAGGTAGAAGCTTGAAATATTCACAGAATATTTAGTTATATATTCACTTTAAAAATAAATAATTAAATTAAAATAAAACAAATATTTAAGGGTTTATTTTTTGGCTTTTTTATAGATAATGGTACGGAAACCTTCGTGCGCGAGTCGGACTCGCACTTGGCCGGTTTTTCATTTCTACATTTACGTACTTACACCATACAAATTACCTATATTATTATATGTCATTTATATGTTGTACATAATAAAGAGGAGAGGTGTTTATTCTCTTGAAAAGTTCTGATGGAACAAATGTAACTTAGAGAGATGTATTAATGATTTTAATTCTGTAAATACATATTTGGTATAGTCGCGAATCGTATTTTGATCAAGATACAACCTGACACTGACCTGCAAATTGCAAAAAACCTAAGAAAATTTGAATTTCGCGGGCCACAGCTGCGGATCCACCATAATTACGACTCGTAACCAATAAATCGGATGAAACACAAAATAGTTATTTTTATTTTATTATATATCTACGTAGCCGTAAATATGTTTCTCTCACTCATATTTGTGTGTTACAGTAGGTTTCTATCTTGACGTGTTAGACCACTGTATTTGAAAAAAAAAAATACTTATAATCATATAATTTTTCCACAGACTCCTCAAAATGGAATATGAAAGCAAACTCCGCCGCGTTTGCGACAAACACAACACCAAGTTCATAGAATACCGCCCTCAGACCGGCAGCTGGGTGTTCAGAGTTGAGCACTTCAGTAAATACGGGCTGACTGACTCTGATGAAGAGGAGGACGTGCCGCAGCTGATGAAGAGGCAGCTCGTCTCGCAGGCCTTGCAGGGTAGTGCGGCTCCTGGTGAGTGTTAGCAGCCTCTCACAGCCATAAGCAACAGCCCATAGAAGCCACAGTCATTCCCAACCTGGCCTCTTGGGGTCGGCTGTTAGCAGCCTGTAGCAGCCATAAGCAACAGCCCATAGAAGCCACAGTCATTCCCAACCTGGCCTCTTGGGGTCGGCTGTTACCAGCCTCTAGCAGCCATAAGCAACAGCCCATAGAAGCCACAGTCATTCCCAACCTGGCCTCTTGGGGTCGGCTGTTAGCAGCCTGTAGCAGCCATAAGCAACAGCCCATAGAAGCCACAGTCATTCCCAACCTGGCCTCTTGGAGTCGGCTGTTACCAGCCTCTAGCAGCCATAAGCAACAGCCTATAGAAGCCACAGTCATTCCCAACCTGGCCTCTTGGGGTCGGCTGTTACCAGCCTCTAGCAGCCATAAGCAACAGCCTATAGAAGCTACAGTCATTCCCAACCTGGCCTCTTGGGGTCGGCTGTTACCAGCCTCTAGCAGCCATAAGCAACAGCCTATAGAAGCCACAGTCATTCCCAACCTGGCCTCTTGGAGTCGGCTGTTACCAGCCTCTAGCAGCCATAAGCAACAGCCTATAGAAGCCACAGTCATTCCCAACCTGGCCTCTTGGGGTCGGCTGTTACCAGCCTCTAGCAGCCATAAGCAACAGCCTATAGAAGCCACAGTCATTCCCAACCTGGCCTCTTGGGGTCGGCTGTTACCAGCCTCTAGCAGCCATAAGCAACAGCCTATAGAAGCTACAGTCATTCCCAACCTGGCCTCTTGGGGTCGGCTGTTACCAGCCTCTAGCAGCCATAAGCAACAGCCTATAGAAGCCACAGTCATTCCCAACCTGGCCTCTTGCGGTCGGCTGTTAGCAGCCTGTAGCAGCCATAAGCAACAGCCCATAGAAGCCACAGTCATTCCCAACCTGGCCTCTTGGAGTCGGCTGTTACCAGCCTCTAGCAGCCATAAGCAACAGCCTATAGAAGCTACAGTCATTCCCAACCTGGCCTCTTGGGGTCGGCTGTTACCAGCCTCTAGCAGCCATAAGCAACAGCCTATAGAAGCCACAGTCATTCCCAACCTGGCCTCTTGGAGTCGGCTGTTACCAGCCTCTAGCAGCCATAAGCAACAGCCTATAGAAGCTACAGTCATTCCCAACCTGGCCTCTTGGAGTCGGCTGTTACCAGCCTCTAGCAGCCATAAGCAACAGCCTATAGAAGCTACAGTCATTCCCAACCTGGCCTCTTGGGGTCGGCTGTTACCAGCCTCTAGCAGCCATAAGCAACAGCCTATAGAAGCCACAGTCATTCCCAACCTGGCCTCTTGCGGTCGGCTGTTAGCAGCCTGTAGCAGCCATAAGCAACAGCCCATAGAAGCCACAGTCATTCCCAACCTGGCCTCTTGGAGTCGGCTGTTACCAGCCTCTAGCAGCCATAAGCAACAGCCTATAGAAGCTACAGTCATTCCCAACCTGGCCTCTTGGGGTCGGCTGTTACCAGCCTCTAGCAGCCATAAGCAACAGCCTATAGAAGCCACAGTCATTCCCAACCTGGCCTCTTGGAGTCGGCTGTTACCAGCCTCTAGCAGCCATAAGCAACAGCCTATAGAAGCTACAGTCATTCCCAACCTGGCCTCTTGGAGTCGGCTGTTACCAGCCTCTAGCAGCCATAAGCAACAGCCTATAGAAGCTACAGTCATTCCCAACCTGGCCTCTTGGGGTCGGCTGTTACCAGCCTCTAGTAGCCATAAGCAACAGCCCATAGCAGCCACAGTCGTCCCCAGCCTGCCCTGCTGGGGTCGGCTTCCAGTCTAACCGGATGCAGCTGAATACCAGTATTTTACATGAAGCGACCGCTTATCTGACCTGCACAATCCATTTACTAAATAACACTATACATTACATATTTTTTACAAGGTGTAACAACATAAACAAGGTGTAATCAAGAAATCACGAAAGAAAAATACTACGATAAGCCGGTGATTAACAATTACCTTGGAAATACTTCGTGTGATCTCGAAAATATTTATACAATAGGGTATTTGACTGTTTTTTATATCGATTTTTCGAAATTAACAAAAATATAAGCCACGGTAAATAAAAATTGTTTCTCAAAAAATGTCGAAGTTGTATGCGTTTTAAAGTCTATTGTAGACAGCGACAGCATTGCTGCGATCTGACGTCACAACACAGGAACGCCACAGTAACTTCGCGCCATTCAGTGCAATGATCGTTTTGCGTGACAAGGATAGTAGAATAATTTCAAAAGCGTGTAACTTCTCCATTTTTCTACCGACTTTATATATTTTTTCAAAAATCGTCTTTTTAGTAACATCTTTAAATACAAAAGTATTACATACATACATAAACTCACGCCTTCCTCCCACAGAAGTAGGCAGAAACTATACAACGTAACCGGCTACGCTCCTTACATACTCCTTTTGCTTCGTTTACGTTCATACATCTGGTCATACACGCACGCCGGTTGCGAGTACTACGCCTTCTGAAGAACATCACCAATTTGGTCACTATATGTCCTTCTAGGGCGCCCCTCCCAGCGTTTCCACTCGACATCTGCCTTATAAATACCTTTTGTTAGTCGCCTTTCATTCATCCTCTCAACATGACCAAACCTAACCATACGTATTAATTCATGTATATTTTTGATAGCAGTCAAATTCCCTATTCTAATAAAAGCCTCATCTCTCAAACCGACCATCTCACAAAAACCTTCTCTTTCCACAGCCCCAAAGCAACCTGTAACCGTCCCATCAGCGGGTCTGGGCGGGCTCGGCTCCTCCGCGGGGTTAGTACCCGAAGACAACCTGTTCGCGATGCAGCAGACTTCACTCAACCTACTCAATGGAGCCGCTAAAGGTATGTAGACTAGATGAGCAGGGTGGTAAGTTCCTCATCCTCCATTGAAGAGGGAGGATTATCCGACCAGACGGGTGTTGTGTCTGGTGGGCAACTGCCCGACGTGATATCGGGATGTTGTATACAATATTAGTTTCAGTATATGCGAAACCTGAAACACGTGTCTAGTATTTTTATGTAAAGAATCTATGTACAAAATTTCAAAACTGTACCTTGAAAAATCACAAAGTTATAAGGTTGTTATATTACCGGGTTGTCCGTACAAAAACATGCTAACGGCGCCCCCGCGCCTCCAGGGTCGTCTTGCGCTCATTGATAATAGTTTGGCAGTAGGTACCTAACCGTACGGCGATTGTATTGTAAGTAATTAAATGGTGATAACATTTTCCGTCACACTTAAATATTTTTGGGATAAAATATAACATGGTGTAAAAATTATTGAAATCGATTCAGTTCCTTATTCTGAACTAACTATATTCAGGTTTCGCATATACTAAAAAGAATGGTGTATATGCCAGTCGCGCGGTAAACTGCTTGCGCGATGCAGGATTTTGTGTGACGTCAGTGTGACGCGTAGTTTGCAAGTGGCGATGTTGATACCACTTGAAACAGTCTCATTTTTAGTTTAAACAGTTTGATTCCCCCAACCCAACAGGCAACCAAACAACGATGTACCGATTTAACCCGACATACGAACCCCATCACGGGGTACAATACCACCCCGTTGGGGTACCTCACGTCCCCACTGGGGTACCAAACGACCCCGAGATGCCGTCAGCGCCGTACAACGAAGAATATGTACTACAAAATAAAGTAGCTAAGGCTATGCTTTGTACCAATATGTGTTTGCTAACTGTAGTTTTAATTGTAGTTGTAGTGTCATTCGTGTTTGTGTTTTTATTTTTTATGTATTTTTGGGTGTAACTTTAAAAAAATATTATCTTTAAATTATTTAAAAAAAATACTTTTCACAAAATATTATACATTTTACATAATATTGGTACACACGCATATTAATAGTAAACTTAGATATACCACTGAAATCCCGATGTTTAGTCGTAAAATAATGCTTAAAATGCTATGGATATATCGAATGAATGATATGAATAAATGATTTGATTAGAAAATAGACTAGGAGATTATTTTCTAAAATTATTGTAATACTTACTTACATAAATCGCGTTCCTATAATAATTATTTCATCCTATTTGTTTATAGTTTATATCCTACTATACCTTACCAAAAATCCTATCCTAATGTTTTCTAAGTTATATAAATAAATATTATAAGTAAGTAAATTTTAAAAATTTAATATATATTTATGTATTATTAATTATACTAATTAATTTTATATTTTGTTAAATCTAAATAGTTTAGTATAGTTTGTACTTAAAATAAATAATACAAAAGTACGTTTACTATAAGATAATATTATAGTTTTTAAAGGCACATGTTTTACCATATTACAATTTAATACATTTAAATTTTTTATCTAGAATATAACTTAAGTATAGTACATATAACCATTTGTATTGAGATTACAAATAAACTGTCGATTAAATAAAAAAGCAAAATAAATATTATCATTGAAGAATATCCTACTGTCAAATAATATCATTTTACCTTTTGAAAAGCAACAGATAACATAACACAATCAATCTATAACGTCTCCACTGCTGGGACCAAGGCCTCCTCTCTGTGAGAGGGAGCGGGCCATAATCCACCCCGAGGGCCCAGTGGTACTCGTAAATGCATAGAACACATTCAAACCTGCATGTCTTGCTGTTTCAATCTTCAAAGATAGCCAGCCATACAATATTAATTTTAGTATATGCGAAACCCGAAACACATATTTTTATGTAAAGAATCTATGTACAAAATTTCAAAACTGTATTATGAAAAATCACAAACTTATAAGGGTTATGTTACCGGGTTGTCTGTACAAAAACATGCTAACGGCGCCTCCAGGGTCGTCTTGCACTCATTGATAATAATTTGGCAGTAGGTACCTAACCGTACGGCGATTGTATTGTAAGTAATTAAATGGTGATAACATTTTCCATCACACTTAAATATTTTTGGGACAAAATATAACATTGTGTAAAAATGATTGAAATCGATTCAGTTCCTTATTCTGAACAAACTATATTCAGGTTTCGCATATACTAAAAATAATGTTGTATACATCAGCAAATACAAAATCACAACTGACCTGTCCACTATGTCTGCTACATAAATTAAGACAGCCATAAGCCAGCTGGGTTTAGTATGTTGCGCATTTCAAGTAATTTATTTATTTATTTGAATGTCCAACATACGCTACACAATTTCCTAGCATACCAGTGAGAACGAGTAGGCATGCGCCCCCAATAGGGAATATGCACGTATTTATTGGTTCACTGAAGCAATAAAAAGCAGTAATATAAACACAAGATGAGTATAAAAAGTTAAATTCAACTACTGCTTGTTGCTCAAGAAAGTTATTAAGCTCTAACAATTTTCTACTACAGTTCAAACGACCGTTTCTGTCGCAGTTATGATGTGACGTCATTTACCACGAAACTGCTTTGTTTGCATCAGTCTCGTAGCCCCCAAGTCCTATAAATTAAATAATTGTATGTGCTTTATTCAACCAGAAATCGCATAGACTTTAATTCACATAGTTTTTTCATCACTTCCGGCATTGTCGAAGAAAAAACTGAACTGCAATGCGCAATGCTATAGCGTTCCGTGTGGTGACAGACGTCATTTTACCATCCTATTTGTTCCCGTGGGTGTCGTAAAAGGCTACTAAGGGACTTACTAGAGAATGGGCAGCAGCGTTCTCTATGTATTTTAACTCCATACTGCGATCGCCAACCCGCCTGCCAAGCGTAGCGATTATGGCAACCCTCTCCGCTTTTGGGGGAGGCCTATGTCCAGCAGTGGACGTCTCGTCTGAAATGAATGAATGATAATCGCAATGCGTATGACAGTCCCATCATAGCCTAATTATATATTAATAAAATCCTCGCTGCTATGAATTACATTCGGGCCATGAACCTGAACAGACTCTTCTCATCATCAGGAAAGTTGTTACACATCAAAACTAAAAACGTAAACAGAACTTAATACCTAAATAAAAGCCTGACTTACTGCCGCGTTGGTCAAGTGGTCACAATCAGGACTGTAGAGCAAAGTGTCGGGCCAAAGTGTTATTGGGTTTTTCCGTTCGGAATTTCTGAGCAGCACACCGGAGCTAGACTCCGGTCTGCTCCTGTGTGTTTGTGCCAAAACTCAAAAGTCAAAGCATTTATTTCAAGCCAATTACAGGCACTTTTGAATTGTTTAGGGGTTGGTCAGTCTTAAAGATGAAGCTAGTTGCCCATTCCAAAGCTTAGTAGGTACCTATGGAGAACACCGGGCAAGAAACTACACGGACACTATGACATATGGTTACAAAATATTGGTTACATCATTCGTGTTGAAATTATACATGTGAGAACGATGCAAAACTTCAAAAGCGTCCGTAATAAAAGGAAAATAAAAAACTATAATTAAAATAAGCCATGGCCGCTAAGAGATGACCAGTCCCTACTGATGGCGCCCGTTCACGGACATGACGCATGGATTAGCACCATTCAGCTGAACCATTTTGATGATTGCCCTGTTGATGACTAATAAATTCATGTATTAAAATATGCTCACTTGTTACAGCTTTTGAAATGGACACCACAGAAGATAATACGGAATCACAAAGCCTGTATTTAGATAACAAAGGTATGTAATTTTAATCGAATTTTTGCTTTTGAACCAAAAAAAAAAGGTTGCCGTCACGACGCCCTGCAGATGTGATACATCGGATTTGATTAATATAATTTTCTGACATGATGGGGCATGATAAGATAAGAGAGCGTCATGCCGTTTGCTGTCACGAGATATGATTCGGTTTTACTCCCCAGGGGCGCGTTGTGTTCCACGCGCGCCTCAAAGAGATGTCAGCACGAATTGACGGGGTCCATTAGGGCCAATGCCTGCCAGGGTTGCGAGTTTGTCCGGAAGGGATTGCGTGGCCCTGGCACACAGGCAACGGAAGGAACACGGGTGGGTTTTAGTCAGTAAAAGTCTGACACGCCCTCCCGCTCCGCCCAGAGCGGGAGAAGTTATTTGATAAATTCCCACCCAAAAAAAAAGGGGCGCCTATACAGTTCTGTTTCCTTAGATTGGTTTTGTTCACGGTATGTCCGTGAAATGATTTATTATTCTAAAGAACCTATTTATTATTTTGAATATATCATAATACTCGACGTTTAAGTATTCTTAACTCTTCTTCTTCGTAAATGGTTACAAACACGTAAGAATTTGCCAATTTTCTTTTCAAACATCCGTCCTTTTACTTCTGGAGTGGGTGCCTTATTTTTTGCGCCATCTCATGGTCATCTAATTTGATATAACTAGCCTGTATTGTCCCAGTGATGGGCAAGGATTCCTCTAATAACGTAAATCCTGTATTGTCTTTTTACACACTGTGTCTACACCTCCCATCCAACTCTCCTGTCGCAAATCTGCTGGAAGAAATTTCTAATGAAAATTAGCATTACCTTTGCGCTATATCTTTGTGGTGTTCCGTGACGTGCCGGGCGTAAAGAATAGCGGCATCCCATTTCTTCCCGTAGGTGTCGTAAAAGGCGACTAATTTACTTACTAGAGAATAGACAGGAGCGTTCTCTATGCATTTTAACACCATACTGCGATCGCCAACCCGCCTGCCAAGCGTGGCGATTATGGCAAAACCTCGAAGACATGTGACATCTACCAACCCGCACTGGGCCCGCGTGGTATAGATTACAGCCCACTCCCTCTCACATAGAGGAGGCCTGTGTCCCAGCAGTGGGAACATTATAGGCTAATTATGTATATCTTTATGTATTTTTCTCTATTATGTGTTTTTTATGTATATAAATAAATAAATAAAATAAAAAATAAAGTCATGTTTCATTGTTTTTTTTTTCGTTTCAGCCTACGGTGTAAAGAGTCCTACCAGCGAGTTGGCTCGTTTGGAACATCGTCAGAGCCATAATGTGCAACTTATGAAGGCTTCGTTATACGCTGATACCGGTATGTATTGATAGTTTTTGTGTAGTTGATAGTCGCCTTTCATAAACATACAGTGTAATACTGTATGTTTATGAAAGGCGACTATCAAAAGGTATTTAAAAAGCAGAGGTGACTAGAAACGCTGGTAGGAGGGACGCCCTAGGAGGACATAGTGACCAAATTGGTGATGTTCTTCAAAAAGGTCAGGTGCGTAGTACTTGCAACCGGCGTGCGTGTATGACCAGATGTATGAACGTAAACGAAGCTAAAGGAGTATGTAAGGAGCGTAGCAGGTGGCGTTCTATAGTTTCTGCCTACCCCCATGGGAGGAAGGCGTGAGTTTATGTATGAATGTATGTTTATAATTCCACTCCTTTCCGTATACATTGTTTTGTTTGCAAATGCTCCGGCCTTAAACTTTTAAAGTAACACTAGTCTGTGATCAAAATTACCTAACCCCTTAGTTTTAACCGATTTGATCGTGAATTGAGTAAAATATGTATAAAATAATGCGCGGAAATTCAAACTAAGTAAACTATTTATAAATTCCAGATTCAATGACGAACAACGAGCATTTTTCACGCGCCAATATGTTCATTTGTTTTTTTTTTCAATAAACAGCTTTCTATTTGTTAGCCAGTTCGAAATTTTAATAAAACCCGTGATAAGTTACCTCCTTGGTTGCCATGTTACGGAGTAAAAGATCGTTCAATTTTTAAATTACACGTTAAATATGAGTTTACTATGTAATGTATTTGACCGCTGAACCTCGACAGATATGGATTTTCATACAACTTTTGGTGGCCGCTGCTCGCATGTATTTGGCCAGTACAGGAATTTCGATTTATCTCCAAAATAATGATCAAATTTCAAAGAAAGAGAAAATGATTTTAGGCCTTAGTGCACTCGTAATTAAGCACTTATTCACTATGTATGATCGCCCGCCGGCCGCCGAGCCACCGCGCTTGTGCGAAATACCAGTTCCATGATATATTTGAATAACGTGATTGGGCGATAATGAACTTTGTTATAGAATATAAGGTTCGAATGCTTGAGAGTATTGTATTAAGGCATCGCAAGTAATAACTAATTTAAAGAACAACATTAAAACACATAAAGGGGATGTGTATGCCTGTATTTTTCTCTTAAATAAAATATTAAATATTCTTCCAACAGAAATGGAAGATGACGTTTCAGTATCGACTGGAGACCAACTCGTTCCAGTATCAGTGTCATTGTTATCAGTACCATTACACCCTCCCTCCGTGATGAGAGAGGATCAGCAGATATCTGAGATCGAAGCACCACACACCGAAGGTAAGATTTAGCAGCCTTTTCCCAATTTACAGGTCAGTGTCAGGTTGTATTTTGATCAAAATATGATTCGCGATTATAACAGATATGTTTACTTTACTATGTTTATTGTTACAGAATAGGGAATATGCACGTAATTCAAAACGTATCCATTATTTTAATATACATTGTGTAGGAGTCAAGAAACAAATTCCAATATTTGTTACATTTTTTTAATGCATTACTTATTTTACAATTCATTAATTTATGTTGCGTTTTTGTGGTGGAACGGAACGCAAACTCAAAACACGTCCTCTTCGAAAATGCCGGAAGTGACGAAACAAAACAAGTGAATAAAATTTATTATTTGCTAATAAATGCTTGAAATCTCGCTAAGGTACATATGTAAGTGCGATTTCTACTTGAATAAAGCATAAACAATAATTTAATATATAAGATTTGGGGCTAAAAAATAGATGTAAACAAAGCAGTTTCATAATTTTTTTGAGCATCAATCAGTAGTTCAATTTTACTTTCAATACTTTTCTTAGGTTTATCTTACTGTCTATTATTGATTAGGTGAAAAAAAAATATATGCATATTCCCTATTAGAATCATAATGGCATAATCATAATACATCTCTCTAAGTTCGAGTATTCAATACATTTACCGCTTTTGATTTATTAGCGACTATCAAAGTATGGCGCATAAATGGCCGTATTTTTTTTTTATTGCGTTGACTTAGATGCTTGATTTTTTTGAGCTCCAAAGAACTGTAGACCTACGTTTTTGATATTAATTTCAACTTGATACTTCTACGCGTTCCTGAGAAAGAGGGTCTTGACAGACAGACAGACGGAAAACGAAGTGATCCTATAAGGGTTCAGTTTTTTTTTCAGTTCAGTTTCGGATCTTGACGATGGCTTACATGTTAAGACTTAGAATAGATTTTCGGGGTAGATTGTCGGGGGAGTGGCGTAGGTTGAAGTTTGTGATATAGAAAGATGCATATAAAAAACCGGCCAAGTGCGAGTCGGACTCGCGCATGAAGGGTTCCGTACCATTATCTATAAAAACGGCAAAATATCACGTTTGTTGTATGGGAGCCCCCCTTAAATATTTGTTTTATTTTAAATTAATTATTGATTTTTAAATTGAATATATAACTAAATAATCTGTGAATATTTCAAGTGTCTACCTGTTACCGTTATCAACGTCGAGCAAAAACGACCAAAAAAATCACGTTTGTTGTATGGGAGCCCCCTTAAATATTTATGTTATTCTGGTTTTTAGTATTTGTTGCTATAGCAGCAACAGAAATATATCATCTGTGAAAATTTCAACTGTCTAGCTATCACGGATCATGAGATACAGCCTAGTGACAGACGGACAGACAGACAGACAGACGGCGGAGCCTTAGTAATAGGGTTCCCGTTTTACCCTTTGGGTACGGAACCCTAAAAATTACGTTATAATTCGTGCTCTTAATAAAATAAAAGGGAATAGTTTAAATAAACAAGAAATACAAGATGTAACATGAATAAAGCACAACCTTTTAAAGGGGTCATTTTACTCATCATAATGGACAAATTTTACTATGGGACCAAACCTGACATCTCGAAAAAAAATCAGCTGTTTCCTACATTTATGTTCTCATAACTCGTCAAAATGTAGAGAACAGCTGGTTTTTTTTTTTTTGTTGACGTCTTGTATAATTAAAATAAATTTTGTTCACAGAAATACGCATGAGACCATTAATCGTCCGACCACACACGATTGTGCTGAAGTACCACAGAAAGGTGCCGCCCTTCAGACAGACTATTGCTGGTAAGTTCACAACACTTTTATGAGTTCAACTGTTTTATCAAATTGTTACATTGTTTCTTGAAAGGATCTGTACTTATAAGTTACTAGATTTTGCCCGCGGCTTCGCTCGCGAGGAGGTTGGAAGTTATCAGTATTACCTTACCCGTCTTCCATTGTTCTTCTTTGGGTCGGGTAATGCTGGTAACCGACTGTGTTACCGAGATAAAAAGGTATCAAAATCAAAATATTTTATTTCACATGGGCACTTATGAAACGTCAGAAGCTAGGTGCACGGTTCCAATTGGTTGATTCCTATGGAGAAGAGCCGGCAAGAAACTCCACGGTTACTCTTTTAAAAAAAAGTGGGCTTTTACAAAGTTTTCAAGTTACAGTGTTAATAGGTATGGGAGGACAGTGTAGGCCCGTCAACAAGTACCAAGTACTTAAAAAAAATAGAAGATAGTTTACAAAGCTACAGTGTATTAAGCCTACAACGTTCTCACATTCACAAATTAAAAAAAGAATCTATATAAAAAAATACTCTAAAAAAATAAAAATAAAAACTATAAATTTATATTAGGTACCGTATTTATTTCTAAATAAAACATTTAAAAAGTTGCTTTGGTACTCAACCTCATGCTGGAGAAGTGGGTGCCTGTACCCTAGACTTCAACGAATGAAAACCCTGGGTTTTTTTTTAAGTCGGTTAAAATTGAAACTATTTTCTTTCCCCACAGGTCGGCTCGACGCAGCCTACATATCGGATATGTCCGTATGTCGTGCGCGACACTCGCGTGTCGGCTTCGGTCCGGCCGGCGCTCTTACCTTTGCCACGTCATACGACTCTGTCAATGATCTTCCAAGATGTGAGTATTTATTTATTATAATATTATTATAGACTGCCTCGTGGTCGCAAGCGCGACTGTTGAGCATGAGGTCCTGGGTTCGATTCCCATGTCAGGCAAAGTGAACATAAATTTTCCATTAGGAATTTCTCAGTAGCAGCCCGGAGTCTGGATTTGTGCCCGGTTGATGGCAATAGGCTCGCCCCCTATTACATGGGACTTAAACATAACTTGCGAAATGTGGTTGTACTATAGGTACACCTCTGCCTAACCCTTCGGGGATTACAGGCGTGATGTTATGTATGTTATGTGTATTATACAGATTGATCACTAAGCACAGAATTAACACTGGATGGATGAAATGGCGGCAGGTCACGGAAACAGTCTGCGACTCCCTCTTAAACTTAAGGGGAAGATATATAAAACAATGGTAAGACCTGCTGTCTTGTATGGATCAGAATGTTGCCACAAAAGGGATGAATGAAAGGCAATTGCATGTAGCTGAGATGAGAATGCTAAGAGGAATGTGTGGTGGGACACGAATGGATAGAATAAGAAATGAGTACATAAGAGGAAGTCTGAAAGTGGCACCGGTGACTGAAAAGTTGTGCGGAAATCGGTTGTCATGGTATGAGCATGTGATGCGGAGGAATGAGGAAAATGTCGTGAGGAAAGTTTTGAGTATGCATGTCATAAGAGTAGGGGAAGACCAAAGAAACGATGGATGGACTGTGTGAAAGATGATATGGCTAGAAAGGCAGTGACTACCGAGATGACGACTAATAGAGGAGTATGGAAGAAAGCGACATGTTGCGCCGACCCCAAATCAATTGGGAAAAGGGCAGGAGAATGATATACAGATCGACCACTATTTCACTCTTAAGGCCGTCTTGTAGTGCGGTGTGTAACCGGCCGTTGCGAGCTCTTGAACTGCTAGATTTTGTGTATATTTGCTCCATAGAAAAAAATAGTAAGGAAATTATAAAATGTGTTCTCACCAAGTACTAAAAAACAACAAGGCCTATCTTTTGGTATAACTTTTACATGGTTTAACGAAGTAATCTCTTCAAGGTACACGTTTTAAATAGCGATTTAGTGTCATCTTTGTGATTTTTTTTTATCGAGCCAATTAATTTAATTCATGTTCCTATCTTCACACAGTGCTTGATAATATGTTCAATTTTCTTAAAATATATTCTTTTTGCTATTTTGCTAGATTTACAGAGGTTTAAAAAGTTAAAAAGTACTGCAACCTCGCCTTAAAGGGTAGAATTTAATTTACGCAACCATCTTGCCGAACACTGTCGCTTAGGCCCAGCGCCCATTGGCGGCACAGCCTGGCAACGTATTTTTAGGCGACGAATATAAATGGCTTAATATGAAATAAAGTTGAAATTTAAATGACACTGACTTTTATTTTGCGGTGTCACTGGATCTGTATTTTAGTTTTTTCCACTGATGTTAGAAATTAAAGACATTTTTCACTTTGTAGTGTTATTTTTACGACACGGTTGGCGCAGTGGTTAAGCGATTGACTGCTGCGCTGCGTGTCGCGGGTTCGATTCCCGCACGGAACAAATATTTGTATGACCTACAAGTAGTTGTTCCGGGTCTGGCTGTTTGTGTATGTGAGTTTAAATGTTTGTAAATGCACCCACGATACAGGAGAAATTCCTAGTGTGGGGCAACGTTAAAAAGAAAAACCGTTCATTTTTTTTTTACAAAAAGCATACAGCTGAACAACAACCTTCTCCTTTTTGGAAGTTGATTAAAAATTTGCATTCCATCGCAGATGTCGATAACCATCGCGTCTGCGGAGTTTAGCTAGCCAATTATTATGTTCTTTGTGAATTCGGTTTTCAGTTTGTTATTAATTTGATAAAATTTTAAGACTAATCTTCTTATATTTGTCCACAGCCGCAGAATTATCGGAGCTCGGTAAATACGTGAGCGGTAGATCGCAGAACGACTGGTCCGAACCAATGCTTGTGAGAATGGCCCTAGGACAGCCTGAGAAAGACGATAGCATGCTGGTAAGTGCAGCTACTTATTACTTAAGAGCTCCCTATTTTCAACACGCTTTTATTAGGTCGACTTTATGTAACTAACTATGTAATGGAATCTAAGGGAACTAATTTAACCATCTTCCAAGGGTCGTAGCGTAATGAAAATTGGCAGCTGTATGTAGTTCTGATGACAATACAATAATATGGTACTGTCGAACTGATCTGATAATGGAGCCGGAAGATATGAACTGGAACTTCATGATGGAAAATCGTATCATTGCTGTTTTGGATTTCTTAGAAAAGTCTTGTAATGAACTTGAAACTGTTCCAGCGCCCCACGCTTTTACAATCAAATATTATAATTAAAAGCACACAC
The DNA here is from genome assembly GCA_963921375.1 of Tiliacea citrago. Taxonomy (NCBI): domain Eukaryota; kingdom Metazoa; phylum Arthropoda; class Insecta; order Lepidoptera; family Noctuidae; genus Tiliacea; species Tiliacea citrago. The sequence goes on along the minus strand of OY992808.1, from coordinate 11,755,307 downwards.
TTCAGCCCAGAAATAGACTGCCAGGGTTGCGAGTTTGTCCGAAAGGGATATCGTGGCCCTGGCACACAGGCAAATGAAGGAACACGGGTGGGTTTTAGTCAGTAAAAGTCTGACACGCCCTCCCGCTCCGCCCAGAGCGGAAGAAGTTATTTGATAATTTCCCACCCAAAAAAAAAAAGCCCAGAAATAGAGACAACATGAACGATCCATATTTTTTTTTTGTTATTACTTTCATTTATAAAAGCGTGTTTTTCTAGTGTTTTTTAAACTATTATTTTATTATGTTAATTTGCATGAATATTCTGAAACAGTCACACATGCAAGCAAAATTAAACTTTAGTAAAAGATTTATTGGATCTTTTTCTTTCCATGTTGAAGACAGTTACGTAATTGTAATGTTTTCGCTCGACACATTTGTTATTGAAAATCATGTCTTTTTTAAGGATAATTATAAAAACAAACAAGATTGTTTGGCATTTATGTCTAAAATAAACATTCATAGCAAGAAAATATAGTTTATTATCCCGACACAAGATATTTTTTCTCTAGATCAATTATTACTTTAGTTATAAACGAAATAAGAATTGAGACTTACGCTATTTAGTTCGTATTTAGAGCGCACGCGATATTCAACTTTATTACTGATGTGTTAGCGTTTAGCACATAACGGAGTGGCGGGAAGCATTGGGCGGAGCTTGCGTGGAAATTTGATTTAGACTTCCTGGTCTTAAAGCGTTCCAAAAGAAAGTATGTGCTTCGGGTATCTTCGTCTATCTTCGGAAATACGAACGACCAAGATCTAATATAGAGTTGCTATGACCTTGGAAGTACTCGCCTAGTTTTAACCCCTGACGAAAAAGAGAGATGTTATAAGTTCGTATCTGTGTGTCTGTCTGTGGCATCATAGCTCCTGAACGGATCAACAGCTTTTTTTTTTGTATTACCATGTTTACAAAATTACAGATTAACACCCAAAACTTTTGAGTGACAAATGACGATTTGGGATGTAGGTAACCTGACAGAGTGAAAACTTCATACAAACGCGCAATGATAGCCGGTGTACACAAAGCGCTGCAGTACAAAACTTAGAACCATTGCCCCTGTGGGGGGTTATTCAACGTTCGTGCTATTTCGGAAACACGAAGATTATCGAAGCGCTTACCTTTACTGGATTACCTGTAACTATCGGAGCTCGGTAAATAGGTGCGCGGTACATCGCAGAACGACTGGTCCGAACCTGCATGGAGTATTGTAGCCACCTTTGGGATGGCTCAGCTAAATACCAACTTCCTGCGCTTAACTCGGTGGAAGAGGCTCATTGGCGACGTAAAACTGGTGGATGCCAAGCTTCATAGCTTGGCCCATCGCCGCAAGGTTGCCTGCTTGTCGGTCTTCTATAGAATGTACTTCGGTGAGTGTGCCCAAGAACTCCACGACCTCATCCGACCGGCCCCCTTCTATTATCGGACATCTAGACTCACTGCAGGTTACCATCCCTTCCTGGTTGCTATTCCACCAATTCGCACTAAGCGTTTCCAAATGTCTTTCATAATGTGCACAGCAAAAGAGTGGAAATCTGTTTCCGAACGCATACAACCCTAATCTCTTCAATGTGAGAGTGAACAGGCTTCTCCTGGGTAAGCTCACTCCATCGTCGACTCGGTCACCTCTGACCTAGACTAAGGTCAAGAGCAAACCCATCGCAAATTAAAAAAAAAAAACAAAACATTGCTTGTGTGGCGCTGAGACAGCCTGAGAAAGACGATGGCATGCTAGTAAGTTCATTATAACGCATAATACTTAAACCTGTTAATTTTTATTGATTCATGTACAATATGTCTGACTATAAATGATGTGATAAGACAACGGTGTGGTTTAAAAGAACATCATGTAGTGACAAGAGTTTAAAAGAGTATGCTTAGATGGTGTGGTCATGTTGAGAGGATGAATGAAAGGCGACTAACAGAAGGTATTTACAAGGCAGAAGTGAGTGAAAACGCCGCGCCGGGAAGAACATATAGTGACCTAATTGGTGATGTTCTTCAGAAAGGTCAGGTGCGTAGTACTCGCAACCGGCGTGCGTGTATGACCAGATGTATGAACGTAGGCGAAGCAAAAGGGGTATGTAAGGAGCGTAGCAGGTGGCGTTCTGTAGTTTCTGCCTACCCCCGTGGGAAGAAGGCGTGTGTTTATGTAATGCACACTGTAAATGCTGTTGCCGTACCTGTGAGAGGTAGAAACCAAAATAGTTTATGGTCACATAGCAACTTCCGATCATAACGAGAGCACATGTGTTGAACTCAACTTATTGACAGGCTCTTTGCTTTGGGTAAATTATTTCATCGCCACTGCTCTCAATACGGTGAAGGAAAACATCGTGAGGAAACCGGCATATCCTAGAACCAAAAACTCGATTTGAAGTCAAAATCCACGGGCTGTAAAAAACGTTTATGAAATGAAATCGTTTATTCTGTAAATAGGATATCGGAATCACTTTTACACGTCATATTAAAAAATAAGCTAGATGAAGTCGACATTTCCTATCTGACTACCCCTGAGAAGAAATGGCGAAACAAACTCAGGGGTCGAAGTCGCTTTCAAAGTCCAGACATAATCTTGGTCAGATCACTGTGAGGACCATGTAGATCCGTGTCTGAAATGGGCTTTTGAGGAAAGAGCCACACAAATTTGAGTGGACCTGTCCAATCAGTGCAAGCATTTGTCAGTAATCGTGCAGCTCGACTCGAAAACGAAGACTTAAGGCTCAACGACTCGACGAACAATACCAAAGAAAGGACATTTGGGCAGGCCGCATAAAGTGCTCAAAATGCCAGATCATCAAATTATTTTAAAAAAACCAGCCAAGTGCGAGTCGGACTCGCGCACGAAGGGCTCCGTCACACTAATATTATAAAGGCGAAAGTTTGTGAGTGTGTATGTTTGTTTGTTACTTCTTCACGCTCAAACGGCTGGACCAATTTTGATAAAATTTTGTATGGAGGTAGCTGACACCCTGGATTAAGACATAGGCTACTCTTTATCCCGATATTCCTACGGGATCGATACTTACGCGGGTAAAACCGCGGGGCGCAGCTAGTTATCTGTAAAAATGGCAAAAAAAATCACGTTGGTGAATGGGTACCCCCCTTAAATATTTGTTTTATTTTATTTTAATTTGATTATTTATTTTTAAAGTGAATATATAACTAAATATTGTGTGAATATTTCAAGCGTCTACCTGTTGCCGTTATAATTATCGAGCAAAAAACATCAGGTTTGTTGTATGGGAGCTCCCTTAAATATTTATTTTATTCTGCGTATTAGTATTTGTTGTTATAGCGGCAACAGAAATACATCATCTGTGAAAATTTCAACTGTCTAACTATCACGGTTCATGAGATACAGCCTGGTGACAGACGAACAGACAGACGGCGGGGCCTTAGTAATAGGGTTCCCGTTTTACCCTTTGGGTACGGAACCCTAATTACCCATATCTAATCTTATTTAAAATGGAAATGGCATTCTGCAACCAACTTAATTTACGCTAGCATACAGGGTGGATTTTTTTGATGGGGCAGTAAGGTTAGGTACCTTAAACTTTGTTATTGCAGAAAAACTGTCTTAGCTGGCCGTCCTTATTTTTTTTATTTTTTTTTTAGAGATTTTGAGACCCGTTCATAGACGTTGAAAAAAACTATATGCTGCTACATGCAACTCAAACTCAAAGCATATATTTCAAATACACCAATTACAGGCACCTTTGAATTGTCAAGGGGTCGGTCAGTCAGAGAGATGAAGCTAGTTGCCAATTCCAAAGCGTAGTAGGTTCCTATGGAGAAGAACGGGCAAGAAACTCCACGGACACTCTTTTTAATCAAAATATTGTTACAAAGTATTGGTTACATCATTCATGTAGAAATTATACATGCAAGGACAATGTAGAAAGACGTGCACGTTAAAAGCGTCCGCAATAAAAAGATAAAACCATTAAAAAAAACAATTAAAATAAGTTAAAATAAGCTGCCTGTGATACAGTCAGTACGGGTGGGATACTCAACTTCAAAAACCAAATCTTCAACAATCAAAATATCAACACCATATAATCAACAGTTTAATTTTTCAATGGATCAGAATAACATTAGCTTAAAACATAAACGGTTTAAAATGTCAACACTTCAGATGAGCAACGAATGTGAATAACATTGATTTATAACATAAATAGTTCAAAATATCAACACTTTAGATCAGCCATACTCAAAGTGTGTTCCGCGGAACCCTAGGGTTCCGCAAAAATACTGGTAAGAATAAAAAAATAATACTAAAGGAGTGTCTACCTACTATATTTTATTTTACTCTGGTACCTGAGTAACATAATATCAATCTAAATATTTCAACAAAAGTAAAAAAAATATGTAAATTTTAATGTCAAGTAATATGATTATTAATGAAGAATTCACATAAAACCATTTTTGATTACTTTAGGGCTCCGTCAAATATTTCGTTTTCGAAAAGGGTTCTGTCTCCAAAAAAGTTTGAGAACCACTGCTTTAGATGATCCACGAATCTGAATATCACTCAATTGGTCACTTGATCAACACTTTGCATTGCATTACACAAAATGCATTTATAATTAAACAATACGTAATTAATATTATAGGTTTATTTCCTTGTATTCAAAACATATTATAGATCAAAGAGAAGAACTAGAAGTATTAGTGTTCTTCAAAAAAAATGCCTATAATTGCAGCATTTAGCAATATCTGCAAACGATTATTATGTTATGTTATTACTGATTATGTCACGATATTTTGTTAATAATCGATTTTCTAAAGTGATCAAGTGACCAATTTACGTTATAAATCAATGATATTCAGATTCGTGGATCATCGAAAGTGTTGATATTTTGAACTATTTATGTTATAAATCAATGTTATTCACATTCGTTGCTCATCTGAAGTGTTGACATTTTAAACCGTTTATGTTTTAAGCTAATGTTATTCTGATCCATTGAAAAATTAAACTGTTAATTATATGGTGTTGATATTTTGATTGTTGAAGATTTGGTTTTTGAAGTTGAGTATCCCACCCAGTCAGTACTCTGCATAACCCGACCCCTCTTCCATTCTTCTTCGTGGTAAGAGGAGTCAGGTGATGCAGAGTGCTGACCGTACCAGCCACCAGGGCAACACGACGCTACATGACGAAAGCACCCAATGTAAGCTTGTACACATTGTGTACAAGCTTACATTGGGTGCTTTTATGAGACCGAAGAAAATTAACAATGTTAGAAAGAAAAAACCGGTCAAGTGCGAGCCGGACTCGCGCACGAAGGGTTCCGTACCATTATCTATAAAAATGGCAAAAAAAAAACACGTTTTTTGTATGGGAGCCCCCCTTAAATATTAGTTTTATTTTAATTTAATTATTTATTTTTAAAGTGAATATATAACTAAATATTCTGTGGACATTTCAAGCGTCTACCTGTTACCGTTATAAATATCGAGCAAAAAAAATCAGGTTTGTTGTATGGGAGCTCCCTTAAATATTTATTTTATTCTGCGTATTAGTATTTGTTGTTATAGCGGCAACAGAAATACATCATCTGTGAAAATTTAAACTGTCTAACTATCACGGTTCATGAGATACAGCCTGGTGACAGACGGACAGACAGACAGACAGACGGCGGAGCCTTAGTAATAGGGTTCCCGTTTAACCCTTTGGGTACGGAACCCTAAAAATACACGAGGAGCTCGTGGCTAAGTAATAACACCCGCACGGGTCGATCCATCAGGTTAAGCTACGCTTGCCGGGGTTGGTCCGTGGATGGGTGACCATCTTTACATACCGAGACTCCTCCGTGCCTCGGAAAGCACGTTATGCCGTTGGTCCCGGCTGTTATTCGTGGATTCACTTCATGGAGCTTATGGAGCAGGTAGCAAACTATCGATACTGATATTTATGACACGAAAACTCGATACTTTGTATGATAAATGATTTTTATTTCTGTAATTAGGTTTTTATAAACACTTTTAAACGTCAATCATATTTTTAAAACTAGGTGAGGTCGGCGTTTCCTATCTGACTACTCTGAGAAGAAAGGTCAAAACAAACTCAGAGGTCACAGTCGCTTTTAAAGTCCAGTCATAATCTTGGTCAGATCATGTGAAGGCCATGTGTCTCAAATGGTCTTTTGATGAAAGAACCACACAGATTGAGTGGACCTGTCCAGTCAGTGCACGCATTTGTCAGTAGTCGTGCAGCTCAACTCAGAACTCACGGTGCCCGCCCACGAGCATATTTCTCGGCGATTTTTGTTAGAATGTATACAATCTAACAAAAATCGCCGAGAAAAACGCTTAAGCCTTAAGGAGCCGCGAAAACCCTTAAGGAGCTCAACGATTTAACGAAAAATACCAAAGAAAGGACATTTTGGTAGGCCGCAATAATTACTCAAACTGCCAGACCATGAAAAAAAAACTAACTGAGAAAAAAATTCAAAACAAAAATAAACAATGACCCACCCACATAGTCTTCACATTTAGCGTAATAATAATTAAATAATTACAATCATTAAAATAATATAATACAAAGTAAATAACGCTTAATAACGTGAGTACAGTCCGTGAAGCCTAAGCTGAGCTTTGCATTTGTGTGAGTGATTACCAAAAGTTGAGCATAAACCGATAAAAAACCGGTTTAAACCAAGCAAAGGACGCGTCGCGCTCTAGGCCACGCGGACTCCTTCCAGGGTTGTGATTTTGTCCGAAAGGGATATCGTGGCCCTGGCACACAGGCATCTGAACGAACACGGGTGGGTTTTAGTCAGTAAAAGTCTGACACGCCCTCGAGCTCCGCCCAGAGCCGGAGAAGTTATTTGATAATTTCCCACCCCAATAAAAAAGGCCTCGCGGACTGTACGTACTGAGTGTTGTAATGAAATACACATAATTACTGGAATTACGAAACTTCTTTGTGGATAATAATTTTCCAGGCGACTAATAACTTAAAGGGCGACTAACTATTTGCTACTAAAATAATAACTTGGCGACTAATAACTTAAAGGGTGACTAACTATTTGCTACTAAAATAATAACTTGGCAGCGATTAAATATTATTTCTTAATCGCTGCAAAGTCATCTACTGTTATTGAATCATTTGGGTTAGGTTAGGTTAGAACAGTAACCATTAACAAGCGAAGGCGAGCGAGCGAAGAGAGCGTGCCGCGGTAGCGGCCGCCGAGCGCCAGATCCCCTCTATTGTTGGTAAATTCAGTTACCAAAACAAAAATTCGATGCCAGTTTAAATTAAAATAAAGCTAAAAACTGATTATTGAGATGCTACTTTCTACTTAAAATAATACTTCGCTGTAGCTGCCAACCTATTATTTTTGCTACCGGCTTTAATTATTTTTAATCCCAAATTCAGATTAATTTGCCGCCGCGTTAAATACATGCCCTTCTTTATGATGCACCATGATGTTACTCTGTAAACCAACGCAGCTAATGTCGGCGCAGACATTGGTGTGTCAAATTATAACTAACTTTTGACTGAGTCTTAATTCACTTATCACCTTAATTTTGACAGGCTGGTTTAATTTTGCCAGTTCAACATTAATTCCGTTATTTACATTGTTGAGCAGAGAATTTTTTCGAACATATGAAGCAATGGATTAGCAATGTAGGTACTTCAAAATCATTCAGATTGCAATTAAAAAATAAATGTACATTATTATAAACATTGCTTTTCATAACAAACACAACACACAAGTTTTTGTATTTTATTACAATTATTCTACAATAATCTAAAAATATAATAATTTCAATTTAAGGACGCTATCACATTTTTCCTCAAATATCAGTGCTTTTCAGGTACCATTTTAATGAATTAGGAGTCACAACTGCAAGGATATCAGTGTCTCAAATTAAAGATAATATATTCATCTCCAGAATGGGCACATACAAATTGTATAGCCCCATACAAATTTTTCACACAAATACGTTTTAACAATCACAATAAAACCAACAAATTAAAAAAAAATGAGGTCTGAATAAGAACCGATATAGCTAAATCCACTGCATAGTTATACATAAAAATAATAACAAACTGTTGCTTATATAGTCCTCTATACGGTCAACTAAATATTTTGTAAGTAAATAAATAACTTTTTTATTTATGATTAAAATAAGAAGCGCCCTCAAATTTCTCCATACATTTTCTACACGCGGTTCGTCATTCCGCGCTCAGACGCGCTCGTGGAAGCACCGGTGTATCGATTTTTCGCAAAAAAATATTTACGTACAAAAGCGCGTGCTGTATTGTATACTGTGGGTGGACGAAGTTGATACTTTTTCGGACCGAAATAAAAGGAAGTACGATTATTGGAATTAGTTTTAAAAATAAACACATAGTTCAAAATTTTTGTATGAATCATGGTTGTAGATTACGGATAAACATTGTGTAAATAAAATTATATTATCTTTAATCAAATGGCGGAAATATTTTTTTTTTTAGATATTCGATACATAGTCAATTTTGGGGTTTTTGGGGGTGGTGATTACGTATGTCATATTTTTTTTTATCCAAGATGGCGAGTGTATTTTTTTAAATAAAAATTCGACATTGTCAGCAATTGTGGAGGTTTGTTATCAATTGTTGAAGGTGGTGTTTACAAATATACCATCCAACTTTTGATTCATAATGGCGGATGTACATTTTGGTGATAAATCGACGAGTAGATGGTTATAACTTTCGACACCAAGTATGGTTTTTGATTGTGGTGTGCATTGCTAAAATATTTACATTTGTTATTACAGATGCCACGAATTCAGAAATTTCGATAAAGGACAATAAAACCATACACGTAGCAGTAAACAAAAGTAATAAGACTTTGTATTTTGATTCAGAAATCACAAATCTACTCTGGAGTTTTGTTACAGACGTTGATATACGTGTGTTGGTAATTTATTTGTTGTGTTTTTATATGTTGTCTTTTTAGGGTTCCGTACCAAAATGGTAAAAAAAAACCCTTATGGTGAGACTAAGTCTGTCTGTCTGTCACACCAGGATATCTCAAGAACTGCTAATGCTATCAACTTGAAATTTAGAATAGTTTTAGATGACGTTTGCCCTACTATTTTGCAAACAAGAAAGAAATAAAAAAATATATACCTTTTTTGCAAAAGGGACTGAAAGTGGGTCTTAAAAATTTGAAATGGAGCTACTAGGGCATGTAGGGTATCATATGAAAGAGCGCTGTTTGCACCGTTCCCCTTATCTCCGAAGTTTGCATAGATAAAAATCTTAAATTATTCTATGTCATAGAAGTTTATGTAAAGATTACAGGAAAAATAAAACGATGTCTCTAAATAGCACAGTTTTTCAGAAATCATCAACATCATATGTACGTACGGAAACCTCGGTGCGCGAGTCCGACTCGCTCTTGACCGGTTTTTTATTTTCAGGAGCAAGAATAAGAGAATATAAGCCAAAAGGCACAAAAATAATCGAGATGGATTTCCTTTTTGAGCAGCTAATCCTTGTACGTAGCTACACTCCTCTTTTTGATTGCGGCGTAAAGTATAAATAAAGAAAAAACAAGGCTTAACAAGATGCTTATACTGTGAAAATTTAAAGACTGTAGCTTCATCAACCGTTTGGTTGTAAAACCAGTGTGATAGACGGACACGTGAGTGACAGCAATAGCGCTCCACTTGGACCCTTCGGGTACGGAACACTAGAAAGAGCTAGCCTTCATTCTAAATTTGAACTTCTTTGAAACATGAAATTAAAATATACTTTTTACTACCTACTTTGGTTTTCATTTTTATCAAAAGTACTGAAATCGCGCCCCAGTCTCTGTAAATAAAATACTGTTTTCATAAGGCAGTGATTATTTTTAAATATCACAACGAAAGTTTACGATAAACTACCAGGCTAGTATTTGATTATGTAATGCTCCAACATTTGCCAGCTAAAATAATATTTACAAGTACCTACTTACATATTTTCTAACTAATAGTAGCCTGGGGAATAATCGTAGGTGTTCCTTGTAATAGTAAAAAGTTTAGGTTGTTAGTTATGTAAAAATATGGTATTTAATCCATATGGCCAGCGCTTGAAATTTTTGGGTACCTACCTACGCTAAGTAATGGCTGATGAATTTTAAAAATACTAAAAACATAATTATCACGCAGATAGTACTTAGCCACAGTTACTAAAATTCGATTGCAAACTTCCAACTAACTTTACTCAATCAATACCAGTAAAATTAAAAAAATATACCTTCAAGTACCAAGATTAGTTAAGTTACGTATAAAATCGAGCGGTCAGCGGTTTCAATGTGTGCGTGCGCGTAATGTTGTTGTGTTGCGATTCAGATACCTAAACTCGAGCGAGTTCAAAATGTGATAGCGTCCTTAAAACGTGGGTCTGCAAACCCTACACAACCAAATACATAGAATGTATCAATGAAATATCTAGTAGTCACACTTTTGATGATACATGTTGTTTGTTGAAAAAAGGTAATTAAGTCTATTTAGCATTGTTTGGATTTTGTTAGTTAACATTTAGAATATTTTTTTTTAACTTGTGTTTACTTTTCAGTTAATAAAACCTTTTAAAATCAAATCAATTCCCAAGTAAATGCCCTCTATAGAGCCGTGTATGCCGGTGTCGTTATCAGTCATGTGGAATTTCACTGGCACCGTTTTGATTGTCATTTTTAACCGACAAAATGTTAAAAAAATTGTTAGTGTTTGTTGAGATACACATTGTTTCTGGAATCACGAAACTTGAGTCACTTTTAGCCGACGAAATTTAAAAAAAAATTTAGTGTTGTGTTGAGATACACATAGTTTCTGGAATTACGAAACTTCTTTATGATGCACCATGATGCCACTCCGAATACCAACGTCGGTAGCTAGTTGTCGGCACAGACATTGTGTGTGTCCAAATTATAACTAACTTTTGACTGAGAATTCCGGTTCGGAGGTCCAAAATATGTAACTGCTACTGTTTGAAGATTGAGCCCGGTGAAATAACTTGAAAATGTTTTTGAAAATTACAGGTTTTCAGTTTCCAAAATTTTAGAACGAGCACGTTCTGTTGCGACTCGTATTCAGTTCGTAAGTGTCACTGTCATGGCAACCATGGCGTCTACACAGACCATAAACACTACACTTTTGTTGTCCTCTGATTGGTCCACTAGCCGTCGCGTCATCGCAGCCCGGCCAATCGCAGCGGGCGATTAGTGATTTCCGTTTAGTCTGCCGTAGACACTAGTGTCGTGAAATTAGTAAAAAACTGGCCAAGTGCATGTCGGACCACGCACAATGAAGGGTTCCGTATTTATCCCAAAAACAAACTTAACATTGTAGTTGAAAAACATGCTCTCCCATACATCGATATACGTTACGGTCAATTCTTCAACTGCAAATTTAAGTTGGTGGACTATTACTCGTTAACTAGTAAACCCTACTTAGCTGTGATAGTTTTCCTTTTAATTTCGTTATATATACTACTGCCATGAATTTTTTCACATACCCCCAGTCAACTATTTAGCTGGCAGGGGGGGGCTTGACCCTAACAAAAAATAGCACTTTAAAGCTTAATTTTACACAAACGGAATTGAAAAATGGTTTTCACAGACCCACAATATTTTTAAATGGCCTATCCAAAGATACCCCATACTATGGGATAGACGAGAAAAAAAATGTCATCCCTACTTTACGTGCCTTTTTTTACGACTTTGTCGGCGTGATTAATATCTATACCTATGCCAAATTACAGCTTTCTAGTACTAAGAGTCTCTGAGCTAAGCTGGGGACAGACGGACATGGCGAAACTATAAGGGTTCCTTGTTGACTACGGAACCCTAAAAAAAGACGGATACAAGATTTATATAACTTAATAAACAATCTCTCAATGGTAGTCTGGGGAACAACAAAGACCTATGGCCTCCGACCACAATATAGTTGGCCTCCAGTTTAAATGGATGCAGCAGAATACCAGTATTTTACATGGAGCGACTGCCTATCTGACCTCCACAACCCAGTTACTGGTAATACGTTACCCCTTGGTAAGACTGGTTGTCGGACTCGGGCTTCTGACGACCCGTAACGACTGTCAAAGATCTACAAATGACAGCCGGCACCAACGTCCAGAGTACGACAAGTCGACAATACAAAATAAATTTGATAACGTAAAACAGCCGTACCATTTTACAAAAGTCGCATGGATAACTGGGCTTTGAGCGCGAGCGAGGCGTACGTGCACCTCCCCCTTCATCCCTTCGTACCCTTTATACCTGCACCATCCCATCACACCACCCCGCCCGCCCGCCGCGCCGGTTAGTCTTTCAAGTCATTTGTTTATTTTGAACTTCAGAAATATGTTTTTTAGGGTTTTGTACCTCAAAAGGAAAAAACGGAACCCTTATAGGATCACTGCGTTGTCCGTCTCTCTGTCTGTCAAGAACATTTTTTGTCAAGAACGCGTGGAGTCTTAAGTTGAAATTAATATCGAATACGTAAGTCTATGGTCCCTTTAAGCTCTAAAAAAATCAAGCTTCCAAGTCTACGCAATAAAAAATACGGCGATATAAGCGACATTATTGCGACATATTTCGATACTCGGAAATAAATGAAAACCTATAGGGTACTTCCCGTTGACCTAGAATCATGAAATTTGGCAATAAGCAAGGTCTTACAGCCCAAGTATAAGAAAAAGTCCGAAAATTGTAAATTTGTAGTTTTATCACATAACAAAAAAATTGCGAATATCTCGCACATAAATCAAAACCCATAGGGTACTTCCCGTTGACCTAGAATCATCAAATTTGGGCAGAAGCAAGGTCTCACAGCACAAGTAAAGGAAAAAGTCCAAAAATTGATAATTTGTAGTTTTATCTAAACACTTGGGAAAATTGACCGTGGCGTATATCGATGTATGGGAGAATATGTTTTTCAACTACAATGTTAAGTTTGTTTTAGGGATAAATTCATCCCTACTACGGAATCCTTCATTGTGCGTGGTCCGACACGCACTTGGCCGGTTTTTTATTTCAAATCAAATCAAATCATTTTTGGAGATCAAGGGATATTCGCAGTGCGGTAATCGATTATGCATGTTCGGCTGTATGTTTTTTTATTTTTTTTATGTATGTTCACCGATTACTCCGTCAATTGCGGACGGATTTTGAAAATTCTTTTTTGTTTGGAAGGGTATGCTCCCGAGGTGGTCCCATTGCCACCAAATCAGAATCTGATGAGGGGATCCCATGGAAATTGAGGGAAATCCTCAAACTTTATAGGCATACCTATAGGGATTTGAGTATTTTTTATAGTAACGTGTGCATTTGCTCTCGGAAAGCACCATTTGGTTTAGTGGAACTGATGATGAAGACCACAGATGGCCACCGGAACTACTTAATAATAAGTATTTCACCGTTGCGATTCGATTAGGTACTTTAATATGGTTGATAAGCAATTTATGCTCGTCAAAATGCATATGGTGAAGTCACCATCAGTTCGGAAGTCGGTGGCAAAAAACTAAAATACAGATCCAAAGCCACCGACTTCCGAAATTAAAGTTATTTTTCTCTTTGTAGTGTTTTTTTTTTGGAAGTCGAAGGAGGAGAACTCCTCAACAATTAACGCCCCTGCATCGGGAAAAGCAATATTAGGCTATTGAAAAATAAAAAACTTTTTACAAAAAAGAAACAACCTACTTCCAAAAAAAACACTACAAAGTGAAAAATAACTTTAACTTCGGAAGTCGGTGGCAAAAAACTAAAATACAGATCCAAAGACACCGATTTTCGAAGTTAAAGTTATTTTTCACTTTGTAATGTTTTTTTTGAAGTCCGTTGTTTTTTTTTTTTGTAAAAAGTTTTTTATTTCTGTAAGTAGGTTTGTACAAACACTTTTACACGTCAATCATATTTTTAAAACTAGATGAGGTCGGTATGAATTTTGATGGCTTTAAGAGTAGAGGAAGACCAAAGAAACGATGGATGGACTGTGTGAAAGATGATATGGCTAGAATGGGAGTGACTACCGAGATGACGACTAATAGAGAAGTATGGAAGAAAGGGACATGTTGCGCCGACCACACATCAATTGGGATAAGGGCAGGAGAATGATGATGAAGGGATTTTCGCAGTGGTTACTTGTCATAGTACAGACGCCAGCAGGTCAAGCTACCCGAAACTGTAAAATTATGCCAATCAACCTTGAACCCTACGCTTTAACGATAAAGTTGAAAATCTTTTAAAGAAATTTGACAGATTGTAGTAGCTTGATGTGCTGGCGTCTGTACCGAATACTTGTTCGAGGTGACCTTTACAAAGTCAAAGTATTTATTTCAAATCGGCACATAAAAGGCACTTTTGAACGTCAAAATTTACAAAAAAAATTGAATTGATTCTAGTCACCACTTACAAAAGGTAGTTTCATATTATGGAGAAGAATGGGCAAGAAAGTCCACCGTTGCTCTTATAAAATGTTTTACAGTATTTTGTATAGGTACATTAATTATATGTGAAGACGATGCACCTAGAATATTTATTCAGTTTTGTTACACTTGTAATGACAATGTTGTCATTTGGTTTAAATATTTTATTGGTTTTTATTTTTATTATTTTAGTAATATTTTATATAGATTCTTTTTTAATTTGTGGATGTGAGAACGTTGTGGGCTTAATAGACTGTAGCTTTGTAAACCATCTTCTATTTTGTTAAGTACTTGGTACTTGTTGACGGGCCTACACTGTCCTCCCATACCTATTAACACTGTAACTTGGAAACATTGTTAAAGCCCACTTTTTTTTTAAAGAGTAACCGTGGAGTTTCTTGCCGGCTCTTCTCCATAGGAACCGACCAATTGGAACCGTGCACCTAGCTTCTGACGTTTCATAAGTGCCCATGTAGGTTTATGTGTTTTTTTTTTTTTTTTTTGAGAATATAATTGTATAGTAATTTTATAACACAATATGTAAAAAAGAATTAAAAGTGAAGCAATGACAGATAAATTAATTATGTGATGCTCACATATTTACAAATATTGTAAAAATATACGTGTTCATAAAAAAAAGAAAAGTACCTAATAGGAATAGGTCAGTGTGTGAGTTAGGGGGATGAAAATCAAAATCAAAAGTCATTTATTCAAACTAGGCTGAGAATCAGCACTTTTCGAACGTCAAAAATTACATAAAACAGTCCCCCAAAAACGCCCACCCTTCACCACTTCCTAGTGCTTTAGCTGGGAAGAAGAAGTGCCGCAACAAACTCCCCAGCAGCACAGCTGTCTGTTGTCTGTTGTCTGATGCGCTAAGATAGCCCTATTGCTGATTATAATTCTGTAAAGCCATATTTGTTATGGCCGCGAATCATGTTTAGATCAAGATACAACCTGTTACTGACCTGCAATTGGCAAAAAACGTAAGAAAATTTTAATTTCGCGGGCTACCTTAGCGCATCCCCCTTAAGGTAATCACAGAATGTAAAATAAATGTCATAAAAATAATAAATTATACTATTAAAATAGCAACCAGTTTGATTCTGTCTAGATTCTTAGATTGTCCTATGGAGCTGGACCAGCATGTTTCCAAGTATTATTTATTTATTTTATTATTTATGTACACACAGTAAATACAGAGAGATACGACATAATTATAATATTAGTACAAAGGTACTGCTTATTTCTTAAGAAATTTCTTCCAGCACACCTGCGCATTCTACTTTTAACATACAAAAAGCTTATTTCGTTTATTTTTCATTACCTCGCCACGAGGAATACTGGCGTGAAACTAACCTTATGTAATTTATTTTTACAGGAAGTACTCAAAAAGCACCTAGCGACTCTTCTAGAATACTCAACATTTTCTCAAACAGAAGAAAATCAATCCGCTCGACTGAGTCTGTCACAGAGTGCTCGAGACAGACGCGAAGTCTTAACGCACTATCTACGAGACGCGGCCGACAATCAGACGAGATATAAGGTAACTAGAAAATCAAATTGCGCTAGCCTATTCCCAACTATTTTAGGGTCTGTTCGAAGTTTTACCCGACTGCGGAAAAAGGAAGAAGACGAAGCCAAAAAAGGAGTGTTATGTGTTTGACCTGTATGTATGTCTGTGTGTGTTACTAAACGGGTGAACCGATTTTGATGAATGATATGTCGTTAGATTCGTCTTTATTGCGCGAGTGTCACTGGGTATATTAAATTAAGATTTTGGCGGCAAAGGTTATGTTTTCGAAAAAATATATATTTCCCAAGCCTATCAAGTCGGGTATCATAATGAAGGGTTTAAAAAGGTGATTACAAAAATATATACTTACTATTATTGTTTAAATGAGAAATGATAAAAAAACTATCCCGTACTTTTGAAGTGAGTGAGTAAGAGGCCGTTATCACCCGACTATAAGTCAGTAAATAACCCAATTTACTGTCATATAATCCTAACTAAAAAGTGTAAAATAAAAAAAGTAAATTCAAAAATCCCGACTGCGTAAAAAGTGACTTAAACAAGTGCGAGTCGGACTCGCACACAAAGGGTGTTACGTACCATTCATTATCTTTAAAAACGGCAAAAAAATCACGTTTGTCGTATGGGAGCCCTTAAATATTTGTTTTATTTTAATTTAATTATCCATTTTTAAAGTGAATATATAACTAAATATTCTGTGAATATTTCAAGCGTCTACCTGTTGCCGTTATCAATATCGAGCAAAAAAATCACGTTTGTTGTATGGGAGCCCCCTTAAATATTTATTTTATTCTGTTTTTTTAGTATTTGTTGTTATAGCGGCAACAGAAATACATCATCTGGGAAAATTTCAACTGTCTAAATATCACGGTTCATGAGACACAGCCTGGTGACAGACGGACAGACAGACGGCGGAGCCTTAGTAATAGGGTTCCCGTTTTACCGTTTGGGTACGGAACCCTAAAAAAGATTGAAACAAGACTTATATAAATTAATACAATAAACAATCTCATGCAGTCAGAGGCAACAGGTCGGGTTTTTTTTTGAAGTTTTTAATTTACTTTTTTTTTTTTCTGTCCTCGATCTATAATTTCTGCAATAATTATCTGTCTGCGCGATTGCTATGTATTGTTCTTCTATGGAAGCCCAAGTATAACTCCTCCTGCTTCCAATGGATTCACGGCACCGAGTAGGTAATAGGTTATACGAACTGGTGTCCGTAACTCCACGTCAATATGCGCGTATTTTGCGTACGGGTGGGAAAATCGATTATTCGATCCACCCCAGCTCCTCAACGAAGGCCAGCAATGCCTTGGTGTTACTGACAATCTCACAGAGGGTACCTGGGTTACTGAAGTACTGTGTCCTGTATGTGGCGACCACCGGGCAGTTTAACAGCACATGAGCTGCTGTTTCGTCATCCTCCATGCAGGTCCTACACAGCGGACTGTCTGTGACTCCTATGACAAAGAGGTGTTTATTAAATGACCCGTGCAATCCAAAATGTCTGTATTAAATATCAACGTACGGTTGGTATTTAATTAATAACGAGAACGTTTTACTTAAATGCAGAACTTAGTTGTTTTTAGGGTTCCGTACACAAAGGGTAAAACGGGAACCCTATTGCTAAGGCTCCGCCGTCTGTCTGTCCGTCCGTCCGTCCGTCCATCTGTCACCAGGCTGTATCTCATGAACCATGAATCCGTAGTTAGACAGTTGAAATTTGAAATTTTCACAGATGATGTATTTCTGTTGCCGCTATAACAACAAATACTAAAAAACAGAATAAAATAAATATTTAAGGGGGCTCCCATACAACAAACATGATTTGTTTGCTCCTTTTTACTCTATATTAATAACGGCAACAGGTAGACGCTTGAAATATCCACATAATATTTGGTTAAATATTCACTTAAAATAATTAAATTAAAATAAAACAAATATTTAAGGGGGGCTCCCATACAAAAAACGTGATTATTTTGCCGTTTTTATAGATAATGGTACGGAACCCTTGCGTGAGTCTGACTCGCACTTGGCCGGTATTTATATTTTCGATTACTGAATTAAATTTTGAGTATATAGATAATTGCTTTATATTTTGCAATGAATTACAAGCGTTGTGTCATCGCGCTTCTCTTTCTTTTGTATGCAGTCTGACAGTGACCGCACTTTAGCTGTTGTCAGCGTCTCAATAATTGTCTGGTAAAGTTAGGAAAAGACAGTAGACAGGCATAATACACACATACATAAACTCACGCCTTCTTCCCATGGGGGTAGGCAGAAACTATAGAACGCCACCTGCTACGCTGCAGGCATAATATTATTGTATATTCGTTTTTGCCCTTCGCTCTCAATATATGAACATTTAACTGGTGAAATTGTTATGTTCAAAAATATATTTTTTTACAGTTTGGCGTATCGGGCGCTTATTGCTATGAAGTATGGCGGCTTTGCGACGCTCTGTGGGGAGCTGATCTCGAAAATGATGGTAAGTTATTATATCCCTTAAAACATGGGACTTAAACATAACTGGCGAAATGTGGCTGTATTACACACCTCTACCTTCCCTTGTGGGGGGAATACAGGTGTGTCTCTTCGCTGAAGTGTAATGTAATTTTGATAAGAAGTTTTAAGACAGTGTTTCTGTAAAAAGACTTCTTCAAGCTATTAGTGAAGTGTTTAGGTATGTGTTATGTGTAAACACATAAGTTTACGTAGTTATCTGGCGAGTAAAACCAATCTGAACTAATATGCAGAAACACATTAAGGGCTGATTTCTGAAGGGCATACGTCTTATATCGGTGGAACAAAAAAAAAAAAAAAATCGTAGAATATACTTTTACTAGATTTTTTTTTGTCGTATTCGCCCTTATTTGATAGTGTGATAGTCCTTAATGCTATAATAAAAGAAATATTAGGTTGGGGAAAAGTATTTTCGCATTATAGTATGTATGAACTTGTAATAAAATCTCTTTGGCTATACTATTTGTATCTGGCTGGTTTTGGTATCATTGAAAGTTTAAATTTTAAAGAACATAATTCCAAATTCAAATTAGGAAAATGTGTGATTTTCATTTGTTTTTCGTACTGTCAAGATGAGTGAATCTAATGAAGAAATTCGATACATTTTAAAATTTTACTACAAAAGAGGTAAAAATGCAACGCAAGCCGCGAAAAAAATTTGCGATGTTTATGGACCTAGTGTAGTGTCTGTGAGAGTAGCACAAATTTGGTTTAAGCATTTTCAATCCGGAAATTTTGATGTCAAAGATGCACGTCGCTCTGGTCGCCCTATTCGGATAAAATGGATGCCATTTTTGAAAAAGTGGAGCAAGATGCCCATATCAGTAGTTACGACGTATCTGAAGAACTGGGAATTCGGTATGTAAAGTAAAAAATAACCTATGCCGATTCGAAAACCATTTCGAGATTTTAAGGTTTTATGAGTTATTTTTCTATTAATAGGTCTTAAAATTATAAGATCGTATTTATTTTCACAAAAATACTTAAAATCACTTGACTTTTATTTGACCTCTAAATGTCATAAAAAGTAGCCTGAATTGGGAATTTTCAGTGCCTCTTGTAATTAAATAATTAAGTTGTTCTGTATGTGTCAAGTGTCAATGTCAACGACAAGTTCACATGAAGCACTTATTATTATTCTATTCAAATAGGTAAATAGTGTAGTTTTTCACCAGCGGCCGACAGTACAAGTCGAATCACATCGATGTATCGCCTCAGGAAAACTTAACTTACGTTTAAATGATCTTCACAATAAAACAGACGCCGCACAGACTAGTACTCAACATTTACTTCCTCGCACCATTTCTTTTTTAAGGTTTCTTTTACTAACAATCAATTTGTGTCGGCTATTTGTTGTGGTGTTTATACTTGACGGTATGAAGCACGTAGCAGAAGTAGTCTTTGATCCATTCATTTGATTAATAAGCTATAACTTTAAACTAAGGTACGGAAATCGCATCTCGTACGAAATGTAAACAAATTAACTGTCAAACTTGACTGTTTGACTTTACTGAATTTTTTTTTAAAATAAGTGTTAAACGTGGCAAACATCCTAAGCTATTCAGGCTACTTTAGAAATCAGCACGAACAACTCTTTAAAAAAATATATAAAAATAACTACAGCTTGTAAAAACAAAAAGATGAAATTATGTGTTTCAAATACTCTTATCTTTAAAATAAAAATATAAAAAACATACCTGAAAAATACTTTACATACCGAATTACCACAAAACAGTTTTGGCACATTTGAAAAAAACTGGGTACACAAAAAAGCTCGATATTTGGGTACCTCACGAGCTCACTGAAAGAAACCTAATGAGCCGTGTACTCATTTGTGATTCTTTATTACGACGTAATGAAACCGAACCATTTTTGAAGAAGCTGATAATTGGTGATGAAAAGTGGATCACGTACGACAAGAATGTGCGAAAAAGGTCGTGGTCAAAGGCCGGTCAGGCTTCACAGACTGTGGCGAAACCCGAGTTAACTCGCAACAAGGTGATGCTGTGTGTGTGGTGGGATTGGAAGGGAATTATTCATTATGAGCTGTTACCATCAGGCAGGACCATCGATTCTGAACTCTACTGCGAACAACTGATGAGATTAAAGCAAGAAGTTGAGAGAAAGCGGCCGGAATTAATCAACAGAAAGGGTGTGGTTTTTCATCATGATAACGCTAGACCTCACACATCTTTAGCCACTTAGCAAAAATTAAGAGAGTTTGGCTGGGATGTGTTAATGCATCCGCCGTATAGTCCTGACAGTGTCCGGTTAACATCACGAGAGGACTGCCAAAACCAGTTGTCGCGGTATTTTGATCAGAAGTCCCAAAATTTCTATAGCAATGGGATCATGTCCCTACCTATAAAATGGAAAAAAGTTATCGAACAAAATGGTACCTACATACTTTAGTTAAATGTAAATAAACTACATTAAAAAATGTTTTGAATTTTCTTAAAAATGCGAAGAAACTTTTTCCCCAACCTATTACAAGCTCATTTTTAGGGTTCCGTATATTAAAAAAACGGAACCCTTATAGGATCACTCTTGTGTCTGTCGGTCTGTGCGTCTGTCACAGCCGATTTGTTGCGAATCTACTGGACCGATTTAGTTGAAATTTGGTACACGTATGAACTTCTGTGACCCAAACACGTATGTTTAACGTAAATAAATGAATTTTGATTATGGGGGGCAATTTAGAAAATGTTAAAAAAAGTTTTGCAATCTGTACTGTGTGACACATTAAATGAAAGCATTCCCGCCACTATCTCCGAAACTACTGAGCCTAAAATTTTGAAAAAAGTACATAAAATAGTTCTTTGCTTATAGATTACAGGAAAACCTATAAGAAGTCTATGACCTTAAAATAACATGGTAAATCTCTCAATATTGTCCGTACATACTTACATTATTTTGAAGTTAGAATGTATGAGGGAACATGTTTTTCAACTACAATGTTAAGTTTGTTTTTGGGATAAAAAACATGGTAGATAACATTTATTCATTGAACGGAGCCCTGACCACGCGAGTTCAACTCGCACTTGTCAGGGTTTTTAAACTATTTTGACAAAAATTACGGTTTTCATTTCTTATTTCATCTTAATTACAGGTGTACCCGGCACAGATCCACTATCGACAGTGAACCGACATCGAAAGTTTTTAGACTGGCTCAAAACAGCAGTCGCAGAGGCTACCGACGAGGACCTGGCTAAACCTACACACGGAGAGAATGAAGACGGTAAGGAACATTTATAACACTGTCTGCACATCATACAGCGTGTTATGGAAAGGGTGTATCCATACAAACAGGGTGAAGAGTGCATCTGGTTCAGAATCTCTGTACAAAATTTCAGCTCAAAAAGAATAACTTTGAAAATGTTTGATATTTTTTTTATTTCTATAGTTTATTAAATTGAAATCATAATAAACGTGTTACCGCACTACGAGGGTCATTATCCATTATCTGTGTCTGTGCGCCTAGTACACACACACACCTGCCATAGATCTGCGACACACGCGGCGCGGGCGGCACGATTGGCGGTGGGATCAAACGAATGGATTTAAACATGTACCGATCAGCTGACATGGTCTAGTGATGTGTAGAATTCAATTGGAAACATTTGATTTTTATTAGTTAAATGTTTCTTAACTTCATAATTATGTAGGTATTATTTAAAAAAATCATGTCTGGGTGTTTGAAAGAGAAGAGGATGTATCGGTGTGTGATGTGAAAATAAATGATAAGAGTGTGGAGCAAGTAAGTGAGTTTATTATATTTGGGGAGTCAGTTTACAAGCGATGGAAAGATTGATGAAGATGTGGAAAGGAGAGTAAATGCGGGAAATAAAGTGAATGGTGATATACATGCGATTGTGGCCAATCAGTCAATGCCCAAAAAGGCTCGACTGGCTGTTCACAATGGTGTGCTGGTGCCTACGCTTATGTATGGAAGTGAATGTTGGGTGTGGCAAAAGAAGCATGAAAGTAGAATAAATGCAGTGGAAATGCGTTCCTTGCGAAGCATGTCTGGCGTGACTATGAATGATAGGTTGAAAAATGAGGTGATAAGGCAACGGTGCAGTTTAAAAGAAGATGTAGTGACAAAAATTGAAAAGAGTATGCTTAGATAGTTTGGTCATGTTGAGAGGATGAGTGGAACGCGACTAACAAAAGGTATTTATAAAGCAGAGGTGAGTGGAAACGCCGGGAGGGGACGCCCTAGGAGGACATATACAGGGTGTCCCGTAAATAATGGATCAAACGTAACGGGTAGGTAGCTTACCTCATTTCCAACAACTAATTTGAACAGTAAAAAAAAAACCGATAAGGTAACCAAGAATTTTTTTTTTTCGATTTTTACTATTTTCTGTACCAGCATTCAGTGTTTTAATGCTGTTGCTACCCATTTGAATCATATTTAGGTGTGATTTTTTTCAAACATTTCTGAATGGTTTACTAATGTTATAAGATACCATTTTTTTAAATAACATTTTATTTGCCTTAGAAAAAAAATCTTGAATTGAAAAGTTTTGTTTTTACGATGAAAAGACCAGAATTGGAAAAATTCTCCTGTAAAAAAAATAACATGTATGACACCAAAGTGTACCATTATTTTAAAAACTTGTAAAATTACTAAGGTTTGCAAATTGGTATAAAACTTACGCCTAGTCTTTGTCGTTACAAAGATATTGCTATGAATCTGACAGAGGTGCCAAATTACGAAATAAAATAAAATTTGAAAAAGTGTGCACAATTCAACTATTTTCTTAAAAATGTTTAGGTATCTCAGCGTATGAAAAAAATTAGGAGGTTAAATTAAAAAAAAAATACAAATAAATCGTTTATTTTGTTTTTACAGTAAATGTTCAAACTGACGTCCCCCTACGAGAATGCAAAGTCTGCACCTCCTAATAAAGGAAGCTCTTATCCGACGGACAAAATGGCTGTTGTTTATTTCTGATACAGCAGATTGGATGCGCTGACGTAATTCTTCTTCCGACATTATTCGTTGTTTGTAAACTTTGTCTTTTAAACATCCCCAATAAAAAAAATCTAAGGGATTTAAATCCGGAGATCGCGGAGGCCACAAAATTGGTCCTAATCGGCCGATCCATCTGTCATGGTAAGTTTCATTGAGTTACGCCCTTACTGCCGTCGCATAGTGAGCGGGGCAACCATCATTTTGTAACCACATTGCTTGCCGCACGTCTTCTGGAATATTTTCTAATAACGTTGACAGCTCATTCCTTAAAAAATGCAGATAGTATTCGGCGTTTAGAGTTGCTGGTAGTTCAAAGGGCCCTATTATTTGCCCATTTATTATTCCTGCCCATAAATTTATTTTAAATTGATGTTGGCTCCTCTCGCATCAAATGTGGGTTTACCAGCTGCTAACTGTGCAAATTATGCACATTGAGATATCCATCTCGCCGGCATGAAGACTCGTCACTCCATAAATTATATTAAAAAACTGTGGGTCCGCCCGTATTATTCTAAGCATCCTTTGGCAAAATGCTACTCTTTGCTGGTAATCACGTGACGTCAGCGTTTGAACACGTTGCACGTGATATGGGTGCAACCGGTGCCTTTTTAGAACTCGATGTACCGTCGATCTTGGAATACCTGTGCGTTGCGCTATGACGCGAATTGAGACCGACGAATCTTCCTCGATTTCTCGAATAATAATTTCGTCATTGACTTCTGACGGTCGCCCTTCACTGGCACCCCCAACTCCGGTGCCAAGAATTCTTCCCTCAAGAAGCGCGTTATGCACTCTAATGAATACGCGATAGTCGGGATGTCGATCCCGGTTCGGGTATCTTTCACGATACAATCTTGCGGCCGCCCTGGCATTACCTCTTGCTTCTCCGTAGATAAAATGCATTTCGGCATACTCCCGTGGCGTGTACTCGTAACGAGGCATCGTACTACTGCACACACGTACAACCTCACACAAACGATTGTTTTCGAAGTCCGTAGGATTGCCAAGTCATTTGTCCAAAACACAAACAGTTCCAAATCGTTAGGCAAAGCAAAGTCTAAATACACAGCACAAGTTTAATTTTAAGGAACAAAACAGTAGGCACAGCGGGAGCGAAAGTAGTCTGACGTACGTATCAACTCGAAGAGAGATTCGTGTCAACTAAAAAAATAAAATCATGCAACAATGAAGCCCTGTATGAGTGAAGGGTGAAGGAAAAAAAAAATACCTGCACAAAGACACCGATTTACCAAAAATACAAAAGCGGCGCTATCTATCCCTTTCACACTGAGTGAGGTGCAACTCCGCAGGTAGCGGTCCCAAATTCCGAACAGATGACGTCATCGGCTCGGAATAACGCTACACGCTTAACCACATGCTTAGATTACAAGTATAAGCCATTACATAATCAGCCTATAATGTTCCCACTGCTGGGACACAGGCCTCCTCTCTTCGAGAGGGAGTGGGCTGTAAATCTACCACGCGGGCCCAGTGCGGGTTGGTAGATGTCACATGTCTTTGAATTTTTGGTTCTAGGACATGCCGGTTTCCTCACGATGTTTTCCTTCACCGTTTGAGAGCAGTGGTGATGAAACTATTTATACAAAGTAAAGCGCCTGCCTGGGTTCGAACCCACGACCTACAACTCGTAAGTCGGGGACGTTACCACTGGGCCACCACTGCTCTCAAGCATAAGCCATTACGAGAAAGAAAAGTTAGATTGTACCATTTTAATTTCTGTTCTGTCTTCTTCATCACAGTCATAGCAATATCTTTGTAACCGCAAGGACTAGACGTAAGTTTTATACCAATTTGCAAACCTTAGTAATTTTACAAGTTTTTAAAATAATGGTACACTTTGGTGTCATACATTTTTTTAGAGGAGAATTTTGCCAATTCTGGTCTTTTCATCGTAAAAACAAAACTTTTCAATTCAAGATTTATTTTCTAAGGCAAATAATTTGTTATTTTAAAAAAATGGTATCTTATAACATTAGTAAACTATTCAGAAATGTTTGACAAAAATCACACCTAAATATGATACCATTTGCAGGAACAGCATTAAAAACACTGAATGCTGGTACAGAAAATAGTAAAAATCGAAAAAAAAAATATCTTGGTTACCTTATCGGTTTTTTTTTTACTGTTCAAATTAGTTGTTGGAAATGAGGTAAGCTACCTACCCGTTACGTTTGATCCATTATTTACGGGACACCCTGTATAGTGACCAAATTGGTGATGTTCTTCAGAAAGGTCAGGTGCGTAGTACTTGCAATCGGCGTGCGTGTATGACCAGATGTATGAACGTAGGCGAGGCAAAAAGAGTATGTAAGGAGCGTAGCAGGTGGCGTTCTATAGTTTCTGCCTACCCCCATGGGAAGAAGGCGTACTTTATGTATTTAAAAAAATGTTGCCATGTAGTTATCACCAAAAGAATCCGTGCCTTTGATATGTATATACCCTTTCCGTAACACGCGGTATTCATCATCATTTCAGTCGAAAGACGTCCACTGCTGCACATAGGACTCCTAAAGGAGGGGTTTGCCATAATCGCCACGCTTGGCAGACGGGTCGGCGATCGCAGTTTGGTGTTAAAATCATAGAGAACGCTGCTGCCCATTCTCTAGTAAGTCTCTTAGTCGCCTTTTACGACACCCACGGGAAGAAATAGGATGGTGCTATATTTTACGTCCGGCCCCACACCCATTGCCGAGCTCGTGGCTAAGTAATTACAGCCGTACGAGTCGATCCATCAGGTTAAGCTATGCTTGCCGGGGTTGTTCCGTGGATGGGTGACCTTTACATACTGACACTCCTCCGTGCCTCGGGAAGCACGTTAAGCCGTTAGTCCCGGGTGTCGTTCGTGGATCTTTGACAGTCGTTAGGGGTCGTCAGAAGCCCAAAAGTCGGACAACCAGTCTTAACAAGGGGTATAGTATGGCCCAGTTACTGGGTTGTGGAGCTCAGATAGGCAGTCGCTCCATGTAAAAATACTGGTAGTCAGCTGCATCCAGTTAGACTGGAAGTCGACTCCAACATAGTTGGGAAGAGGCTAGACATATTGATAGCCTGGGGGCCTACTCCGAAGCGATAATTGATTTATTTATTTGGGACAAACAAACAGTAACACACTATATCTGCGCAAATAATATAAACAAAGATATTATATAAATGTGAAACTCACACCGTTATCCACAGCATATACAATTCATATAACTTTACTAATGAACAATCTATGCGAATAAGACTACAAGACTGTTCAAATAACTATACATCGGAATCCTTAAGTTTCTTTAACAAAGCAGAACGAAATCTATTTGCTGACACTGAGAATAAATCTAATTCTGTAGTTTCTGAACAAAAATCATTATAGTTTTTGCACAAGCGACGTAGAGGCGCCCGCAGACCAGCATTGGTGCGGCAATGGGACGCAGCAAAAAGAGGACGTGCGCGCACCTCTCGTCTAATAACAGTTCTTGGGACACAGTAGCATATTTTATTAGTAATCTCAGAGCAGTTATACCTGTTGTAGCATACGTCAAAAAGAAACATAATTTCTAGATATAATCGTCTAGACTTCAGGCTCATAAGATTGTATTTATTAAGTAGATTTGTATAGGTTGGGAAGTTGTGGGAGCACCTATAGTGCATCGATCTGAGGAATTTGCGCTGCACTTTTTCTAGCATCTCAACATATTTATTATAAAAAGGGTTCCACACTACCACTGCATATTCGAGTTGAGATCTAACTAGTGCTTTATAGAGATGAGAATAAGTGCTTGCGTGTTTAAATTCAGTAGCTGATCTCATAACGAACCCGTACATACGATAAGCCTTTTTGGTGATGTTATCAATATGTTGATCAAGGTGAAGTTTGTTATCTAGCAGTACCCCTAGGTCTCGCACGGATGGAGCTTTCAATAGAATTACATTGTTTAGGTTATAATTATGATTTAAAACGTTTTTATTTTTTGTGAATGATATCGTTAAACATAATCGATCGACAATCCGAAGTATCAGCCGAACGCGCGGCGGTTTCTTGACTTCCAAAGTTTCCTTATTTGCCTTTGAATCTCTACCCGACTTCAAGTCATGATTTTGACATTGACTTATCTCTATGACCGTCGTTTTTTTTTTTCGCCTTAATCAGCCATAGTCTGCCGTTGCCAGGAAACGGCCCGATACTTCGGATTTATCTTCGGAGTAGAACTATGTTGGGGTCGACTTCCAGTCTAACCGGATGGAGCTGAGTAAAGAAAGAAAGAAAGTTTTTTTTTTATTCTGCACAAACAAGATACACTCCAAGACCACCTCCAGACCAAAACCACCACCAAAAAACCAGAATAAATAATTATTACATGGAATAATAATTTACATGGAATTTTAGAATGATGAATTTAATAGAAAATATAAATACACTACATGTAATAACTACCAAGTAGGTATGCCTATGTATTAAAAAACATTGTAATAATCGCTGTATTTGTTCCACAGAGGCAGACGGACACAGCGCTCGCATTTGGACCCTTCTACTCGGCGGCCGTATTCTGGAAGCGTGCAAGGTCGCCAAGGAACATGGTGATCTGAATATGGCTATTCTTATCGCCCAGGCTGCTGGTGAGTTAAACTTAAAATTACATGATCTTTGAACCCTTATAATAACATGTTGCACATCTTCGACCACTCCACATTCTTAACAGTTGGGTGATGTAATGCCTTTTTCATGAGGAAACCATTAAAAAAAAAAACTTTTTTTATCGTTCTAATATGAAAAGTTTACTTCAAATGTGTAGTATTTATTGATAGATCAATTTCTTAATAGGCTTCTACTCCGTTCACCTAATACACCCTACTTTTTTCAACACGTTAAAAAAAATCATCCGGTATTATAAAACTTTTATTTACTTACAGGCGACCCTACATTCCGTTCCCTCATCACGCGTCAGCTGTCCCTCTGGCGTGAATGCGGCGCCGACACCCTGATGTCGTCGCACCGCTGGGCCACGCTACAGCTCATCGCGGGCCAGAGTGCGCCCAGAGATAAGCTGCTGGAGACTGATTGGTTGAGAGCCTTGCACGCTACTGCTAGGTAAGTTAATAAATACATTTATAAGATAAGATAATATTTATTTTGTAAAATATGAGTACAGTATGAAGATCTTATAATTAATATGAGGTGGCAACATGTTTTGCCATTTATGGCGTACAAAGTTAGTTGCACTATAGCTATACAAACATTACAAAAAAAATACAGTGTCAAAATTTAAATTAAATTGAAATTACAATGTCAAAATTTAAATTTAATTCAAATATACAATGTCAAAATTTAAATTCAATTCAAAATAACAATGTCAAAATTCAAATTCAGCTTTTTAGCAAGACATACAGAAAAAAAAAACAAATTAATTATGATAAATGATTTATTTCTGTAAGTAGGTTTGTACAAACACTTTAACACGTCAATCATTTTTTTTTTTTTAACTAGATGAGGTCAGCTTTTCGTATCTGATTACTCTGAGAAGAAAGGCCGAAACAAACTCGAGGTCACAGTCTCTTTTAAAGACCAGACATAATCTTGGTCAGATCATGTGAAGACCATGTATATTGGTGCCTGAAATGATCTTTTGATGAAAGAACCCCTCAGATTGAGGGGTTCTGTCCAGTCAGTAGTAGCAGTAGTATTTGATGGCACACATCAAATGTAATTTTCTGGTTAAGGCGCTGACAAGAGGTAAATGATAAAAGTAGGATGTCTTAAACAAAAAAATTGCCAAATCTATATTGTTTATGGTAGCGGAAAACATATATGTTATTCTTGAACATATTTCTTAGAACTTGGTTGTTACCAAAAGAAGAAAGTTAAAAAAAAAAAACTCGATACAAATTAACGGTAAACTAACCCTTTACTTCGAGTTTCAATCCAAAATATCTGTATTAAACATCGCCGTACGGTTGTTATTTAATTAATAACAAGAACGTCTTATTTATATGCAGAACTTGTTTGTTTTTTATTTTCGATTACTCAACAAATTTTTGAGTAAATAGATAATTGCTTCATATTTTGCAATAAATTACAAGCGTTGTGTCATCGCGCTTCTCTATCTTTTGTATGCAGTCTGACAGTGACCGTGGTTTACCTGTTGCCAGCGTCTTAATCAGCTGCTGTAGAGTCTTTTAGGGTTCCGTACCCAAAGGGTAAAACGGGAACCCTATTACTAAGGCTCCGCCGTCTGTCTGTCCGTCCGTCCGTCTGTCTGTCACCAGGCTGTATCTCATGAACTGTGATAGCTAGACAGTTGAAATTTTCATAGATGATGTATTTCTGTTGCCGCTATAACAACAAATACTAAAAAACAGAATAAAATAAATATTTAAGGGGGCTCCCATACAACAAACGTGATTTTTTCTGCTCGTTTTTGTTCGATGTTGATAACGGCAACAGGTAGACGCTTCAAATATTCACAGATTGTTTAGTTATATTCACTTTATTTTTTTATTTTTTTTGCAATTTTTATAGATAATGGTTTGGAACCCTTCGTGCGCGAGTCCTACTCGCACTTGGCCGGTTTTTAGTCAACATGGAACCCTTAGTGTTTTGCCATGTCTGTCTGTCTGCCGGGCTTAGCTCAGAGATCCTTAGTACTAGAAAGCTGTAATTTGGCATGGGTAATTGGGTATACATATTAATCACGCCGACAAAGTGGTAAAATATAATTATAAAAAAAAAAACTAGGGTACCTCCCTTGTACGTAAAGTTGGGATGATATTTTCTTTTCTCGTATATCCCGTGGTGTGGGGTATCGTTGGATAGGTCGTTTAAAAATATTGCTGGTCTGTCAAAACCAGTTTTTGATTCAAGGATCCGTTTGTGTAATATTAAGCTTTAAAGTGCTAACTTCTCTGAGTCAAGTGTCCCCCTTGACTAACAAAAATTAACACTTGCCAGCTAAATGATTGGTTTGGATATGTGAAAAAGTTCATATCACATCTAATTAGGCTTTCTTTACAAGTTAACGAGTAATAGTGACCAACTTACATTTGCAGTTGGAGAATTGACCGTGACGTATATCGTTGTATGGGAGAACACGTTTTACAACCACAATGTTAAGTTTGTGTTTGGGAAAAGTCCATTCCAAAAAGCCAATTGCTAGTTGGATTCGCACACGAAGGGATCCGTACTGTATTAAGAGATCCGAAAAAAAAAAACATTTGTATCTCCCTTGATTATTAACTGTATTTAATTTTTATTATTTGTTGTTAAAGCGGCATTAGAAATACATAATCTTTGTAAATTTCAACTGTCTACCTAATTACCTATTACGGTTCATGAGATTCAGCCCGTTGACAGACAGACGGACAGCGGAGGCTTAGTAACAGGGTTCAAAAATTAAGAATAAAAAAAAAAACATTAACATTTTCTTCCCAGATACCTCTGCCCCCACATTCCGTCGCTCGAACAAGTGACGCGCACATACGAGGGCTTCTTCACGGACTCAAACCAAGATGGCGACGATGACGTAGACCTGTCGCTGATTGAGAACGATGAGATGTGCATGAGACTGCCCTTGCCACCCTACGTCACACATTATGATGTCACCGTAGTCAATGTAAGTTCTATTATCATGTTTTATTATTTATTTATTGAATACTTTAAGCACACAAATGTACACACGGCTACACATCAAGATATACTCAATCTTTGTCCACTTTTAAAATTCTGGTAAAAAAACACTTTCTCTCTTCTTAAACAGCAACATTACAGAATACAGTTCCTTGCTCTTGTTTCATGTTTATTATTGTATATTGTATATATATATTTATATAGATGAGTGTATGCTTTGTGTATGTATGTATTTATTGTATATGTAAATAGTACACCACTGAATACCTGCAGTATTGTCTCTCCTTCTCCCTTTAATCCATCCTTCTGTAAAAGATCGCTTTTAGCGATAAGACCGCCCATTGTGTCACCCTATGCAAAATTTCAACATTTATATCTGTAATTTTGATGGTTTACATAATAAAGAGTATTCTATACATTTCCAGTATAAGCTAATCTCGCATCGTATAGGATTTTCGTACAATGAGAGGTCAGCGTATACTGGAAATGTATGTAGAATGATGTGTAGTCGTGTGTTCATATGTGGACTTAATGCCATAGGCATTTTCTACTAGTCAACCTTTGGGTGATACATAGACAACCAGTGCTAGGTGCAATAACGAAAATTTTGGAATAAATATTTATTTAAATATATAAGGATATACATACATATATCTATTAAAAACTTTAAATAATAGGTTGGGGAAAAAATTTCTTCGCATTTTTTAAGAAAATTCAAAACATTTTTTAATATAGTTTATTTACATTTAACTAAAGTATGTAGGTACCATTTTGTTCTATAACTTTTTGCCATCTTGTAGGTAGGGACATGATCCCATTGCTATGGAAATTTTGGGACTTCTGATCAAAATACCGCGACAACTGGTTTTGGCAGTCCTCTCGTGATGTTAACCTGTCACTGTCTAAAGAATTCTAAAGACACCGAAACAGGTGGAAATCTGAAGGTGCAAGGTCAGGACTATACGGCGGATGCATTAACACCTCCCAGCCAAACTCTCTTAATTTTTGCTGAGTGGCTAAAAATGTGTGAGGTCTAGCGTTATCATGATGAAAAACCACACCCCTTCTGTTGATTAATTCCGGCCGCTTTCTCTCAACTTCTTGCTTTAATCTCATCAGTTGTTCGCAGTAGAGTTCAGAATCGATGGTCCTGCCTGGTGGTAACAGCTCATAATGAATAATGACCTTCCAATCCCACCACACACACAGCATCACTTTGTTGCGAGTTAACCCGGGTTTCGCCACAGTATGTGAAGCCTGACCTTTGACCACGACCTTTTTCGCACGTTCTTGTCGTACGTGATCCACTTTTCATCACCAGTTATCAGCTTCTTCAAGAATGGTTCGGTTTTATTACGTCGTAATAAAGAATCACAAATGAGTACACGGTTCATTAGGTTTCTTTCAGTGAGCTCGTGAGGTACCCAAATATCGAGCTTTTTTGTGTACCCAGTTTTTTTTTCAAATGTGCCAAAACTGTTTTGTGGTCTATTCCCAGTTCTTCAGCTACGTCGTCTTGCTCCACTTTTTCAAGAATGGCATCTATTTTATCCATAATAGGGCGACTAGAGCGACGTACATCTTTGACATAAAATTTTCCGGATTGAAAACGCTTAAACCAAATTTGTGCTACTCTCACAGACACTGCACTAGGTCCATAAACATCGCAAATTTTTATCGCGGCTTGTGTTGCATTTTTACCTCTTTTGTAGTAAAATTTTAAAATGTATCGAATTTCTTCATTAGATTCACTCATCTTGACAGTACGAAAAACAAATGAAAATCACACATTTTCCTAATTTGAATTTGGAATTATGTTCTTTAAAATTTAAACTTTCAATGATACCAAAACCAGCCAGATACAAATAGTATAGCCAAAGAGATTTTATTACAAGTTCATACATACTAAATGCGAAAAGACTTTTTCCCCAACCTAATATAATATACACCTATTTTAAGTAATTCTTATATCTGTGCAGAAACCATAATAAATATCTATATTATTACGGAAGCTAATTTAAATGAAGAAGAACCCTACCAATACACATATTAATGAGCTGCTCGTAAATAACAGCTCCGACACAGCCTATAATGATCCCACTGTAGGTACACAGACCTCTCTTCGAGAAGGAGTGGGCTGTAATCAACCACGCGGGCCCAGTGCGTGTTAGTTGATGTCACATGTCTTCGAACTTTTGGTTCTAGGACATGCCGCGGCCGGTTTCCTCACAATGTTTACCTTAACCGTTTTGAGAGCAGTGTTGATGAAATATTTTACACAAAGTAAAGCGCCTGTCAGAGTTCGAACTTTTTAAATAACTTCCGCTCTGGGCGGAGCGGGAGGGCGTGTCAGACTTTTACTGACTTAAACCCACCCGGGTTTCTTCAGATGCCTGTGTGCCAGGGCCACGATATCCCTTTGGGACAAACTCGCAACCCTGGCAGGCATTGGTCCCCGTCAGTTGGTGCTGACATCTCTATCCGGGCCTGGTCCTTATCGGACGGTGAGCTACACATCGCTCACCGTCCGCAAGCCCGTGCCTGTGGTGGCCGGGAATGGGTCTGCGACGCCCGGGGTGTTTACCGCGGCGACTAGGGCGTGAGGGCACGAATTTTGCCTCTCCCTCATGCGATCTTACCTACGAACCTACGACCTACTTCGAACCTACAACCTAAAACTCGTTTACCACTCGGCCACCACTGCTCTCGGCTGAACGGAATTGGATGTAATTTGGCAAAGTCAAAGTATTTATTTCAAATAGACACATAGGAGGCACTTTTGAACGTCAAAATTTACAAAAAATAGAATTGATTCTAGTGCCCCTTTAAAAAGGTAGTTTCGTATGGAGAAGAATGGGCAAGAAACTCCACCGTTACTCTTTTAAAAAGAAAAAAAGTTTACAATATTTTGTTTTTGTTTTTGTTTGAGGACGATGCATTTTGAATAAACTAACTATAAGTAACACAAAAGGTAAAAAAAAAATAAGCAATGACAGATAATTTATTAATGAGATAGATACATGGTGCTCACATATTTAAAACATCATAAAAAATATATATTTTCCTAAAAAAATCAAAATAATAAACAATGTCAAGTAAACAATGTCATACAAATAATAAATTATACAATAGCAACCAGTTTGATTTTGTCTAGACTCTTAGATTGTCCTATGGAGCTGGACCAGCATGTTTCCAAGCATTCTTATCCTGGATACTGGCACATGGGTAGGCCATGACCTGGCTTAGGTTTATAGGGTACTTTTCATCCTGTATCACAGTCAAAGTCGCGGACAACAGCTAGTGTGCTATAAAGTATAAATAAATAAATATATATTTCTTATTTTCAACAGAACGGCAAACAACGTCGTATATTAGATTTGCGGTACGAATTGATTCGAGCCCGCGCTTTCAACTCGCGACCGAAATTAAGACCGGCCGCCTATACGCCCGACCCCTTGGATTATAGCCTGTGGTAAGTTACTGTTTATTTATTGTCTTGTGGCGCCACATGCGAACTACGCGACACACTGAAGTCCCGGAAAATCCTGCATCGCGCAAGCAGAGTTTACCGCGTGACTAGCATATATAACATGTCCCGGAATTAACGTACAACCTCTTAAGGGGTCATTGTACTCCTCATTATGAACAACTTTTACTATGGGACTAAACGTGAAATCGCAAAAAAAAAATCAGCTGTTCCCTACATTTTGACGAGTTATGAGAACATAAATGTAGGGAACAGCTGGTTTTATGGTTTTTTTTTTTTTTTTTTGCTTTTATGGTGTACATAATAAAGAGTATTCTATTCTATTTTTTTAGAAGAAAGCTAAAGAAAGGAGACAATCATCTATACCATTATTTACACCC
Source organism: Tiliacea citrago (assembly GCA_963921375.1). Classification (NCBI taxonomy): domain Eukaryota; kingdom Metazoa; phylum Arthropoda; class Insecta; order Lepidoptera; family Noctuidae; genus Tiliacea; species Tiliacea citrago. Next base: position 11,720,330 of record OY992808.1, on the reverse strand, counting down.
AAATCCATTAGCCATTTAATTTCTGTTACTTCCAACAGTTTCCTCCTTGGCACTTGGTTCGGCAACCCGTCAATAGAAAGCATCACGGGTACTGCTGACCAGCTAGAGGCGAGCGGCGCGTGGCACCTAGCTGTACAGGCTCTGTCTTACCACCCCGATGATATAGCGTGAGTATACAACTAGAGTTTGGCCAGCGAGTCGTGGCAAGGCAATGGCGGCCAATTTAAAAAATTTACAGTTGGCAACACTAAATATATTCTGAAATGTCATCACAATCCTACATTCCTACACATATCAACAAATTAATGAACATAAAAAGGCTAAGGCTCCGCTGTCTGTCTGTCTGTCTGTCACCAGGCTGTATCTCATGAACCGTGATAGTTAGACAGTTGAAATTTTCACAGATGATGTATTTCTGTTGCCGCTATAACAACAAATACAAAAAAAAAACAGAATAAAATAAATATTTAAGGGGGCTCCCATACAACAAACGTGATTGTTTTGCTCGTTTTTGCTCGATATTGATAACGGCAACAGGTAGACGCTTGAAATATTCACAGAATATTTAGATAAATATTCACAGAATATTTAGATAAATATTCACTTTTAAATAAATATTTAATGGGGCTCCCATACAACAAACGTGATTTTTTTGCCGTTTTTATAGATAATGGTACGGAACTCTGCGTGCGCGAGTCCGACTCGCACTTGGCCGGTTTTTTTTTTTTAGACTAATGTTGCTAGCTGAAGATTTTTTAAATTTGCCGCCACTACCTTGTGCAACGACATGCTGGCCAAACTCTATACATATTATACTATACTAGCAATCCGCCCGGCTTCGCACGGGTAGCAGCCGGTTACGAGTACTACGCATTTGACCTTTCTGAAGAACATCACCAATTTGGTCACTATTTATGTCCTCCTAGGGCGTCCCCTCCCGGCGTTTCCACTCACCTCTGCTTTATAAATACCTTTTGTTAGTCGCGTTCCACTCATCCTCTCAACATAACCAAACCATCTAAGCATACTCTTTTCAATTTTTGTCACTACATCTTCTTTTAAACTGCACCGTTGCCTTATCACCTCATTTTTCAGCCTATCATTCATAGTCACGCCAGACATGCTTCGCAAGGAACGCATTTCCACTGCATTTATTCTACTTTCATGCTTCTTTTGCCACACCCAACATTTTCGTTGTTATCTCTTTGACTAATCAACGTTCGTTTCACAGTCGCGGCCATCTGATACGCGGCGTATTATCACGCCACGCTCCCGCCAGAGCGGAGACGGCAGACATGAAGGTCAGACTGGAACTCATCAAAAGACTGAATGTTCCCGAGCAGTGGCTACTGTTAGCTCAGGCGCACAGGGCTAAATATGAGGTGAGGTACTTACTAACTAGCTTTGACATACAAATGCAGAAGAGAGGGGGCTGATGGCTAAGTAATAACAGACGGCCGGGATTGGTTCGTGGATGGGTGACCATACTGGTTGCCGTTTTAATTGTTAAATTTATTATTTTGATGACATTGATTTTACATTATTTTATTTTAACTCACATAATGACTTATTACTTAAATATTTTTTTAGAAGGAAAACGTTTTTAAAATGTCTGTAAATATGTGAGCACCATGTCTATCACATAATTAATTTATCTGTGATTTTTTTTTTTTTAATAAAAACGTTGCACACTAGGAATTTCTCCTGTATCGTGGGTGCGTTTACAAACATTTAAACTCACATACACAAACAGCCAGACCCGGAACAACTACTTATAGGTCATACAAATATATGTTCCGTGCGGGATTCGAACCCGCGACACGCAGCGCAGCAGTCAATCGCTTAACCACTGCGCCAACCGTGCCGTCAAAATTTTCTCATTGAAAATTTTCATTGCTTCATTTTTAATTATTGTTACCTATTGTGGTGTTGTAAATTTATTCTAGGTGCATCGTCTTCACGTTTAATAATGTGTGTTAAAGAAATTGCGTGCCATAGGTTAGGGGTAGCTTCAGTATTGATAAAGGAACCCAGGAACAAAAAAAAAAAAAACATAAAAAATTATTGCAATTAGTAAGTCAAAGGTTTATTTGCAAACTAAGTGTACATTTTGGTGTTATTTTATACTGTAGGTACTTACAACTTAGCGGCCTTTTCCAGGCATCACAAATGTGAGGGTTATTAAACATTACAAATTAAAATTAAAATAACTATGCTATTGCCACAATTTTACGTTAATAATTTCAATAATTTAGTATTACTCATTCAAATAATATGAATAATCTATACACATTTTTATAATTCAATAACAATATAAATACATTTTTATTAATTCGATCGTCTTATTCATTTATTTCGAATAGGAAGTCATGTAGGTAGTGGTGTAAGTGTGTGGAATGTATGTGTACGAGAATGCGTGTGTAGTAGTTATTGATTTATTTTTGGTGTAAAAATTCTTCAAAAACTTAAAATAGCAATTGTTTAGAATTAAAATTATTTTATTTGTTTAAATGCATTAATTACTTACCTAAAATCGAACGCGTTGGTAAATAGGTAGTACTAAATTATTGCAAGATTTTTTTTTTTTTTTTTTTTTTTTTTCTGGGTTCCTTTATCGATACTGAACCTACCCCTAAGCTATGGCACGCAATTTCTTTAACATCCTGTATAATTAATGTACCTATACAAAATATTGTAAAACATTTTAAAAGAGTAACGGTGGAGTTCCTTGCCCATTCTTCTCGATACGAAACTACCTTTTGGAAGAAGCGACTAGAATTAATTCTATTTTTTTGTAAATTTTGACGTTCAGAAGTGCTGATTCTCAGCCTTTTTTGAATAACACTTTTAATTTTAATTTTAAAATGTTCTAAGATTATTGAATGCATTATGTATTTACATTCTCAAGTATCATGTTTTTAAATTCTCTAGTCCTGCCTCCTGGGCGAAGTATTTAGTTATAATCATTTTTTAACAAAAATATTGCTTTATTTCAGCACTTACCCGCGGTGGAGGCGGAACATCTGGTGGGCGCGGGACAATGGAACGCAGCACACAAAGTTTTGTTAGAAGAATTACTGCCTGAAGCAGTATTAGCAGGTAATATTACTCATCATTCATCATCATTTCAGCCACAGGCCTCCCCCAAAGGGGGGGGGGGTTGCCATAATCGCCACGCTTGTCAGCAGGCGGGTTGGCGATCGCAGTATGGTGTTAAAATGCATAGAGAACGCTGCTGTTACCGGCGTGTGTGTATGACTTGTACCCTTTTTTATCATGTGGAAATCCTCATGAATGTCCTCCACCCTGGGTTGGGTGGAGGGGTATGTCAGACTCTTACTGACTACACGGTGTTCTGCTGGAGTGCTTGCGCATTTAGTCACGCTCCCCCGACTAGGTGTTGGCCCGAATGAATTCATGCGGACCCTGTCACCTTCAGCGGCTGCACATGGCCGCAATTCCTCTATAGAGACGCCGTCTCATGCCTTTCACTGTTCAGGCAACAAACTCCTCAAGTCGTCCTCACCCTAAGGCGGCTGGAGACTGCTATGGATTGGAAGGGAGGTTGTATCCTCCATCTCCCTTTCCGCCGCCTCCTTCGTTACCATCACTTCCTCGCAGAAGGAGGTGACAGTCCCTCGCATGGCCCGGCGCACGCCCGGCAGCGAGTGCGCCGCACGACCCGCCACGACGAGATCAAGGCGCCGCACTGCCAAAGCAGGGCGCACACTTTGAATTAAAAAATTAGACCTTAGTAGCCCCCCCCCATCGGCTTCGACCAAATTGAGTCTACACAAAAACATACTTTTATAACGTGCACCCTAATAGCGTAACACAGTTTGAATCAAAATCCGAGAGTTTTGAAGGATATTGCTAATCCATTGCTTCATAGGTTTGAAAAGTTCGTCTGCTCAACAACGTAAACTACCCAATGGACGTGAGTGAACAGTCCAAATGAAACTCATTGCAATCATTTGCCATTTTATGTGTGTTACACGATTACCCTGCTGATGTATGAACTTAAACGAGGCAAAAGGAATTTGTAAAGAGTGATAGGTGGCTTTCTGTAGTTTCTGCCTACCCCATGGGAAGGTGTGATAAGATAAGATATATTTATTGATAAATGATTTATTTCTGTAAGTAGGTTTGTACAAACACTTTTACACGTCAATCATATTAAAAAAACTAGATGAGGTCGGCGTTTCGTATCCGACTACTCTGAGAAGAAAGGCCGAAACAAACTCAGAGGTCACAGTCTCTTTTTAAAGTCCAGACATAATCCTGGTCAGATCATGTGAAGACCATGTAGATTGGTGCCTGAAATGATCTTTTGACGAAAGAAGGTTGAAGGGACCTGTCCAGTCAGTGCACGCATTTGTCAGTAGTCGTGCAGCTCAACTAAGAACTTAAGGAGCTCAACGATTCAACGAACAATACCAAAGAAAGGACATTTGGGTAGGCCGCATAAAATCACTCAAACTGCCAGACTATAATAAAAACTAACTGAGAAAAAAAAGAAAAATGAACAATAACCCACATAGTCTTCACATTTACAATACTTAACAAAGTAAATATTCATGTCATTGTATATTATATAAAATTAATCAATGTCAATGTGTATATAAAATACGGATATAATCTTGGTCAGATCATTTGAGAACCATGTAGATTGGTGTCTGACATGGTCTTTTGACGAAAGAACCACACAGATTTGAGTGGACCTGCCCAGTCAGTGCACGCATTTGTCAGTTATCGTGCAACTCAACTCAAAACTTAAGGAGCTCAGCGATTCGACGAACAATACCAAAGAAAGGACAATTGGTTAGGCTGCATAAAGTACTCAAACTGCCAGACCTGCATTAAAATTTTTTTTGATTGAGAATAAAAATAAAAAAACAATTCACAATATTTGTCAATATTCAATATTTGTCAATATTCAATATTTGTCATAAACACGTGTTTCTAATAAGACTGAAGGCTTGTTGTAGGGTATCTCCAGATGGCATAATAGATATAATGTGTAGTATTCCTTAAATTGTGTTGTATTAATATTATTGTGGTTTACGTCTGTCTTAATAAATTATAAATACTTATATAGTTTACACATAATTTGTTAGTACTTATTACTGAAGAGCAGGCAGTCTAAATCAAATTTCGAACGCATGCTACGCCCCTCGCTCCCCGCCACTCCGTTATGTGCTAAACGCTAACACATCAGTAATAAAGTTGAATATCGCGTGCGCTCTTTCACCGTGTTCGAGCACGAAACTAAATAGCGTAAGTCTCAATTCTTATTTCTTTTATAACTAAAGTAATAATTGATCTAGAGAAAAAATATCTTGTGTCGGGATAATAAACTATATTTTCTTGCTGTGAATATTTATTTTAGACATGAAAGCTAAACAATCTGTTTGTTTTTTAGAATTATCCTTAAAAAAGACGTGATTTTCGAATAAAAAAATTATTGATAGAAAATATTACAAGTTCGTAACTGTCTTCAACATGGAAGGAAAAAGATCCAATAAATCATATACTAAAGTTTAATTTTGCTTGTATGTGTGACTGTTTCAGAATATTCATGCAAATTAACTTAAAAATAGGGGGGAGCCTCCTCTTAATGTGCCTGAATTAAAGATAAATTAATAAATAATTGAAGTTAGTTTATTACAGTGCTTCTAATTTCTTAATGTCTCTCGGTAATCTTCGTTTTTCGCCAGTCGTCGGATTTCTATAGTTCATACGTAAAACAAAACAACAATAAAGTACTTGGTTCTGAATTCAAATTACTGTACACGATAAATGTCATAATTGATGGACATTAGCATTCGTTTGTATTCGAAAACGTGATGATTGCTGAGAAACATCAGGAAAATAGTAAATCCCTCTTAAGGCGCTGATAAGAAGCAAATGATAAAAGTAGGCTTATTTTAAACAAAAAATTTGTCAAATCTATATAGTTTGTGGTACCGGAAAAAACATATGTTATTCTTGAACATATTTCTCAGAACTTCGTTGTTACCAAACACGTTTAGACTCGATATAAATGAACGGTAAACTAACCCTTTACTTTGAGTTTCATTCCAAAATATCTGTATTAAATATCAACGTACGGTTGGTATTCAATTAATAATAAGAACGTCTTATTTGTACGCAAAACTTGGTTGATTTTTATTTTTGGTTACTCAACTCATTTTTGAGTAAATAATAAATAATTGCTTCATATTTTGTAATAAATTACTAGCGTTGTGTCATCGCGCTTCACTTTATTTTGTATGCAGCCTGATAGTGACAGCGGTTTACCTGTTGCCAGAGTCTTAATGAACTGAAGGATTGATGTATTTTTTTCTATCAAAATCAAAATTCATTTATTCAAACTAGGCTGAGAATCAGCACTTTTCGAACATCAAAAATTACATAAGACAGTCCCCCAAAAACGCCCACCCTTACCCTTCCTAATGCTTTCGCTGGGAAGAAGAAGTGGCGCAACAAACTCCCCAGCAGCTATAATATATTATGTCATGTGTGTATCGTTTGTTAGAGATCCTAAAAATAAATAAATAATAATATCCCTTTCACAGATGACCTGCAAAGCATAGCACCAATCTTAGAAAAAATGAACGAAGCCGCGCAACGACACGAGGTCAGCGGCTGGGAGAACGGTGGGCAGGCGCTGTATTTGTACCTGCACGTCTGTGACGAGGTACGACACTACTATCCACAAATATGTACAGAGATAGAGATACCGTATATGTTTAATATGCATTTAGTAAAAAACTGTTTTGACATTACAAACAGACACTGCAAAGCCTTTTTTTTGGGTGGGAAATTATCATATTATCAACTTCTTCCGGTCTGGGCGGAGCGGGAGGGCGTGTCAGACTTTTACTGACTAAAACCCACCCGTATTCCTTCAGATGCCTGTGTGCCACGGCCACGATATCCCTTTCGGACAAACTCGCAACCCTGGCAGGGATTGGACCTAACGGACCCCGTGAATTCGTGCTGACATCTCTTTGAGGCGCGCGTGGTTCACTACGCGCCGTCGACTCGGGTGTGGTCCTTATCGGACAACGAGCTACCCATCGCTTACCGTCCTCAGGCCCGCGACTACGGTGGCCGGGAATCGGCCTGTGACTCCCGACACCCAGGGCGTTTGCAGGACTGTACAGTTTTTGGCGTCAAAAGTGGCTAAAAATATTCTGACTATATGGTTTAAATACACTGCACACTGCAGTGTGGGGCTCGTAAATAAATAATAACAGCTGCACGGGTAGATCGAAGGTAAAGCTACGCTGGCTGCGGTTGGTTCGTGGATGGGTGACCATCCATTACATATCGAGAGCCCTCCGTGCCTCGGAAAGCACGTTAAGCCGTTGCTCCCGGTTGTCATTCGTAAATATTTGACGGTGGTTACGGGCCCAAAAGTCTGACAACCAGTCTTACCAAGGGGTATCGTGTCCAGTAACTGGGTTGTGGAGTTCAGATAGGTAGTCGCTCCATGGATGCTGGCTAGACTGGTAGCCGACCCCATCATAGTTGTGAAAAGGCTAGGCAGAAGGTATTTCTCTAGTCAGTACTACTAAGGACCCATATACACCGTGGCATTTTAATCGTCTTACAACGGCAGCCCACTTCATGTATCCTTCATGTAGGCTGCCGTTGTAAGACGATAAAAATGCCATGGTGTATACATAACATGCATAATCAGTCTTAATGTTCCCACTGGAAACAGGCCTCCTCTCTGTGTGAGGGAGGACCCGAAAGGAATCAATTTCTTTATGTACATTATTTTTTTCTTATTTCAACAGATCCGCGGCCTAGTATCCTCCGCGGAAGCACAACGCGACAGATCGAGCGTACAGGCGCGACTAGAAGCGTTGCGACCGAAAGTCGCAGCCGCGTGTCGCGCCTTAGGCGGGCTGCAACCTAAGTGAGTTTATTGTCTATCTTATTCACAGCGCGAACTTCTTTCTTTGTGAACACTCCATACACACCAATTAGACGCCTCACATCGCTTCAGCTCCTATTTCTTCCCGTGGGTGTCGCAAAGGTGACTAAGGGATTCACTAGAGAATGGGTAGAAGCGTTCTCTATGCATTTTAACACGAGTGGCGATTATGACAACCCCTCTTTTTGGAGGAGGCCTATGGCCAATGGATGTCTTTCGGGTGTGAGAGTGCTTTACTCTACATAATTCGCACCTTCGGTAGAACAAGGGCATAATTGCAGTTTTTGCTATTTTACAGGAGAGCTATTTTTTCAATTAATTTTAATTTTAAGGAAGGGATACATTTGTGCCCTTGTTCTTCCAAAATGTATATTATTTTGTAATTAAATGGAATTAAATGACTGTCTTTGTTCCTCCAGTTCAAATAGCATTTTTAAGGCATTTCTGTATACTTAACTCATTTTTGCAATTTTTGACAATTGTGCCCTTGTTCTACCGAAGGTGCGATATGTCGCCTTGTCAAAATGTTCCAACATAATACTGTTTCTATACTCAGTAGGGTATTTGACTGCTATAAAAAATATAAATATGAATTAAAGTTGTCAAAAAATAATAGGCCCGTTTTGACATTTAACTGGTTACTTCACTAGTTACGTCGCCGATTGAACGTCGCGACGTAACTAGTGAAGTAACCATACGACTCGGAACTCGATACTCACGATAAATCGATTCATGAAACGGGCCTATTATTTTTTGACAACTTTCGTTTTAATATTTTTATGCAATTTAACGACCTACCAACTTATTTAATTATAAACTTATTCATTCATTAATGTTTGCGTGCCTAACCTAAGGTAGATTGTACATGGATCACAATCGTTTTTTAATTCCTTATGTCATGTACCTACAATCTATGCAAATAAATAAACTTTACTTTAATGCTTATTTTAAAAGGTGTTACTAAAAAAAAAAATTAGAAAAAATAAATAAAATCGGTGGAAAAATGGAGAAGTTACACGCTTTTGAAATTATTCTACTATCCTTGTCACGCAAAACGATCATTGTACTGAATGACGCGAAGTTACTGTGGCGTTCCCGTGTTGTGACGTCAGATCGCAGCAGTGCTGTCTCTGTCTACAATAGACTTTAAAACTCATACAACTTCGGTATTTTTACAAGCTTTTATTTAACTTGTAATGTTCGTATGTAAGTTATTTGAGATATTAAAACAATTTTTCTTTATTTTCTTTGTAGTAGAAAAATAACGTCTTCATCGATCCAAACGACTCAGCTCTTTTATGCATACGCTCCTAACACTTGTATACTACTTTCTCCAGGAGTGTAGGAGTCCGCTTCGCCCGCACAGAGATGGGCGCGCGCCTGGTGCAGTGCACGCTGGCCGCCCAGGAGCCGCCCGCGCATCTCGCGGCTTTGTTACGTGCACTGAAACTGCCGCCCGATACTACGTACGCGGCTAGCCATAAGGTAACGTACTGACACGCGATAGGTTTTGTTTTTATAAAATCAAAATGGCGGATTTTACGTCAATAAGTTATGAATCCAAAAAACGAGTCTTTTCAAGCAGTCAGATGCAGTTCGTGTCACCAAATCATGGCTACGAACTGCATCAGACTGTGGATCTACAACGCTACATGAGAACTACGCATCAAACACCTGACATCACACAAATCCTGCATCGCGCAAGCAGAGTTTACCGCGCGACTAGCATAATTATATACAACGTCCCAACATCGCGTCGGGCAGTTGCCCACCAGACACAACACCCGTCTGGTCGGAGGCCCTTTTCTATGGAAGATGAGTGAACTTTAAACCCTGTTCCTCATGCCTCTACAAGATGCTAGAAAATTAAGCTTGTTTTGAACTTTTTAGTAGCAGTCTGGTTTTTTTTTATATTTTTTTTATTTCGGTCTATTAATAATGTTCCTAGTCAGCCAATCTCAACGGAGTTTAACGAATTACGCCCGAGATATTATAAAGCACAAGTGTGTGCGAAAACACAGGTTTAACTCTTCCCTCACTCTCATTGTCCAATGGGGATAACTTAAATAAATAAAATACGCATTCATTTCACCTCGCATTTTGCGCTCCTAAAAATATTATTCAAAATCAAAATATTTTATTTCACATAAACCTACATGGGCACTTATGAATCGTCGGAAGCTAGGTGCACGGTTCCAATTGGTCGTTTCCTATGGAGAAGAGTCGGCAAGAAACTTTGAACATTCTTATAGAAGATGTAACATAAATAACTCACAAACTCTTAAGGGGTCATTATACTCATCATCTTGAACAACTACTTACTATAAGACCAAACCAGAAATCTCGAAAAAAAAACTGCTGTTCCCTATATTTATGTTCTCATAACTCATAAAAATGTAGGGAACAGCAGATTTTTTTTTTAATGATGTGTTTTATGACATCTTAAGAGGTTGTGCGCTATTTATGTTACATCTTATATATCTCTTTTTGTAAAACTCAAATAATTCCTATTTTGCGGTCATAAAAATGCTAAATTGCTGATTAACTGCGACTAACTTGGATTTAGCTATTATTGCCAGCCGCTACCGCGGTTGGTCACAGTTCTAACCAAACCCGGGTACCCTAGCTAAGTTACTGCAACTAACTGTGAGAAAAAACCAGTAAGTTAAAAAGTCTCAATTATTTAAAAAAAAAGGGTGCGAGATAATATGTTGGCACGTAGATTCTCCCGCTCTACTGACCAAGTTAAGATAACGCTATTCAAGGGACACGGGAAATCTATGGACCAGCTACACCAAAAGGTCGCTGGATGTCTTGCGCGTCCAATATTATAATATTTTCAGAATGCTCTTGAGACTGCCCCGTTCTGCTCTTGAGAGTGCTTTGGAAATGTTTGCGCAGAATCGAACTGATGGCTTTCATGCGATCATTCGAAAAAAAATCGCATTGTTAGTAACTAGAACACGGGCCAGTAGCAACAGCATTCTGAAAACAGTGTCAGAGAGTTTCTATTCTCCCATTTTGAGGCATTTTGTGGAGATGATGGCCATGTGAGAAACTCGTACCCTGCTTGGTCATCTTCTGCGCAAACTGCTTCAAACTCTTATAATAATAATATTATTTTGCTTACTAACACTAGCTATAAGGTATTGCTAACAATATGGATCTCTGTTGTTTTTATAAATAAATTTTGATTTTATTTTATTTTTTATTATTAGAAGCACAAAAAGTTTTTAAAGGTTCATTAATTAAAAAGTGTCGCATCATTAGAAGGTCAATAAGTTATAGAGGATCCGTTAAATATGAGAGCAGTGGTAACGGCCCGACTTACCGAGTTGTAGGTCGTGACCCTAGCAGGCGCTTTTCAGTATGTATATTAATTTCATCACCACTGCTCTCAAAACGGTGAAGGAAAACATCGTGAGGAAACCGGCATGTCCTAGAACCAATAATTCGAAGACATGTGACATCTACCAACCCGCACTGGGCACGCGTGGTGGATTACAGCCCACTCCTTCTCACAGAGAGGAGGCCTGTGTCTCAGCTGTGGGGACATAATAGGCTGAATAAACAGTTAAATATTTCCCAATGAAATATAGGACGCTCCTCTCAAAGTGTTCTGTTTTCCTTTACAGATAAGTTCCCTACTAGCGTCCCGCGCGGCAGAAAGCTGCGGTGTATCGGCAGCAAGTCCTCCCTCGGGGCGCGCTGTTGCCAGCTAGTGCAGACACTTCTTATAGACGCGATAAACATTGTATACAAGTAACCTGTACTCCATTTATTATAGCATCAGAGTTACATCTGTTTGGCAACGGTTCATGAAAAAAAAAATGTACAAGGTCAAAATAAATTAGCTAGAGAAACTCTGCGGCCGTGATGGTTACCGATATTTAAACACGATAATAAAAGGATTTATTATCATAATAGAAAAAAAATCGATGAAATAAGTTTTTTTTTTCATCTTGTTTAAATATCGATAGCATCTGTGAAGTTTACACAAAAATAACTGATTTTATTAAATTGCTATTTTAATTAAATGCACTACCTGCGGTCGATAACCCTACAAAATAATCATCAAATTAATTTATATTCAGACTAGCTGCGCCCCGCGGTTTTACCCGCGTAAGTCTCGATACCGTGGGAATATTGGGATAAAAAGTAGCCTATGTCTTAATCCAGGGTGTCAGCTACCGCCATACAATTTTATCAAAATTGGTCCAGTCGTTTGAGCGTGAAGAAGTAACAAACACACACACACTCACAAACTTTCGCCTTTATAATAATAGTGTGATTCATTTCTTTATTGTATTGTATGTACTTATTGAAGAGGAGCTTGTGGCTAAGTAATAACTGCCGCACGGGTCGATGTATCAGGTTAAGCTACGCTTGCCGCGGTTGGTCCGTGGATGGGTGACCATCTTTTCATACCAAGATTCCTCCGTGCCTCGGAAAGCACGTTAAGCCGTTGGTCCCGGCTGTCATTTGGAGATCTTTGACAGTTGTTACGGGTCGTCAGAAGCCCAAAAGTCTGATAACCAGTCTTACCAAGGGATATCGTGTTACCCAGTGACTGGGTTGTGGAGGTCAGATAGGCAGTCGCTCCATGTAAAATACTGGTATCCAGCTGCATCCGGTTAGACTGGAAGCCGACCCCAACGGAAAAGGCTAAGCAGATGATCATTCATTTATTTATTGTAAAACATAGGTACATTATAAGTTCTTATTTAGTAATACATTGGGGGCGCTATGTTTTGCCTCTAGGACGTACAAAAATGGTAATACATGCAATATAATTAAAACAAGAAAGAAGAGAAAATAGAGAATTAAGTTTCGTTTTATTATGGTTAGATTTCGATACTTACCCATCACGTTGGTGGAGTTTCGCTAGCTAATTTCATTTGACCCTCTAGAACAAGAGTTATGACTTTAACGTAACGTTCCACAAAAAATCGGGTCTGTCTAACAGTACTAGTGTTAATCTTATCATTTTATCTAAAGCTTCTCAATATCTAATTATTATAATTATTATTTTCAAAACTAATGTGATATTTTTTAGCGCAAAATTGTAGATACAGTGTGTTCAATCTCCGATTAATGTAACACAGACGTGGATCTAGGTTTTCGCTCAAGACGGGCAAATGTTTCTCTGAGGCAGAGGGGAAGGGTCGGGAAGGGGGGGGGGGGGGGGGGCTAGCCGTGAAAGCCTTAAAAAAACGAGCGAGCTTTACAGTAGTCGCATATGATGTGTTGTAACATCTGACATCTCACCTTGGTAATAAGCAACTGAGCAGCGACAGAAATTAACCTCAAAATTTAAAAAGCTAAATACTGAAATATTTATTCGTATAATTATTCATTACTAGTGGTCGCCCACTGGTCGAAATTCAGCCCCCTCTACTTACAATCTATATTGTACTTACTAATTCCATGATTACTCTAATTCCATGCTATGATAAAGTACAGTCGCCAGCACATCAGTTTATACCAAAAATTTCTCCAAATGATTTTTAATCTCAAAATTTTGATGGTTAAGTTCAAAATCTAATGAGAAATTTTGAGTTTGTGGTAACTTTAGGTGCTAGCGGCTGTACTTATTAATTTAAAAAAAAATATGTATAATATATACATATATTTTTTTTTATAAATTACTTTATTATTCCATGTTTAAGCTGTTACATACTTCAGTCCCTTTTCACGAAATAACGAAATATTGGGTTCCCACCTATGAAATTGGCGTTTTTTTCTTACAAATAGAGAACCCCGTCACTTCTATGATTTTAAATATTCATCAATTGCTTGGTATTATATCGAATACTGGCCATCATATACAACTATCAGTAGTAAAAAAACCATATTACTTGTAGTTTTCTAAACATAAAAAATACCTTAAAAATGACTCCTCATTTTTTTAGCAGAAATTACCACTATTTGTTTTAACTTAGCCAAAAGCGCATGCGCTAGCGCTTAATCTAAATGGCATATCGTTATCTTAGTTTTGAAACATTAGTGCATAAAAGTTTTAAAACATTAGTGTTCATGGTTGTTTTATAAATTAAGAAAACGTTAGTATGGAAAATGCAACTTCATTAAAATTCTCCATACAAAACGCTGATTTCATAGGTGGGGACATATTAACTTTCACTATCGAGAGGAAATATGTTATACGTCATTAAAGCATGGGCACCTATTTTCCCTAAACTCAAAAATGTGCCCCCCTTTTCGAGGATGACTACGACTTAGTTACATCTTATCTTATACTGTATACAAAGTAAAAATACAGCGTGGTAATAGCATAACACACAAAAAAAATTAATTGATCGCAATGGGTCTCATTTTCACAGTCGACGCACGTCCATTACGTTTTTTTATTTATTTATTTAGGTTAGCCAACAATTGTTTACACAATATATTTAAAATAATTTCCATAATAGTAATAACATTTATAAGTGCAACAATCACCAATGCACCATTTATGGTTTTACATAATAATACAAAGCCAAAAAGGATATTTACAATTAAAATTATTCAATAATTTTGGTAATTCACGCGCAACAATAATAATAACAAAATTTCCATTCAAATAATATAACTAAAATATTGATAACATTAACATTTAACAAATAAAAATAATCAAAATCACAAATAATAAAAATTCAAATAAAAAAAAATAACATTCGCTAAGGAGATCATTGGTTGTGGGAATAAGTACTCGATAATTATTTTATTAAAAAAAAAAAACTATGCGGTCATGATGTATATCAGTAAGGTCACTGCAACTGTTTATATTTTTACTCAGTTTAATTTACGTTGTTGAGCTGACGAATTTTTCAAACCTATGAAGCAATGGATTAGCATTATTCTTCCAAACTCACGGATTGCGATTCAAACTGTGTTACGCTATTAGGAAGCAGGTTATAAAACTATGTTTTTGTCTAATTTAAGGCGATTAACACACGACACCGCCGCGGTCGGAGAGGGTGAGAGCATCGCTCGACCGCGCGGTCGGGCGGTATACGTGTGTTAGGCATCAACGGATTTATAAGAGGCCAATGCGACAGGAGATCCGCTTCACCGCCTACCGCGGCGGTGCGCGGTGCCGTGTGTTAATGGCCAAAGAGTTTTAGACTCAATTTGGTCGAAGCCAAGCGGGAGGGGGCAACTCTACCAGCCCCCCCCCCCCCCCCCCTGTAATCGCGCATGTAATACTAAGGTCTAATTTTTCAATAGTCTTAACTTTAACAAAATAAATAATGTCAAATTTTGTTATATTTTCTATACCTAAGCTGACAAACCGCAATATTTATTCCTCAGATAAAAGTTAGCAAAATATTGAAAAATAGACCTTAATATGATATTTTTGGCTATTTCACTACTGGTTAAGTATTAAGCAGATCATTTCAAAATCCTATTAATATTATAAATGCGCAAGTGATGTTTGTTCCTCAAAAACGGTTGTACGGATTTGGATGAAATTTGGCACACAGACAGTTTATAACCAGAATTTATTAACACACAGTGGCGTTGCTAGGGGCGGGGGGGGGTCGGGGCCGCACTGGGCGCCACCTGACTGGGAGTGACACCCGAGGGTGAAAAAAAAAATTTAAAGATAGTATCACGTTTTTCAACAATAAACCACTTAGGCTTGAAACCATTGTTACCAAGTTATCCAAACTAAATAAGTAAAAAAAGGGAGGAAAAAATCACGGCAGTAGTATAAATAACGAAATTAAAAGGAAAACTAGGCTTTAGAAGTTAACGAGTAATAGTCGACCAATTTGCAGTTGGAATGTACGGGAGGGAACATGTTTATCAACTACAACGTTGTTTGTTCTTGAGATAACTTCATCTCAACTACGGAACCCTTCATTGTGCATGGTTCGACACGCACTTTGTTGGTTTTTATTCTTGGGACACCACAATAATTATGCGCACTGGGTGTCACCCATGCTAGCTACGCCACTGTTAATACATAAGATACTTCTGGACCCAATTCTAAAGTCCACGCAGACGGATTTGCGGGCAGAAGATAGTAATTAATAAATATGAAAATGGATATTTGTATGTCGGGTTAAAAATAATAAAATGTAATTTCGACGAGCTTGGAAAAAAGGCGTATAATACTATCTATAAGGCGATTTTAACGCAGGCAGACTTTTAGAATTATTATAAATTGTTTTAGTAATTTAAATGACCCAAATAAATTCCTTTTAATTGATTTTACGACAGATTTTGTCATCAAAATCAATAAATTAATCTCAAAATCAAATAAAACTTATAATATTAATTTTGTATGCCTCGATGGCAGGACATCGCAGACTAGGTAAGTCTGCGATGTCCTGTAACTGACATAACATCTCTATGATCCACAGTTAATTATTTGAATTTGAAGCGGTTATTCCGTTTGTCCACCCTAAATCAACTAAAATCTTTTTATTGTGACGTGTATTGAACCGAACCGTGTGTTGTGACCAGGGACCATTTTGGTTACCCATTGATAGGGTTTTCGATAGGGTTTTTCTAAGCAGTTAAACAAAAACCCATACAATATGGTAACCCTTTTGAACGGCTTAAATTAAATTTGGTTACCCCCTTGAAAGGGTTTTCGATAAAAACCCATACGGTGTGGGTAACCCCTTTGAACGGCTTAGTTTAAGCCATTCAAAATTACCCACACTGTATGGGTTTTTCTAAAATGGTAATCAAAATGGTCTCTGGGTAGAATAGAGATAGAATTGGTCATGCTACGCGTGCTGGGCGGATATCGAAATAACATAATATTATGATTTTTTCATGTCACTGGGTTTCAAGTAGGTATAGAACACATTGAATGGGTTATCATTTAACCCTTTCATTGGGTTTCAAGTATAAAACCCATTCAATGGGCGATCATGTAACCCTTTCATTGGGTTTCTAGTATAAAACCCATTCAATGGGTTACATCATGATAAAGGTAACCCATTGAATGGGTTACCCCTTCAAAAGGCATAACTCTTAACCGGGGTTGTACGGTCCCTGGTTGTGACGCGTGTTCATCTATCGGATGCCGGATGGGGTGAATAATCGGAATTCACTTTTTTTTTCTTTCTTTTTGGCTTCGCACGGTTTGTGCATTTAGCCAGTGTCATGTAAAATTAGGTAACAAGTACAAAGTTACTTAAATAATTATGAAATGAACTCCATTCAATGCATGATAAAGATGATAGATGATATCCCGCCCCGCTCCCCTTGAGTTTCAGTAAAGATGTGGCACTTTACTGAAACCTCGCGCGGACTTCTTGAGAGAACTTAAAGTGATGTTGCACTGTTTTGTTTCATTTGCCTACACTAATGCAGGTTCACGAACACTTAATGGTCAATAATCCACCACTATTACACATTAATATTCGGCTAAACACACATTTTAGAAAATAAAACAAAAGTGCTAACATGAAGGGTTTTCAATTAGGTTCAAAAAAAGAAATAATACTTTGTACTGAATCACAATTGGGCGTTTGTAACGCCCCAAAACTGTCCAGTAAAATGGCGATTTTAAACGCTTTTGGAGCAAAAGCACAGTTGCCGTCTCTTTCTAGCACCTGTAAGTAAAGGATAGTAATACACGAAATTAGTTTTAATTACGGAATAAGACATTTTTGTAAGAGTTCCAACGAAACTTCTCGAGTCAGTATCTTTAATTTTTTGTTTTCGTCGATATTGAATGCGAACATCGTTCGGACTCCCAAATATTTGTAGAATCTAATTGTTAATATTTTTAAGACATTAAATAAACAGTGTTCAATTAAATAAATATATTTTTAATTATTTGTTTTGTTTTATTTGTCTTTTTTCTCAGTTAGTTTTTATCATAGTCTAGCAGTTTGAGTAATTTTATGCGGCCTACCCAAATGCCCTTTCTTTGGTATTGTTCGTTGAATCGTTGAGCTCCTTAAGTTCTTAGTTGAGCTGCACGACTACTGACAAATGCGTGCACTGACTGGACAGGTCCCCTCAATCTGTGTGGTTCTTTCGTCAAAAGATCATTTCAGGCACCAATCTACATGGTCTTCACATGATCTGACCAAGATTATGTCTGGACTTTAAAAGAGACTGTGACCTCTGAGTTTGTTTCGGCCTTTCTTCGCAGAGTAGTCGGATACGAAACGTCGACCTCATCTAGTTTTTTTAAAATATGATTGACGTGTAAAAGTGTTTGTACAAACCTACTTACAGAAATAAATCATTTATTTTATTTATATAGGCTCATTTTCATTGGTCAATAGGGGTCGTATGCGAGCTGCTGAAGATTTCTGTAAACCATACCATAGGGCCCGTATTTGGGGAACCGTTTTCATTAGTCCATAGGACCCGTATTCGGGGACCGTTTTCATTAGTCGATAGGGAAATAATGCGGTATACGGAGAACCTTCACCACGTTTGGCAGTTTCTTTGAAAGGTAATTTTCATTGGATGTGTATCTCCGCACGCTTTTCACCGACCGATGACTTTCATTAGTCATTACCTCGCCTGCGGGGAGTCCTCGCATGCTGTATATCGACCGAGTTATCGACTAATCAAAAATAGCTATTACTCGTAGGCGCAATTACACTTGGTCGTTACCGTTAGCCCGTATCCGGGTGCTCGTAAGGCCTTTCTCACACGAGGTTATTAACAAGCGACTCTCGTTCTGTACGCATATCCTAATCATTTCTTGTAAGTAGCCGCCATACAATTTCGTTAAGTTCCGAACACGACACGACGGCAACGCGTTTTTATTTATTTATTTGGTCCACCAACAATTGTTTACACTAACATCTTGATAAAAATAACGTCTTAAAAACTTTGAACAGTGTAACAATTAGGTACTTAAAGGTAAACACCACATGAACTAAAATTATGCTAATTTTTATGCCTAGGTACATGTACAGTTTACAAGCCAACTTAAAACTAAAGAAAAAATATGTAGCATAAATAAAAACTTAGTTTTGAATGTGATTGCTAAAGTTATGTAAGTAACTTTTTACAAAAAAATAAGTAAAAAAAGTTGTTTATTTTTCACTTTTTGGTGGGTCAGTTTTGAATTTATCTAAGTTACAATAGCCTTACAGTAGGGGAGCGGGCCCCATTATGGGATAGTTTTTTTTGAACATTAATAAAAAAGAAACTTGTAATGTAGTTCTGCTCAAAACAAGATAATTAATTCAAAATTTAATGTTTTATATTGCCATGCAATTGTATTCTTCTAATTTTCATACACTTGAAACTACAAACAAAAAATTAAAAAATCATATATATTGACAAATAATAAACTGATTCCTAATATGGGATACCATATACTCCCAATGTGGGATATCCCATATTAGGAAACACCTAGCGTATGGCACCTATAATGGGATATCCCATATTGTGGTATATGGTTTCCCATATTAGGAAACAGTTTATTATTATTATTTTTTTTTTTTTTTTTTTTTTTAATATATGTATAATGATTTTTTAATTTTTTGTTTGTAGTTTCAAATGTATGAAAATTAGAAGAATACAATTGCATGGCAATGTAAAACATTAAATTTTGAATTAATTATTATTATAGTTTATATAATAAATTGTCTATCTATTTATCTATCTAATAATCTATTTATCTATTTTTGTGGGTTGTAATTAGGCTGCAAGTAAAAAAAAAATATAATTTTATATGTAGGTAGGTATATTAATTACGAACACAATCAGTCTTGTAGTATTGTACTAATCATATAATCTTCTACTAATCTCGGCAAAGATCACAATTGAAGTTATTGACATGCGGTTCTACACCAGCACACAACTCGTGACACCACCGAAAACATTTTGTGCACTGTATCCACTTTTCTCCAGCAATGTCATTTGAATATTCAGTTAGGCAATATATGCATTCAACGTCTTCATTACATTCGCTTTCATCTGAGCTCATCAGTGATGGGTCTTCATCGGCACTCTCACTAGATGAGCTACTTTGTAATATCTTCTTCTTTACTGATATCTTCTTTTTTTCATTTTTTTTTGTAATCTTCTTGTTCTTCTTTATGGTTTTGGTTTTTTGAACAGTCTTAGATTTCTTTTTAGCAATCATCGCCTTTTTCGTTTTACTTTTAGATGTTCCTGGTTTTTCTTGCTTCTTATTCAGTTGTTCCTGTAATTCATTTTTGTATGGTGAACTGGTGACTAATAAAGGCTTTCCTCCTCGGAGCTGTGATACTTGATCAGGTTTCTTGGTTTTTCGCTGGATTGTGGAAAAAGGACTGATTTCAGCCGGTTTTATGGAAAATTTTCGTCGGGCTTGAGCCCTTGAACTGCGCGAGACTTGAGAATGAACTAATTCGTCATTTGATGTCGACGGCACCGTAGCTGATTCATTATGGTCTAGGACTGGAAGCGGAGCCGGTAATTCGTCATTTGATGTCGACGGCACCGTAGCTGATTCATTATGGGTTAGGACTGGAAGCGGAGCCGCTTCAGCACCTGGACCTGATGAGATTATACTTTGGACTGCAGTCATGGCGAGCGATGCTAGAGTCGAGACACCTGAAGGAGTCGAAACTGATAGCGAAGGCGTATCAGCACCGGAATTTGACGAACGCATGTTTAAAGCAAATGCTAATGGCGAGTGCGCAGGTACGGCACTAGTAGTCGCTAGGGGCATTGCTGATTCAGTAGAAGATGCGATTGGAGATGGGACTGGAGCTAGAGATGATTCATAATTCATACCAGTGTCTTCAGCGTCATCGTACTGTACAGCCATATACGATCCAATTGGAGATAGGACTGGAGCTGATTCCACATCCATATTCGTGTCATCATTGTCGCCGTCCTGTACAGCGAAATGAAATGGTAATGGTGAGTGCACTGAAACGGCACTAGTAGTTGCCAGGATTGTCGGTGAGCCCGTATGCGATGCAACTGGAGATAGGACTGGAGCTGTTTCCACATCCATGTTAGTGTCATCATCGTTGCCGTCCTGTACAGCGAAGTCGTGGTCTCTGAAATGATTGCGGTCGAATGGGAATATTCCGCTTTTACGGAATCCATTGACGGCGACTTCCAGTGTAGCAGCCCTCATGTATGCCTTTCCAACTAATTCTGCAACTTGGAATGCAGTCACGACGCGGCCAGGGTGATTTTTTAGCCATGAGTCGATTTCTTTGGCATAGTACGTCTTGAATGGGTTCATAAATGATACATCCAAGGGCTGCATTCGGTGAGACGAATGTGGGGGGAGGCATATCAGAATGACACCATTTTCCCGACATTTGTCAATGACATCAATATTTTTTGTATGAGAGTAGTGTCCATCTAGGATCAGTATAACTGGACACTCTTTAGATGGGTGGACAGTGTTGATGAAGTGAACAATCCATTGTGTAAAGATATGGAGTTGTATCCAGCCAGATTTGTGACACGCAAACTGAGAGCCAGGTGGAGCACCATTTTTTAACTCTTCCTTCATGTTAACTCTGGGGAAAATGAATAAGGGTGGAACGAAGACCCCCGACGCGCTCATACACGAGACTAGAGTTATAAGAGCTCCCCGCTCCGCCGACGAAATTCCACCAACCTGTTTCTGTCCTTTCAGGCATAAGACCTTTTCCATTTTATGTTGAACTACAGTCACGCCAGTCTCATCAACGTTGTAGATTTTTGTTGGATCAAAATTAATTTTTGCCAACTCTTTCTCCAAAATATCATTAAATTCGTCTACCTTCCCTTTTGAAAACCCCTTGGCTCTATTAGCAGATGTAGCTTGAGGTGTCCTAAAAGACAATCGAGGATTTCTTTTTAGAAAGTTTCTCATCCACTTTCGGCCTGCAGTATTCTTGCTTCTATTAAACTGGTGTGGCAGTCCATTCTTTATAGCCAGTTGGAACGCCAAAGAGCGGATGTCAGAGGCTCTCAGTCCGTAGAACCTTGACACCATTGTAATGCAGTACTCTGCAAGCTCACGTTCCATTTCCTCTGAAAAAGTTGGTTTTCGGCCCATTTTCATAGAGGTTAGCTCTGTTATAGGATTGACACTTTTACAATAACGCTCCAAAGTTGACTTTGGGACGTTAAAAAATTGAGAGGCCTTTAAGTAGCCCATTTCTTTATTTTTTACTGCATTGTACGCCTTCAGCATCTTATCAGAATCCCATTTCTTTCGCTTTTTTTTCTCATTGGTACTCATCTAAAACAATTTTTTAAATATTAGCACATTTGGATCTTAATTTTTTTTGGGTAGAACTTGATCGGTTAGCAAGTATAGTAAATACCTCTATGTACCTCTAATGATCATCATCATCAGCCTATAATGTTCCCACTGCAGGGACACGGCCTCCTCAATGAGAGGAAAATAAAAACATTAAAAAAAAACCCAGACATGTGACATCTATCAATCCGCACTGGGCACGCGTGGTGGATTATAGACCTTTCCCTCGCTCTCTCTAATGATAATGAACTATAATCCATGATATTTTATTAAATACATGTACCTAGTATTTTATCCCATATTAGGATACATGTACCCCAATATTAGATATCTCATATTAGGCACACCCAGGTATCCCATATTAGGACAACTACGTATTTTGCTAACACGTGGTCTTAAAACAAAACCTAATTGAATTTTAGCAAGAATCAACACATGAACCTCAACACAAATGTTTTTAGACACTGCAGGACCACATACAATAACAAAAAAGCAAACTTACCTTAAGAAAAGTAAACTTCTAACTTCACTATTAAAAAAACTCGTAATCGGAGTATTTGCGCGAACCAACCTCCCGTCTAACTGAATGGCGACTGACGCGTGAGCGTTTCAATATGGCCGCTGGACAACAAATGGAAGGAGTTCACTGCCCGTAAGAGATGGCGGTGCTTGTAAACCGGAGTAACCTGCTATCTCATATTGGGAACCCATCCCATAATGGGGCCCGCTCCCCTACCTAGCGTATGGAGTTAGATCCCAACACCGTTCTCTGTGGAGGACGAAGTGGAGTTATGGGTTAACGTGGAATTCTTGAAGGAGCACCAAAGTTTATAAGTGCGAGCAGCGACGGTGAGTCAATATTTCCTTTCAAGATTTTACAGGCAAACATTTCGTCGTTTAAGAGCAGGCAGTCTAAATCAAATTTCGAACGCAAGCTCCGCTCCTCGCTCCCCACCCGCCACTCCGTTATGTGCTAAACACTAATACATCTTATAAATCAGTAATAAAGTTGAATATCGCGTGCGCTCTTTGTTCGTGTTCGAGCACGAAACTAAATATTCTCTCAATTCTTATTACTACGACTAAATATTTTACGAAATATTAAGAAAAACACTGACTTTCGGTACTACCAAGACAGTCGATTTTTTTTCGGTACTATAGTGGTTCAGCACTAGATTTTATATTTCACAGATTTACCTTTATCTCGACTCATATTCGGCTGTTTTATGCATAGCTTTAATAGAGGGTTACATATTTCGTTTTGGGGATAGCGTTCGTTGGAGATAACGTTGTTTCGGACTAACGTTATTCGGGATAGTGCTCATTCGGAATAGCGTGATTCGGGATAGCGTTCATTCGGAAAAGCGTGATTTGGGATAGCGGTCATTCGGGACACCGTTCATTCGGAATAGCGTGATTTGGTATAGCGTTCATTCGGGATTTCGAGTTTCGGTCTAACGTATATGTCAAATCTGAGGGATAAGGAAGAGTTTTCGCTATCGTAGAAATAGTAAATGACCATAAAACATCACAATTCAATATTATTATTGGACTTGATAGGATTACCAATTACCTTGGGACAGTGAATGCGTTACCAGTTGGTTTAAAATCACTGTGACTGCCGTAGTCGGGTAAAAATAAAAGAAATAACATGAGATTTCGTAGCATTACATTTATTGGTCTTGGTACTTATTAGCAGAAATAAAATAACCTAATCACTTGGATTATTGTATAAATATCTGTTTACACAGTTAAAACTAAAAGTTGGCATTATTTTCGATCTTAAAAATATTATTGCTTCCGCTATGATTTTGATCTACGTTTTTTTTTTAAATAAAGTCGCTTTTTTGTCACTGAAAGTACGGCTGGTTCATAAATTCAAGGTCGCTCAGCGGGCAATGGAACTGCACCCTAATTGCGTAACGAAGTTTGAATCGGAATGATTTTGAAGTATATTGCTAATTCATTGCTTCATTTGCTAATCAACTGCCTCGTTGGTCCAGTGGTCGCAAGCACGACTGCTGAGCAAAAGCAGGTCGGGCAAAGTGATATTGGGATTTTCCAGTAGGAATTTCTCAGAAGCAGCCCGGAGTCTGGATTTGTGCCCGGTTGATGGCAATAGGCTCGCCTCCTATTACATGGGACTTAAACATAACTGGCGAAATGTGGGTGTACTATTAGGTACACCTCTGCCTAACCCTTCGGGGATTACAGGCGTGATGTTATGCATTGCTTCATATGTTAGAAAAAATTGTCTGCTCAACAACGTAAATAACGCAATGAATGTTGTTGAACTGTCAAATTGAAACAGATTCCTACTGATAGTGTGTTACGCAATTAGCCCTCTGAGCTATGCTAGCTTGGAGTCTGACTGAGATTTGGCATGGGTATATAAATTAGTTATGCCAGACTGTCGTAAAATAAAATCTTGATAACAAATGTTTTTAGGGTACCTCCCTTGCAAGTAAAGTCGGGATGATATTTTTTTTTTCGTTTTTTCTATCCCATGGTGTGGGGTATTGTTGGATAGGCCGTTCAAAAATATTATAAGTCCATGGAAACCATTGTCGATGCAGAGATCCGTTTTCGTAATATTAAGCTTTAAAGTGCTAAATTTTGTTAACAGTCAAGTGTACCCCTGCCAGCTAAATGGTTGATTGAGGATATTATTATGTGAAAAAAATCATGGCAGTAGTATATATAACGAAATTGAAAGGAAAACTATCGCAGCTAAGTAGACCTTACAAGTTAACGAGTAATAGTCGACAATCTTAAATTTGCAGTTGGAGAATTGACCGTGACGTATATCGACGTATGGGAGAACATGTTGTGTCGTGGGGAATGAACGGTTTTTCAACTACAATGGTAAGTTTGTTTTTGGGATAAATGCATCCCAACTCCGGAACCTTTCATTGCGCGTGGTCCGACACGCACTTGGCCGGTTTTTTTTTAAATGGAATACGACAATGATTAGCTTTGCGCGAATCCAACCAATTATTTTATTAAATCTAACTTGAATATGATTTAAGAAAATAAATGTTTTGAAAGTCTGGGTGTGGCCAATGTGCGTGGTCCGCCATGCACTTCACCGATTTTTTTGAAAGGGGCTCTATGGTTGTATTTATCCCAAAAACAATTTTATCATTGTAGTTGATAAACATGTTCTGCCATACGTCGATACATGCCACAGTCAATTCTCCAACTGCAAATGTAAGTTTGTAACCGCAAAAACAAAAGTGATAAAACTACAAATTAACGATTAGTGCTTTGAGACCAAGGCTTCTTGCCAAATTTCATGATTCTACCTCTGGAAGTACCTACTTATTTGCGAGAATGAAAATATGTCGCTTATAATGGCCGTATTTTTTTATTGCGTTGACTTAGACGCTTGATTTTTTTTAAAGCTCCTTGAGACTAAACCTTAGATATATGATATAAATTTCAACTTGATCCACGCGAGAAAAAGGGTCTTGACAGACTGAAGGACAACGAAAGTATCCTTTAAAGCCTCGTATTCATGGTAACAATTTGTTTAGCAACAGTTGATCAACGTTGTTGATGAACGGCGAGAATGTTTTTGGAAACTGTTTAAATCAATATGGGTTGTCCACACACCCCAGTCTGCGTTAAAATGTTGCCCGAGGAAGTAGTGTTGAAAAATTTCAAAGTTTCCATGTTTATAAACAGTTGCAAACACGTCCACACACGCAACATTTGCTGATAAACTGATGTTTTCGCTCGCCGGGCGTCATCTCTGCAACATGACGTGATCAATTCCGCAACACAAGTGTTGCCCGCAATATGTTGACAGCAACTCGGCAACATGTTTATGCAACCATGTTGCTAAACAAATGTTTACCATGATTACGAGGCTTAGGGTTTCGTTTATTCATTTGAGGTACGGAACCGACCCTCTATTCCCCACAGGGTGAGGCAGGGTAATGTTACTCCTACATTTTCAGTAACACAGAGTTAAAAATCATTACCAACTGTTAAATATACACATTCAAACTACAGAACACCACCTGCCACAACCCTTACATACTCCTTTTGCTTTGTTTACGTTCATAAATCTGGTCATATACGCACGCCGGTTGCGAAAGTACTACGCACCTGACCTTTCTGAAGAACATCATCAATAAGGTCAGTATAATATGTCCGTCCAGGGCACCCGGCGTTACCAGTCACATCTGCCTTTTAAATACCTTTTGTTACTGTACTTACTAATCTTCCAAATTACTCCCTACTTCTGTCACAGCGGGCTCAGCTTTCATCTCCTTCCTCTTCTTAACTGTCGGCTTATCTAAGTTACTAAGCGCTTCAGCCAGCATCCCTTGAAAATTCCTAACCTTAGACTTATAATACTTATTTTTCATTGGTTCCAAAACTTGTTCTATCGGCGTTTTACCTAACAAATGTGCTAGCGGATTGGTGTTCACCAATTTTGTACCATCGGGCAACTTAATATCAATATTTGTATTATTTTCAACCGTTATTCTATCATTATGCTTATTCAAAACTTCATTCACTTTGACAATTTTATAGTAAGGTGCTTGAGGTAGCAAATGAGCGATCCGCAAATCTTTATACTCCACTGGTAGTTTGGGTATAACAATTTTATGAGGAATTTGGGTTACTCTTGGGGTTTCGTCTGTTCCTTCCAACATGACTTCTTCTGCGACCTCCGGGATTGAGTCGTTTCGGTCCATGAAATTGTAATTGTCATCATTGTAGTTGTGGTAATCGTTGTTTTGACTATCTTCCTGAATTACAGGTACTGGTTGTACCAATCTAATGCTTGCACAAGCTTTTTCATACTGACCTGATTTGAACTTAACAGGCATTGATAATTTTGTAGTTATCGGCACTGGTTTGGCTGCGAATTTGGTCATTTTTATTAACGGTTCTCTCTGTATGCCTTCTACTACTTTTAAAGTCACCGCATTAGTGATTATAATATCTACCTTATTCTCCGCTTCAGGAGTAAAGTTCTCGATAAATTTCTGGACGGAGAGACGGTTGTCAACTTCCTTGATCTTTGCCGATGATTGAATTTCCACACATTCAACCTTTCTGATTGTTTTTCTGAATTTCTCTGACATTGGACGATCGTCAGCGATTTTTTCCCCTTTTTTACGTTTTTCCAACATGTATTTTAGTGTGTCCGTCAATTTAGATGATGAATGCTGTAATGCTATGTGTTGATGCAACTTTTCTTTGCTTCGGAAAACATCGGAACATTTGATACATTTCTTGTAATCTTTTTTTGAATGTAACGTTATATGGTGATTATAGTTTTGGTATGTGTAGCAATATTTATTGCATATGTTGCATGTGAACCTCTGTCTATTGTTAACTAATTGTCTTTTTTTCCCCTTCCCTCCAACTCCTGGTAGTTTTTGAACTAGCTTCTGCTGTTTCAGCTCCCTTTTTTTAACAACTAAAAGAGTTTCATCGTCAGAAGACTCAATGGTTATAGTCTCTTCCGGTTCCTTTTTACGGACCTTCGGAACTCTCTTACGCTTCAATGTGGGCTTTGATGCCGTCTCCATTTCTGTCTGGTTACCCTCAGTATCCGTAACACTCATCTCAGAGTTCATATTCAATAAGCTTATGTTAGAGTCCTTGTTCCTGCCAAGAACTGTGCCTTCCTTTTGCTTATCTTCATACAAGCTTTTGGGCACAAATGGATTCTCAGATTTCTTATCACTGAAAAATACGTTGTAATTCTCATCGAATTCAACGAAACCAACACTCTTATGTTCTAGCTTAATGTGGAGAGTAAACCTCTTGCGTAATCGGAACCTTTTGGAACAAATTTTACATGTATACGGCTCTATGTCCTTGTGTTTTGTGAAGAAATGTCCAAACAGTTTCTGTGGGTGCTTGTATGGAGTTTTGCAATAAACACACAAGTATTTATACAAGTGTAGCTCAACCTTATGTGACCTGTCCATATGTTTCTGCAATGCAACATTCCCAACGCACTGTTTCCAACAAAAAGTGCATGCTTTAAGTTCTACGGACAGCGGGTGTTCTCTTGACTGATGTTCAGACAGGTCGTCTATTGTATCATAGTGAAAGTCGCAGGTGTAACATTTAATCACTTTGCAAGCCTTCTTATGTTCTTTATATGAAAATTTATTAAAGACTAGCTTACAATCCGGACACTGCTTCCTCGGAAAATTGTAGTGCTTCCCACAGTGCTTTAATATGTGCTGATTTAATAAGTGTCTCTTCTTATACACATTTGAGCATGTATCGCAAACAAATGCCTTACATTTTGTATTGTTTTTCGAATGCTCAATGAAATGCTTTATGTTTGATGTAGAATAACTACAGTAAACACAAATGTAGACAGTATCAGTGCGTAGTGAGACTAGGACGGTCTCAGCTTTAACATTTAAAACGGCTGATAGGTATGGAAGAAAAGGCTGCAGCATAACCCCATCCTCATTGTCATTATGATTTTCTAAATCATGTTTTTTCAAGTCACAGAGGTTGCCATACTTCTCAGTGCATTGCGAGCAGCAAAATGCAGACTTAAAGCTACGTTTGTGCTTCCTTTCGTGTTTTCTATGCTCGTCGTCGTCAGAAAACGCTCTTAAACAGTGCAGACAATAAAACAAACTAGTCAAGTGGTTGTCTCGAAAATGTTCGGCGAAATCTATCAAATCCGTGTATTTATACGTACAAAACAAACAGAGCTTCGAACCCGCGCTTGTTATTTTATGTATTTGGTGTAAATGTACTGTTAAATCGTCAGGATCCAAGAATTCTGCTTGACAAATCGTACATGTTGTATCGACATCCGCGCTATACGTATTTATGAATTCTTCGTCCAACGCTTCCACTACTTCCTCGTGCTGCTCTTCCGAAGACATTATTGTGGCTTTGAAGTCACCATAGCTTGTATTTTTAGTTATATTTCAGTAATTTAGTCCCGTATTTTCCACCATCAAAAGCTACGAAAAACAATCTGATTATCTGACACTCTGACAGTGACAATTAGCTAAATAAAATAGTTTTGTACCGGTAATATTTTTGCATTGACATTTTTTTTTTCTTATACAATAGTTTAATGGCCTGGTTGCTGGGACCTTTTAGCCAATTCTTTATTTAGTTACTTTGTATAGGTAATGATGAAATGAATTTTAAACAATGCATGATATATGATATCCCCTCCCGTACGCTCCCCTTGAGTTTCAGTAAAGACGTGGCACTTTACTGAGACCTCACGTGGACTTCTTGAGAGAAATTGAAGTGATATGTTGTACTGTTTTGTTTCATTTGCCTACACTAATGCACGTTCACGAACACTTAATGGTTAATAATCCACTATTATTACACATTAATATTCGGCTAAACACAAGTTTTAGAAAATAAAACAAAACTGCTAATCATGACGCTTCACATTCCCGCCAAGTATCCGCATTGACATTTTGTTGACCACACCACAGACAAGCAAAGCACAAAGTGCACGCAAATCTTTAAGTATTTATCCTATGGAGATGTCAAAAAGCGAATCACCGAACAACTTTTTCTGCCACTTCTGCGGGAGGCGAGGAAAACACTACAGAACACTACGAAAATTTGACAATTGCACACAGATACATGCTTCCTACATGTTTCGTAATTTTTAACAAAGAGAAATTAGGCAAGTGCACAAGAAAATAAAACGAATTAACATTTTGTTCATTTATTCATGCTTTAGAATGAATTACCGCTCATTGTTTGTATCACATCACTAGCACCTGTGTGTTTGTTGTCATAAGACAATTGCATAAATATACACAAAGTGAATCTGTGTGTGTGTTTTTGTAATTGTGTGGTTACCTTTTTATTACGGTTTTGCAATTTGCAGGTCAGTAACAGGTTGTATGTTGATCTAAATTTGATTCGCGGCTGTAAGAAATATGTCTGTACAGGATTATAATCATTAGAATCCTCAATACAACTAACTCTCTTCAAAAAATCCTACTGAATGATTATTTCAGAAATAATCTTTCAGTAGGATTTTTTGAACTCAGAGAGTTAGTTGTATTACAAAGTAAAACCAAGACCTTCATGGCTAAAACCAAGACAAAATATGTCAATAAAATATGGAAGACATAATAGGTCTGTGGGTTTTAGTCAGTGGGGACAACGATGTTGCTATATTATATCGTATTTGATACGTTTTCGATACTTTGATATTCTATATCGATGCATCGAAACATATCGATAAATTGATATTTATACATATACATCGATATTTTTTCTGTATGTATTTACAGACATCTGAAGTACTACTCTATAAATGTATGTGGGGATAATAATGATGTAGAGGAGTTCTTGGCGGTAAAGTGAAGAGTCAAGGCAGTTTTGTTTTATTTTCTGAAATTTGTGTTTAGCCGAATATTAATGTGTAATAATGGTGGATTATTAACCATTAAGTGTTCGTGAACGTGCATTAATGTAGGCAAATGAAACAAAACAGCGCAACATCACTTCAAGTTCTCTCAAGAAGTTCGCGTGAGGTTTCAGTAAAACTGAAACTCAAGGGGCTGCTCCCCTTGAGTTTCAGTTTTACTGAAACCGTGGGCGGGGATATGATCTATCATGCAATTCATACATCATTTCATCATTGTTATTAAACAAAGTTTATAACTAAATAAAGACTTGGCTAAAAACTCCCAGCAACCAGGCCATTAAAATATTATTAAAAAAAGAGATGTATGACCACACTCTAATACCTTAAGTGAAGACGACTGTGGGCCGACTCTTTTTCTGAATACATACATAAGATAAAGAAAACACATATCATTGTCTCGTTCTTATGTATGTATTCAGAAAGAGAGAGTTGGCCCACAGTCGTCTTCACTTAGGTATTATGAGTGTTGCCTCCACTTTTTTAAATACCTTCATGATTACCATGAAGGGTTAGAGTAGTCTCGTCGTAGTATGTGGAGTCGACTCTAGCTTAGCTATGGGTTAGGAACTGTCGACTCTAGCTTTGGTCTAAGGGCCAATTTCACCAATGAAACTGAACGCGATCAGCACATAGACCACGTTTAAGAGCTGTCAGTGTCATTATTTTCTTTGGAATATTGTCACTGACAGCTCTTGAACTCGGTTTAGATGTGCTGATCGCGTTCAGTTTCATTGGTGAATTTCACCCTAAGAACTCTGATTTGAACGAGTAAATAAGACTGACTTATGGACTTGAGGATCCGCAGCTGTAGCCCGCGAAATTAAAATTTTCGTGCATTTCTTGCTATTTACAGGTCAGTACAATCCATCAGGCCATTCCACTGAATGACTTTTTCATGCAATCATGACATTGGGGAACAAATCTTACTTAGTGCCAATTTCACCAATGATACTGAACGCGATCAGCACATAAACCACGTTTAAGACCTGTCAGTGTCATTATTTTCTTTGGAATATTGACACTGACAGCTCTTGAGCTCGGTTTTGATAAGCTAATCTCGTTCAGTTTCATTGGTGAAATTCGCTCTTAGAGAGATTTATTAATGATTCCTATCAATATAATTCTGTAAAAAAATAGGTACTTAACTGGTTATTGTCGCGAATCATATTTCGATCAAAATACAACCTGACACTGACCTACTTTCTTAAAACGTAAAAATATTTGAATTTCGCGGGCTGCAGTTGCGGATCCACCTTATTACATACCAATGCCTCCTGTAAATGTTTTTATTTCTTATTGTCTACAAAAGGGACTTATCTAGATAAAAATGAATCCATCCATCCGCTGTTTATTATCTCAATAAAAAAAAGAAATAAAAAAGCCGCATCTTTTTTCAATCATTGTTTTTTGCTAGGAATAGATAAAGATCAACGAGTAATTTACAGCAAAATCGAAAACCTCTGTAGCAATGCTGACGATTGTTATCAGGTCCAGAACAATCAATAACGGTAATCATCGCAGCCGAAACGCAACGAAAACAATTCAATTAAATTATGTTGTTACCATGTCCCACAAACAAATAAAAACAATATTGTTATTACATGTGTTAATTATATGAATCATCGGCAAATAAACCATCTTCTGTTAACAAGGTCATCCACTATAAATACCATGGCTAATTTATGACATTTACAACTTTGTGATTATTTTTATTGTTAACTTCGTTACACGACACGTAGCTAATAATGACGCAGTGATTATTATCTGTGCCAAAAAATTATGGGGAGACTTTGTTTTGAGGCTGGTCATTCTTAGGGAGTATTGCCTCTGTTTTAAAATATTTTGTTTTTGTTGTTTTGTTCTCTTGTAAACGTTTTTTTTTATTCGGGGTGTATAGTACGACATGGATTATAATGAAAGTGGTGAGAGAACTAACTTGAAATATATAGGATTTTACAAATTTATGTCTTCAAAAAACCCGTTGATGAGTCGTGGCGATACTTAACATTTTGTATCATTTTTGAATGAATTGTCTGATTTGTTGATTTCGTTATGCTTCAAAAGTGAAGCAACCTTGAAGTGTTTATTTGTTGAAAATTTCTTCTCAATGCTGATATCAATAGGTTAAGATTATTTCGTTTCGAGTTAGGAGTTTCTTGCCCATTCTTTTCCATAGAAATCTACGTTTTGGAATGGGCATCTAATTTCTGATTAATTCAACTTTCTGACTATCTGACCGACTCCTTGAAAGTTCAAAAGTGCCTGTAAATGGTTTAATTTTGTGAATGTTTTGAGTTTAGTAATTGAATGTTCCAAACAAAGAAGTTGTTTCAGATCATAATAGATAAGAATGAACACATTTCCATTACTTATCAGTACTAAAAATATTTTAGCCGTGCTACTGTAACATAAAACAACCTCACCCGATACTAAGGCAAAACTCAATGACCTGACCACCCTGTAACACCCTGCATAGGATCACGTTCGAAACGTCAAAAAATTCTAGTCTGTCATGTCACCACAGGCTGTCAGTTTTTGCCCGTACTAAATAAAAAAGAATTAGGCTGCAACACGCTGCCATGCACAAAATCAAGACTTTCAGGTAAATAATAACATATTTTCCACATTCCCCATTTTTTTTTTACCTAAAAACATATTTTATGATATTTGCCTCATCATTATAACCTTAAATTTTTCCGTGTTTCTTTTTAAATTGTTTTTTTATTTGTTGACCGAAGAAGTTTGTATAACGGTATTTGATAGTAAGTATTACTTAATATTTTGACTGTCGTTTTAAATATCTTTTCTATATGTTGTGAATATTTTATGTAGGTGTAGGTATATACTCTCAATCATTACTTTGTTATGCACATAATCTAGTGTTAGTATATTATCTGTGGTTGTTTTTATACGCGCATTTAAACAATTTTTCCCTATTGTTCTAGATCTATTGCTCTCCATTTGTTTCCTTTGCATAAATAGTTTTTTTTATTTAAAATCATTCAAGAATTCTGTCTTTGAAGCCAATGAAAGTGATATTCAGGTTTTGCTGTTCATATTAACATATTTATAAAGACCATGTTGTAAATAATTTATGATATTCATGGTATTAGATACAATGTTTGATTTTATTTTGAATCCAAATAAAAGAGGATTGCTTCAGGCAGAATAAAAGGTTGCCTTAGTTTATTTTTACAGCATTCAAAACTGTAATTGAGGTGAATGAGGTCTATAATCTATGTTTAACCTTCCAAATTCAATATTTGGACTGCACCCAAATCAGCACAGTCTATTGGATATAATTTTTATTACAAGGAGATAACTTTTATCTACCATCATAAATTTTATAATGATTTTATGTTACTGGCCCACATGTTAATTTTTTATGTTTGAAGAACATCATCAAAATTATCTATGCTCTTTGAAACATCCCATCTACACATTGTCTTTTTAATACTAAGTATCTGACTTTAGCTAGAAACCATATTTGTATCCAATGCTGTAAGGAAAGTTTTGACTATGAATGGGGATGGCTATAAGAGTAGGGGAAGACCAAAGAAACAATGGATGGACTGTGTGAAAGATGGTCACCACCAGGCCCGAACTTAGAGACCCAGAGTGCCTAGGCTCTAGTCATTTGAGGCCCCCCCATCCTGAAGCAAAGTTTAGAATCTCGTATAGGTTAGGTTTCTTTGGACTGAGTTAAGTAACTATTTCGACTTATGCAAGAAAGTTCAAGAACTAAGATGTGAAAATATTTTGCATTTCTTTTGACCATTACATAGATAATTTTCCATTGGACGTGGGAAATTATCCACCAAAAGCACTACACAAGCCTTGGCCGCAACCAGGCATTAATGGACTCAAGTGTGTGGGCCTTGGCTATCCATCAATGCCCGTTTTGCAGGCCGCTGCAGTAATGTAATGTATTTTTTTATACAACTATTGAGGCTGAAAAGTAACCTATTATCAGTTTGGTTGCGTGACTACAGTTGGTGTTTCAGGTACAGGGGCCGTTGCCACTGCTACCTGTTTAGATTACATGACCTCTCTTAAGTCGATTGACAGATTCGCTGCTGTCCAGCAATTTAACAGCCAGAGGATTGGGGTTGATGGCTAGACGATCAACATAAAGCAAATATCCAGGCTGAAAAGTAACATATGCCGTTCTCCAAGAGCCTGGCTACCTATCTGTCAAATTTCATATCAATCGATTCAGTGTTTTAGCCATGAAACGGTAACAGCAAACAGATCGACAGACAGAGCTATTTTCGCATTTATTCACTAGCTTCTGCCCGCGACTTTGGACCCTTCCAACCCTTTCGGAGGCCATAGAGGATAAACAAGCAAACATTGTTATTTATTTATGTTCATTCAATGTATAGATAGTTAGCATGGAAGTATTGATGTCTGTCGCGGGACTGTATTCAGTCAGTGTTAAGTGTGTAGGGATGTAGGCATTCATTATCGTTGTTGGTCACACAGTCAGGTCCGCTTAAAAACATTATTACTAATTAAAAATAAACCTTTTGTTCACCATTACAAATCATAGCTTTCGTCAGGATTTCATGAAAAAGTCATTCAATGGAACAAATCTAACTTAGAGAGATGTATTAATGATTCTAATGATTATAATTCTTTAAATACTATATCTGTTATAGTCTTGAATCATATTTTGATCAAGATACAACCTGACACTGACCTGCAGATTGCAAAAAACGTAAGAAATTTTCAATTTCGCGATCTACATCTGCGGACTAACTTTTATGACGAGTTTACACGAGTCAATTTTTAAGGCGAATCCACTCGCCTTAAACATTGACTCGTGTAAACTCGTCATAAAAGTTATTTTAGTTAATGATCCCATTGAACTTTCGCTAGCGTTGTTTATCAACACTATTTATTTGTAATACTGGTTTGTTTTCATAAAGCACTGATGACTCTTTGCCTCCAACTCTGGCCTGCCGTAGTTTTTTTTCTGTAGCCCGCGAAATTCAAATTTTCTTACGTTTTTTGTAATTTACCACACACACAATTTGACACTGACCGGTCTTGATCAAATTAGGATTCGCGACTATAACAGATAGGTATGTATTGACAGATTTTTTTTTTTTTTTTTTTTTTCTTTTTGGCTTCGCACGGTTTGTGCATTTAGCCAGTGTCATGTAAAATTTGGTAGCAAGTACAAAGTTATTTAAAAATAATTATGAAATGAACTCCACTCAATGCATGATAAAGATGATTGATGATATCCCGTCCAGTCCCCTTGAGTTTAAGTAAAGACGCGGCACTTTACTGAAACCTCGCGCGGACTTCTTGAGAGAACTTAAAGTGATGTTGCACTGTTTTGTTTCATTTGCCTACATTAATGCAGGTTCACGAACACTTAATGGTTAATAATCCACCACTATTACACATTAATATTCGGCTAAACACAAATTTTAGAAAATAAAACAAAACTGCTAAAATGCGCTTCAGTTTTCCGCCAAGAAGTCATTGACAGAATTAGAATCATCACTATCAGTCATTAATAAGTTAACTGGACTTCTTGGCGGGAAAGTGAAGCGTCATGTTAGCAGTTTTGTTTTATTTTCTAAAATTTGTGTTTAGCCGAATATTAATGTGTAATAGTGGTGGATTATTAACCATTAAGTGTTCGTGAACGTGCATTAATGTAGGCAAATGAAACAAAACAGTGCAACATCACTTTAAGTTCTCTCAAGAAGTCCGCGCGAGGTTTCAGTAAAGTGCCACGTCTTTACTGAAACTCAAGGGGAGCGGGGCGGGATATCATCTATCATCTTTATCATGCATCATTGAATGGAGTTCATTTCATAATTATACATTATTAATATTAGTTACAGCTTTGTATTAGTTACCTAATTTTACATGACACTGGCTAAATGCACAAACCGTGCGAAGCCAAAAAGAAAAAAAAGAAAAGAATAAGTTAACTCCTTGGTTGCCATGTTTCGGAGTTAAAGATCGTACCATTTTTAAATTTAACGATAGTTAAAGAGTATGTAATTTATTTGGCCGCTAAACCACGACAGATATGGATTTTCATACAACTTTTGGCGGCCGCTGCTCGCATGTATTTGGCCAGTACAGCAATTTCGATTTATCTCGAAGAAGGTTGTCAAAATAATGCTCAAATTTCCAAGCGTGTTTATTTAATTTAATTTGCGAAGACAAACAATCATACATAGGGCGATGCGCTAAGGTAGCCCGAAATTCAAATTTCATTACGTTTTTTGCAATTTGCAGGTCAGTAACAGGTTGTATGTTGATCTAAATATGATTCGCGGCCGTACCAAATATGGCTTTACAGAATTATAATCATTAGAATCAAAAAATATCATCATCAGTTCAATGAATCCTACTGAAAGATTATTTCTGAAATAATAATTCAGTAGGATTTTGTGAACTTAGAGAGTTGTAATGCTGATTCTATTGATTATAATTCTGTAAAGCCATATTTTCTACGGCCGCGAATCATATTTAGATCAACATACAACCTGGGGCCCAAGTCTGCTATTTTTTATACATTCAGTCATACCAACACGATCCCATTGTCATTTTGCTAAAAGTTCGTAATCTGGTAGATTCATAATGGTCGGTCAATGTTCTCGTAATATAATTGTGTTATTATAATGGCATTGTCGTATTGCCATTATTATAAAACCCATTAGTAGAAATGTCATTCATTTGTCATTATGTACGAGATTACCAAAGCAATTTCTTTCAATGTAGTGGCAGTGGCCGACGATTGGAAAGTCATAATGACGCCATTATAATAGTAGATTACCAAACTTGTCAAAATCAACAATTATGAAATCAATGATCGACCATTCTGACACTATTGTAATAGCAGACTTGAGGCCCTTTTACTGACCAGCAAATTGCAAAAAACGTAAGAATATTTGAATTTTGCGGGCTACCTTAGCGCATCCCCCTTAAACAATGCTATAGTACAGTATGTTTGAGATAGACACAGTATACAGTCTGTTTGAGAAAAATATCAAAAGTTCGCCCACGGTGCCGGCGCGCGGCGGGCGTAGCAATGCGGGCTTCCTCCCACGGTCTTTGCAATGTGTTTGTCCGCCCACAATTTTGCATTGTAGGAGTTACAAAGCTCTTGGTTACGTAACAAAGCTTTCTTTCAAAGTCCTTGATTTCCCGCTATGCTGGGGACGTACCTGCGTATAATATCGTCACGTTGATTCGCGCCACAACACCATACAATCTGTATCTCAATTAATACACAAAATTACGAAAGTAATTTGTTCAGAATCGATTTCTGTCTCCCAAAAATTATTAAAACTACGTAAATTACAGTTACACTTCCGCTGTACAGTCAAAACAAACCAAAATAGACGAAGTACCTACTACGCTAGACCCTTATTCGAGTGCGACTGTGTGTAACCAGAATTTTCTCCCACAATCAGTATAACTAATTTAATAGATAAACAATGTTTTAAACATAATAGTAACAAAAAAACACTACAAAGTGAAAACTAACTTTAATTTCGGAGTCGGTGTCTTTGGATCTGTATTTTAGTTTTTTGCCACCGACTTCCCAAATTAAAGTTATTTTTCACTTTGTAGTGTTTTTTGGAAGTCGGTTGTTTTTTCTTTTGTAAAAAGTTTTTTTATTTTTCACTTTTTAGTGGGTCAGTTTGTAATTTATCTAATTTACAATAGCCTAATGTCAAATGCTCATCACCTTTTACAAAATATTGCTTTTCCCGATGCAGGGGCGTTAATTGTTGAGGAGTTCTACTGGTAAGAACCAGGAGAACTGATGGTGACTTCACCATATGCATTTTGACGAGCATTAATTTGCTTAGCAACCATATTAAAGTGCCTAATCGAATCGCGACGGTGAAATACTTATTATTAAGTAGTTCCGGTGGCCATCTATGGTCTTCATCATCAGTTCCACTTCACCAAAGTATGCTTTTCGAGTGCGAATGCACGAGTTACTATAAAAATTACTCAAATCGCTATAGCTATGCCTATAAAATTTGAGGATTTCCCTCGATTTCCATGGGATCCCGTCATCAGATTCTATTTGGTGGCAATGGGACCACCTCGGGAGCATACCCTTCCGTACAAAAAAAGAATTTTCAAAATCCGTCCAAAATCGGTGAACGGATATAAAAAAAACATACATCCGAACCTCCTCCTTTTTGGACGTCTGTTAAAAATTCAATGTATGTAGGTATTATGATTAAAACATAATATTCTAATTGGGGTATTTGGTACATGTTGTATACGCAGATGTGTAAACCCAACATCGGCTAACGTAGCGATAGATCGGACTGCGCATTACTTCGTTCGTCCTACTTACAAGTGCAATCAATCAATCAGTCATTTATTCAAACTAGGCTGAGAATCAGCACTTTTCGAACGTCCAAAATTACATAAGACAGCCTCCCAAAAACGCCCACCCTTCACCACTTCCTAGTGCTTTCGATGGGAAGAAGAAATGGCCCAACAAACTCCCCAGCAGCACAGCTGCCTCTAGCATAAAATGTAAAGAGCCGGGTCTTGGTCGTGAGTTTGAGCCCAGACAGGCTAAATGCCTGTCTGGGCTCAAACTCTTGTACTGTAAAACTTTGTGTATTTAATTTCATCTACAGTACAGGGAGTCTACTCCGAAGTATCGGCCGAATGTTCGGCCGTTTTATAACTTCCATAGTTTCCTTTTTTGACTTTGAGTCCTTACCCGACTTCAAGTCACAGTTTTGACTTTGGCTTATATCTTGGACTGCCGGTTTTTTTTTTACGCCGTAGTCTGCGTAGTAAAGAAACGACTGAACATTCGGCCGATACTTCGGATTTATGTTCGGAATAGACCCCTGTTCTCAAAAAGGTGAAGCAAAACCATCGTGAGAAAACTGGCATGTCCTAGAACAAATAATCCGAAGACATGTGATATCTACCAACCCGCACTAGACCCGCGTGGTGGATTATGGCCCACTCCTTCTCACAGAGCGGAGGCCAGTGTCTCAGCAGTGGGAAGTGGGAATGTTATAGGCTGATTAATCTGATCCTATTTCTTCCCGTGGGTGTCGTAAAAGGCGATTAAGGGACTAACTAGAGAATGGGCAGCAGCGCTATATGCATTTTAACACCATACTGCGATCGCCAACCCGCCTGCCAAGCGTGACGATTATGGCAAACCCCCCTTGGGGGAGGCCCATATCCAGCAGTGGACGTCTTTCGGCTAAAATGATGAATCTGATTATGCATAAATGTTCGGTGTGCTGCGATCTGATTCGGCTGTAGGTAATGTGCGCTAAGCTTGAACGGTAATAATAATAATCTCGATTATTCATCTTTGTGTCACTGGCACAACAGTATTTCAAATCTTGTTGGCTTAAGGGTCTATACTACCTCAGCGCCACCTCACTCTATCTCGCTCGCGCACTATTCTCGCTGTCACGCGAGCAAGCGAGACAGGATGGCAGGGAGTAGACGCCAAGACACCGATATTTTAGTTTATTTCTTTTTACGGTGAAAATACTTACTTAAATAAAAAAAAAAAAAACATAACACCTGCTTTATAGTTAGTTCAGTTAATATGCAAAGTTTCATTATCTAATTTGAAGTATTTTTTTAATACCAGCGGTTTATTGTTCGGTTTGGAGGTAACTTTGGATTTTTTTTCTGACAAGAAAATTCTATGGAATCGTATTTTCGTCAAACACACATTAATCCTCAATTTTACCATATATTTATTTCAAAATTAAAGCTGCAGTATTTTAGACATAACGGAGGATCATGCTAAGCCATTTGAGGTAGTATAGGCTCTTAAAGCTTTGCAACTTCCACGGCTTCCTCTGTGTCTGTTGCAGCTCAGAGGTCATTTTGACCACATTGTTTTTTATTTATTTATTTAATTAGGGAAAACAAACAGTAATATATTAAAAATAAACAGAAGTAACTTATCATTTAACTTAACAAATATACCACCCACTAAATTTTCCACAGATTAGTGATTACAATTTAAATTGTTACAAAATGAACAAAAGAAACTAAAAATAAAAACTCTTGTCTGTGTATTGTATGCTACGGGTCCTATATTAATAATATTTTATTAAGGCGACGATAACCGATTTTCAATGATTATATACTGAAGATCACGTCTAAACGAGTAGTGTTAATGATTTGAAAAAAATATATGTTAAATTAGAGCATTTTCTCAATAACTTAATATAAGAATATTTTAGACTATGTTTATATTACATAGTGAAATTAATTTGTCAAGTTATGTCTAACGCGGATAAAAAACTGAGAATGGCGCAAAATCTACCAAGCGTATTTTTCTGAAACCTTCACCAATTTAAAGATAATTTAATTATTGATCTTTTAGTATACGCGTTTTATTAAAATACCTTTTGTTTTGTGTATAATAAATTAATAATGCGTCAAATTGGGGACAGCGCTCCTTGATGGGCGAGTCCTGTTACTGGCTGAACGTACGACGCGTTGCGCGAGCTCAGTACAGAACACGCAAGCATCTACGTCTTAAGCATACGGGAATCTACCGCTGATCCATCAGAATGTTAACTATAATTACTTTTAAAAGTATCAAACTCAAAGCATTTATCTATCTTTATCAATATTATATTTTAGTTTTTGAGGTTTAGGGGTAATCTCCAGAGATTACCCCTAAACCTCAAAAACTTTACCTTCTCCTAACTTCTCCTGAACCGATTTGGAAAATTATTTTACCCATAGAAAACCACGTTATTTGTGAGTGTCATAGGTTATATGTATATTAATCCGAAAAATGAAAAGACTTTCCGCCCAACGAAGTGGGCACGGGTCAGCTAGTTTCAAATAAACCAATTTTATTACAGGCACTTTTGACTTGTCAAGGGGTCAGTCATAAAGATGCAGCTAGTTGCCCATTCCAGAGCGTAGTAGATACCTATGGAGAAGAACGGACAAGAAACCCCACGGACACTCTTTTTTACATTAACTTATGGTTACAAAATATTGATTACATCATTCATGTTGAAATTATACATGTGAGAACGATGCTAAACGTCAAAAGCGTGCGTAATAAAAAGATTAAAAAAAAAACAACTCAATAATTAAATTAAAATAATAGCCATGGCAGCTAAGAGATGACCAGGGGGCCGATCGCTTTATTTCTCAACGTAATTACCGTTCGAACGGAACGTTTTTGGTTTTGGTTTAGCTGATGTAAGAAGCGATATCGCGCAATTTTTTCTGAGCGACAAAATCGTTGACGTTACCTAATACTGAAAGTTCGATCGATCGTTCCTTCAACGTAACTTCCAAAGTAAAGCAAAATCGTATCCGTTGAAATGATTAGCGCGATACGAAATGTGTCTAACGTAAAGTTTTTGGTTGTGGTTTAGTTTTGGTATTAACGTTCAAGATTAGCGCGATCGGCCCCCTGTCCATATTGACGGCGACCGTTCACGAACGTGACGCATGGATAAGCACCATTCAGCTCAACAATTTTGAAGGGAGCTAAATGATCCAACACACCCGCCACCATCAGCGAGACATACTCTCAGCCGCCAGGGCACATTCAAGTCAATGAAAGACGTACCCAGTAAATGGTAGCTTTATAGTAAATACATAGTACTCACACATGTGCTATGCAATTCTATAGTATTACGGTTAAGAAATAGTATACATATAGATTTCACTAAATCGCGTATGATCGTTTTGGGTCTCAGAGCCTCAGAGGGCAGGATTCGAGGTTGTTGTCATATTGTGTACACGACTGACTTATCTACTACACAAACATAGTACACAGACATGTCAGGAATTTATATTATTTTCCTCATATAAATTTCCTTACAGATTCTCTGAAAACCACGCTGAATTGATTATAAATGGCATTTGTACAATGCAGGTAACTGTCATAAATCCGTATCCATAAATAGTCTAAAGTTTAGACTCTTTACGGATTATGGCTACGGAGTTTAAGACTCTTATAAAGAGAAAAGTTTTTTTTGTTGTTACGCTTTCACGCTGAAACGGCTGAACCGATTTGGACGAAATTTGTCACATGGGTAGACCATGACCTGGGTTAGGATATAGCATACTTTTTATCCCAATATTCGCACGGGATCGAGACTTATGCGGGTGAAACCACGGGGCGCAGCTAATATAAAGTCGCTTTTCGTGTCTTGTCTGTACGGAACCCTTCGTGCGGGAGTCCGACTCGCACTTGGCCGGTTTTTTTTAAAGTGTTATTTTTACGCAGTCGGGTTTTTTTCTTTTTTCTTTTATTATTTGTTGTTATATCGGATATTTATTGGCGTACACACTCTGTGAACATTACCAAGTGTTTACTGTAAATCCCCTCTGTTAAAAACGGACACGGCTTCTGTTTTCCAGAAATTATACTATCTACTTCCGACACGGTCATGTTACTTGCAATAATAATTCAAATGTTGATGTTTTATTATAGGAAACTATTTTACCATAATTCCATTTGGATTGAGACTGTTTTTTCCTTATAAAGACGAATACTATTGTGTTCATGTTTTATCTCTATGTATGCGTTGAACAAACATGAGCCAGTGCCGGATTAAGCCAGCACACTAAGGGGCCCCTTTGTAGAACTTGAGTTGATTTTAGGTTGGAAAGTTTTGGAGATAAATTAAAACAGTACTTCTACAAAAAATATAATATTATCGATATAACATTATCCACACCAATGTTTCTAAACAAACACTTCCATTGTATCCATGTATTCCACTTCCATGTATTTCTTAACACTCAATTTACTTGAACCAACTTTTTACTTGAACTTTTTTTGACAATCCATTCAGAAATAGTTGTTTTATCGACTAGAAGAAAAGCTACAGCTAGTAGCGAGCGAGCAAACAGATCTTGAATTTTTTTTTTGCGTATCGACGCGGAGTGGTCACATTTCTTTTAACGCGTCGGGCGTGGCCTGTAGCCAAAACGATTGGCCGCATTTTGCACTCTTGCTACGTGGCTTATCCGGCCCTGGACATGACTACATGAGCTTAACATAATTATATGAACATATAAAATAGTGAATTTAAATTGTACCTACAGTCGATGGCTGCTTATGTATATAGCACATGCTAGACAGAATAGATAGAATAATGCATAATGTCTCCAGTATTACAGCTAATAGTAGTGCTATATACAAAAAAACTATAATGCTAGAAGCAAAAGGTATATATATATAATAAAATCATTTTCACCCGGACAATTAAAAGATCTCTTTAATGTTAGTAACAGGTTTGCACTTAAAATACTATTGTTAGTAACTTAAACCAAAGACGAATTCATTAGAAGACAATTAGACACAACGAGAAATGCAATCTGACGGCCAAGTCTGCTAACGCAGTTGTGACAGAATGGCCGATCATTGGCACACATTGTAGAGTTTGACAGTTTTGCTAATCTCCTAATTGAAAGACATCTTTATGATTTTCCAATGACGTGCCACTGATACTCCATTGGAATAATTGTGTGTATTTGGTAATCTCGTACTGACAAGCTCCTATTATTTAGACTTCCCTATGGACCACTGTCACGCCATTATGAATTTAGAAGGTTACAAACTATTGGCACAATGGTCATGGCGTTGCCTTGGTATGGTCGTCATAATGACCAATCATTGAAAATAGCAGACTTGGCCCCCTGGTCTTGCCTTATAATGGCTTTAAGCGTCAGCATTATGCTTAGGTCCCCTAACGGGTTGCTACGCGCTAGTTTTTCAGCTTAAACCCGACTCCTGTGTATCTAGGTAGAACGACGTTTCGTCACACATACGTATGTGGAGTTCTCTTTCTAAAATTATAATAATAATGTCATTAAAAGCGTCTAAGGGGCCTCTGCGAGTTGGTTTTTCGGCCCCTCGTTCGCCTTCCAAAAGTTCTGCCTTTACGAGGGTCTTAGCCAACAGAGGCCCGTTATAGACACTCTTATTGAAATGAGGCACCAAATGATTATTATCCCTTTATATGCAGTAAGCAAGTGCTCTCATGGATAATCTATGTAGACTATGGCCTCTGCCTGACCAATCTTTTATATTTACACGAATAAACCCCAGGGGGCCTACTTCGAAGCGATAATCCAAAGTATCGGCCGAATGTTCGGCCGTTCTTGACTTCCAGAGTTTCCTTATTTAGCTTTGAATCCTTACCCGACTTCAGATCACGTTTTTTACTTTGACTCTGTGACCGTCGTTTTTTTTTTTTTCGTTGTTG
The DNA here is from genome assembly GCA_963921375.1 of Tiliacea citrago. NCBI lineage: Eukaryota > Metazoa > Arthropoda > Insecta > Lepidoptera > Noctuidae > Tiliacea > Tiliacea citrago. The sequence continues at coordinate 11,675,529 of OY992808.1, read as the reverse complement.
TCAGCTGTAATCAGGAAACGGCCGAACATTCGGCCGATACTTCGGATTTATCTTCGGAGTAGACCCCCAGGGTCTCGAGATATGTCGAAGATCTTTTGACTGCTCAAGGACATTGAACGAGACACATTAGAAGTTTTATTGTTATGACGCCTATTGGGCGTATAGCGGTCCTGATCGAGGTCCACTAATCACCCTATAATGTTCCCACGGCTGGGACAGAGGCGTCCTTCTCTATGAGAGGAAGTGAGCCGTAATCCACCACGCGGGCCCAGTGCGGATTGGTAGATGTCACGTGTCGTCGAATTTTTGGTTCTAGGACATCCTCACGGTTTTTTCCTTCACCGTTTTGAGAGCAGAGGTCATTAAATAATTTACACGAAGTATAGTGTCTCAGGGTTCGAACCTACAACTCGTAAGTCGCGGTCGTTACTACGAACGAAGGCGTTTAATTAATAATAATAACTTTTCTAAATTCATAATTCATGACAATTTTGTAAACTCGATGTGTCATGTTTACGTGATGGTACTGTAGTTTTCTTCATCAGACCTTACTTCGGGTTTTTTGAATCATAGTAATTTTTATTCTCGTTGCAATAAAGTTGCTGGTTGAATCCTGCTTGAGTAGCTGTCAGAGGTCAAAACTACGAAAAGAAAGTAGATTTAGGCGATTCGCACACTGCACCGCATCACGCAGCGTAGCGCGGGAGTGCGTGTTCTTACGTTGCTTGAAGGTATCTCTCTTTGATTGAAAACACGCGTAGTGCAACACACAGAAAACGCATTCACGCGCAGTGTTGCAGGTCACACGCCTCCATGCAGAGAAACACACGCCCTCGCGCGTGGGTGCGGGGCAAGACGCAAGATATGGCACACCGAGTTCTGCAGTATGTTGCGTGATTTTGCCAGAGCTAGACGTGAAGTAATATTTTGAAATGGATCTCGCTGTGAAATGAGGCCTTTGGCCCACCGTATACTATACTGCAGCTCCGCGCGTTTGTGCGAAGAAATCTGCATGATGGTGCAAATCTGCAACCCCGCAACCACGCGTGTGACTTCGTCGCCACGCACCTTGCCGCGTATAGCGGGCCGGCCAGTGTGTGAATCGCCGAATCTCCCAGTTCTAGCGATACACAACATATTTTTAATAAATGCGAAACCTGAATAAAGTTTGTTCAGAATAAGGAACTGAATCGATTTCAATAATTTTTACACCATGTTATATTTTGTCCCAAAAATATTTAAGTGTGACGGAAAATGTTATCACCATTTAATTACTTACAATACAATCGCCGTACGGTTAGGCACCTACTGCGAAATTATTATCAATGAGCGCAAGACGACCCTGGAGACGCGGGTGCGCAGTTAGCATGTTTTTGTGCGGACAACCCGGTAACATAACAATTCACTCCCTCTACTTTTATATAATTTCTTACACAATCCATCCATCGTTTCTTTGGCCTCTCTCCCCCCTCTCCATCCATCAACATTTATATTAGTCACTCTTTTAGTCATGCGTTTCCTCCCTCATCATCTAGCTCTATTGTGTGCGAGACTGTTAACATTATGTGATCGAGAATGGTTTGTTTAAGATAATTGACTTTTATTACGTACTTTTTTTCCTAAAAATAACCAATTGTTTTCTCTTCTTTCCAGATCTTGAAATGCAGTGACAATCAAATAAAAAAAATCACCATTTTATTTTCAAGTCCAAATCCTAACAAACTGTTTTTGGGTACCCAAAATTACTATTCGGCAAAGTACGGGCAGAACGGGACAGCAAATTACTTCAAAACTGTTATTATAAGCTTTTATAAGCGCGGCCAATATTCTTGGTTTCAAGATACAAGGCACTCAGTTGTGGGTTGACAGAAAGTTCATCACAACAATGGAAAACCTCACTGTATTATCCTTTCGAAAATTTGATGACATTAAACGTCTTGCGAGACATTTCCAAAACGTCGTCAACCATCCTCTGACGCAACAAAACAAAACACTACTCTCCTATCTAAGGAGCCTAGACTCTACGCACAAAAAGATTTATTTACAAAAACGAGATTATGTCGAAGTTGAATATATATTTACTACGGAGAAGAAGAGTAACCTCCAGAGACAGAGGTTCAACAGTCTTCCCGTAAGCGAAGTTCCTGAATTGTTGAAAGCTGAGTTATTTAATTTTACTTCTGAAGACGCGAAGCAGGTGCATATTTGCACCGATTGTAATATAGAGATTGAATTGAATGATGAGGAGCCGTTGATGGAATCGCTTCAGAAACACTTTAATTCGGATGCCCACTTGCCTAAGTTGAAACGGGCTAGTATTGATGTAGCCGAGCCAATTCTTCTGCCAAACATGTCTCGACGTCTTTCTGCCATGGGAGACACTCCACTGCCGAAGATCAAAGAACTTAGCATAACCAAATCGGTGGAGAGATTAGAACGAAATTTCTCGTCGAAACTCACCTCTGCGCTGATGAAGCATCTCCCAGACGCTTCGGAAGCAAGTGTCGATGCTGCGCTCAAATTCTACCAAGAATTATACGACAAGTTATGTTCTGATGTCTCAGCTATTGACTTTTCAACGCAAACGTCTTCTGTAGCTCCTATTATTATGAGTATTAAGGATAATGTTTACCAGAATTTCGCCGCTGATGCAAACAAGAATATTGATAACGATGAGAACGAACATGCGGCTGAGAAGCCGAAAACTCAGTCGAAGAAGTATCGTTACTACGGACCTATTGAGGCCCTGATTGTCAAGTTACTCGTCAACCATAAGCTGTTGACATTGATCGATGACAGAACGGGTAAATTAGCTTTCTTTTGCATCGCTTGCGAGTATTATACTCTACGATTCCATTATGATAGTGTTTTGAACCACGTGTTCAGTGAAAGTCATATTCACAACTTTTCCTGTATCCTACAGTCTGATAAGAGCATTTCTTTCTCAATGACTGAACCTTCCATCGAGAAAATTAAGGAGATGAACGAAAAGTTTCTTCTCAGCCATGATATCACTTACACTCCTAACGGATTGTATTGCCGTCTTTGCAAAACTTCCATCGATTCCATTGAAGCATCCATTTTGCATATTTTAGACGAGAAGCATCTTGCTAAACTTTCTGACGAGCTCTACATTCGTGTTAAGGAGACTGACCCCGATCGCTCGATCCCTGAAGAATGGGGCCCAAAAGACTTGAACTGGACGAAGTACTTAGCTAGCGTCGGTAAACCGCATAATAATCGAGATCATGTCATAATAGAGAACTTTATCAAGCCTTCGGGAAAGATCGGGAACTATTGTACCTGCTGCGATATGACGTTGAAGGGGCCAAGACAGGTCCTGTTCAACCATATTCGCCAAAAGAAGCATCTGAGGAACGCGGCTCCTCGGAAACTGTCGATGCTTTACAAAAACCATTGCCGCCCTTCCGAATATTTTGCTAGCTTCGGCAATTTTTACGTTTGCACCATCTGCCCGGATTTCGTGGCTGTTCCATCTATTTCAGCGATAGTTGAACATTTTGAAAGCGCTTCCCATTTCGAGACAATGTCGAAATTGATCCGTTCTGCGTTATACAATGATGTTGATCGAGAACTTTTGACTGCGAACAAAGTTAACGTTGGCTTGAAATGCGAAGTTTGTGATGTTACGTTTCAAGATACGAACGAAGCTGTTAAGCATGTTTTGAGCAGCGTTGATCACCAAACTGCTGTCGCTGATGCTAAAATCAACGCGAACAAGGGAGATATCATCAGCGTGTACATGAAAGGCAATCACATTCTACACAGTGAAGGTTCTAGCTTCACATGCGTTGAATGCAAAGGAGTTTTCAACTCCATCCGGTCCCTTTTAACACACTTGGTTTACGCTGGACATTTCAAAGAGAAGCCAGCAATTGAGAGCGTTTTTCGCTTCTACTTGGAGTTAAAGCATAACATTAATATGTTACTTCGTAACAAATATGTGTACTATCAATTTGGGTGTCTGAAGTGTGGTGTTTGTGACTCTGATGTCGAGGCGGGGGAGACAGCGAAGAAACATGTTGTTTCTGCGCGTCATAGAGAGAATATGGGGGCCAGTTATGTTAGTTTAGATGCGTCCGCTGTTGAATAAGGTTAGTGGGACTTAGTTTTACTTACGTTCTTAAGTTTGGGGGGGGGGGAATATCTGACAATGATTGTGATTTATGATGTTCAGCATTCTCTAATAGAGAGGGGGCAGTGTGTCTTAGCAGTGGGAACATTATAGGCTACGTTCAGCGCTTACTTTAAGCAGCCCTGATTTCTTTGTGATAGAGCTAGCTTCCTCCCTCTCACTGACCTAGCCTTGACAATTCAAAAGTGCCTGTAATTGGTTTATCACATCACGCTCAAACGGCTGGACCAATTTTGATAAAATTTTGTATAGAGGTAGCTGACACCCTGGATACATAGGAAGACATAGGCTACTTTTTATCCCGATATTCCCATGGGATCGCGACTTACGCGGGTGAAACCGCGGGGCGCAGCTAGTTTGAAATAAATGCTTGAAAACTTTTTTTTTTTTTGAGAAGGATATCGAAACTAATGTTTTTCTTACCTGTCCAATTTACTAATAATTATTATTTAAATTTCATGCTCTTTTTTCAAAACCGTAGTGTTGTACTAATACAATTAAGTTTAAAAATTTTGAGAGGTTGTTTAGTATTTAAATAGAGAATTAAATAATGAAATACTGTCATTAATGGCACTACTCACAGAATTAATAAAAAAGAAATAGAATTTGTATTATCTGCCAAGTAAGTTGACATCGTAGGTGCCAAACAGGCCTTTTGAAATTCATTCCTCGCGGTGATTTCAATATGAGTAACTTATTTTTCATGTTGTCAACAAAATTCCCGATCACTTATCCAATCACAGAGGGAGTGATGACAGGAATGCTACGTACCCAACTTCTATTTGGGCTGTCTTCCAAATAATCATCCCACCGATTCAATGCTTAGAATTGTATTAAGGTAAATCCGCAGTGGTAGCCCGTAGAATTATAATTTTCTTTGGTCAGTGTCAGGTTGTATCTTGGCCAAAATATGCAATACTCAATATATTTATTACTTCCACATGTGAACTTAGGTGGTAGGTTTTACAGAATTATGATCATTGTGGACCCTGTCGGGCACAGCAAAAGTAGGAGAGGATGAGGGCTTTTATTTGGCTACTAGTACCTTGGCTTGGTATATGATTCGCGACTACAACAGAATGTATTTACATAATTATAATCATTAATACATCTCTCTAAATTAGATTTGTTCCATTGAATGAGTTTTCATGAAATCATGACATGACAAAATGGCTGATAATATGACGAATGATGAACATCGGTTACATTTTAATCTAAACCACATGTTGATACAAAAATAGGACAGGAAAAAAAACCGGGATACCGGCGGTATCTATAAAAATAGCAAAATAAACACGTTTGTTGTAAATATTAAATCTCCCCCTTAAATATTTGTTTTATTTTAATTTAATTATTTATTTTTAAATTGAATATATAACTAAATATTCTGTGAATATTTCAAGCGTTTACCTGTTGCCGTTATCAATTTCGAGCAAAAAAAATCACGTTTGTTGTATGGGAAGCCCCTTAAATATTCTATTTTTTTGTATTTGTTGTTATAGCGGCAACAAAAATACATCATCTGTGAAAATTTCAACTGTCAACTATCACGGTTCATGAGATACAGCCTGGTGACAGACGGACAGACAGACAGATAGGCAGACGGCGGAGCCTTAGTAATAGGGCTCCCGTTTTACCCTTTGGGTACGGAACCCTAAAAACGGCAAAAAAATCACGCTTGTTGTATGGGAGCCCCCCTTAAATATTTGTTTTTTTTATTTTAATTATTTATTTTTAAAGTGAATATATAACTAAATATACTGTGAATATTTCAACCGTCTAAACCTGTTGCCGTTATCGATATCGAGCAAAAACGAGCAAAAAAATCATGTTTGTTGTATGGGAGCCCCCTTAAATATTTATTTTATTCTATTTTTTAGTATTTGTTGTTATAGCGGCAACAGAAATACAACATCTCTGAAAATTTCAACTGTCAACTATCACGCTTCATGAGATACAGTCTGGTGACAGACGGACAGACCTACAGACAGACAGACGGCGGAGACATAGTAATAGGGTTCCCGTTTTGACCCTTTGGGTACGGAACCCTAATAATTGGCATTATGCTCTGCTACCCGTAGTAACTAAAACGGATTTTATAAGCGCCCACAAACTCAAACCATTTATTTAAATTAAACCAATTACAGGCACTTTTGAATTGTCAAACTGTTGGTCAGTCAGAAAGTTGAAGCTAATTCACACTACCAGGCTGTCTGCCTAGGGGCTACCGATTACAGTATAGTCTTAGGATTGTCATGCAGGCTGCGGAGTAATGAGGCCGATTTCTTACGCCATAGTGCATCAAAGCTGTCAGTACGTATCGCTCGCCCCCTATTTTAAGGGACGTGAAACATACCGTGAGACGAGGGTGTACTAAACCTCTACGGGGAATACGGGCATCATGTTATGTGTGTGTAATATTTATTTCTTTTTGTTTCAGTTAATGCGTGTCTGCCAACGATTGTGTAAGTTTTAAGAATGACAAATGGTGTAATGATAAATCATGATATATAAGAGTAATTTCCAAATGAGAAATCATTTTACAATGAAATTTAAATAAATAAATTAATTTTATAACTATTACATTGCTGTTTTATTTAAATAAATTGTCCCTGCTAAGATATCTCAGCCAGCGGTCCGACAATCAGTCCTACCAAGGGTATTGTGTTACCCAGTAACTGCGTTATGGAGGTCAGATAGAGTCGCTAGAGCAGTAATGCTGGTATTCAGCTGCATCCGGTTAGACTGGAAGTCAATCCCAACAAGAGATTTTTTAGTAACAAAAATATTGAAAATGAAAATAATGTGTACAGTGATCACTGATCATTACCCAACGTCAAGCACTACATTTTTGCGTCTATTTTATGCTAAGAAGTTTTTTAATTTTTTCTCCAAAGAGTTTACTTTACACAGCAGATTTTAAGGGAGATTACATACAGGAGATTTTAAGGGAGATTGATTAATAAAAACGGCCAAGTGCGTGTCGGACCACGCACAATGAAGGGTTCCGTAGTTAGGATGAATTTATCCCTAAAACAAACTTAACATTGTAGTTGAAAAACATGTTCTCCCATACATCGATTTACGCCACGGTCAATTTTCCAACTGAAAATTTAAGTTTGTAATCACAAAAAGTTTTTTTTATGTGATAAAACTACAAATTAACAATTTTCGGACTTTTTCCTTTACTTGTGCTGTGAGACTTTGCTGCTTGCCAAATTTCATGATTCTAGGTCAACGGGAAGTACCCTATAGGTTTTGATTTATTTGCGAGTATCGAAATATGTCGCATAAATCGCCTTATTTTTTTATTGCGTACACTTGGAAGCTTGATTTTTTTAGAGCTTCAAGGGACCATAGACTTACGTATTTGATATTAATTTCAACTTGATACCTCTACGCGTTCCTGAGAAAAATAGTCTTGACAGACTGACAGACAGACAGACGGACAACGAAGTGATCCTATAAGGGTTCCGTTTTTCCTTTTGAGGTACGGAACCCTAAAAAACCAGAGCTGACAGATACTGGATGTAGCTCAGAATTTTAGTGATATCATTCTGTAAATATTTCGCTATAAGATTCGATGGCTATTAATGGTATTAATTTTCATCAGGGGTGAATTTTTCCATTAATATATCTTCAATTTGAGTATGCCCGACGATACAAATGCAGACATACATACGTATACTCACGCCCATAGTCCCATAGGAGTAGGCAAAGATTGCAGATTGTGAAAATCAACTATCCACAGCCCACTTTTCTGCGAGGGTCGGCGTGATGAGTGGCGGACTCTTATCGTCGTTAAGTCTATTTAAGTCCTTTAGTTGACTTTTACGACACGCCGAGACGGCGTTGGTGCTATTCGTAACCGACACCACACCACTCAAAATTTAAGCCGTTTGGTCAGCCGTGTCATTTGACCCTGTAGATGTATTTATTCATTTAAGCCTTAAATGAATAAATACAAGGTCAAATTAAATTAGCTAGTGAAACTGCAGACGTGATGGGTACCAATATCTAAACATGATTAAAAAAAAGCAGACTCAACTCACTTCAAGTAACAAAACTTAACAGCGGTCCGTTGTCCCAAAAAAAAAAATCTTCAAATCATTTTAAATTTTATTTTGTCGAATCTAGTTATCGATATTCATCACGACTGCGGAGTTTCGCTAGCTAATTTAATTTAACCTTGTATATACAGGATATAAATAAATTATTCAATAGTGTGGACACTTCTATGGCCATTAGGTAAAGAAACAATACTGAAAAACAACGTACCTACTCTTGCATGCATCTAATAAAACATACAAGTGGAGAATAGTACATTTTGATACAAGTGGAGAATGTTCGTTATTGCATTCGAGGAGGAATTAACACCCGAGCCGTAGGCGAGGTTGTTTTTGAGCCGAGAACTGCAATAACAAATGCCCACGTGTATCAAACGACGTTTTTCAATACACTTTTGAAGAAATAAAATAACGAAATATATTTTTGTCATGAAATAATAGGAAACTATGATTTATTTTCTTTTTTTTCCGTGCTTTGCTTTCGCCAGGTTGAAGGAGAAGCAAAGGTATAAAGCTGATAAACAGCCTAATATGATAAATAGAAGAATCTAATATTTTTGTGTTCAGAACACAAATGTTAATTTGTTCATAAACGTATTTTTTATTGTAATAATCATGGTATTCTATTTATAAACATTATTTAAATATTCCAAAAATATTAACGCCGTAAAGACGCATTTTTGCCGAGATTAAAAAAAAAAATCGTCTCCGAATAGAGATGACCGTCTCTGGCGCGAGACGGTGTGAATAAAGGCATTGAACCAATTTGGACTAAGCATAGGTATAAGTTATTTGTGGCAATTTTTATTCCCGCACACGTGTTGGAAAATAAAAAATCGCACGCGTGTGGAATACATTGCAATGTGAACCTAATCGTAGTGCGATATGAACCAGTTTTCGAGGAAGTGTATTTTTTTTTCCCCACACTAGGAATTTCTCCTGTATCGTGGGTGAGTTTACAAACATTTAAACTCACATACACAAACAGCCAAACCCGGAACAACTACATAAAGGTCATACAAATATTTGTTTCGTGTGGAAATCTAACCCGCGACACGCAGCGCTTCGATTATATCGATTTTTTTTTATTATTTATATGGGTTCAATGATGATTGTGGTCGTGAAAGTCTAATACTAACACTATTGAATAATTAATTTATATTGTCGGGTATGCCTACCCAAATCGAAGATATAAAGAGAAAAAAATAACGAGCGAGCCTTAGGACAGTAGTCGCATATAAATATGACGTGTGTAACCTCAGACATCTCACCTTGAAAAAAAAAACACGCCTGATGAAAAACAAATAGCAATATTACACACATTTAGCCATCGAATCTTATGTTGAAATATTTACAGAATGATGTCACTAAGTCTTGAGACTAAAACTGCCTCGTTGGTGTAAGCGCTACTGCCGAGCACGAGGTCCTGGGTTCGATTCCCAGGTCGGGCAAAGTGTTATTGGGCTTTTCCACCAGGAATTTCTCAGTAGCAGCCCGGAGTCTGGATTTGTGCCCGGTTGATGGCAATAGGCTCCCCCCTATTACATGGGACTTAAACATAACTGGCGAAACGTGGGTGTACTATAGGTACACCTCTGCCTAACCCTTCGGGGATTACAAGCGTGATGTTATGTTGTTATCACTAAGTATCACTAAAATTGTGAGCTACACCTGTATCTGTTCGCTCTGGTTTTTTTTCATACTCGATGAGCATTCTTCTTTCCAACAACCACTTTTAAGATATTTGCGGAAAACTCAAAAAGAGGATCAAGGGAATAGTGATGTTGCAAAAACAAGAATAATCGACAAAATAGAACTAAAACACGTAGAAAAATACATACAAAATTATATTTCACAAAATACAGTTACATACATAATAAAATTAATAAATCTTATTTGTACACAAAATCTATGCCTGAATACCGTCGTCTTGTTGTAACTCGTCCAAAGGAATGATTGCTGGAGGGGTGTTATTATCGCAAGTACAGTAGCAATTCTTTCCGTCAGGTCCCTGGGGTACTAGCAAGATTTTTAAACGCATATTTGTTTCCAAAGCGTTCATTATGTCTGTGGAATAAAGAAAAAATAGAATTAGCATACATACATCACGCTTAGTGGTCTGAAGAGCGGTATGTTGAACACCCAAATTTCGCTTGTAGCCTAATAGGCAACAAATCCAGACTGGGTTGGCACAGAGAGAAATTCAAAGGGGTCAATAAATCTTTGCTTGACCTGGGAATCGAACCCAGCACCAAAACATGACGTGCTAATGACGACTAGACCTGCAAAGCAGCTTATGAGGTTAAAGAAGAACCTCTGTAAAAAGAAGAAAAGTTTAGGCACCATCCGATGAGGTTACTAGCATCATGCAATTAGATCTTCTGTAGGCGCGTTGAGCAATTTTTGGTAGGGGAAAACTTATGGGTTCGCGTCACCGACACTCTAATGTGACGTGTTGCGCCAGAGCGTTTTTTTTTTTGGTGGGAAATTATCAAATAACTTCTCCCGCTCTGGGTGGAGCGGGAGGGAGTGTCAGACTTTTACTGACTAAAACCCACCCGTGTTCCTTCAGATGCCTGTGTGCCAGGGTCACGATATCCCTTTCGGAAAGGCTCGTAACCCTGGCAGGGACGCGCAGCGGCCTGTGTACATGTTTATGCGAATATACAGGGTGGATTTTTGAGATGGGGCAGTAAGGGCAGTTTCCCTAACCGCCTCGTATCTACGAGAAAACGGTCTTAAGAGACTGTCCTTGACTTTTTGAGAAATTTTGATTAACATTCCCAGATATTGAAAAAAATGTACAGTCAGCAGGAAAATGGGCAATTTTAACAAAATATTTTTTTTATACCATTCGATCCTGATTCTTATATGAATCACAAACCTCTATCGAACCAACAGAGGGCTAATTGCGTAACGCACTATCAGCATGAATCTGTTTCAATTTGACAGTTCAACAACATTCATCGTTATTTACGTTGTTGAGCAGGCAATTTATTCTAACTTATGAAGCAATGAATTAGCAATATACTTCAAAATCATTCCGATTCAAACTGTGTTACGCAATTAGGGAACCTGTTTTGAGTACTAGAAAAGTCATAAACCGCAAAAAACTTTTCCCATACATTTCGTAAGAAATGATACTCCAACAAATTTTTTTATGATGGATAAATGAACCGCTACAATGAAGACTGGCCATAAATAAACAAAAAAAAAAAAAAACTTCGAATTTCGAAATCGCATCAATCGAATTTCGGCAATTCGCAAGGCAGTCGATACAAACATAATTATGGTCCTATACCGTGACCACCTCGCAATCCTGATCTCACGCCTCTACACTTTATTTATTATAATATGTATAAAAATTTAACTTTATAAAAAGAAATACGACAGTGTTCAGGAACTCAAAGATTTTCCTACCACGATTCTCTATGGAATTAATCCTAGCACATTATCAGCTGCTGCCCGCTCTGTAGTAAAGAGAATAAACCTATGCCTACTCAAAATGGCTACCATTCTGAATACCTCATAACTTAGAGCACAAAAGTAAAATTTCTAGGTGAGTCCAAATGTAAAGTTTCAAGTTTTTAATTTTAAGGTGAAATAATATCCAAAGTAGAAGTTATAGTTTTTTATTTGTTTTTCGATCAGTCTTTTTTGTAGCGGCCAGTTTATCGATGGTACAAAATGTAAGTTCGAGTCTCATTTCCTACGAAATGTATGGAAAAGGTTTTTTGCGATTTATGACTTTTCTAGTACTCAACCCTCAATTGAAAGAGGTATAAAAAAATTGTTAGGCATAAAAAAAGTTTTTGAGATAATTGCCCATTTTCCTGCTGACAAGTGTATTACAATGCATTTTTCTAATGCAGATCAAATTTTTTCAAAAAGATAAGGACAGTCTCATAAGGGCGGCCAACCCGACATACTTTTCATACCAACAACGCTCGTACGTGATTATGGCGTTGTAGCACATCTTTCTTTGATTTTTTTGAACTAACAGGTATCTTGTGCACTATAGCTAGGTTTCTATGCAAGCAGAAAATAAAAATGTTGAAAAACAAATTCATTATAAGCCTGCAAAAATCTGCTTTTTTGCACAAATTTTACCTGAACTTTGGCCATTCATAATGTACTCATAAATTGTAAATGTTAAGAAAACATTACGATAGAAACCTTGCAAATGTAATGGAGATTCTAAATGACCAACATTTATTTCACAAACTGGTAAGGTTTACTCAAAAACACGTATTTCCTGGAACAAGTTTTATGAAATTTCCGCACATTATTTTTCGTTCAATGTTATCGCGTTCTCACTAGTTTGTTAATAGTTTTCACTTGCGCTGGATGAAACAACAAACTTTTCGACCAAGCTCGCGTTGACGATAGACGGACCGGGAAGGACCCTCTCCGTTTCCCTGTGGCTACAACGGTTAAGGTAGCTGCCCTTACTGCCCCATCTCAAAAATTCATCCTGTATACACCGTAGAATTTTAATCGTCCTACAACGGCAGCCCACTATTCAATCATCAATGACTACTAATCATTCATAAAAGTTAAAAAAAAAAAAACTTAATTGAATATATAAAAAATATATATTATATATTTTTTATATATTCAATTATGACGCATGACGTAGTTTGAAACACCCTGTTACAAGCGTGGTGCGAGCCTTGCGTTCCAAGGGGTAGCGCGGAATGGAGCGCAAGGCTCGCACCGCGCTTATAACAGGGTGTTTCAAACTACATCATGCATCATAATGAATAATATTTTTTTTTTTTTAATTATTCAAATGTTAATAAATGTTTATTTTTACTTTTATGAATGATTAGTAGTCATTGGATACATGACGTGGACTGCCGATGTGATTAAAATGCTACGGTGTATATTTAGATGTTATTCAAAAGTTTTGTGTTTTCAATTCTGTCGGCAGTCTCCATGACAGCTAAAGACATTACAAGACTTAAATCTCTTTGAGCCCAACCCATTCATTTTAGGTGTAAAAGATGTAGTTTTTACAAAAAGGAACTTACCCTGACGACCCTGAGTCATGCACACCTTCCCTCCTGCCTTTGGCATTTGAACTTCAGTTTCGAATTTAACAGCCTGCATTCCTGGTGGCTTAGGCTCTGCTGCATACGTTGTTGCTTCCAAGTATGTTGATCTAGTATTCTCTTGTTGATTAGTTGCTGTTGGTTTTGTTGTTGATGTTGACTCGCGTTCAAAGTCTTGTGCTTTTGACAATACTTTTGTTGTTCCTAAAGTCTGGTATTCTGTAGTTTTAATAATAGTTTCGGTTGAAGTAGGTTCATTTGCTGAAGTAGTTAATTCTAGCTCATTGGTTATAGCTTCCCGAGTTGTTGCTTGTTGCTCAGTGGTTGTTTCTTTCTCAGAAGTTGTCACTTCGGTACTTGATTGTTGTTCTGTAGTAGTCGTTTCATTTTCAATCGTCGGTAATTCCGTTGTTTCTATTCGTTGCGTTGTTGTATAAACTTCAGTAGTTGTCGCTTGCATTTTAGTAGTAGCCTGGTCTGTTGTTATTTCCTGAGTAGTAGTTATTGTTGGTTCTTCCGTTGTTAATTCTTCTGTCATTGTTTCCTTTTCAGTTGTTGTCTGTTGCTCCGATTCAGTAGCATCCAATTTCTCACTATTATCATCATCATAAAAATCTTTTTCTACTTCTACTTCATAGTCATCGGTTGCTTCATTAACCGTTAGTTGCTTAGTAGAATCATCCTCATATTGATACTCATAGACTTCCTTTTCTTCGTAGTTCTCAGTAGCTTTATTATCATCGATTGGTTGTTTGGTATACTCTTCGTATGTTACTTCTTCAGTACTGTCAGCTTCTGTGGTGGTTTCTTCCACACCAGAATCTGGTTGTTCTTCAAAATATTTAAAAGAATCTTCATTATTATTCGGTTCTTCAATAGATTCTGGTTGCTCTGATTCTTCTTCCTGCGAAGCATCATCTTCTATTCTGTTATTCTGTTCTATATCACCACCTCCTGTCGTTGTCTGTTCTGTAGCGTCACCTTCTGCAGTTGTCTGTTTTGTAACATCACCTTTAGTGGTAGTCTGTTCTGTATCATCACCATGTGTAGTTGTATGTTCTTCAAATGTATCTGCTTGTTCTTCATCACGATTAGGTTCTTCAATAGATTCTGATTGCTCTGATTCTAAATATTGCTGTGGTTGTCCAATTGATTCTTGCTCTTGGTCATATTCAATTTGTTCATATGATTCTTCCTCTTCTGATTCTGGTAGGTCTATGAATTCTACAGTTGTAACTATGGTGGTTGCTTGTTCAGTGCGCGATTGCTCAGTTGTTTCTTTATCTGTTGTTGCTTCAGCAGTTGTTGAAGGTTGGTCTGATGTTTCTAATGTGGTTATTTCTTCCGTTGTTGAAGGTACCTCATTAGATATTTTTTCAGTTGTAATTGCGGTTGTAGGTTCCTCAGTAAGATATTCTGTCGCTGTAGATAACTCAATTGTAACTTGTTGAGTAGATGTAATTTCTACCTTCGTTGCTTTCGGGTCAGTTGTAATTTCAGACTTTTCTGTAATAGTGGTAGTGCCTATAGGTATTTTTTCGTCACCATCATAAGAATCAAATTGTTCAACAGATTCTGAATATTTTTCAGAATCCGGGTGGTCAGGATTTGGTGTATCAGATGAATCATCTTTGTAGTCTAATTCATCTGGTAAGCTAGTTGATACTTCTGCCGAAGATTCTACTGTAGTTTTAGATTCATCTATTTGTCCTTCTGGTATCGATTCTGAATCTGTTCTTCTTGTTATTTTTTCCGGTTTTTTTGTAGATTCCAGGTCTGTTGTTACTTCTGTCAAAGGTACTTCTATAGTTTCAGATTTGGTGGACAATTCTTCTTTAATTGATGAAGTCACTGCTTTTGTTGATGATAGTTCCAATATTGACAATTTCTCAGTTGTAGAAACAGTTGATTCTTTGGAAGGAGAATCAGTAGGTTCTGATTCTATTGGCGTTACTGGTATAAATTGGTTATCAGTCGATTCTTCTTCAATATCATCAATTATGGGTTCCTCTCCAGAACCAAATTCATCATCAGGTACAGCTGAAGGTTCTTCTGTAACTTCTGTAATGAATTCAGTATCAAATGATCCTTTCGGGGAATAAACAGGTTGAGGTCGAATTGTTGGTTGTTGTGTAGTAGTTATTATAACATATTCAGTTGTAGATGGTTGCTGTGTAGATATTAGTTGCTCAGTTTCTACTACGCTAGCGCTTTCTGCATGTGCTTCTAAGTTATATGAAGTGAATTCTGTTGTTTCAGGTTGTTTGTATTCAGTTGATGCATCAGTTGTTTCTTCGGTAGATGGCTGTAAAGTTGTTGCGTCTTCTGTAGTTGCTGAAACAACACCTGTGGTGTATTGCTCAATTGTTGAAGCAACACCTTCTGTTGTTGAAGCAACATCTTCTGTTGTTGAAGCAACACCTTCTGTTGTCGAAGCAACATCTTCTGTTGTTGAAGCAATATCTCCTGTTCTTACTTGCTCAGTTATTA
Source organism: Tiliacea citrago (assembly GCA_963921375.1). NCBI lineage: Eukaryota > Metazoa > Arthropoda > Insecta > Lepidoptera > Noctuidae > Tiliacea > Tiliacea citrago. The sequence continues at coordinate 11,659,762 of OY992808.1, read as the reverse complement.
AAGTAGCATCTTTTGTTGTAGAAGCAACATATACTGTTGTTGAAGCAATATCTTCAGTTAATGAATCAATATCTGCTGTTGTTGAAGCAACAACTTCTGTTGTTACAGCAACACCTTCTGTTGTTGAAGCAACAACTTCTGTTGTTACAGCAACACCTTCTGTTGTTGAAGCAACATCTTCTGTTGTTGAAGCCACACCTTCTGTTGTTAAAGCAACATCTTCTGTTGTTGAAACAACATATGCTGTTGTTGAATCAAAATCTTCAGTAGTTGAAGCAATATCTTCAGTTGTTGAAGCAATATCTGCTGTTGTTGAAGCAATGTCTTCTGTTGTTAAAGCAACATCTTCTGTTGTTGTAGCAATATCTTCTGTTCTTACTTGCTCAGTTATTAAAGTAGCATCTTTAGTTGTTGCAGCAATATATTCTGTTGTTAAAGCAACATCTGCTGTTGTTGAAGTAATATATTCTGTTGTTGAAGCAACATCTGCTGTTGTTGAAGCAATATCTTCTGTTGTTGAAGCTATATCTTCTGTTGTTGAAGCAACATCCTCCGTTGTTGAAGCAACATTCTCTGTTGCTGAAGCTATCTCTTCGGTTGCTGAAGTCACATCTTCTATTGTTAAAGCAACATCTTTTGTTTTTGAACCAACATCTTCTGTTGATGAAGCAATATCTTCAGTTGTTACTTGCTCAGTTACTAAAGCAATATCTTCTGTTGTTGAAGCTACATCTTCTGTTATCCCATCTGTAGTAGTCGGTATTTCCGTTATTGGTTGTAGTATCCTGACAAGTGATGCTGATGGTATTATGTTCTTTGGAGTTGATTCCCCATCAGTTTCCCATTCAAGCCATTCTTCCGATTCGAATGTCTCTGTAGTAGTTTTTATAGATTCTTCTTCAATAAATTCTCCTGATTCGAATTTATCTGTTATCGGTTTTCCATCTATGTATACGATCGATTGTTCTGATTCAGATTTTTTATTAGTTGGTTCCCCATCTATGTATTCAATCGATTCTTTCGATTCAAGCTCTTGTGTGGTCGTTTCTACATCTTCTTCCGATTCAGATTTCTTATTAGTCCTTTCGTTATCTATGAATTCCACAGATGCAGCATCTTCTGTTGTTGAAGCAATATCTGCTGTTGTTGAAGCAACATCTTCTGTTGTTGAAGCTATGTCTTCTGTTGTTGAAACAACATCCTCTGTTGCTGAAGCAATATCTGCTGTTGTTACTTGCTCAGTTGTCGAAGTAACATATTTTGATGCTGAAGCCACATCGTCTATTGTTAAAGCAAAATCTTCTGTTTTTGAACCAATATCTGTTGTTGTTGAAGCAACATTTTCTTTTGTTGAAGCAATATCTGCTGTTGTTGAAGCAACATCTGCTGTTGAAGCAACATCTGCTGTTGTTGAAGCAATGTCTTCTGTTGTTGAAGCAACTTCTTGTGTTGTTGAAGCAACTTCTTGTGTTGTTGAAGCAGTATCTGCTGTTGTTACTTGCTTAGTTGTTGTAGTATGATATTTTATTGTTACTTGTTCAGTTGTTGAAGCGATAGCTTCTGTAGTCGATTGATAAGTTGTTGAAGCAACACCTTCTGTGGTTGAAGCTATATCTTCGGTTGTTAAAATAACATCTGTTGTTGAAGCAACGTCTGCTATTGTTAAAGCAATGTCTTCTGTTGTTGAAGCAATATCTTCTGTCATTGAAGCAACATCTGCTGCTGTTGAAGCAATGTCTTCTGTTGTTGAAGCAACATCTGCTATTGTTGAAGCAATGTCTTCTGTTGTTGAAGCAATATCTGCTGTTGTTACTTGCTTAGTTTTTGAAGTATCATATTCTGTTGTTAGTTGTTCTGTTGTTGAAGCGATAGCTTCTGTGTTCGATTTATCAGTTGCTGAAGCAACACCTTCTGTGGTTGAAGCAATATCTTCGGTTGTTAAAATAACATCGGTTGTTAAAATAACATCTGTTGTTGAAGCAACGTCTGCTATTGTTAAAGCAATATCTTCTATTATTGAAGTAATATCTGCTGTTTTTGAAGCAATATCTTCTATTGTTGAAGTAATATCTGCTGTTTTTGAAGCAACATCTTCTGTTGTTGAAGCAACATATTTTGTTGTTGAAGCAATATCTTCTGTCGTTGAAGCAACATCTTCTGTTGTTGAAGCAATAGCTGCTGTTGTTACTTGTTCAGCTGTTGAAGCAATAGCTTCTGTAGTTGATTGATCAAACTTTGAACTTAAACCTTCTGTGGTGTATTGCTCAGTTGTTGAAGTAATTTCTTCTGTTGTTGAAGCAACACCTTCAGTAGTAGTCGGTATTTCTGTTATTGGCTTTTGTGTCCTGAAAAGTGATTCTGATGGTAATATGTTCTTTGTAATTGATTCGCCATCAGTTTTCCATTCAAGCCATTCTTCCGATTCGAATTTCTCTGTACGAGTTTCTACAGTTTCTTCTTCAATAAATTCTCCCGATTCTAATTTATCTGTAATTGTTTCCCTATCTATGTATTCAATCGATTCTTTCGATTCAAGCTCTTGTGTGTTCGTTTCTACATCTTCTTCCGATTCAGATTTCTTAGTAGTTGTGCATTGCTCAGTTGTTGAAGCAATTTCTTCTGTTGTTGAAGCAATACCTTCTGTAGTAGTCGGTATTTCTGTTATTGTTTGTTGTATCCTGACAATTGATTTTGATGGTAATATTTTCTTTGGAGTTGATTCCCCATCAGTTTCCCATTCAAGCCATTCTTCCGATTCGAATGTCTCAGTAGTAGTTTTTACAGATTCTTCTGATTCTGATTTATCTGTAATCGGTTCCCCATCTATGTATACGATCGATTTTTCTGATTCTGATTGTTTCTTAGTTTGTTCCCCATCTATGTATTCAATCGATTCTTTCGATTCAAGCTCTTTTGTGGTCGTTTCTAAATCTGCCGACTCAGATTTCTTAGGAGTCCTTTCACTATCTATGAATTCTATGGATGCAGCATCTTCTGTTGTTGAAGCAATATCTGCCGTTGTTGAAGTAATATATTCTATTGTTGAAGCAATATCTGCTGTTGTTGAAGTAATATATTCTGTTGTTGAAGCAATATCTTCTGTTGTGGAAGCTATATCTTCTGTTATTGAAGCAACATCCTCTGTTGTTGAAGAAACATCCTCTGTTGTTGAAGCAATCTCTTTGGTTGTGGAAGCTATATCTTCTGTTGTTGAAGCAACATCCTCTGTTGTTGAAGAAACATCCTCTGTTGTTGAAGCAATCTCTTTGGTTGTTGAAGCAATATCTTCTGTTGTTGAAGCAATATCTGCTGTTGTTACATGCTCAGTTGTCGAAGTAACATATTCTGATGCTGAAGCTACATCTTCTGTTTTTGAACCAACATCTTCTGTTGATGATGCAATATCTTCTGTTGTTACTTGCTCAGTTATTAAAGCAATATCTTCTGTTATTGAAGCAATATGTTCTGTTGTTGCAGTAATTGCTTCTGTAGTTGATTCATCAGCCGTTGAAGTTACACTTTCTGTGGTGCATTGCTCAGTTGTTGAAGCAATTTCTTCTGTTGTTGAAGCAATACCTTCTGTAGTAGTCGGTATTTCTGTTATTGGTTGTTGTAACCTGACAATTGATTCTGATGGTAATATTTTCTTTGGAGTTGATTCCCCATCAGTTTCCCATTCAAGCCATTCTTCTGATTCGAATTTCTCTGTAGGAGTTTCTACAGTTTCTTCTTTAATAAATTCTCCCGATTCTAATTTATCTGTAATCGGTTCCCCATCTATGAATACGATCGATTGTTCTGATTCTGATTGTTTCTTAGTTTGTTCCCCATCTATGTATTCAATCGATTCTTTCGATTCAATCTCTTGTGTGGTCGTTTTTACATCTTCTTCCGATTCAGATTTATTAGTAGTCCTTTCGCTATCTATTAATTTGATGGATGCAGCATCTTCTGTTGTTGAAGAAACATCTTCTGCTGTTGAAGCAACATCTGATGTTGTTGAAGCAATCTCTTCGGTTGTTGAAGCAATATCTTCTGGTTTTGAAGCAACTTCTGTTGTTGTTGAAGCAATATCTTCTGTTGTTGAAGCAATATCTGATGTTATTACTTGCTCAGTTGTCGAAGTAACATATTCTAATGCCGAAGCCATATCTTCTGTTGTTGAAGCAACATCTTCTGTTTTTGAAGCCATATCTTCTGTTTTTACTTGCTCATTTATTAAAGCAATATCTTCTGTTGTTACTTGTTCAGTTGTTGAAGTAATTGCTTCTGTAGTTGCTTGATCAGCCATTGAAGTTACACCTTCTATGGTGTATTGCTCAGTTGTTGAAGCTATTTCTTCTGTTGTTGAAGCAACACCTGTTTCTGTTGTTGGTGGTTGTGTCCTTTCTGTAATCTCTTGTGTACTCGGATTTATAGTTGAAATTATTTTAGTTGTCACTTCGTTTAATCGAGTTGTTTCCACTAATTCTAAACTGTGTGGTACTACAGTAGTAACAAGTGATTCTGATGGTAATATGTTCTTTGTAGTTGATTCCCCATCAGTTTCCCATTCAAGCCATTCTTCCGATTCGAGTTTCTCTGTAGGAGTTTCTACAGTTTCTTCGTTAATAAATTCTCCCGATTCTAATTTATCTGTAATCGGTTCCCCATCTATGTATACAATCGATTGTTCTGATTCTGATTGTTTCTTAGTTAGTTCCCCATCTATGTATTCATTCGATTCAATCTCTTGTGTGGTCGTTTCTACATCTTCTTCCGATTCAGATTTCTTCGTAGTCCTTTCGCTATCTATGAATTCCATGAATGCAGCATCTTCTGTTGTAGAAGAAACATTTTCTGTTGTTGAAACAACATCTGCTGTTGTTGAAGCAATATTTTCTGTTGTTGTAGCAACATCCTCTGTTGTTGAAGCAATATCCTCTGTTGCTGAAGCAATCTCTTCGGATGTTGAAGCAATATCTTCTGTTGTTGAAGCAACTTCTGCTGTTGTTGAAGCAATATCTTCTGTTGTTGAAGCAACTTCTGCTGTTGTTGAAGCAATATCTTCTGTTGTTGAAGCAACTTCTGCTGTTGTTGAAGCAATATCTTCTGTTGTTGAAGCAATATCTGCTGTTATTACTTGCTCAGTTGGCGAAGTAACATATTCTAATGCTGAAGCCACATCTTTTGTTGTTAAAGCAACATCTTCTGTTTTTGAGCCAACAGCTTCTATTGTTGATGCCATATCTTCTGTTGTTGAAGCAATATCTTCTGTTTTTGAAGTAACATTTTCTGTTGTTACTTGTTCAGTTGTTGAAGTAATTGCTTCTGTATTTGCTTGATCAGCCATTGAAGTTACACCTTCTGTGTTGTATTGCTCAGTTGTTGAAGCAATTTCTTCTGTTGTTGAAGCAACACCTTCTGTAGTAATCGGTATTTCTGTTATTGGCTGTTGTGTCCTTTCTGTAATCTCTTGTGTACTCTGATTTACAGTTGAAATATTTTTTTCTGATGTTACTTCAATTATGATTTGCTCAGTTGTTGCTTCTACTGTGGTTGAAGTAACAGCTACTGTTGTTGGTAATACAGTAGTTGTTTCTTCACTCATTTGTTGTTCTGTTGTTGATTGCTTTGTAGTAGTTGCTTCAGCTGTTGGTAGCTCAGTTGATGCTTGTTCGATTGTTGGGAGCTCAGTTGTTGGTAGTTCGGTAGTAGGTACCCCTGTTGTGGATTGTTCAGTTGTAGGTTCCTCTGTTGTTCGTTGTTCAGTTGTGGCTAATTCTGTTGTTGGTAGTTCGGTAGTAGGCACATCCGTTGTTGGTAGCACTGTCGTAGATTGATCAGTAGTGGTGGTTTGATTAGTTGTAGAAGCTTGATCAGTTAACGTAGTTTGATCAGTTGTAGATGCTTGTTCCATAGTGGTATTAACTATCTCCATAGTACTAGCTTGTTCTGTAGTAACAGCTTCTTCTGGTGAAGTCACTTCTGTTATAGCTGCATCTGTTGGAGATTCTTCTGTAGTAGCCGCTTCTGTCGAAGTTACTTCTGACGTAGCTTCTTCTGTTGAAGTCACTTCTGACGTAGATTCTTCTGTCGTAGCTGCCTTTGTCGAAACCACTTCTGTTGAAAATTCTACTGACGTAGTTTCTTCAGTCGAAACTACTTCTGTCACAGTTTTTTTTGTCGTTGCTTCTGCTGACGTAACTTCTTCTATCGTTGCTGCTTCTGTCGATACCGCTTCTATCCCATCATCTTCTGTTGAAGCATCTTCTCTCGTAGCTTCTTCAGTTGTCTCTGCTTCTGTAGATACTACTTCTGCCGTAGTATCTTCCGTTGTAGCTGGTTCAATCTTAATGGCTTGGGCAGTAGTGGTAGTTTTATTAGTTGTGGAAGCTTGCTCAATAGTAGGGACCTCTGCTGTTGATTGTTTAGTTGTTGGTAGCTCTGTAGTAGCATGCTCCGTCGTAGTTTGATCAGTAGTGATCGCTTGATCAGTAATGGTAGCTTGATCAGTAGTGGTAGCTTGCTCAATAGTAGGGACCTCTGCTGTTGATTGTTTAGTTGTTGGTAGCTCTGTAGTAGCATGCTTCATCGCAGTTTGATCAGTAGTGGTAGCTTGCTCAATAGTAGGGGCCTCTGTTGTTGATTGTTTAGTTGTTGGTAGCTCTGTAGTAGCATGCTCCGTCGTAGTTTGATCAGTAGTGATCGCTTGATCAGTAATGGTAGCTTTATCAGTTATGGAAGCTTGCTCCGTCGTAGTTTGATCAGTAGTGGTCGCTTGATCAGTAGTGGTACCTTGCTCAGTAGTAGGTGCCTCTGTTGTTGGTTGTTCAGTAGTTGGTAGCTCGGTTTTAACTTGCACTGTCTTAGTTTGATCAGTAATGGTAGCTTGATCAGTTGTGGTAGTATTGAGACTACAAGGTTCTGCAGTGGCAGAAACCTGCTCAATAGTATAATATAGAGGTATAGATCTTTCAGCGACTTCTTCATAATAATCATCAACATTCAATTCTTCTTCACTTGAATAGTCTTCTTCTGTTGTTGTT